>CM035847.1:175644303-176371803 GCA_020510985.1 Pholidichthys leucotaenia | reverse complement strand
TCACAAAGCAAGTTATATTTAATAAAGTGGAATGACACAGCGAATAAGTATTGAACACATTTGGTGAAATTCATGTAATATTTAGTAGAAAAACCTTTGTTGGTAATAACAGCTTCTACACACCTCCTGCATGTAGAAACTAGGCGCATGCATTGCCTTTTAGCCCATTCTTCCACACAAACTGTCTTCAAATATTGAAAGTTCCTTGGGTGTCTTCTATGAACACTGATCTTTAGTTCATTCCATAGATTTTCAATTAGATTTAGGTCAGGTGACTGACTGGGCCATTCTAGCAGCTTTATTTTCCTTCTCTGGAGTCAGTTGAGAGTTTCCTTGGCTGTGTGTTTTGGATCATTGCCTTGCTGGAATGTCCACCCTCATTTTATCGTCAGCTTCTTGGCAGATGGCAACAGACTCTTATCAAGAATGTGTGTACATTTGTCCATTCATCTCTCCTTCAATTATATGAAGTCTGCCTGTACCATGTGCTGAAAAACACCCCCACACCATGATGGGATGTATTTTTCTTCAGCAATGGAGTCTTGTGAGGTGAGCGGACATAAAGCCCATGTTGGTTGAGTGCATGACTTATTGTTTTCTTTGAAACAGCAGTACCTGCTAACTCCAGGTCTTTCTAGAGCTCGCCAGGAGTGGTCTTTGGCTCTTGGATAGCTCTTCTGATAATTCTTTTCACTCCTCTCTCAGAAACCTTGCAAGGAACTCCTGGTCATGGCCGGTTTATGGTAAAGTGATGTTCCTTCCACTTCCAAATGATGGCTTCAGCAGTGCTCACTGGAACGTTCAGCAGTTTAGAAATGCGCCTGTAACCAATGCTATCATTATGTTTTGCAACAATAAGGTTGTGAAGGTCTAGAAAGAGCTCTTTGCTTCTACCCATCATGATTTTTTTGTGGTGTGACAATCTGATATTCACAGACCTTTTAAAAGGCTATCAGTCAGGACTTAACCAGCTGAAATTAATTTGCACTGATGGGGGATGGGATGGCTTCTTAAATTCTGATGAATTTCAGCTGGTTTATTGGCTTTCTATGCCTTTTTGTACCTCTTTTTCTTTGTGTGTTCAATACTTTTTCCCTGTGTCATCCCACTTTATTAAATATAACTTGTTTTGTGAACACAGTTGCCTTGATTTCTCTGTATGTAAGGATTACTTGGGTTGTTACTGATGTCTGGTGAAAATCTCAGGTCAATGGCTCCATCAGAAATATGTTTAATGAGAAAAATGTTGATGTGTTTAATACTTATTTTCTCCGCTGGATATGCACTGTAAAAATAAAATTAAATTAACTATATTAGAAAATTAAATTCTACCAATATCATCTTCTTTAAAGTTCCCATTCACTGCACTTTTCCAACATTTTGACAGCTCTCACAGGTCTGAATGAAATGTTTATGACATATTTTGGTCAAATTTCCTTGAAATGTCTAATCATTTCAGCATCATTGTGAATCGTCTTTTGCAGCTTTATTCAGAATGGCTCGTTTCAGTGCATGTCTCTTTAAATTCCTATGAGTAACTTCACCTTCCCTCTTACATCACAATTGCTAATCTTAGCTGGATAGCTCCTAGCTCAAAACAGAGCCTAGCTAACTAACTAATTAACTAACAAATGTAAATTTGTCTCAAAGAAGAAATGAAAAAATGCATCTCTGGTGAACAGTGGCAGGATGTGACTGGTCCCTGGAGTCCAATAAGCATATAAATATCTGTGAAGGAGTGGCAAAACTGCTAGCTTCAGCTAGCTGCCTTTGGTCCCAGTTAGCGATAATCCTATAAGAAAATAAGCTAAAATGATGTCTATGTATGATGTAAATGGTCAAGGGCCATATTACAATGACGGGGTTGGATGGTCAGTTGTCACTGATGCAGAACGCACTTATAGGTGTGTCCAAGTTCATTTCCTTATCACAATAGCATTAAAAACGAACCTTCCGCCACCGCATGACACAAAGAGGCCAGTCTAATCATTCAGAGGTGTGTTTTGGATAATCCAATCCAAAGCGCTCCTTCCCATCCCTTTAATGCAAAGAGGCGCATTATCTAAAGTGAACTGTGATCATGACAGTTTAAGACAGGTTTGCGCTGACCAAAGTCTGTGTGTGTGAGCCAAATTGCACGTGATAGTAATGCTGCTTGGTAATAAGGAGGAAATCAATCACAGTTGATGCAGTCTGTTATGTTAAAAAGAACAAATTGTGAAGAATGGGCTTAAAAATCAGCTAAATGTGCATGGACGGTCATCTGCGAACTTTTCAGACACACTTTTCGCCATGTGCCAGTGTTTTTCTGTCAATGCATTGTCTGTTTTTTACGCCTTGCGTCATGCCATCAAATTACCAGACAGTGCACCCGCTATGCACTCGGAGAAGGCACCTCATTCCAAAGAGGTGTGGCAGCACGTAATCTAAAGCGTATTACTAGTATGGTGCATTCCATGATGGGCAGCTCGGTGGCGCAGTGGTTAGCACTGTGGCAGCACAGTAAGAAGGTCATAGATTCAATTCCACCCCCTGACCATAAGTGACCCTTCTGTGTGGAGTTTGCATGTCCTCCCCGTGTCTGCATGGGTTTACTCCGGTTTCCTCCCACAGGCCAAAAGCATGCAAGCTAGGTTAATTGGAGACTCTAAAGCGGCCCTAGGTGTGAATGGTGAAGGGATTGGCGCTGCACCGTCACTGCCTCATCCATCCTTGTGGATGCCCTGAATTTCCCTGTGGGATTAATAAAGTATACAAAATAAAAATAAAATGAGAATCTGCTTTTGATCAGGTAAAGGAAGTCTATCATCAGAAGCACATTCTTTAATGATATTTCAGTGGTGTGTTTTGACATCGCGCAGCTCCGGAGTTCAGGAAACGGCATGCACTGGGATCTTGTAACAGTCATAATGATCACAACCAGTTTTTTTCATTCCATCCACACTCTCATTTTAATTGTGGAATCTAATCTATATTATTCCATCTAGCTACAATGCTCCGCACTGTGTTTTTATATATCTACATATTATTCCATCTAGCTACATTGCTCCGCACTGTGTGTGTTTATATACTTGCATATTTATTCCACCTAGCTGCAATGCTCCATACTGTGGGTGTTTATATATTTACATATTTATTCCATCTAGCTACAATGCTCTGCACTGTGTGTTCATATATTCATATATTTGTTCCATCCAGCTACAATGCTCTGCACTGTGTGTCTGTGTGTGTGTGTGTGTGTATATATATATTTTATAGTAATATGTACATATGTATATTAGCTGCTCTTGCTTGCTTGTTTTTTTTCTTGCCTTCTGATTGTTGCTCTGAGTGTTGCTATCCCTGTGCTGTTGCAATCCTGGAATTTCCCCGTTGTGGGACTAATAAAGGCTTATCTTATCTTATCTTATCTTATAGCTTAGGCATTAATGTATGATTTTTTTAGGGGAATTAATGAATGAACATGGAGCACGTGTTGCCAGTGTGTTCCAATGGGATGCGTGGCGCATGTGGGGAGGGGGATTTTTGATTTCATCACGGACTTATTAGGCATTAAAGTGTTTATTTTTATGGGAATAAATGAATGAACAAGGAGTGTGCAGCATTTTACTTTTCACTAACTCCGCAGAGACAGGAGATGCGTCCACATCTGCGTCGACTGTGCACTCCAGGTTTCCAGCCAAGCAAGCTCCCCGACAGCCACTTATCAGCCCCCGGCAGAGGCTGCTGAGAGCGGGCTCGCTTCATGGCGGGGGCCGGAGGCAGCAGATCACCTCCTTCCCTCCTACCCAGGATGGCTAGGGGGAGACCCTCAGTTGGCGAAAGCAACAGGAGAGCACTTCACCTCCCCACAGCCAGGAGCGACTTCCACGCCATTGTTAATGAAAATTTATGAAAGTCTGCACAGGCATCATCCTCTTTTCTTCATGTCTGTGTTGCATCCATGCGCAAATTAAACAATTCAGCTGATTTTTTTCAGCCCATTCTTACCCTTTTGATCTTTTTTAAGATAACTAACTGTGTAACAACTGTGATTGATGTTAAACTTATTACCAAGCAGTATTACTATCGCGTGCATTTTGGCTCACACACAAAGGCTTTGGCCATGCAAACCTGTCTTAAACCATCATGATGACAGTTCACTTTAGATAATGCATCTCTTTGCATTAAAGGGATGGGAAGGAACGCTTTGGATTGGATTATCCAAAACACACCTCTGAATGATTAGACCGACAACTTAACAACTGACCCTGTTGTTGTAATACGGCCCCATGACTGTCCCAGCGCATGCTGTTTCCTGAGCTCCAAAGCTGTGCAAAGTCAAAACATGCCACTGAAATATCATTGAACAATGCGATTCTGACGATAGATCTCCTTTTTCCTGATCAAAAGTGGGTTCTAATGAAATGCACTATAAAGAGCTCTTCAGAGTCCTTCCAAGGAGATAACGTTTGCATTCTGTAGACTGCGTTTGCATACACGGCAATATTCAGAGTTGTTTTTGAGCTACTGCTGCTACTCTTCAGCAGCCGCATTTTGTGCATGCACAGTGAAAATAAATTTAAACATTTTAACAGCTGCAATCAAAACACAAAAGAACAGCTCAGTGGCTGAGGTTTTTTTTTTAACTTTTAGTAATCTGTGGATTAAATGTCTTACATACTGTATATATTTACCATAAAGTGACTGAAACAATTTTCCCCAGCCCCAAACCACACCTGTAGCAGCTGCTGTCACAAGCTATGAACAGATGCAAAGCAACAAAACAGGTAGGAATATAATTTACTGTTTTGGTGTTCTGGGTGAAAAATTGACAGACGAGCCACTTCACAGTAGAAGAATGCACAACGTTTATTTCGAGGTCTTGCCATCCCCTAGTTTCCTGGCGCATGTGCAGTTCACTGTGACCACTGCGTTCTTATACACACGGTCACTTTTTGGGACCTGCGTGCGCTTGGTCAGCACAAACCCTCTGTGTAGGGTTTGCACACCAATGCATCGACTGCACTCGCTCGCATACCAGCACATTTTTGCAACTATGAATTGGGCTTAATAGTGTAATGCACATTAGATTGTGTGCCGCCACACCTCACTGAAATGAGGCACCTCCTCCAAGTGCATGGCGAGCGCACTGTCTCCTGGTAATTTGATGGTGTGACGCAAGACGTAAAAAACGGACAATGCGCTGACAAAAAGTAACAAAAACACTGGCGCAAAGTCTGTAAAACAGTGCGTGGATGACCGTTAACATAGGGCTGCAAGTGTTGTAGGTGAACAAGGATTCCAGTGAGGGTGGATAGAATTTATAGAAAATAGTGATCAAATCTGGCCGGATCGACAGTTAAGCTAAAACCAAGAGGTCTGTCCGTCAGCTGTTGACAGGTGTGACGGCACCAGCCCTTTGGACTTTTGGTATCATCTGCTCCTCCCTGGCTGTGCTGTTTGTCTTTCACGTTCTGATTGGCTATCAGTAATCACGAGTCACACCTGTGCTCTGGCTATAAAAGCTGCCTCATTTCTGCAGCTTGGTCCTGCCTGGCACTCTGCATCTGAGTTGAGAGAGGAAAGCTTTTCCTCCAGACCCTACATCCTATTTGGTTTGCTTTCACATACATGTCCACTCATCCAAACACAAGCTTGCATTACTGATTTACTGATATTTACACGTTTACTTACATTGATTAGGTTTTGTTAAAATAAAGGTGAATTTGAATTATTTTACCCACTCGACTTGTCTCCCTTCTTTGTTGCAATCCCTGAGCCAGATCGTGACCCAGGCCACTGTGGTAATCTCCTGATGCAGTTACTGACACTGACCACCTAGCCAAGCTAATGCTAATGGATCGATGTAGCATCCCGGTGAAAAATATAACAGAATAAGCCAGAATGAGGCAAGATATATTACTGACTGTGGATTAGTGAACCAGGTGGAAACAGGGATGTTTATTGGGGTGGCTGAAATCTAAAGTTCATATATTCATATATTTATTCCATCCAGCTACAATGCTCTGCACTGTGTGTCTGTGTGTGTGTGTATATATATATATTTTATAGTAATACGTACATATGTTTATTAGCTGCTCTTGCTTGCTTGTTTTTTTTCTTGCCTTCTGATTGTTGCTCTGAGTGTTGCTATCCCTGTGCTGTTGCAATCCTGGAATTTCCCCGTTGTGGGACTAATAAAGGCTTATCTTATCTTATCTTATCTTAAAGAAAGTAACAATATAAGCTGCCTGGTAAGTCAACTTCCAAGTAGCAATGTTAGCGCTGAAGCTAATGCTTTGGCTGATCTCCCCACTTATCTATGTTTGCAGACAGACAGTTATGCTGACCAACAGCACATATGAAGGCTTTGCTTACCTTTTCTTGATGTAGAGCAAAAAAACTACAAGGGTTAAAACAGCTAATCGGACACAAAAACGATATAGAGGCGGTGTTTCTCTAAGAGAAGTGAGAGTTTTGATGTTTTCCCGATAATCATGTGACCAATAGACACATTTCAGAAGGTTAAAACCTTCAAAAATATGATTTTCAGTGAATGGGAGCTTTAAGATGGATTGAATTTATTGAAAATGGCAATGTAAAACAAAACTGATAACATTTATGTGGCTGCAGTTATGCAACAACTGGTAGAGGACTGTCTTGAATATTTGATGAAAACCAGTTCTACATTTGGTTAGCACCTGCTTTTCTGCACAGGAAGATACAAAACAAAAAATGATGTCAGGAACAGTTAAAAAAAAAACAAGGACAAAAGGAATGAAGAACAATAAAGTGAAACAAAAACAAAGCTACCATGGTTTTCAGGCCTACAGACCTTACTGAAGCTACACTGTTATTTGCTGTAACCTTGCTGTATATTTTGTTCATTAAATGTGTCTCCATGGTAACCAAAGTGGCAGTGTCAAGGCCGGAAGTCGCCCAGAGGGTGACCTTGCCTTTGACGAGTGCACGCAGCTGCATCCATCTATCTTTCTGTCGCTTTTTAAAATCCATCCATTTCCCGAACCAGCTGCCTCTCTGTCATCCACTCATCCACAAGCCCACCTGTACCCCCGCCATACACACACAGAGGAAAAAAGCTAACAATCTTGCCCTTTTCCTGAGGAGTTCTCACACACAAACATGACAATGTGTTTCATTAAGAAACAAAAAGATGTCCTTCTGTTGGTGTCACTGGGATCTGAAGCAGGAGGAGCATGTCCTGCCTTTGTCTTTTGCTAACTGGGGGATGACGGTGTCTGGGACTTCTGGCTGGAGCATGTCATTCTCACTGGCAATGATGTGTTTCACCAAGCAGTTGGCAGCTTCATCGATATTGATATTTTCCTAAAAAAATAATTATAAAAAGAACAGGAAATGAGGAATCTGTTATCGGACTGAAACACAAAAAGTGAAAAGACCAAAAGAGTGTATATCTAGTCATTTTCAGCACTGTGAGTGAGGGTGAGACAATGAAAATGACCACAACTATGTATGCTGAGCAGACTGATGAATTCAAGCAGCTAGGAAATTTACTTAAAATTAGATTGAAGTTGTGTCACTTATCATAATTCTACATCTAAATGCGTTATGTATTTGTTTTATTGTGACCCAAGTGTTAAAACAATACAGGAAAAAAAATCAAGAACTGGCTTATTTTTTCTGTAATTTACTTGAAGTTAAATTCCTGGAGTAAAGGTCTATCTAAAAAAAAAACCTTAAAAATTGTATTTATTTTTCATAATTTTATTCCACAAGTAAATTTTCATATAGTTTATATTTATTACAAATAGAGTGAAATATTTTTGTTTTAATTGTGATTATTTTGATTTATAGTTTATTAAAATCAGAAATCTGGTATCTCAAATTATTAGAATATTTCATTTTGAGTGTGAGTAAATTACTACTCAAACAGGGCGTATCTCCCTCCCCACTTCAGTACACACAACAATAATCATGGCAAAGACTACAGACTTGACAGCTGTCCTTACAACAATCACTGACAGACTCCAGAAGGAGGGTAAGCCACAGAAGATTATTGCTGAAAAGTGTGGAATCAAAGCATAGTAATGGAATGTTGACTGGTAGAATAAAAGTGTGGTCGAAAAAGGTGCGAGAGCAACAAGGATGACCATAGTCTTGAGAGGATTGTAAAAAAAACAAAAAAAGTTGATTCAAGAATTTGGAGGACCTTCACAAGGAGTGGACTGCGTCTGGTGTCAGAGCATCAAAAGCCACCATGCACAGACATCTTCAGGAAAGGGGACTACAACTGTAGTGTAAGCCACTCCTGAACCAGAGAAAATGTCAGAAACATCTTAACTGGCCTAAAAAAAACAGGGGCCTCATGTACAAAGGACTGCACAGCTTTCATACTGAAAGAATGCATACTCACAAAATTTGAAAAATAAATGTCCACAGAAATTTTTAGATGCATAACTGTTTGCATGCCAGATTCTCCCCACCTTTTCTTTATACATCCAATTCACCATGAGAACCAATGCACATGCACATCTCTTTACCTGCCTTGATTCCTCTCACTAATGATTGTAAATGACTCTATATGCCTCTTCTGTCACTCTTCTGTCAAACAATGATTGCCAGTCCTGCGGGAAAGCGCAACATAAAAAAAGAACTTCATGGAGTGTGGCACTGATGTGTTGATAATGGAGGTAGAGGTCAAAATTTTTTATTTTTTTAATTTGTTTTAACACTCTGGAGTCAGCAATAAATGTAAGTTTACTGATCAGTAAACTTGGAGACCGTGTTACAATGGCAGTTAATGCATCCAATTCAGACTGATATGAACCAATAAAAAAAAAAATGGTCAAGCATTAAAGTTGAAGTCAATAGAAGAATCACTGCTCATTGACAGAGCGCTGCCAGGTGGGGTGACGGGGGAAGCTTCTCCCCACTGTGGGAAGAAATCTTTTTATCTACCCTCCACATCACGAGGAATAGACAGACAGACAGACCGCCTACAATGGTGTTAAATATCCGGAGTAAGTAAACATCACCAAACACTGTTCCAATCGTACAGGTGAATTTAGACTAAACCAAATCTGTCCACTGTCACAATCCAAATTATTCACGAGAGATGAGAGAGGTCTCCAATTTTCATCATAGGTATACCTCAACTATGAGAGACAAAATGAGAAAAAAAAATCCAGAAAATCACATTGAAGGATTTTTAATGAATTAATTGGTTAATTCCTCGGTAAAATAAGTATTTGGTCACCTACAAACAAGCAAGATTTCTGGCTCTCACAGACCTGTAACTTCTTCTTTAAGAGGCTCCTCTGTTCTCCACTCGTTACCTGTATTAATAGCACCTGTTTCAACTCGTTATGGGTATAAAAGACACCTGTCCACAACCTCAAACAATCAGACTCCAAACTCCACTATGGCCAAGACCAAAGAGCTGTCAAAGGACACCAGAAACAAAATTGTAGACCTGCACCAGGCTGGGAAGACTGAATCTGCAATAGGTAAGCAGCTTGGTGTGAAGAAATCAACTGTGGGAGCAATTATTAGAAAATGGAAGACATACAAGACCACTGATAATCTCCCTCGATCTGGAGCTCCACGCAAGATCTCACCCCGTGAGGTCAAAATGATCACGAGAACGGTGAGCAGAAATCCCAGAACCACACGGGGGGACCTAGTGAATGACCTGCAGAGAGCTGGGACCAAAGTAACAAAGGCTACATCAGTAACACACTACACCGCCAGGGACTCAAATCCTGCAGTGCCAGACATGTCCCCCTGCTTAAGCCAGTACATGTCCAGACCCGTCTGAAGTTTGCTAGAGAGCATTTGGATGATCCAGAAGAAGATTGGGAGAATGTCATATGGTCAGATGAAACCAAAATAGAACTTTTTGGTAAAAACTCAACTTGTCGTGTTTGGAGGAGAAAGAACACCATGCCTACTGTGAAGCATGGGGGTGAAAACATTATGCTTTGGGGCTGTTTCTCTGCAAAGGGACCAGAATGACTGATCCGTGTAAAGGAAAGAATGAATGGGGCCATGTATCGTGAGATTTTGAGTGAAAACCTCTTTCCATCAGCAAGGGCATTGAAGATGAAACGTGACTGGGTCTTTCAGCATGACAATGATCCCAAACACACTGCCCGGGCAACGAAGGAGTGGCTTCGTAAGAAACATTTCAAGGTCCTGAAGTGACCTAGCCAGTCTCCAGATTTCAACCCCATAGAAAATCTTTGGAGGGAGTTGAAAGTCCGTGTTGCCCAGCGACAGCCCCAAAACATCACTGCTCTAGAGGAGATCTGCATGGAGGAATGGGCCAAAATACCAGCAACAGTGTGTGAAAACCTTGTGAAGACTTAGAGAAAGCGTTTGACCTCTGTCATTGCCAACAAAGGGTATATAACAAAGTATTGAGATGGAATAGCAAGATGGAATAAACAGCATAACCGTCTACTTAGTTATCCTACATAGTATGAATATGTACCCATACATATTGTCACCCTCCATAGCGACTGATATTGTCCTAGTTGTATACTGGAGGGGACCATTTGTGTAAGTCTGTTGCGTCTTTTGCATTCAATACTATTAGGTCGTCACGTTTTTTCTGCTATCTCTGCGAGCAGCCCTGCTTAGGTTATACAGTCTGACAGCCGTAGGTAGGAAGGACCTGCGAAACCTCTCGGTTGTGCACCTTGGATGATGTAGGCTACTGCTAAATGAGCTCCTCAGTGCGTTCAATATGTCCTGCATAGGGTGGGACTCAGACTCCAGCAGAGATGACAGTTTAGCCACCATTCTTCTCTCTCCTATCTCCTCCACTGGGTCAAGGCGTTGCCCCAGGACAGATCTAGTTTTCTTGATCAGTTTGTTCAGTCTCTTCCTATCGGCTGCTGTAATGCCGTTGCCCCAGCAGACCACTCCTGATGGCTGATGCCACCACCGTGACGTAGAATGTCTTCAGCAGCGCCCCTTGTGCACCAAAAGACCTGAGCCTCCTCAGTACGAACACCCTGTGCTGTCCCTTCTTGTAGAGTGCGTCGGTATTGTGTGACCCGTCTAGTTTATTGTTCAGATGAACACCAAGGTACTTGTAGGATGTCACCATCTCAATGTCTGTTCCCTGGATGTTTACTGGTGCTGTGAGGGGTTGTCCTTGCCTGCGGCAGTCCACCACCAGCTCCTTAGTTTTCCTTGCGTTGATCTGGAGGCAGTTCCGATGGCACCAGTCCACGAAGTCCTGGATAAGTCCTCTGTACTCAGCTTCATCTCCGTTGGAGATGAGGCCGACGATCGCAGAGTCGTCAGAGAACTTCTGTAGATGGCAGTGTGTTGTGTTGTGTGAGAAGTCCACAGTACAAAGGGTGAACAGGAAGGGAGCCAAAACCGTTCCCTGGGGGGCCCCCGTGCTACCGATGATTGTGTCAGACACACAATCTCGGGTTCTCACAAACTGTGGCCGGTTAATGAGGTAGTCCGGGATCCATGATGACAGGTGCTGGTCCACCCCTGCACACAGCAACTTGTCCTTCAGGATCATCGGTTGGATGGTGTTGAAAGCACTGGAGAAGTCAAAGAACATGATCCTCACCGCATTCCCGGGCTTCTTCAGGTGGGACAGAGAACGGTGAAGGAGGAAGATCACTGCATCCTCCACCCCAGTCCCATGCTGGTAGGCGAACTGGAGTGGATCCATCGCTGGTCCCACCAGGGGGTGGAGGTGAGCAAAGAGCAGTTTCTCCAGGGTTTTTATCATGTGAGACGTCAGGGCCACTGGTCTGTAGCTGTTCAGGTCTTTGGGGTGGGAAGTCTTTGGTACAGGTACCACACAACATGTTTTCCACAACTGTGGTACCCTCCCCAGCTTCAGACTCAGGTTGAAGATGTGCTCCACAATCCCACACAGCTGGTCTGTACAGGACTTGAGGAGCTTTGCGCTGATGCCGTCCGGTCCCGAGGCCTTCCTCGCCTTGATCTTCCTCAGCTCCGTCCTCACCTGGGTCTTAGTGAGGGTCAGGTTGGGGGGCTGTGAGCTAGGAGTGGGGGGGTGTTGATGGAGTGGGGTGTGGACAGCAGGTCTCGATGACTTTAGAGGCAGCAGTGGTTGGTGTGCGGTCGGGGGGGGAGGGCGATTGGTCAAACCTATTAAAAAACAGGTTCAGATTGTTCGCCCACTCCCTGCCCCCTGTGGCCTGGGGGGAGGTATTCTGGAGCCCAGAGATGGTTTTAAGGTTTCTCCAGACCCCGCCGATGTCGCTCTGTTGCAGCTTGTCCTCCATCTTCTTCCCGAAGCTGTCTTTGCCTTCTCTGATCTTCCTCCTCAGCTCCCACTGTACGGACTTCAGCATCTCCCTGTTCTCCAACCTGAAGATCCTCTTCTTCTCTCTCAGAAATGTTTTTATCTCAGGGTTGATCCAGGGTTTGTTGTTCGAGCAACACCATATGGTCTTGGTGGGTACGGTGTTGTCCACACAGAAGCCGATGTAGTCCGTGATGGTGTGAGTGAGGCCATCGATGTCCTCACCATGTGGATCGCAGAGCTGCTCCCAGGCAGTGATTTCAAAACAGTCCTTTAGCGCGTCCATTGCCTCCTCAGACCATAACTTCACCGTGCATATGACCGGAGGTTGTCTGTGGACTAGGGGTTTGTACACCGGCAGGAGATGAGCCAAGTTGTGATCCGCTCTCCCGAGTGGGGGGAGTGGTGATGAGGTGTACGCCTCCTTAGTATTTGCATAAAATAAGTCCAGTGTTTTATTGTCTCTAGTGTGGCATGTGACATACTGGGTGAGCGTGGGTAGAATGGGGGACAGTGAAATATGGTTGAAATCACCTGAGATGAGGAGAAGAGCATCTGGGTGTTCTGTCTGCAGCCTGCCAGTTACTGAGTGGATGGCGTCACGCGCTGTCCTAGCGTTCGCCGTCGGATTTGCATAAATAACAATGCAGATCACGTGTGAGTATTCCCTCGGGAGATATGTAGGCCGCATGCTAACAGCTAGCAACTCGATGTCTTTGCTACAGTGCTGTTCCTTATCCGTGATATGTCCCGGTCTGCACCAGATGTTATTGACATACATTATCACTCCTCCGCCCCTTGTCTTCCCACTGCCTGGTGTCCGGTCTGCCCGTATTGCGTGGAAACCCTCCAGTTCGATGTTAGCATCTGTTGCTAGTTCTGTTAGCCATGTCTCGGTAAACAACATCAAACTACTCTCTCTGAAGACGCTCTCGTAGCGGGAGATAGCCGCTAGCTCATCAGTCTTATTGAGTAGCGATCGAACATTCCCCATTATGACGGATGGGAGGACGGGTCTGTACCTTATACTCCTCGCCCGCCATCTTACTCCAGCTCGACATCTACGCTGTTTCCATCTTATTTCTCCCAGTATGTCGAGTTTTTGTGTTAGCATCGTGGGCCGGTTAAGTGCTAACAGCTGGTCTCTATTGTACTGCATCCTGCAAGAAACAGTGGCTCCGTCCGCTGGCTCAGGAGACATTTGGGCGATCTACGTGTTTGGATGGAATAAAGGTGACGCTGGATCAGAAAGATTGGCAAGAGAGCCAGATAGTAAATAGAAATAGGCAGAAATTGATCCGCTGTTGCAAAAAGGCAGCCTACTCGTGTAGCGCCGGAGGTGGACTTTTCTACACTGTAAATTCATATTTTGGATTGATTTTAGGAAATATTCAAATAATTTACAGTGGTGTGAGAAAGTGTTTGCCCCCTTCCTGATTTCTCATTTTTTTGTTTGTCACACTTAGATGTTTCAGATCCATCCATCCATCTTCTACCGCTTTTCTGGAGGTCCGGGTCGCAGAGGCAGCAGTTCAAGCAGAGAAGCGCAAACTTCCCTCTCCCCAGCCTCCTGCTCCAGCTCTTCAGAGAGGATACCAAGGCATTCCCAGACCAGGGCAGTCCTGGGTCTGCCCTGGGGTCTCCTCCTAGTGGGACGTTCCCGAAACATCTCAAGTGCAAGGCATCCAGGAGGCATCCTGATCAGATGCCCAAACCACCTCAACTGGCTCCTTTCAATGTGGAGGAGCAGCAGTTCTACTCTGAGCCTCCCCTGGATGACTGAGCTCCTCACCCTATCTCTGAGGATGAGTCTAGCAATCCTACGAAGAAAGCTCATTTCAGCCGCTTGTATCCACGATCTCATTCTTTCGGTCATTGCCCAAAGCTCATGACAATAGGTGAGGGTAGGAACGTAGATTGACTGGTAAATTTACAGCTTTGCCTTCGAGCTTAGCTCCCTCTTCACCACAACAGACCGGTCCAGTGTCCGCATCACTGCAGATGCTGTTCCGATCCGTCTGTCAATCTCTCGCTCCAGTCTCCCCTCACTCGTGAATAAGACCCCAAGGTATTTAAACTCCTCCACTTGGGGCATGAGCTTGTCCCCAACCCAGAGAGGACAATCCACCTTTTTCTGGCTGAGGACCATGAACTCAGACTTGGAGGTACTGATTCTCATACCAGCCGCTTCACACTCAGCGGCAAACTGTCCAAGTAAGACCTGTAGGTCATTGCTGGATGAAGCCAACAGGACAGCATCATCTGCAAACAACAGAGATGAGATCCTGTGGTCACTAAGCATGACACCCTCCATTCCTTGGCTGCACCCAGAAATCCTGTCCATAAAAATTATGAACAGGATCGGTGACAAAGGACAGCCCTGGCAGAGTCCAACTCTCACTGGGAATGAGTCCGACCGAGTGCTGGCAAATATGAACCAAACTCTCACAACGTTCATACAGAGACCGAATAGTTCGTAACAACAAGCCCGATACTCCATACTCCCAAAGCCACCCCACAAAAAACTACAAGGGACACGGTCAAATTCCTTCTCCAAGTCCACAAAATACATGTAAACTGGTTGGGCAAACTCTAACTAACTAACTAACTAACCTGCACTTATATAGCGCTTTTCTAGTCACAAAGACCACTCAAAGCGCTTTCATTAATACTAACCCTCTATTCTAAGGGCCTATAGGAACTCCCTCGATTCTCAAGAGGGTAAAGAGCTGGTCCGATGTGCCACGGCCAGGATGAAAACCACATTGCTCCTCCTGAATCCGAGGTTCGACCAACGACCAGACTCTCCTGTCCAGTGCCTTGGAATAGATCTTCCCAGGGAGGCTGGGGAGTGTAATCCCTATAAAGTTGGAGCACACCCTATGGTCCCCTTTTTTGAAGAGAGGAACCACCACCCCGGTTTGCCATGCCATCAGATCATCAAACAAATTTAAATATTAGACAAAGATGACACAAGTAAATAAAAAATGCAGTTTTTAAATGGTGTTTATTATTAAAGGTAAAAAAAAATCCAAACCTACATGGCCCTGTGAAAAAGTGACCCCCCCCCTTCCTGTTAAAACATAAATTAACTGTGGTTTATCACACCTTTGGAAAGCTGAGTTCAGCTTCTCTAGCCACACCCATGCCTGATTACTGCCACACCTGTTCTCAATCAAGAAATCACTTAAACAGGACCTGCGTGACAAAGTGAAGTAGACCAAAAGATCCTCAAAAGCTAGACATCATGCTGCGATCCAAAGAATATCACGAACAAATGAGAAACAAAGTAATTGAGATCTATCAGTCTGGAAAAGGTTATAAAGCCATTTCTAAAGCGTTGGGACTCCAGCAAACCATAGTGAGAGCCATGATCCACAAATGACGAAATGATGGAACAGTGGTGAACCTTCCCAGGAGTGGCCGGCCGACCAAAATTACCCCAAGAGCACAGCGACGACTCATCCAAAAGGTCACAAAAGACTCCACAACAACATCCAAAGAACTGCAGGCCTCACTTGTCTCAGTTAAGGTCAGTGTTCATGACTCCACAATAAGAAAGAGACTGGGCAAAAATGGCCTACATGGCAGAGTTCCAAGACAAAAACAACTGCTGAGCAAAAACAACATCAAGATCTGTCTCAGTTTTGCCAGAAAACATCTTAATGATCCTCAAGACTTTTGGGAAAATACTCTGTGGACTGACGAGACAAAAGTTGAACTTTTTGGAAGGTGTGTGTCCCATTACATCTGGTGTAAAAGTAACACAGAATTTCAGAAAAGGAACATCATACCAACAGTAAAATATGGTGGTGGTAGTGTGATGTTCTGGGGCTGTTTTGTTGCTTCAGGACCTGGAAGACTTGCTATGGTAAATGGAACCATGAATTCTGCTGTCTACCAAAAAATCCTGAAGGAGAATGTCCGGCCATCTGTTTGTGACTGCAAGCTGAAGCACACTTGGGTTCTGCAGCAGGACAATGATCCAAAACACACCATAAAGTCCTCCTCTGAATGGCTTCAGAAAAACAAAATGAAGACTTTGAAGTGGCCAAGTCAAAGTCCTGACCTGAATCTGATTGAGATGCTGTGGCATGACCTTAAAAAGGCGGTGCATGCTCGAAAACTCTCCAATGTGGCTGAATTACAACAATTCTGCAAAGATGAGTGAGCCAAAATTCCTCCACAGCGCTGTAAAAGACTCATTGCCAGTTATCGCAAATGCTTGATTGCAGTTGTTGCTGCTAAGGGTGGCCCAACCCGTTATTAGGTTTAGGGGGCAATCACTTTTTTACACAGGGCCATGTAGGTTTGGATCTTTTTCCCCTTAATAATAAACACTTTCATTTAAAAACTGCATTTTGTGTTTATTTGTGTTATCTTTGTCTAATATTTAAATTTGTTTGATGATCTAAAACATGTAAGCGTGACAAACATACAAAAAAAATGAGAAATCAGGAAGGGGGCAAAACACTTTTTCACATCACTGTAAGATACTAGATTTCTGATTTCCAAAAGCTATAAATCATAAACATCAAATTTATAACCAAAATCATAATCTCCTTCTTCTTCTTCTCCTTCTTCTTCTTCTTCTTCTTCTTCTTCTTCTTCTTCTTCTTCTTCTTCTTCTTCTTCCAGTTGCTCCCTTTAGGGGTTGCCACAGCGGATCATCTGCCTCCATCTCACCCTATCCCTCGCATCTTCCTCTGTAACGCCAACCCTCTCCATGTCTTCCTTCACTATATCCATGAATCTTCTCTGTGGTCTTCTTCTTTTCCTCCTGCCTGGCAGCTCTATCTTCAACATCCTTTGTCCAATATATCCACTATCCCTCCTCTGCATATGTCCAAACCATCTCAGACTTGCCTCTCTTACTTTGTCTCCAAACCACTCAACCTGAGCTGTTCCTCTGATATACTTATTTCTAATCTTTTCCCTCCTAGTCACTCCCAATGAAAATCTTAGCATCTTCAACTCTGCCACCTCCAGCTCCACCTCCTGTCTTTTTGTCAGCACCACTGTCTCCAAACCATACATCATAGCAGGTCTCACTACTGTCTTGTAAATCTTCCCTTTCACTCTTGCTGCTACCTTTCTGTCACAAATCACCCCTGACACTTGTCTCCACCCACTCCACCCTGCCTGTACTCTCTTCTTCACCTCTCTTGTGCATTTTCCATTGCTTTGAATGGTTGACCCCAGGTATTTAAACTCATCTACTTTCACTACTGCTACTCCTTCCATCTTCACTGTTACACCTGCCTGCCTCTCATTCACATTCATGTTTTTTGTCTTGTTTCTACTGACTTTCATTCCTCTTCTCTCCAAAGCATACCTCCATCTCTCCAGGTTCTCTTCCACCTACTCCCTACTCTCACTGCAGATCACAATGTTAAGATAAGATAAGCCTTTATTAGTCCCACAATGGGGAAATTCCAGGATTGCAACAGCACAGGGATAGCAACACTCAGAGCAATAATCAGAAGGCAAGAAAAAACAAGAGCAGCTAGTATACATATGTACATATTACTATAAATATATATATATATATATATATATATATATATATATATATATACATAGACACACAGTGCGGAGCATTGTCGTTAGTGGATGTGCAGCAGAAAGTCTAAGCTCTCTCTCCGCGGATGCGGCGGGCCAGCTGGATGTCTTTGGGCATGATGGTGACCCTCTTGGTGTGGATGGCGCACAGGTTGGTGTCCTCGAAGAGACCCACCAGGTAGGCCTCGCTGGTCTCCTGCAGAGCCATGACGGTGGAGCTCTGGAAGCGCAGGTCGGTCTTGAAGTCCTGAGCGATCTCCCTCACCAGGCGCTGGAAGGGCAGCTTACGGATGAGCAGCTCCGTGGATTTCTGGTAGCGACGGATCTCTCTCAGAGCCACGGTACCGGGCCTGTAACGGTGAGGCTTCTTCACTCCGCCGGTGGCCGGAGCGCTTTTCCGAGCAGCCTTGGTGGCCAGCTGCTTCCAGGGGGCTTTTCCTCCAGTAGATTTACGGGCGGTCTGCTTGGTTCTTGCCATCGCTCTTTATTATTCTTATATTTCTTGCACGCCGCCTAAACTCCAGCCCGGCACCCGCGTCGTTTTCGCTTCAGTTCTCCCGGTATGTCGAGTTTCTCCGTTAGCACCGGGTGGCGGTTGAGTGCTAGCTAGCTCTTCCCTGCTGTATCGTCTCCTACTGTAAACAGTGGCTCCGTCCGCCGACTCGGGAGACCTTTGGGGCAATCTGTGTGTCCGTGATATATATATAGAGTGAAAGGTGTAGAAAGAAGAAGGAAGATTAAAAAAAAAAAAAAGGCAGTTGCAAAAGGCAGCCAACTCGTGTGGCGCCAGAACCGGAAGTGTTCCGGAAGTGTGGATGTTGTCTGCAAACATCATGGTCCATGAAGACTCCTGCCTGACCTCATCTGTCGGCCTGTCCATCACCATGGCAAACAAGAAGGAGCTCAGAGCCAATCCCTAATGTAACCCCACCCCCACCTTGAATCCATCTGTCACTCCAACAGCACACTTCACCACTGTCTCACTGTCCTCATACATGTCCTGCACGACCCTCACATACGTCTCTGCCACGCCTGACTTTCTCATACAGTACCACACTTCCTCTCTTGGCACCCTATCATATGCTTTCTCTAGATCCACACAGACACTGACCTCCTCTATACTTCTCCATCAACACTCTTATAGCAAACATTGCAACGGTAGTACTCTTTCTTGAAATTGTATTGCTGATCACAGATTGTCACCTCTTCTCTTAACCTGGCTTCAGCAACTCTTTCCCATATATTCATAGTGTGGCTGATCAACTTTATGCTTCTGTAGTTACTACAGCTCTGAGCATCACCTTTGTTCTTGAAAATTGGTACCTTAACACTTCTTCTCCACTCCTCGGGCATCCTTTCTCTCTCCAAGATTGTGTTAAATAATCTGGTTAAAAAGTCCACTGCCATCTCTCCTAAACATCTCCATACCTCCACAGGAATGTCATCCGGACCAACCGCCTTTCCATTCTTCATCCTCTTCAAAGCTGCCCTCACTTCTGCCTTGATAATCCTCGGGACTTCCTTGTTCACCATCTTTCCTTCATCCATCCTCCTCTCTCTCATTTTCTTTATTCATCAGCTCTTCAAAGTACTCCTTCCACCTTCTCAACACACTATCATCATTTGTTAGTACATTACCATTTCTGTCCTCAATCAACCTAACCTGCCGTACATCCTTTCCAGCTTGATCTCTCTGTCTAGCCAATTGATACAAGTCCTTTTCTCCTTCCTTAGTGTCCAGCCTCTCATACAACTCACTATATGCCTTTTCCTTTGCCACTCTCTCTTTGCCATGCGCCTAGATTCCAAATACTCCTGTTTACTTTCTTCATCTCCCTGATTATCCCAGTTTTTCTTTGCTAACCTCTTCCTTTGAAAACTTTGCTGTACCTCCTCATTCCACCACCAAGTCTCCTTGTCTTCCTTCCTCTGTCCACTAGATACACCACATACCTTGCTACCTGATTCCCTCAATACTTTTGCTGTGCTTTCCCAGTCATCTGGTAATTCTTCCCTACCACCCAGAGACTGTATCAACTCCTTTCTAAACTCTGTGCGACCTTCTTCCCTCTGTAACTTCTCCCACTTAATCTTTGGCTCTGCCTTCACTGTTTTCCTCTTCTTGCTTTGCAAAGTCATCCTACAGACTACCATCCAATACTGTCGAGCTATATTCTCCCCTGCCACCACCTTGCAGTCTCCTGGCTATTTCAGATTTCTCCTGCTACATAAGTTGTAGTCCACCTGTGTGCACCTTCCTCCACTCCTGTAAGTCACCCTATGTTCCTCTCTCTTCTTGAAGTATGCGTTCACCACAGCATTTCCATCCTTTTAGCAAAATTCACAACCATCTGTCCTTCCACTTTTCTCTCTTTAAGACCATACCTACCCAGGACCTCCTCATCACCTCTGTTCCCTTCACCTACATGTCCATTAAAGTCTGCTTCAATCACCACTCTCTCCCCCCTGGGAACACTCTCTACCACTTCATCCAACTTACTCCAGAATTCCGCTTTCTCTTCTACCTGACATCCAACTTGTGGGGCATACACACTGACAACTTTCAGCATCACACCTTTGACTTCTAGCTTCAAACTCGTGATTCTGTCTGACTCCCTCTTTACCTCCTGAACACACTTCACATACTCTTTCTTCAAGATTACTCCTACTCCATTTCTCTTCCTATCATCACCATGGTAGAACAGTTTAAATGCCCCTCCAATGCTCCTAGCCTTGCTTCCCTTCCATCTGGTTTCTTGAACACACAGTATATCTACTTTCCTTCTCTCCAGCATATCAGCCAACTCTCTGCCTTTACCAGTCATAATCCCTACATTTAATGTCCCTACCCTCACCTCCACACTTCTACTTTTCCTTTTCTCTCTCTCCCTCCTAACACACCTTCCCCCTCTCCTCCTCCTCGATTTTCGACCAACAGTAGCCCAATTTCCACCGGCAGCCTGTCGGTTAACAATGCCGGTGGGGGTTGTTGTTAACCCGGACCTCGACTGGTCCAGTATGAAAGTCTCATTCGTCATGATCTGCATGCTTGTTTTGGCAAAGGTTTTATGTCAGATGCCCTTCCTGACACAACCCTCCCCATTTACCCGGACTTGGGACCGGCACTAGGAGTACACTGGCTTGTGCACTCCCTGTAACTGGGTTAAATTTATAACCAAAATGCTTGAAATATTTACCTTGTAAGGAATATAAAACATATGAAAGTTTAATTTTGGAATTAAATTATGAAAAATAAATACAATTTTTCACAATTCAATTTTCAGATGCACCTGTAGATGCTAAATATTATAAAGATAACCCAATTAGCAAACCACCTAAATGAACAAAGTATTAAAACAGTACATTTAGAATTTATTGCCACTTAACACAAATCAGAGATGAGTACACTAGAAAAAAAAATGCTCGGATGTTCAAGTGTGCTTCACATGAAGAGAGAAGTGGCCATTATTATTTACTAAAAAACATACGATCATGTATACACTTTTCTAATATGCAGCCTCTCCTGCAGCAGCAGTAGATGTACTAAACAATCATAAGCACTGAGTATGCTGGGTCATGCCGTTCCTCTCTGTCACCCTCACTTTCTTCCTTGCGCAGATCTGTTCAAGATAGGTTGCAGGCATGGTTCCCTCGCTGATTAAAAAAGTTCTAATTAAAAAAACAAAGGGTTGTAAGGATGCACATGAAGCCAGTGATGTGAGAATCAAATTGTCCACTTGCTCCTCGAGGAGTGTGGGTTTCCAAAAACACCCTAATTTTAGTCTCTGAGTTGCTTTTGTGGTTTTCTGTCAATAAAATTACTTTGAAAATGCAGAAGACTGTGTTGCTTTGGTGGACACGCTCTCCTGAGGGATTTTTGCTGTAGGTTTGCTCTGGTTGTACATTCCACGGCTGTGTGTAAAAACTCCAAAGCCCACAAAACAGGTATGAGTAAAAGCAAATTTCCATTTATTAAGCATTTACATCACGGTCAACTTTATTAATAATTTCTACCATGTTGTGGGGTGTGCTATAGGAGTATGCATGTCTATGTCTACTGAAAGACTCTGCTTCTTTTATCATCCAGCTGTGAAATTCCTCTCTGACTAACACTTTTGCTCAGTGTTAGTGTGTCAGTGTGTAGTGTCTCACCGGGAGAACTGACTCCCCTCGTGCTTTAATTCCTGCCTGTAGAAGTGAATTAGTAGGCTGAAAATCATTTGACTATTATATTATTACAAATAATTCACATCTCCTTTTGCATCAAACCTAAGTTTTATGGCAAAATATGATGCTGTAAGTGATATTTGACTCACAAGAAAAAGAATAAGCAGAATTTCAAAAATGTCACAGTAATCCAGTAAAAATGTTTGCAGTCACTGGAAATAAGCAGGACAATATTTTCCCTCAGCACTCCTGGACTTGCTGTCTGGATGATAGAGCACCTGACACAAGTGCAGCTGACCTGAAATAACACAGAATGGGCATATGCTGTGAGAGGCAGCAGAGCTCCAACTGAAGCTTTATTGATATGCAAATCTGAATGACAGTAGCACGTTTAAAGAATTTCTTCACATTTTAGAAGGGTTTCCTCTGGTGGCATCTCTGCAGGCTAATCAGGTGTGGGTTCAGATAGTGACGGAGCCAGCTGTTATTCAAGGACATTAAATTAGACAGGACATGCCTGCTGACACATGGAGCTTTAACCTCAGAGCTTTGTGACCGGCTAGTTATGAGAGCGGTGCATGTTCTCATCTGTGTGTCTCATCCCCCCTCACCTTGGCTGATGTCTCATACCATCCCACAAACCCGTTCTCCTGGCAGAACTGCTCCATCTTTATTCCGTTGTTGGTCAGCACGTCCCGGCCCTGGTCACATTTGTTCGCCAAAAGCACAGTTGCTACATGTTTCCCATTGGCTAGTGTCAGTTTGGAATCCAAGTCCTCTTTCCACTTAGTGACGGCATCAAATGAGGCTGGCCGTGTGACGTCAAAGACAATGAAGGCACCCACAGCTTCACGGTAATATACCCGGGTCATGTTGCCAAACCTCTCCTGGCCTAGAGGACACATCCAGACAGAGACATACAGGTACAGATGCATATTAGAATATGGTTGGTCGTGCCAACGTTAAATAGTACAATCTTTTGTTACCAATACCCTGGGGCATCAGACTGGAGGTAATGGCGGAACTAAGTTTAGAATGTAAAGTGTCCAAAAAATCTGCATGGAGCAACAAAACAGATTTGAGCTTTAAAATGAAGGTAAAATGGCCAGGTTATAAAAATAAAGTGGTCTGTCATCATTAACAATTTTCAACAGTTTTTCTTCTATCTTTAATGTAACACATTTGGAATTTTTTGTCTAAGAAATCTGATACATTTGTTTTCTTTTTTTCATAAATTTGTATTTTTCTTTGGGAAGTTTGTGACTTTTTTCTTTTAAATTTGTCACATTTTGTCTTAAATTTGCAAATATTTCCCCCTATACATTTACAAGCTTTTTTTCCATAATTGACAGTTTTACTTTCCTTTTTTTTTCAAATTTGATTGTTAAAAAAGTTATTATACTGATGTAGAATGGGGACCCACATACATTGCTGTACCCAGGGCCTAACATTTGGGGTTACACCTCTCACACTACCTGTGGAACACAGAAAGCTCAGCCTGAAGGAGTAGCCCTTCATTAGCACAGGGATCCAAGTCAATGGCCAATGATTTCAAATGCATATACCTCCTTTGCACAGGGGTGGAGATCATTGAGAGATTGTTGAGAGAGCTGGCCAATTTTTGATCTATCAATGATCTTCAGTGATCTCCACAGGCACCACAGTTTCTTCTAACTTTTGACTCAGCCCAAAACACATAAGGATCTCCCAAACAATCCCAAACATCAAAAATTGGCCCAATCTCTCATTGATCTCCATGCTGTGTAAAGGGACTCTTGCAGAGCATAATGGAAGGTCAGATGAGTCTTGTGTGTATGTGTGTGTGCCTGCCTGTGAACATTCCTGAGGGGTAAATTAATTTGATAAGCCTTGATGGAATGTTGTACCCGCACAGATTTTCCCATCCACGGTTTCTTGTTGAATACCATCAGCTTTGACTGTACATTGTCTGAATACATTTAACTTGGGCATAAGACATTTTCAAATGGAGAAGTTTAGTTTTTCAGAAAGTTTAAATGTATATGCTGATAATTTTTTTTTCTTTAGCTGAGTGCTAAAGAGTGTGTCTTACCAGAACAGGTGGAATAGGGTATAAGGTTAGATGAACAGCTGGGAGCCTCAGAATTTTGCCCAAGGATATGTCAGTGGGGCAGATGCTTAGTCAAACAGGTCTTGCATTACAGTATACCAGGCAGAAAACCATGCCCTTAAGCCTTCTCAGACAGTGTTTGCCAGAAAATTATGTTGTATTGAATTTTAAAAGCCCCACAACAAATCCATGTTTTTTTTAAATTGCATGTCAAGCAAATATATGATATAATTCATATGGTTGGTATAAGAGTAAAGTCATAGACCGGTATAATAAACGGATGTAATAGATTAATAATAATGATAGATATTCCTGGTTACAGTTGTAATGGGTAATTTATAAAAGAGAGCTTAATATAACTATTCCTCAAACCATAACAACCAAAAAAATGTTTATTTAATGCTTAAAGTAAGCGTCCCAAAAACCAGGAAGTGAAAAGCAAAGTGAAGGACAGAAAGAGAGGAAAAAATAAAGACAGAAAATATATGCATGTGACACAAAATCACATTATAAATGGTGTGCTATTTATAGCATTTTTATGATCCTACTTTGCCTAATCTTAAAATGTTAAGCCACCTTCCTGGACACCATGTGGTGTATAGGGGTGGTGCCTATCTCCATTTCTGTTACAATAGACCCCACAGCTACTGCAAGTAGCGAAAGCTACAGTGAGGGGTCAGTCCTCTTGTACTCTTAAAATGTACGGGTAGCCTACTTAAAAGGGGTTATTGACTGAAAAATAGTATGTTTGTAGGTTTTAACCATCTGAAATGTATCTATTAAATGGGGGAACTTACAGAAGGAAGAAGGTCGCACAGAGTTCAGGAAGGAGTTGATACAGGCTCTGGGTGGTAGGGAAGAATTACCAGATGACTGGGAAAGTACAGCAAATGTATTGAGGGAAACAGGTAGAAAGGTATGTGGTGTATCCTCTGTACAGAGGAAAGAACATAAGGAGACTTGGTGGTGGACTGAGGAGGTACAGGAATGTATTCAAAAGAAGAAGGTAGCAAAGAAAAAAGTGGGGTAGTCAGGGAGATGAAAGTAGACAGGAGTATTTGGAATCTAGGTACATGGCAAAGAGAGAGGTGGCAAAGGTAAAGGAATAGGCATATAGTGAGTTGTATGAGAGAGTGGACACTAAGGAAGGAGAAAATGGTAAATGGCACTCACTTATATAGCACTTTTATTCTCATCTCTTGATGACCAAAGCACTTTACAGATCCTGCTATTCACCCATTCACACACTGATGGTGGCATGCTGCCTAACATGGCGCTTCCAGACCCACCAGGAGCAATTGGGGTGAAGTGTCTTGCCCAGGGACACAACGGCAGGATATCTGGGGAGAGCGGGATTCGAACCGCCAACCATGTGGTTATTGGATGACCTACACTACCTCCTGAGCCAAAAGGACTTGTATTGATTAGTTCGACAGAGAGATCAAGCTGGAAAGGATGTGCAGCAGGTTAGGTTGATTGAGGACAGAAATGGTAATGTACTAACAAATGACGAGAGTGTGTTGAGACGGTAGAAGGAGTACTTTGAAGAGCTGATGAATGAAGAAAATGAGAGAGAGGAGGAGGAATGAAGGAAAGATGGTGAACAAGGAAGTCCCAAGGATTAGCAAGGCAGAAGTGAGGGCAGCTTTGAAGATGATGAAGAATGGAAAGACGGTTGGTCCAGATGACATGCCTGTGGAGGTATGGAGATGTTTAGGAGAAATGGCAGTGGACTTTTTAACCAGATTGTTTAACACAATCTTGGAGAGTGAGAGGATGCCTGAGGAGTGGAGAATAATAATAATAATAATAATAATAATAATAATAATAATAATAATAATAATAATAATATAATAATGGATTAGATTTATATGGCGCTTTACATGTCAAGTGACATCTCAAAGCACTTACAGTGAGTCCAATATTCATTCACTCCAGACAGACAATCGTAGTGGTAAGCTACTACTGTAGCCACAGCTGCTCTGGGGCAGACTGACAGAAATGTGGCTGCCAATCTGTGCCAAAGGCCTCTTCGACCACTACCTAACATTTATACACAGAGAGGGAGAAGAAGTGTTTTGGTACCAATTTTCAAGAACAAAGGTGATGCTCAGAGCTGTAGTAACTACAGAAGCATGAAGTTGATCAGCCACACTATGAAGATATAGGAAAGAGTGGTTAAAGCCAGGTTAAGAGGAGAGGTGAAAATCAGTGAGCAGCAGTACGGTTTCATGCCAAGAAAGAGTACTACGGATGCACTGTTTGCTCTAAGAGTGCTCATGGAGAAGTATAGAGAAGGTCAGAAAGAGTTGCACTGTGTCTTTGTGGATCTACAGTGGGGTAAAAAAGTATTTAGTCAGCCACCAATTGTGCAAGTTCTCCCACTTAAAAGATGAGAGAGGTCTCCAATTTTCATCATAGGTATACCTCAACTATGAGAGACAAAATAAGAAAAAAAAATCCAGAAAATCACATTGAAGGATTTTTAATGAATTAACTGGTAAATTCCTTGGTAAAATAAGTATTTGGTCAATAACAAAAGTTCATCTCAATACTTTGTTATATACCCTTTGTTGGCAATGACAGAAGTCAAACGTTTTCTGTAAGTTTTCACAAGGTTTTCACACACTGTTGCTGGTATTTTGGCCCATTCCTCCATGCAGATCTCCTCTAGAGCAGTGATGTTTTGGGGCTGTCGCTGGGCAACACGGACTTTCAACTCCCTCCAACGATTTTCTATGGGGTTGAGATCTGGAGACTGGCTAGGCCACTCCAGGACCTTGAAATGCTTCTTACGAAGCCACTCCTTTGTTACCCGGGCGGTGTGTTTGGGATCATTGTCATGCTGAAAGACCCAGCCACGTTTCATCTTCAATGTCTTTGCTGGTGGAAGGAGGTTTTCACTCAAAATCTCACGATACATGGCCCCATTCATTCTTTCCTTTACACGGATCAATCGTCCTTGTCCCTTTGCAGAAAAACAGCCCCAAAGTATGATGTTTCCACCCCCATGATTCACAGTAGGTATGGTGTTCTTTCTCCTCCAAACACGACAAGTTGAGTTTTTACCAAAAAGTTCTATTTTGGTTTCATCTGACCATATGACATTCTCCCAATCCTCTTCTGGATCATCCAAATGCTCTCTAGCAAACTTCAGACGGGCCTGGACATGTACTGGCTTAAGCAGGGGGACACGTCTGGCACTGCAGGATTTGAGTCCCTGGCGGCGTAGTGTGTTTCTGATGTAGCCTTTGTTACTTTTGTCCCAGCTCTCTGCAGGTCATTCACTAGGTCCCCCCATGTGGTTCTGGGATTTTTGCTCACCGTTCTTGTGATCATTTTGACCCCACGGGGTGAGATCTTGCATGGAGCCCCAGATTGAGGGAGATTATCAGTGGTCTTGTATGTCTTCCATTTTCTAATAACTGCTCCCACAGTTGATTTCTTCACACCAAGCTGCTTACCTATTGCAGATTCAGTCTTCCCAGCCTGGTGCAGGTCTACAATTTTGTTTCTGGTGTCCTTTGACAGCTCTTTGGTCTTGGCCATTGTGGAGTTTGGAGTCTGATTGTTTGAGGTTGTGGACAGGTGTCTTTTATACTGATAACGAGTTAAAACAGGTGCCATTAATACAGGTAACGAGTGGAGGACAGAGGAGCCTCTTAAAGAAGAAGTTACAGGTGTATGAGAGCCAGAAATCTTGCTTGTTTGTAGGTGACCAAATACTTATTTTACTGAGGAATTTACCAATTAATTCATTAAAAATCCTTCAATGTGATTTTCTGGATTTTTTTTTTCTCATTTTGTCTCTCATAGGTGAGGTATACCTATGATGAAAATTGGAGACCTCTCTCATCTTTTAAGTGGGAGAACTTGCACAATTGGTGGCTGACTAAATACTTTTTTGCCCCACTGTAGATATGATAGGATGCCAAGAGAGGAAGTGTGGTACTGTATGAGAAAGTAAGGAGTGGCAGAGAAGTATGTGAGGGTGGTGCAGGTCATGTATGAGGACAGTGAGACAGTGGTGAGGGGTGCTGTAGAAGCAACAGATGGGTTCAAGATAGGGGTGGGGTTACAACTCAGGTTGGGCGGTTTGGAAACAAAGTAATAGAGTCAAGGCTGAGATGATTTGGACATGTGCAGAGGGATAGTCGATATATTAGACAAATTAATGGACTGCATTTATATAGTGCCTTTTAATGATACCCAAAGCACTTTACAATGAGTCCATTATTCATTCACTCCACAGTCAGACAATGGTAGTGGTAAGCTACTGCTGTAGCCACAGCTGCCCTGGGGCAGACTGATGAAAACATGGCTGCCAATCTGTGGCAACAACAGAACATTTATAGACATTCATACCCAGTGTCACAGACACTGGAGGCAAGGTGGATAAAGTGTCTTGCCCAGGGACACAACAGCAGGATGGCTGGGGTTCCATCTTCAACAAAGGATGTTAAAGATGAAGCTGCCAGGCAGGAGGAAAAGAGGAAAACCATAGAGAAGATTCATGGATGTAGTGAAGGAGGACACGGAGAGGGTTGGTGTTACAGAGGAAGATGCAAAGGATAGGGTAAGATGGAGGCAGATGATTCACAGTGGGGACCCCTAAAGGGAGCAGCTGAAAGAAGATGAAAAAGGTCACATGATTAATAAAATATCTACACATTCACTTCTCTTAAAGAAAACACACAGTCTTTATATCGTTTTTCTCTCCAAGAAGCTGTTTTGACTCTTCCAGATTCACCTCGGGACATCATACAATGGTAAACCAAGCCCAGCGCCATCCTTGATACCCACTCTCTGCTCTATTATTTGCCAGCATACTGTAGCTGTCTATCATGTAGATGGATGGGAGCCAGAGCCATTACCTTCTAAGCTAACAGGAACTAGGAAGGCGCTAGGAAGCCCGCACCAAGCACAGTTTATATTGTTCTTTTCTTTAGATTTCAGTCACTTTAATAGGCATCCCAGTTTCCACCTGGTTCACTAATCCACAGTTGATAATATATCTCATGCCATTCTGACTTATTGTGGTATATTTTCACTGTGATTTTACATTGAACTGTTAGCAATAGCATGTTAGGCGGTCTGAGTCGACCACTGTACCTGGACACAGCTTGCCTCGGCAGGGAAGAGGTAACAGACAGGATGCCTAGATTGTTAGATACTAACATATTAACAATAGGCAGTACGGACATGGGGAAGTACGCATGACATGATGTCATCGCTGTGCCTATATTAGGAGACTGTTGGTGGGGGTCATCCTCTTTGGCACACCGCCTCCAAGCCAACCACAGCCTGTAACACTTCAGTGTTAGCTTCATAGCTATTACCTCTGACACATGTACCATCTTGTGTGTTTGTAATAAAGTTCGTGTTCGGTTTGACTCCTGCCTCCGCTGTCCTATTTCTAGACATAACAATTGGCGACAAGGAGAAAACTTGGTCTTCTGGAGGAAAACTAATCATTTTCCTGAAGATGGAAGCGTGTCTGGCACCACCTCGTTTGTTCCTCGCAACCCCAGGTGAGCCAGCCCTTCCATGGCCCCGTTGGTTTGAGTTGTTCCGCACTTATTGGGTGGCAATGGACCTAGGAAGACATGGTAAACTGAGACTGCAAGCGATTCTACTTCACTGTGTGGGCACCGAGGGTCAGCGGATATTTAACACCTTAGGACAAGCGGGCACATATCAGGAATGCATCGCACTGCTGGCCGGATACCTCACGCCGCTAGCGAGCACATGTGAGTTTGGCTGTTTGGAGGACGAAATGATGCGGGACCACCTAGCAGACCACACCAACAACCTGCGGCTGTGGACGAAGCTATTCAGGGTGCCCGACGAAGGCGGTGGAGTTGGCGTTCCAGTTGAAGGCCGCCAACAAGCTAACATCGCAACTAGGCGAGCCACAACAACAATTCTCACTAGCTTATGCAGTTACCCCAGAAGAAGCACCCGTTAACACTATGACTCGCTTGGAGGACGCCGAGGTGAACGTTACGGGGTGACAAAACATTGTGGGACACCATTTGTGTGGTAACTGTGGCTCCCCGAAACAAAGAGAGGGAGCACGTTCCTGTCTGGCCAGCGATGCAGACACTGCGGCAAACTCTGCCACTTCACCAAGGTGTGCCAATTGTCATGACAGACATCAGACCAGCCACCCAGGACAAAAAAAACCACCAATGGCCACCATCCGCACTGTAAGTTCCGGAGGCTTGGTGTACATGTGGTGCATGCTGAAGCTGGATGACGTCGACTTGCCGTTGCTGCTGGACACCGCTGCTGTGAGGTCAGTGCTGAATTGGGATTCAGTTAAGAAATTCTTCCCTGACCATCTTTTTGGGAAGAATCCAGCAGAGTTATATGGCTATGGGCACACACGCATTAGCTTAGTAGGGACCATGTCGCTGATGGTTCACTACAGGTCAAGAGCCCTCTTGCCGTTTGTTTTCCAGGTGGCTCTGCCTCCAAGCCAACCACAGCCTGTAACACCTCAGTGTTAGCTTCAAAGCTATTACCCCCGTCACATGTACCATCTTGTGTTTGTAATAAAGTTTGTGTTCGGTTCGACTCCTGCCTCCACTGTCCTATTTCCAGACATACCGTAACATGGATTTGGCCCATTTTGATTGCTGTTTTCTATAATTTTCACCCCCACTGTGATCCTAGTAGGGGTGACAACACTTGACCATATATTTTGTTCGAGACATAATTTTAGCTTAATTAAAGTTTTATTCTCTCAGCTGTGATCCAAGGCAGCTAGCTGAAGCTAGCAGTTCAGCCACTCATTCACATATGCTTTGTGCTTATTGTTCTCCAGGGACTGGTCATATCCTATCAACCACTGAAACCACACATTCCTGCCCACCAGTGATTCATTGTGTTTTTCATTCTTTGAGATAAATTTACATTACTTGGCTCTGAGCTAGGCAGCTATGGGTATGAAATGTTAGCAGTAGTGATATATGAGGGAGGACAGAGTTGAATGCTGTTTCAGAGATTTAAAGTGACAACCAGCCATTCTCAGAAAAGCTGGAAAATGAAAAAAAAAAATATGCTGCAATAATTAAAGAAAATTTGAACAAAAAATGTTACTGTGGTGGCACTGTGTGTGGGGTTCTCCATCCAGAGTTGGAAGCCTGGGGGGAGATGGAACAAAGGACTGAAGGAGGAAGTGACACAGGGGGTCACAGAAGTACCAGAAAGGACTGTCTGCCCCCCAGGGAGTTCAGGAGACACAGGAGTCACGAGAGGAAGAGAGGATGTTATGATGTTAATGTTCCACGCATGTCTTTGTGCACTGACAGTATTTTTCTTGGCTCCCTGGGTCTCATGGAGCAGAAATAAAGGTTATAAAAAGGAGGCGCCCAGAAACCCAGATAGAATATTTTCTGTATTTGATGGTGGAAGGTGAATAAAGTTCATGTGTCGTCCAGCTCGCTGCCTTGGTGACCCCAAGACGTGTCATGGAGAACGAGCTGAGCACCACCCCGGAGACAACCCAGAGGGAGAACACCAGCTCCGCGTGCGCTGTCACAGTCAAGCTCCCAGACTTCTGGCTTCACAATCCAACCGCATGGTTCTTGCATGTAGAAGCCCAGTTTGCACTCCGCGGGATCAGAACGGATGACACGAAATATTACCATGTGGTCGCTGAGCTGGATGTGTGCACCATGCAACAGGTAACGAGCCTGCTCCAGGAGTCGCCACACCCTGGCGCAGGAAGCAGACCGCATCATTTTAGCAACCAGAGCTCTCAGCGTGAATGCAGCAGCACCGGAGTCTATGAGGGACTCCAGCGAGGTCGAGGAGCCGTTGGTCATAGCTGGGATGGATGCCAAGAGACGCAGGAATGGGGCGATCTGTTTCTATCATTGCTGCTTCGGCTTGAATGCCCAATGCTGCCTGCTGCCATGCCAATTCAAGAAGCCGGGAAGTGGCACAGCCAGCAGTCAGTAGCAGCTGCGACCACTGGCAACAGGAACAAGATGCTTTTTATCACGGACACACATTTAGGGAGATGTTTCTTGGTGGACTCCAGCTCCCAGAAGAGCCTTATCCTGCCGGTCAGCGCAGACAGGTCGGCAGAAGGCAGTGGTCCCGAGCTTACAGCTGCCAATGGGTCTACCATCAGGCCATTTGGTGAATGGACACTGACAGTATGCCTGCACGGACGCAATTACCAGTGGGACTTTTTGGTAGCTGCATGTTCTGCCCCCATTTTAGGCGCAAATTTTTTAAGTGCTTATGGGTTGTTGGTCGATGTTGCCAACAGACGTTTAGTGGATGCTGTCTCTTTCACCTCCCTGCCCTGAACAGCTCAGGGAGCTGGGTCAACAACGCTGGCTAACGTTATAGCTCCAGGGTGTAAGTACCAGCATTTACTTGCACAGTTCCCGGCACTCACGGTCCCGACTTTTGCAGCTACAGTAACCAAACACGGGGTTGAACATTTCATAAACACAAAAGGCCCGCCGGTGTTCGCGCGAACTCGGCACCTGGATGCGGCTAAACTGGCCAGCGCGCGTGGAGAGTTTGCCAACTTGGAGCAGCTGGGCATTGTCAGGTGCTCAAACAGTCCGTGGGCAGCCCCGCTACACATGGTGCCTAAAGCCGACGGGTCATGGCAACCGTGCTGCGATTTCCGGTGCTTGAACAACACCACGGAACACGATTGGTATCCCATCCCGCACATCCAGGATTTTTCCATGCACCTGGTCGGAACGTGTGTTTTTTCGAAAGTGAATCAAGTCCACAGTTACCACCAGGTCCCGGTGCACGAGGAGGACATTCCCAAAACAGCAGTAATAACTCCTTTTGGCCTTTTTGAGTTTTTACGCATGCCGTTCGGGTTAAAGGGCACCACTCAAACCTTCCAGAGAATGATGGACGTAGTGCTCCGTGACCTGCATTTCGTTTTTGTCTACTTAGAGGACATTCTGGTGGCTAGCACATTCAAGGAGGAGCACCTCGCCCATCTCAAAATGGTTTTCCAGAGATTGGAAGGGCACAGGCTTATAATTAACCCAGCAAATTGCCAGTTCGGTGTGCCAGTGATTGATTTTTTGGGCCACCGCATTTCACCGGAGGGTGTGATTCCGCTACCTGATAAGGTGCACGCCGTGTCGGTCTTTCCATGCCCGCAGACCGTGAGAGCCCTACAGGAATTTTTGGGAATGGTCAGCACGGTGGCAGAGTGGTTAGCACTGTGGCAACACAGCAACTCACCCTTGGCCAGGGGATCCTGGGTTCGATCCCAGCCCCCGACCAACAGTGATCTGTGTGGAGTTTGCATGTTCTCCCCGTGTCTACGTGGGTTTACTCTGGGATTTCTACGGTTTCCTCCCACATGCCAAAAACATGCAGGTTAGGCTAATTGGCATCAACTGGAGATTCTAAATTGTCCTTAGGTATGACTGTGAGAGTGAATGGTTGTCTGTCTGTCTGTGTTGGCCCTGCGATGGACTGGCGATCTGTCCAGGGTGTACCCTGCCTCTCGCCCAAAGATGCTGGGATAGGCTCCAACCCCCTCGCGACCCGAAAAGGATTAACTAACTAACTACTAACTAACCTGCACTTATATAGCGCTTTTCTAGTCACAAAGACCACTCAAAGCGCTTTCATTAATACTAACCCTCTATTCTAAGGGCCTATAGGAAACAGATATCTAGGGACAATTTAGAACAGCCAATTAACCTAACATGCATGTTTTTGGCATGTGGGAGGAAACCGGAGAAATCCCGGAGTAAACCCACGCAACACGGGGAGAACATGCAAACTCCACACAGATCACTGTTGGTCGGGGGCTGGGATCGAACCCACGATCCCACGATCCCCACAATCCCCCGGCCAAGGGTAAACTGTGCTGCCGCAGTGCTAACCACTGCGCCACCGTGCAGCCCAAACAGACTGTCGGAAGAAGCGGAAGAAGATGGATGGATGGTCACCTTTTATAACCGTTTCCTCCCCCTGGCAGCCCAGCTGCTGCAGCCGTTGTACGTCATGCTTAAGAAAAAGAAGCCCGCGGAAAACATCGACTGGGCCCCCGAGAGAGTCCAGGCTTTCACAGACACCAAAACAGCGCTCGCTGATGCCGCTTTGCTAGCTCACCCTGCCCCATCAGTGTAGATAACATTCACCACGGATGTGTCTGACATTGCCATAGGGGCAGTGGTGGAGCAGTATGTCTACGGTTCGTGGCAGCCGCTCGCATTTTTCAATCATACTTTGCATGACAACGAACGCAAATACAGTACGTTCAACAGAGAATTGTTGGCCCTCCACCTGGTGACGCACCATTTCCAGTTTTGGCTAGAAGGGCACGAGTTCACCGCGTTCGTGGATCATAAACCGCTAACGTACGCAATGTCCAAGGTCTTGGAACCGTGGTTGGCCTGGCAGCAACAGTATTTGGCCGCGATCTCGGAGTTCACAACGGACATTCAACACGTTGCCGATAAGCTCAATGTTGTGGCCGATTGCCTGTCATGTGCGTTACTCTCCCCGGTCTACATGGGAATAGATTTCCCTGCCATGACCATGGAGCAAACCGGGGATGCGGACATTTGCGCGCTCCAGTCTGTGCCTACTGGGATAAAGCTGGAGAGCAGGGTGGTGCACGAAGGGTGCCCTCCCTTGCTCTGCAACGTCTCCACCGATCGCCCACACCCGGTGGTTCCGAGCTGTTGGTGCCGCCGCATTTTTGAGTCAGTCCACTCCCTTTCGCATCCCAGCATGTGCGCCTCGGTTAAACTGGTGGGGGCGAAATTTGTCTAGCCGTGCTTGACCAAGGACGTGAAAGAGTGGGCTGCAGCATGCGTTGCATGCCAGTGGCCCAAAGTGCACAAGCACACCAAAGCCCCTCTCGAGTTGTTCTAAATCCCAGCCAGGAGGTTCGACCATGTCCACGTGGATTTGGTGGGACCCCTGCTACCATCGCAAGGTTTCACGCACCTTTTGACAATCGTGGACCGCACCACGCGTTGGCCTGAAGTGGTCCCGCTGGCTTTCACCACATCCGCGGAACTGCCTTCGCTTTTTTTCAGCTTGGGTTGCATGGTTCGGATCCCTGTCGGACATCACTTCCGACAGGGGTCCGCAGTTTGTTTCACAACTCTGGTCCACGATGGCCCAGAGCCTGGGGGTCAAAATCCACCGCACTACTGCGTACAACCCCCAGACTAACGGGTTATGCAAACATTTCCATAAGTCGCTTAAAGCAGCGCTCAGAGCTTCGCTCACGGATGCAAATTGGGTTGACCGCCTGCCCTGGGTTCTTTTAGGGTTGCGCTCCATGCCTAATGAGGATCTGGCAGCATCCCCGACAGAACTTATTTTTTTCTCAGCCGCTGCAGATCCTCGGGGAGTTTTTACCAGAAAACCCCGTGCCCGGGGCCGACCCGCCCACACAATTTTTGCACAGTAGGGAGGCTGTTAACGTGCCGGGCCCGGCCCACCATTGTTTTCCCTGCATCTTCGTCCCAAAAAGCTTACAGAACGCCAGGTTTGTTTTTGTCAGGCACAATGCACACCGGACCCCGCTGTGCTCACCATACGACAGACCGTTCAGGGTGTTGGAAACTGGGCCAAAGCATTTTGTGTTAGACTTGGGGGGGGGGGCATAGGGAGACTGTATGCATCGACAGGCTGAAGCTAACTAACTAACTAACTAACCTGCACTTATATAGCGCTTTTCTAGTCACAAAGACCACTCAAAGCGCTTTCATTAATACTAACCCTCTATTCTAAGGGCCTATAGGAAACAGATATCTAGGGACAATTTAGAACAGCCAATTAACCTAACATGCATGTTTTTGGCATGTGGGAGGAAACCGGAGAAATCCCGGAGTAAACCCACGCAACACGGGGAGAACATGCAAACTCCACACAGATCACTGTTGGTCGGGGGCTGGGATCGAACCCACGATCCCACGATCCCCACAATCCCCCGGCCAAGGGTAAACTGTGCTGCTGCAGTGCTAACCACTGCGCCACCGTGCAGCCAAGCCCGCTTTTATGTTGGCAGACGAGCAAGTGGTGTTGGCCCAAGCTCCCCGGTGCGGACGCCCACTGTCAGTGGCTCCTCAAGTTGGTGTTCCCTCGGTAAAGACCTGCACTCTCGAAGCTAACATGTCCCCCCCACACCCTTTTTCCCTCCACAGACTAATGTGCCCACCTGCACACCTCGCCAGCAGGGTGTTTCGACCAGACCGGCGACCCCCCGCTACAGTCACTACAGGTGCAGCTCAAGCCCAAAGGACGGCAGGGTTAGTGCCCTTTCTGGGTGTTGGGGGGGGGGGCGGCTGTGTGGTGGCACTATGTGGGGGGTTCTCCACCCAGAGACAGAAGCCAGGGGGGAGATGGAACAAAGGACTGAAGGAGGAAGTGGTATCAGAAAGGACTGTCCGCCCCACAGGGAGTTCAGGAGACACAGGAGTTGCGAGAGGAAGAGAGGGTGTTATGATGTTAATGTGCCACGCATGTCTTTGTGCACTGAGAGTATTGTTCTTGGCTCCCTGGGTCTCATGGGGCAGAAATAAAGGTTATACCTGAGGGGTGGTGGGTGGTGGCTTGCTCTCCTAGGTGCCACTGGTGGCTGGCTGCGCCCCGACCATGGGTGTCCGGAGTGTCCGTTTGTCTGGCCTGGGGGGGTCAGGGGGGGCTGGGGGTGGGCCGGGGGGGTGGGCTGTGGCCCCCAGCCAGCTGGCCTCGCCTTCTGCGGGGATCTGGATCTGGCCCTGGGCCCCTGGTGCTGGGGGGGGGGAGCGTTCCCACGCCGGTGGTGCGGGTTGGCCCCAGTGCATCCTTGTGCACCAGGGTCGTGTTTTCCCCGGCGCCCTGGAAGCACCCTGGGGTAGGTGCCTGCATCCTGAGTCGCCCTCTTCGTCCACTGGGGTCTGCGGGTGTGGGTGTGCATGTGTGTATATGTGTGTGAGAGTGGGTGTCAGTGGGGGCTTGTGTATGAGCAGATGCAGAAGTGGGTGTGTGTGTTGTGAGCGAGCAGGTGGGGCTGTGTGTGGGTGTAGGTGGGCATGTGTGATGGTGGGTGGGGGTACGTGTGTGTATGGGTGCGGTTACCTGTGGGTGGATGTCTGGGGGTGAAGGATGTGTGTATGGGTAGGAGAACTTTGTTGGGTGGCAGGGGTGAGCATGGGGGTTGGCATTTCAGGGCCTGCTTATCCCGGCCACCCTGCTGTTGTGTTGCGGGGTGAGGCGCTTCATCGCATTGCCCCTGGTGTCATTGGCAGCAGGTGTGGGTTGGTGCTTGGGGGTGGTTTGGGGGCCGTTGGCAAGGGTTGTGGCCGTGTTTCCGTCGGGTTGCTCCGGGGTGGCTGTGGCTGCAGGGCGGCCTGCCACTGTCGATGTGCGTCTGGGATGGGTGGTCAGAGGGCTTGCGTGGGCACTCAGGGGTGTCGCTTGGCATGTGGGGTGCCTTGTGGGTCTGGCCCATTGTTCACTATTGTGACTATTGTTGTCCATGTTTGTGTGTGTAAGATAAGTGGGAATTGGTATGGCTGCCCCATCATGTTTGTGGTGCTGGGAGCGCCGGGGCATGGTGCTGGTGGGTCCTGGGCTGCTTGCACTGATGGCCCTTGCCCTGGGTTGGGATTTGGGGGCAGTGGGTGGCCTCATGAACCAGTTTGCAAGCTGGCTTCTGGGGCGGGGGGGGGGGGGCTCTCTTTTAGACTGCCTCCCTCCCAGTCTTATTCCTCACCCTTCCCCTCCCCCCTGGAATATACATCTTCTTGGATTCATTTAGGGATTTGGGGTGGGGGTGTGCCGCACTGTGTCAGTAAAGGGGCTACCTTTGCTGCACGGTGGGGCTGCACTCACCTCAATTTTAATTGCATTTTAGACACTGAGGGCTTGGGTGGATGGGGGACAATTACATCATATAACCAACATACACCCACCATGTTTTGTGGGGGGGGGTCTTCCCCCACCCCTGTTGCCCTCCTCCTGCTGGGGGCATGGGGGCCCGGTGGGGAGCCTGGGACCCATCATGTTGTCAAAATCCCTAGGTGCTACTGAATGTATAGATCCAACCAAGGGAGTGAGAGGGGGACTGAATATGAGCGTAAGTGAGAGTGAGGGGGTGATGAATGGAGGTGGTGATGGTGGGTCAGTTTTGTGCGGCGCTTTGCATGTCGAGTGGCATCTCGGGGCGCCTGTGGTGGTCTGCTGATCAGTCGCTCAGGTGGGCGCCGGGGGTGGGGGTCTGCTTCTGTGGCCTGCGTCGGTGGTCTCCCCAATCACTGCCGGGCACTGGTGCACATTCAGGCCCGCTGCATCTGCTTCGCAGCCGCCTTATGAAACAAGGGTGAATGAGGGGTGAGTTTGAATGGGTACAGGAATGAGATAGAATGGGTTGGTCCAGGTGAGTGAGAGGGAGTTTGTGCATATGGGTGTGATTGGGTGCATGTGGGTGTGAAGGTGTGGGGAGGGGTGTGTCTGCAAGTCGGGAGGCACTGGATTAAGGGGGGTAGTGCCTCTCGGCAATGTGGGCTCCCCTGGGCAGGGGGGACTTCTTTGGGCATGGGAGTCCCTGGGGTGTGCGACAGTGGCCCTCGAGTGGGCCCGCTGTGCGGGTGCCTGGGGGGGGCTCGTGCCAGGGGGTGCGTGCTGGTCTCCGGCCTGGGGGGGTGGGGTTGCTGGCCTCCTGGTGCCTGGGGCCCGGGGGCTGGCGTTGGCCCCGCTGGAGGGGTAGGGGTCAGGCGGATCCGGGGGTGTGGGCTCGCCGCACCAGCCGCCGAGGGGCCTGGCCTCCCTTGATCGTCCCTCTGGGGGCAGATGCCTGGCTTTCCTGGGGCTTGCTGACCTCGGACGTTTGTGCTCTTTGGTGGCTGGTGGCGCTGCCTTGCCTGCTCAGGGTTCCCGGGGAGAGAGCTTCTGCGACCGGCCCTCCACTTCGTATGTTTCCTGACAAACCACTCACATGCACGCACTTATTTTGCGCGCGCTCTCATATATATGCACGCAGACATACATGTACAAGAGTCTCTCCTTTAACAGGTGCGGAAACCAGACTTGTGTTGAGACATCTTCGGTGGAAGAAGCAGTTTGTCTTTTGTTTGTTTTAGTTGCTGGTTTGCTTAGGGGGGGGTTGTCCGTTCCCCTCCCTTTACCTTTCCCCTCCACACACTTCCTTTCCCTCTTCCCCATCCTGTCGGGTCTTCCATGGGTAAAATAATTAAAATCAAATATTAAAAGTTATTGCAGGGGGAGTTTACAACAATATACAATGCACAGTTAGGTACTGTATAAGCTCCTCTTGGCAAAGTAAATCTGTTTTGGCACAATAAGGGTGACAGATCCCTGTTCTACTTGCCTAGCTGCCTGACAGGACAAGGGGGGAAAAAAAAAGAAGAAATAAAAGGTTATAAAAAGGAGGCGCCCAGAGACCCAGATTGAGTATTTTCTGTACTTGATGTTGGAAGGTGAATAAAGCTCATTAGTCGTTCAGCTCACTGCCTCATCTGCTTTCATCTTCCACATTACAAACATTTCATTAAGGCATGTCAGCTGTTAAAATGTGGAAGAAGTACAATCAATGACTTCTCTAAAGATACAGTCTATCTAATGGACTCAAGACATTGCTAGTTCAATCACTAGTTTTACAGGATATCAAATAAAAATGATAACACTATTTATTAAAATCTAGTATGCTGAGTCATCTCTTATATATAGTTTAAAGTCCACTAAAATGCATCTGTGGTTGTCTCATAGTTAAAAGATCAGCAGCTAGGATGATTTGGTCCAAAGGAGCTTTTCTGTGTGGAGTTTGTGTGCTATCTCTGTATCCAGGTACTCTGGTTTCCTATCACAGTTCAAAAACATATTTATTCGATTAACAGATGATTCTAGATCAACTGTAGATGTCAGTAGCCCATTGAGATACACTACAGAGAGAGAGTGAATGTATTTAAAAGTGCTTTGAGTGGTTGCTAAGATTAGAAACATGCTATGGAAATGCATTTCCATTCATTCAGTGAACTGTGTGGGTAGTCTGCGAATATCTGACAGAGTTTATAGAGAAGTCATTTAATTATTGCTAGAATGTTTTGAATCTGCATATATGAAACACTCAAGATATAATAAAAAATCCAAGTTTTATCAGAAATCACTCACTTATACATTATCAATTACATTACATAGGAAATTCACATGCAGAGGACCATGTAGTTGAATGGTCTCAAAATTGAGAAATTTGTGACACTGCTCAGCTTTTTTTCTTGGTACCATTAATTGTGTCACTGGACAGTTAAAACATAAACCACCTTATTCCTAGCCCCCATGATGCATTTGCGTGAATTATGGGCGCAACTTCTGGTACTAGTTTAGAATGTGTGGTTGTCACTGAAACAGGACACTTTTCCTTGTTAAAAAACAATGACTTCTGCATCAAAAATGCGGGAACGCTGCCTTTTGCATCTCAAAAACAGTAATATAATCAAACCACTTCCCACAACTTTGGAGGGATGGGAAGATGACCTTAAAAAGTGGCCTGGCAGACAGTAGCTCCATTTGTTAGCGCCACTGCTAAGATGCTAATGCTGTAAACAAATAAAAGCTCTGAGATATAGCAATGTCTCCACCACAATAAAGTCAGATGCATTTTGTTAAAAGCTGTTGGACATAATTAGATTTACCTCAGAGCAGACATAGAATCTAGTCAGAGCCACAAAGAACCACAGTACCGTGCTTGGGAGTTTTAATGTTGGGGTAAAACAGACAGCTGCAGCTGTTCGTTTTAACCCGAAATTAAAATGCTCATGCTGCTGTCATGCGCTGAATGCTTGTTATTTAACTTAACATGTACGTACCATTTCTGACAGTTGTTCAAAATTTTATTGATCTATATTTTGTGTTAATTTAAAAATCAATGCATGCTGAAGCTGCTAGGTCATATTGTTCCAAGGCAGTGCAACAAATGCAAAAAAACCCCAAAAAACTATTTGATATCTTTCTTAAATCATTAAGCCTTAGAAAGTAAACTGTTACTATTTTTTATTTATTATTTTACTTCATGCAGCCTTCATTCTGGAGACATATATGACACATAAATGTCACATTTATGTGACATTTATGACACATAAATGTCATTCATACAAGTGAAAACATACCTGGTGTGCTCTTGTGTCTGTCCTGTGTCTGTACCACCGATCACACCAGCAGTCCTTTTTCATTCACCAAAATATTCAAAAATACAAAAACTGCAAGTGCTGAAATTAGCTGCCACTTGAGTGCAAAACACATACTGTACGTATGTGGACTATATATTAAAATGAATTTGAAAAACTTCTAAAAACGCTATCTTAAACGCCCCTGCTACTCCGCTCTTGCTGACTGATTTAACACTACTTCAGCCGAAACCGGAAGTTCCGCCCATAATCGTTCCTACAGCGACACCCCCAGGAATAAGATGGATAGATAGATGTATTTTGTCTGCTTACCGTTGCACCATGGATCAGACTGTGGAAGACTGCCCTGCTTTGCTCTAATCATTTTGCAAAGATTAAAGTAACAAAAACAACCTTGATTGGAAGACCATTTTTTATCTCTCTCCGTGCACAAATTCATCCTTTTTTCTCAACAAATACTTTGAGTGAACTATGTAGGGATTTTTGATAAACATTTTTCAAAAACATTTTACACTCAGACTAGGGATGTCACCATATAGCAGCTTTAAAAGTAATCATGATTATTCTAAAACCGATAATTTGCTTTAGTATAGATGTGGAGTAGAATAGTTAGTTATCTGACTATTCAAAGTCAAAGTCAAAGTGCCTTTATTATCATTCCTTTGCTAATAAACAATGCAACGAAATTGAGATATTCATATCCCATTGGAAGTAATGTTCTTTATGTACACTACTATACAGTTACACGTACATATAGTTTTTACAATAAATGAATAAAGTTACCCGACAGGATTTCTTTTACTTTTCCCACAGATATTGTGGCAATATGGCTACTGTGACATCCCAGGTCATGAAAGTCCTATGACAGAAAATCTGGTATCATGACAGGCCTAACTTGGATACACTACAAAATGGCCAACACACTAGACACAGTTTAAGTAGTAAGTAATATCAGATAGTAAGTAATATCAGATACCCCCTCATGGATCGTCACCTTATCGTGGTGGGGGGGTTTGCGTGCCCCAGTGATCCCAGGAGCTATGTTGTCCGGGGCAATTTGCCTCTGATAGGGTCTCCCAAGACAAACTGGTCCTGGGTGAAGGGCCAGACGAAGAACGATCCAACAGACTCTCATGATAAATTGTATATCAAGGATTCAGTGTACCCCGCCCGGTATGGGGTTACCGGGGCCCCACCCTGGAGCCAGGCCTGGGGGAGGGGCTCGAAGGCTAGCGTCTGGTGGCCGGGTTTCCACCCATGGGACCCGGCCGGGCTCAGCCCGAAGGAGTTACATGGGTCCGCCCTCCAGTAGGTTCACCACCTGCAGGAGGGATCATGGAAGTCCGGTGCTATGTGGATTAGGTGGCAGTCAAAGGCGGAGACCTTGGCGGACTGATCCCAAGCTTTCTAAACTGGCTTTTGGTACGTGGAATGTCACCTCTCTGGTGGGGAAGGAGCCTGAGCTGGTGTACGAGATTGAGCGATACCGGCTAGATATAGTCGGCCTCACCTCAACACACAGCTCCGGTTCCGGAACCAGTCTCCTGGAGAGGGGCTGGAGCTTGGCCTTTTCTGGAGTTGCCCCGGGCGAGAGGCGACGAGCAGGGGTAGGTATTCTTGTATCGCCCCACCATGCTGCCTCTATATTGGAGTTTTCCCCGGTGGACGAAAGGGTTGCTTCCCTGCGCCTTCGGGTTGGGAAACGGGTCCTGACCATCATTTGTGCCTATGCACCAAATGATGTTTCAGAGTACCCACCCTTTTTGGAGTCTGTGACTGGGGTGCTGGAGGGTGCTCCTCCTGGAGACTCCATTGTCCTACTGGGGGACTTCAATGCGCACGTGGGCAACGACAGTGAAACCTGGAGGGGGGTGATTGGGAGGAACGGCCTGCCCGATCTGAACCCGAGTGGTGTTCAGTTATTGGACTTCTGTGCTAACCACAGTCTGTCTATAACGAACACCATGTTCAAGCATAAGGGTGTCCATATGTGCACCTGGCACCAGGACACCCTAGGCCGCAGGTCGATGATCGATTTTGTTATCGTATCATCAGACCTGCGACCGTATGTCTTGGACACCCGAGTAAAGAGAGGTGCAGAGCTGTCAACTGATCACCACCTGGTGGTGAGTTGGATCCGATGGCAGGGGAGGAAGCCATTCAGACCTGGTAGACCCAAACGTATAGTGAGGGTGTGCTGGGAGCGTCTGGCTGAGGCCCCTGTCCGGGAGGTCTTCAACTCCCACCTCCGGAAGAACTTCAACCACATTCCGAGGGAGTCTGGAGACATGGAGTCTGAATGGGCCATGTTCTCCACCTCTGTTGTTGAAGCGGCAGCCCAGAGCTGCGGCCGCAAGGTGGTCGGTGCATCTCGTGGTGGCAACCCCCGAACCAAGTGGTGGACACCAGTGGTGAGGGGGGCCATTAAGCTGAAGAAGGAGTCCTATCAAGCTTGGTTGGCTTGTGGGACTCCCGAAGCAGCTGAGGTGTACCGGCAGGCCAAGCGGAGTGCAGCTCGGGTGGTTGCTGAAGCAAAAACCCGGGTATGGGAGGAGTTCGGTGAGGCCATGGAACAAGACTTTCGGTCGGCTTCAAAGAGATTCTGGCAAACTGTTCGGCGGCTCAGGAGGGGAAAGCAGCTCCCCGTCCACACTGTGTATGGTGCGGATGGGACACTGTTGACTTCAACTGGGGATATCGTCGGGCGGTGGAAGGAATACTTCGAGGATCTCCTCAATCCCACTGATACGCCTTCCACAGAGGAAGCAGGGTTTGGGGACGAGGGGGATGACTCGCCTATCACAGGGGCTGAGGTCGCCAAGGTGGTTAAAAATCTCCTTGGTGGCCGGGCCCCGGGGGTGGACGAGATTCGCCCCAAGTACCTCAAGGCCCTGGATGTTGTTGGGTTGTCATGGTTGACACGCCTCTGCAACATTGCGTGGAGGTCGGGGGCAGTGCCTTTGGCATGGCAAACCGGGGTGGTGGTTCCTCTCTTCAAAAAAGGGGACCGGAGGGTGTGCTCCAACTTTAGAGGGATCACACTCCTCAGCCTCCCTGGGAAGGTCTATGCCAAGGTACTGGAGAGGAGAGTCCGGCCGTTGGTCGAACCTCGGATTCAGGAGGAGCAATGTGGTTTTCGTCCTGGCCGTGGCACATCGGACCAGCTCTTTACCCTCTCGAGAATTCTTGAGGGTTCGTGGGAGTTTGCCCAACCAGTTTACATGTGTTTTGTGGACTTGGAGAAGGCATTTGACCGTGTCCCTCGTGGATTTTTGTGGGGGGTGCTTCGGGAGTATGGGGTATCGGGCTTGTTGTTACGAGCTATTCGGTCTCTGTACGACCATTGTGAGAGTTTAGTTCGCATTGCCAACACTTGGTCGGAGTCATTCCCAGTGAGAGTTGGACTCCGCCAGGGCTGCCCTTTGTCACCGGTCCTGTTCATAATTTTTATGGACAGGATTTCTAGGCGCAGCCAGGGAATGGAGGGTGTCATGCTTGGTGACCACAGGATCTCATCTCTGTTGTTTGCAGATGATGTTGTCCTGTTGGCTTCATCCAGCAATGACCTACAGCTCTTGCTGGGACGGTTTGCCGCTGAGTGTGAAGCGGCTGGGATGAGAATCAGCACCTCCAAGTCCGAGTCCATGGTCCTCAGCCGGAAAAAGGTGGATTGTCCTCTCCGGGTTGGGGACAGGCTCCTGCCCCAAGTGGAGGAGTTTAAGTATCTTGGGGTCTTGTTCACGAGTGAGGGGAAAATGGAGCGAGAGATCGACAGACGGATTGGAGCAGCATCTGCAGTGATGCGGACGTTGTACCGGTCTGTTGTGGTGAAGAGGGAGCTTAGTTCTAAGGCAAAGCTGTCGATTTACCAGTCAATCTACGTTCCTACTCTCACCTATGGTCACGAGCTTTGGGTAATGACCGAAAGAACGAGATCGCGGATACAAGCGGCTGAAATGAGCTTTCTCCGTAGGATTGCTGGACTCACCCTCAGAGATAGGGTGAGGAGCTCAGTCATCCGGGAGAGGCTCAGAGTAGAACCGCTGCTCCTCCACATTGAAAGGAGTCAGTTGAGGTGGTATGGGCATCTGATTAGGATGCCTCCTGGACGCCTCCCACTTGAGGTGTTTCAGGCACGTCCCACTGGGAGGAGACCCCGGGGCAGACCCAGGACTCGGTGGAGAGACTATGTCTCCCAGCTAGTCTGGGAACGCCTTGGTATCCCCTCTGAAGAGCTGGAGCAGGTGGCTGGGGAGAGGGAAGCCTGGGCTTCTCTGCTTGAACTGCTGCCTCCGCGACCCGGACCTCCGGAAAAGCGGTAGAAGATGGATGGATGGATGGATAATATCAGATAGCCATATAAAAAAAATAATTAATAATAATTAATAATATCTTTCCCTAAAAGATAACCAAAACAGTTGTGAATTGTGTACTAATTAGTGATGGGAATTTTTAGGTACTTCACAATTCGATTACATTACATTTTGGAGGGCTGTGATACAATGAAAAAATGATTATCATGCATCTTTTTTTTTTCTGTTCAGAATTTTTTTTCTCACCGTGTGACTATTTGGTACTGTCAAAGCAAAGTGTTTGTAATAATGAATGAAGGCATAATGAATTTATTTCAAATAACTTTTGTAAATAAAACCAGAATTCACTTAACTGAGTTGCAGACCCATGCCTTTTGCAGCCCTATTGATTTAAAACCTTGACCTTTGACCTTTTGACCCAGACCCACAGTCAGAGGTCAGAGTGAAACTGTGTACCAAGTTTGGTGACCCTAGTTTCATTGTTCTTGAGATACAGTCTATACAGCATTCTGACCTTGACCTTTGAACTTTTGACTCCAAATGTATAGCCATAGGTGCTACAACCTATCAACCTGGGAGTTGACCCTGGGATTAGTATTCTCTGAATATGAATTACTACCATCAGGGAGGAGCTTTAGCGTGCCAAAGTGTAATTCTAACTGGTTGAAACAATCCTTTACTTCAGCATCTATTGAGCTGTTGAACTCCCAGAAATCCTGAGTGCAGCACCCATTGCACATTGGCACTTTGAACTGACTTTGAACTGTCTGTTTGTAAATGTTATGTGGTTGTGTGTCCATGGAATTTTTTAAGATTTAGTCGATGTTGTGTTTTATGTATCATGTCTGAGTGTTTTTATGTGGCAATGGAATGTGGCACTGAGCCCAAGACAAATTTCCCTTCAGGGACATTAAAGTTTATTCCATCCATCCATCCATCCATCCATCTACCCTGGGTACCAAATTTGGTGGCCATAGCCTCATTTCCTGTCAAGTTAGAGCATGGACATAGATGAATAGCCATCCCAGACCGCTCTATACGCGACTCATCAGCGTGGGTAACAAATGGAAGACAGATGTGACCAGAAAACTGCAATTTTATAACAAGCATACAGACGTGGACAAAACTGTTGGTGCCCTTCTGTTAATGAAAGAAAAACCCATAATAGTCACAGAAATAACTTGAATCTGACAAAAGTGGTAATAAATAAAAATTCTATGAAAATTAACCATTGAAAATCAAACAATGCTTTTGAATTGTGGGTCAACAGAATTATTTTAAAATACAAACTCATGAAACAGGCCTGGACAAAAATCATGGTACCCTTAACTTAGTATTTTGTTGCACAACCTTTTGAGGCAATCACTGCAATCAAACGATTTCTGTAACTGTCAATGAGGCTTCTGCACCTCTCAGCAGGTATTTTGGCCCACTCCTCATGAGCAAACTGCTCCAGTTGTCTCAGGTTTGAAGGGTGCCTTCTCCAGACGGCATGTTTCAGCTCCTTCCACAGATGTTCAATAAGATTTAGATCAGGGCTCATAGAAGGCCACTTTAGAATAGTCCAATGTTTCGCTCTTAGCCATTCTTGGGTGTTTTTAGCTGTGTGTTTTGGGTCATTATCCTGTTGCAAGACCCATGACCTGCGACTGAGACCAAGCTGTCTGACACTGGGTAGCACATTTCTCTCTAGAATACCTTGATAGTCTCGAAATTTCATTGTACCTTGCACAGATTCAAGACACCCTGTGCCAGATGCAGCAAGGCAGCTCCAGAACATAACAGAACCTCCTCCATGTTTCACAGTAGGGACAGTATTCTTTTCTTGGTATGCTTCATTTTTGCGTCTGTGAACATAGAGCTGATGTGCCTTGCCAAAAAGTTCCAGTTTTGTCTCGTCTGTCCATAGGACATTCTCCCAGAAGCTTTGTGGCTTCTCAACATGCAGTTTGGCAAATTCCAGTCTGGCTTTTTTAGGATTTGTTTTCAACAGTGGTGTCCTCCTTGGTCGTATCCCATAAAGTCCACTTTGGCTCAAACAACGACGGATGGTGCAATCTGACACTGATGTACCTTGACCTTGGAGTTCACCATGAATGTGTTTAGAGGTTGTTCTGGGCTCTTTTGTTACCATTTGTATTATCCGTCTCCTCCTGCGGCCACGTCCAGGGAGGTTGGCTACAGTCCTGTGGATCTTAAATTTCTGAATAATACGTGCAACTGTAGTCACAGGAACATCAAGCTGCTTGGAGATGGTCTAATAGCCTTTACCTTTAACATGCTTGTCTATAATTTTCTTTCTAATCTCCTGAGACAACTCTCTCCTTTGCTTCCTCTGGTCCATGTTTAGTGTGGTACACACCATGTCAACAAACAGCACAGTGACTACTTGTCACCCTTTAAATAGGCCGACTGACTGATTACAAGTTTGTAGACACCTGTGATGTTAATTAGAGGACACATCTTGGTTGAACATGTCCCTATGGTCACATTATTTTCAATTTTTTCTAGGGGTACCATCATTTTTGTTCAGGCCTGTTTCATGAGTTTGTTTTTTAAAATAATTCTGTTGAACCACAATTCAAAAGCCTTGTCTGATTTTCATTGGTTAATTTTCATAGAATTTTTATTTATTACCACTTTTGTCAGATTCAAGTTATTTCTGTGACCATTGTGGATTTTTCTTTCATTAACAGAGAGGTACCAACAATTTTGTCCACGTCTGTATATAACACAGCAGATACTACTGCACCTTGTTACTTCCTTTTCAGCTCTTAGACAGGTGTAGGTCACTGCTAGAATGTAGACACTTAGACATTTTGGGGGGGGGCATTGATTTAGAGTCTTTCACACTCACATCACAAAGCATTTAAAAACAATTATTTCCCCCACTCTAGTGTCAATGCATGTGAGTGCTGAATGGAAAGTGTAGTATTTATTTACCTTTAAGGTTACTTAAACACTGAACTGGAAAAAATGTATGTAAAGCAACAGATAAAAGTCCTTGTACATATATGTACAGTATGAGATATAAACTAATAAAAAAAACAGCTCTGCTACCCTAGCAACTGCCCATAAGAAATTTTGGATGAAAATAGAACCAGTGAAGTTGTTTGTCTTGGGAAATGTGGACAAACATGATTTATTGTATGTGTAGCATGAGTGAAAACATTAGTTCATGATGAAATCCCAACACAGACATTCTGGGTGACATCAAAACAATATGGATGTGATTTTTAAATGTCATTTACAAACATGATTATTCTTTAAAATTTTGTACAAGTGCATGCTTTTTTACCATAATCTTCTGCCTTAGAGATTTGTGGAACTTTTCCGTGACTATAGGGGATATAGAGAGTACAGTATAAGACCCAGAGCAGTTTTCTCCGAGGGCGACACTCCTCTTTAGTTCATAATAAAACCATTCTGTATACAGGAGCCTGGGCCTCAAATCTCCCTCACGAGTCTGAGACACATGACTGCTTGCACTAACTGGAGAGAACGCACAGGAGGGGAGAGAGCAGCAGGTCTGACGATTTCTTCAAACCTCAGCCGACACTCATGTGACATGAGAGTGTTGGAGCCCCTCTGTCATCTTACCCAACAGCATTAAAAGCATGTATTATGTATGCATTTATTTTAGAATTTAATAAAGCCAATTCTTCTATTCCTCAGTAGGGCCTGTAGATCCCAGGAAATTTGCATGATTTATAGTATACAAGTAAATGATACAAAAACAAAATCTGAAGAGTATAAGTAGATGATGAGCAGGTAAATAATGCCACTCTGAACACCCACATACCAGTTATGTTTAGGGCAGCAAAACAAACTAATGGTGAACAGATGGCATCAAATCATAATGCTTGATTTGTGTCATCAGAGGGAACCTGTGCTCCCATCTGGCTCTAAATTGGGTAGGATAATTTAATTCTCAGGCTGATGCAGCAGTGTTTGTATCAGACCCGGGTATCAGACTGCTGCCATCATGTCTTTACAAAGCCACCTGACCTATTATATTTAGCATTTTTATCTTGTGATTACAAGTGATTTGGGCCTGGGACCACCTGGTACATATGAGGAACATTAATCCTGGATATCAGCTATTTATGGGGGGGGGGGGGTAAATAACTATTTCAATAATCACTTGGTCATTTGTCTCACCTTAAGCTGCCTTTTTGTTTAACCCCATACTTAAAATGTCCATCAATAACACTATACACTACTTTGAAAGGCGCTGTCTGCATGTAAACAACCTATGATGTCATTAACTGTCAATTGTAATTTAGCTCCAAATTAAAATGACAATCACAGATAAGGACACATGTGATTCAGCAACAGTAATTGCATTGTGAGAGTGTGGAGCAGATGTGATGAAGAAGCTAACTGTAAACATAATTCTCTTTTGACATCAAATGTAGCCTCAAGGTAATTTAAAAAGTATGTCTAGCATGAATTAAAATAACTTTTTTGCGAGTGTAAACCACTATTATTCAGATTTGTTTATATATAAAATCAAAAACTCTTAAACAAACCCACAAACTCGCTTACACGCATTAAAATAAAAAAAAAAAAGGCCTCTACCTGCAATGTCCCACAGCTGCAGACGCACTGTCTCCTGGTCCCAGTTGAGGACCTTGAGAGCGAAGTCCACCCCGATGGTCGCCCTGTAATTTGGGCTGAAGTTGTGGTGAACATACCGCTTAATGATGCTGGTCTTGCCGACCCCGAGGTCCCCAATTACCAGGATCTTATAGAGGTGCTCCTTGTGGTGGTTGTTCTGCATGGCGACAGGGAAGGAGGAGGGCGAGATCTGGGCATGAATGTACCAGAGTGGAGAGGAGGAGGAGGAGAAGGAGGAGGAGGAGGAGGAGAGACGCACAGAGGAGCGGAGAGGTGAGGCTGGCCCTCACTGGGAAGTGGAGCTCACACGTCTGGACCTTGTGACTCAAAACAGGGGAGCTACAGGGAGTCCAGGCGGAAGAGTTATGCCCACCGATCAGCAGGAATCAGCAGCTTGATATTAACTCCAACACAGGTGGCAAAAAGTTTGATTTCAGTGCTGGAACAATGCTTTATTACAAGAAAAGATGAATTGTAATAGAGCAAATTAAAAACATCTCTTATTGATTAAAAAGAATGCATAAATTAACAGTTAAGCTGACAGCCAGTGTAACAAATTACATTTGTTCGGATTAATTTTGCATTTACTCAAGATACCTTTTCCAAGTAATTTTAGTGATTTTTTTTCCATTCTATTTCTTTGAAATTGGAGTGGAAATCGGTGTTTTTCTGTTCTGGTTTAGGGAACATTTAATTTACCATCATCTGTTTCTTTTTGATTTGGAATGGGTATAAATGCATTATTTTATTTAACTCAGACTAATATTTAAGAGAGAAAATGGGAGAATATTGTGTAAAGTAGCAAATTTACAAGGAAAAAAGCTGCAAATTTAACAGTTAATCGTAGTTTCATACTAACTGATTAGAACAGCCACAAGTAACAAAACTTGCATATTTATTTTTTAAAAAATCTTAAACTTACAAGGTCACAAAAGTGCACAAGCCGGTGTACTCCTAGTGCCAGTCCCAAGTCCCGGTAAATGGGGAGGGTTGTGTCAGGAAGGGCATCTGATGTAGAACCTTTGCCAAATCAAACATGCGGATCATGACAAATGAGACTGTCATACCAAATCAGTTGAGGCCCAGGTTAATAAGACCGCCACCGGTGCTGTTAACCAACAGGGTGCCGGCAGAAATTGGGCTACTGTTGGTCGAAGATGGAGGAGGAGGAGAGGGGGAAGGTGTGTTAGGAGGGAGAGAGAGAAAAGGACAGGTAGAAGTGTGGAGGTGAGAGTAGGGATGTTAAATGTAGGGACTATGACTGGTAAAGGCAGAGAGTTGGCTGATATGATGGAGAGAAGAAAGGTAGATATGTTGTGTGTTCAAGAGACCAGATGGAAGGGAAGCAAGGCTAGGAGCATTGGAGGTGGATTTAAATGGTTCTACCATGGTCTAGATAGGAAGGGAAATGGAGTAGGAGTAATCTTGAAGGAAGAGTATGTGAAGAGTGTTCAGGAGGTAAAGAGGGAGTCAGACAAAATCATGAATTTAAAGCTAGAAGTCAAATGTGTGATGTTGAATGTTGTCAGTGTGTATGCCCCACAAGTTGGATGTCAGGTAGAAGAGAGAGGAATTCTGGAGAAGCTGGATGAAGTGGTAGAGAGTGTCCTCGGGGGGGGGAAGAGAGTGGTGACTGAAGCGGACTTTAAAGGACATGCAGGTAAAGGGAACAGAGGTAATGAGGAGGTGCTGGGTAGGTATGGTCTTAAGGAGAGAAATGCGGAAGGACAGATGGTTGTGGATTTTGCTAAAAGGATGGAAATGGCTGTGGTGAGCACATACTTCAAGAAGGGAGAGGAGCATACAGTGCATCCTGAAAGTATTCACGGGGCTTCACTTTTTATACATTTTGTTATGTTACAGTTTTATTCCAAAATGGATTAAATTCATTTTTTCCTCAAAATTCTACACACAATACCCCATAATGACAATGTGAAAAAAAGTTTTTTGAGATTTTTGCAAATTTATTAAAAATAAAAAAAAACAAGAAATCACATGTACATAAGTATTCACAGCCTTTGCTCAATACTTTGTTGAAGCACCTTTGGCAGCAATTACAACCTCAAGTCTTTTTGAATATAATGCCACAAGCTTGGCATACCTATCTCTGGGCAGTTTTGCCCACTCCTCTTTGCAGCACTCAAAGCTCCATCAGGTTGGATGGGAAGCGTCGATGTACAGCCATTTTCAGATCTCTCCAGAGTTGGACTCAAGTCTGGACTCTGGTTGGGCCACTCAAGGACATTCATAGAGTTGTCCAGAAGCCACTCCTTTGATATCTTGGTGGTGTGCTTAGGGTCATTGTCCTGCTGAAAGATGAACCATCGCCCCAGTCTGAGGTCAAAAGCGCTCTGAAGAAGGTTTTCGTCCAGGAGTGGCTTCCATCTGGCCACTCTACAATACAGGCCTGATTGGTGGATTGCTGTAGAGAAGGTTGTCCTTCTGGAAGGTTCTCCTCTCTCCACAGAGGAATGCTAGAGCTCTGACAGAGGGACAATCGGGTTCTTAGTCACTTCCCTGACTAAGGCACTTCTCCTCCGATTGCTCAGTTTAGACGGCTGGCCAGCTCTAGGAAGAGTCCTGGTGGTTCAGAACTTCTACCATTTATGGATGATGGACGTCACTGTACTCACTGGGACCTTCAAAGCAGCAGAAATTTTCTGTACCCTTCCCCTGATTTGTGCCTTGAGACAACCCTGTCTCGGAGGTCTGCAGACGATTCCTTTGACTTCATGCTTGGTTTGTGCTCTGACATGCACTGTCAACTGTGGGACCTTATATAGACAGGTGTGTGCCTTTCCAAATCATGTCCAATCAGTTGAATTTACCACAGGTGGACTCCAATTAAGCTGTAGAAACATCTCAAGGATCATCAGTTGAAACAGGATGCACCTGAGCTCAATTTTGAGCTTCATGGCAAAGGCTGTGAATACTTATGTACATGTGATTTCTTACTTTTTTTTATTATTAATAAATTTGCAAAAATCTCAAAAAACACTTTTTTCACGTTGTCATTATGGGGTATTGTGTGTAGAATGTTGAGGAAAAAAATGAATTAAATCCCTTTTGGAATAAGGCTGTAACATAACAAAATGTGGAAAAAGTGAAGCGTTGTGAATACTTTCCGGATGCACTGTAAGGTGACTTCCAAGAGTGGAGGAAGGTGCACACAGATGGACTACATCTTATGCAGAAGGAGAAACCTGAAAGAGATAGGAGACTGCAAGGTGGTGGCAGGGGAGAATATAGCTAGAAAGCATTAAATGGTAGTCTGTAGGATGACTTTGCAAAGCAAGAAGAGGAAAACAGTGAAGGCAGATCCAAAGATTGAGTGGGGGGAGTTACAGAAGGAAGAAGGTCGCACAGAGTTCAGGAAGGAGTTGATACAGGCTCTGGGTGATAAGGAAGAATTACCAGATGACTGGGAAAATACAGCAAAAGTATCGAGGGAAACGGGTAGAAAGGTATGTGGTGTTTTCAGTGGACACAGGAAGGAAGACAAGAAGACTTGGTGGTAGAATGAGGAGATACAGCAAAGTATCCAAAGGAAGAGGTTAGCAAAGAAAAACTGGGATAATCAGGGAGATGAAGAAAGTAGACAGGAGTATTTGGAATCTAGGTGCATGGCAAAGAGAGAGGTGGCAAAGGCAAAGGCATATAGCAAGTTGTATGAGAGGCTGGACACTAAGAATGGCGAAAAGGAGTTGTATGACTGGCTAGACAGAGAGATTGCGCTGGAAAGGATGTACAGCAGGTTAGGTTGAATGAGGACAGAAATGGTAATGTACTAACAAATGACAAGAGTGTGTTGAGATGGTAGAAGAAGTACTTTGAAGAGCTGATGAATAAAGAAGGTGAGAGAGAGAAGAGGATGGATGAAGGAAAGATGGTGAACAAGGAAGTCCCGAGGATTAGCAAGGCGGAAGTGAGGGCAGCTTTTAAGAGGATGAAGACTGGAAAGGCGGTTGGTCCAGATGACATTCCTGTGGAGGTATGGAGATGTTTAGGAGAGATAGTAGTGGACCTTTTAACCAGATTGTTTAACACAATCTTGGAGAGTGAGAGGATGCCTGAGGAGTGGAGAAGTGTTTTGGTACAAATTTTCAAGAACAAAGGTGATGCTCAGAGCTGTAGTAACTACAGAAGCATAAAGTTGATCAGCCATACTATGAAGATATGGGAAAGAGTTGTCAAAGCCAGGTTAAGAGGAGAGGTGACAATCATTGAGCAGCAGTATGGTTTCATGCCAAGAAAGAGTACTACAGATGCAATGTTTGCTCTAAGAGTGCTGATAAAGAAGTACAGTATAGAGAAGGTCAAAAGGAGCTGCGCAGTATTTTTGTGGATCTAAAGAAAGCATATGATAGGATGCCAAGAGAGGAAGTGTGGTACTGTATGAGAAAGCCAGGAGTGACAGAGAAGTATGTGAGGGTGGTGCAAGACATGTATGAGGACAGAGAGACGGTGGTGAAGTGCACTGTAGGAGTGATGGATGGATTCAAGGTGGGGGTGGGAGTCCATTAGGGGCCGGCTCTGAGCCCCTTCTTGTTTGCCATGGTGATGGACAGGCTGACAGACGAGGTCAGGCAGGCATCTCCATTGACCATGATGTTTGCAGACAGCATTGTGATCTGCAGTGAGAGAAAGGAGCAGGTGGAAAAGAACCTGGAGAGGTGGAGGTATGCTCTGGAGAGAAGAGGAATGAAAGTCAGTAGAAGCAAGACAGAATACACGAGTGTGAATGAGAGGGAGGCAAGTGCAACGGTGAAGATGGAAGCAGTAGTGGTAGTGAAAGTAGATGAGTTTAAATACCTGGGGTCAACCATCCAAAGCAATGGAAAATGCACAAGAGAGATGAAGCAGAGAGTGCAGGCAGGATGGAGTGGGTTGAGACGAGTGTCAGGGGTGATTTGTGACAGAAAGGTAGCAACAAGAGTGAAAGGGAAGATTTACAAGATGGTAGTGAGACCTGCTATGATGTACAATGGTGTGAAAAAGTGTTTGCCCCCTTCGTGATTTCTCTTTTTTTTTTGTATGTTTGTCACACTGAAATGTTTCAGATTATCAAACAAATTTAAATATTAGACAAAGATAGCACAAGTAAACACAAAATGCAGTTTTTAAATGAAGGTGTTTATTATTAAGGGTAAAAAAATCCAAACCTACATGGCCCTGTGTGAAAAAGTGATTGCCCCCCTGTTAAAACATAAATTAACTGTGGTTTATCACATCTTTGGAAAGCTGAGTTCAATTTCTCTAGCCACACCCAGGCCTGATTACTGCCACACCTGTTCTCAATCAAGAAATCACTTAAACAGGACCTGCCTGACAAAGTGAAGTAGACCAAAAGATCCTCAAACGCTAGACATCATGCTGTGATCCAAAGAAGTTCAGGAACAAATGAGAAACAAAGTAATTGAGATCTGTCAGTCTGGAAAAGGTCATAAAGTCATTTCTAAGCTTTGGGGCTCCAGCGAACCACAGTGAGAGCCATTATCCACAAATGGCAAAAACATGGAACAGTGGTGAACATTCACAGGAGTAGCTGGCCGACCAAAATTACCCCAAGAGCACAGTGACGACTCATCCAAGAGGTCACAAAAGACCCCACAACAACATCCAAAGAACTGCAGGCCTCACTTGTGATGGGACAAAGTGATCAATATAAGCATATAACAGTTATTTGTGTGACTCAAAATATGTGTACTCTGCTTATGTCTAGGTAATATAACCAATATACCATAATGGGATATATATTGCCAAATGTGTGGCTCATTACCTGCAAAAAAAGGAGTGGACCTCTGTCTCAGCACAGAGAATAACGTCTTGTGTGATCTATGGGAGGATACAAGGAACCGGTTGTGATAAGGAGTGACCGAGGCTCAGCTACTCTGACCTGGGAGGAGAAATGGCCTTCAGTGGTTACACTTGGTGCCAGGAACGGACTGCTTACTCCTACGGACCGCTACACCTGCTTTTCATCTGATAATGCATGCTTGGACTTTGCATAAATATACTGGGTCAGGGACAGCATAGTCAGTCAGACTTCACGACCTGACATTGCCTGTTGTTGTCAGGGAGAGAACATTTAACCCAGCGCTGTAATTGCTATATTCAACTTGCTTAAATAAATACATGTCTTCCAACTAAATTGATCTCTTCCTTGAAAACGAATCTGGGTGAACCATTACACACTTAGACAATCTTTGAAGGGTAGACTTAGATGGTTTTACACCTATAATTCTAACACCTGCCTCAGTTAAGGTCAGTGTTCATGACTCCACCACAAGAAAGAGACTGGGCATAAATGGCCTGCATGGCAGAGTTCCAAGACGAAAACCACTGCTGAGCAAAAAGAACATAAAGGCTCGTCTCAGTTTTTGCCAGAAAACATCTTGATGATCCCCAGGACTTTTGGGAAAATACTCTGTGGACTGACAAGACAAAAGTTGAACTTTTTGGAAATGTGTGTGTCCCATTACATCTGGCGTAAAAGTAACACAGCATTTCAGAGAAGGAATATCATACCAACAATAAAATATTGTGGTGGTAGCATGATGGTCTGGGGCTGTTTTGCTGCTTCAGGACCTGGAAGACTTGCTGTGGTAAATGGAACCATGAATTCTGCTGTCTACCAAAAAATCCTGAAGGAGAATGTCTGGTCATCTGTTTGTAACCTCAAGCTGAAGCGCACTTGGGTTCTGCAACAGGACAATGATGCAAAACACACCAGCAAGTCCACCTCTGAATGACTCCAGAAATGTTTTTCTGAATGGCTTCAGAAAAACAAAATGAAGACTTTGGAGTGGGCAGCGCGGTGGCGGAGTGGTTAGCACTGGGGCAGCACAGCAACTCACCCTTGGCCGGGGGATCCTGGATTCAATCCCAGCCCCCGACCAACAGTGATCTGTGTGGAGTTTGCATGTTCTCCCTGTGTCTGCGTGGGTTTACCCTGGGATTTCTCCGGTTTCCTCCCACATGCCAAAAACATGCAAGTTAGGTTAACTGGCATCAAAACTGGGTATTCTAAATTGTTCTTAGGTATGAATGTGAGAGTGAATGGTTGTCTGTCTCTCTGTGTTGGCCCTGCGATGGACTGGCGATCTGTCCAGGGTGTACCCTGCCTCTCGCCCAAAGATGCTGGGACAGGCTCCAAACCCCGCCCCCCCCCCCCCCCCGCAACCCGAAAAGGATTAAGCGGAAGAAGATGGATGGATGGATGGACTTTGGAGTGGCCTTGTCAAAGTGCTGACCTGAATCCGATTGAGATGCTGTGGCATGACCTTAAAAAGGCGGTTCATGCTCGAAAACTCTCCAGTGTGGCTGAATTACAACAATTCTGCAAAGATGAGTGGACCTAAATTCCTCCACAGCACTGTAAAAGACTCATTGCCAGTTATCGCAAATGCTTGATTGCAGTTGTTGCTGATAAGGGTGGCCCAACCCGTTATTAGGTTTAGGGGGCAATCACTTTTTCACATAGGGCCATGTAAGTTTGGATTTTTTTTTTCCCTTAATAATAAACACCTTCATTTAAAAACTGCATTTTGTGTTTACTTGTGTTATCTTTGTCTAATATTTAAATTTGTTTGATGTGAAACATTTAAGTGTGACAAACATACAAAACAATGAGAAATCAGGAAGGGAGCAAACACTTTTTCACACCACTGTACATACAGTCATGTGAAATAATTAGGGCACCCTGTTTTAGCCTGTGTGTCTTTTTAACATATTTGGACATATGGATATTTAATTTCAATGTTAAAAAATACTGGGAGATCCATGTTATGCAACTAAACAATTAAAAATGAATTAATGACTTTTTCCAAATTTTCTGTAAAATGTAATTCTAAACAAATAGTGAGGAATAAATTAGGACACCCCCACATTCATTCCCACTTACAAGGGCTAAAATAAATGTTAAAAAATGCAAATCAAAACAAAAACAAGGTTAGACATAGATATGTGAAAATTTCTTAATGAAGAACTGAATATTTAATGGGGTGTCCTAACTTTTTCACACGACTGTACACACACACACACACTGTACATACAAAGTATACACTGCAGCAGGGGTCACCAACTAAAACTGCATGAGGTCCGATAGAGGTCCTCCTCCCCAGCCAAAGTCCGAACTAGGTGTGGGGATCTTTAGGCACCTCATGATTCGATTATGATTCAGAACTCTGACTTGATTTTAAAACCATTCTCAATGCATCTTGATACATTTTTTTTCTATTCAAGATTTTTCCTTCCTACTGTGTAACAACTTGGCCCTTTTAAAGCAAAGTATTTGCAATGACCCATGAATTTACTTCCACTGTGGGGCACTAGGCACTGTGTGGGGGTTCTCCACCCAGAGTCAGGAGCCGGGGGAAGATGGAACAAAAGGACTGAAGGAGGAAGTGGCTCCGGGGGGTCTCAGAGGGATTGGAAAGGACTATCTGCCCCCCGGGGAGTAGGGAGACGCAGGAGTTGAGAGAGGAAGAGAGGTAGTTATGTTAATGTGCCACGCATGTCTTTGTGCTGAAAGCATTGTGTTTGGACTCCCTGGGTCTCATGCTGCAAGAATAAAGGTTATAAAAAGGAGACACAGTGAGACCCTCCATCTATCTTCTTCTGCTTAATCCTTTTTGGCTCGCGGGGGGCTGGAGCTGGTTCGATCCCAGCCCCCGACCAACAGTGATCTGTGTGGAGTTTGCATGTTCTCCCCGTGTCTGCATGGGTTTATTCCGGGATTTTCTCCGGTTTCTTCCCACATGCCAAAAACATGCAAGTTAGGTTAACCGGCATCAAAACTGGGGATTCTAAATTGTCCTTAGGTATGACTGTGAGAGTGAATGGTTGTCTGTCTCTCTGTGTTGGCCCTGCGATGGACTGGTGATCTGTCCAGGGTGTACCCTGCCTCTCGCCCAAAAATGCTGGGATAGACTCCAGCCCCCCCGCAACCCGAAAAGGATTAAGCGGAAGACGATGATGATGATTTTACAAAAAGTCCACCTCTATACAATATTTTCAGTGCAGAAAAAAACAGTTTCAAACTAAGACAAAACACGGACACAAAATATAATTCCATACTACAGAATTCCTTAAACATTTTTTTTTTTTTATCTCAACAGTAAACTCGGTTACAGGGAGAGGGGAGGTGGAACTTTTCATGTTCAGTAACACACGGACCTTTTACTGAGTTTTTACATGATATCAGAGGCTATGAAAAGGGCCTCCATAAGCAGTGACCTCACCTCTACATCCCAGCACAGACTACTCTCGGCAGAATAGAGTAAGACGGATCCCGGTAAATGCATCCAATTTCACAACAGCGCTTCATTTTGTGGGTCCAGACCTGAAACAAGAGTCTCTGCAGAGACTGTCGTTCATGGGACAGCAAAGAGGGGAGTCTGCAGCATGAGGAGAGCACCCAAGGGCTCATGCCATAAACTGTTCGGGCGGTGATGGTCACCAATCCAGCGGTTCAGTCCCACTTTTTTTCCCCCACTAAAATAAAAAAGGCTCCCTTTTTCCTAAATTGTATCAAAAGGCTTTGGGGTCCGGACAGAAGACTCTTGCGATCTGGACCAGTATCCGCTAGTTCAGGGGTGTCCAACCATGTGCCATGGAGAGCCAAGACCCTGCAGGTTTTACCTCCAACCAGTGTCTTCAACAGCAGATTTCTGTGAACTTCTTCCCACTGATTGCTGATAAGTGAAAACACCTGCTGAAGAGACTGGGTAGAAGAGAAAACCTGCAGGGTCTTGGCTCTCCATGGCACATGGTTGGACACCCCTGCGCTAGTTGGTGACCCCTGCACTCAGTAAGTAAATGTAATTCAGTAGTAAGACACACTGCATTAAACAGAATTAACACAGTAAAATCTACTTCAGCCAGGTTTTCAGGAAATTGTCTTTAATTATGTGTCCCATATTTATACAAACAAAATTTGATATTGCTTCATTACAATTAAAAAAATAAACGGAACAGTATGATGAAATAAAAATTATTACAATCACTTGCATTCCTTTCATTCTCATTCAGATTTCCCTTTTTCATTCCTGTAGTAGAACGCCAATGAATTATCCTACAGAGAAATATGGCAGCTGTGGCTTAATTTAGTGCAAGAAGAGATTGTGAATCAGTACAATACTTCCCTGAGACGCAGTCAAGGCATTATATGTGACAAGAAAAAAAACTCAATGAAATAAACAGATTTTCAGTTCCTTTTTTTAAAAATGCATTAACAACTATATCGGTTGTTTCTCAAGGAAAATGCCTGACTGGGTACATAATCTAAACAAACACATTTGCAAATCAAACTCATATCTGTGTATCGACTACCAGCATTGTGACATGAAATAAAATCATTTAGATAAACAATCATTTGAAAGGTGGCTGTTATTTAAAAGAATAAACTTGTTTTTAAACTTTTAAAGAGGTTACAATACAAACCTTGATTAATTAAAAAAAGTGATTTCTGACTCAATTTTAGACTCTTTTCCCTTTCATAGAAATATAAAATGTTAGTATTGAAGGTGAATTCCCTCATTTTCCCTCTTAAAGTGCAATTTACTGCCTGTGAACTACTCATAGCTTCACTGGTTGGATCACAGTTACAGATATTTATCTTCAAATTGTCATTTCACCTAAGCAAAAGCCAAGAGTAAAATTCACCAAGCCTACACACTTATGTCTCCAGCTTCCTATAGTTTAGGGATGGGGTTAGCCGCTACTGCAATGCTCTCGATGGCACACTCATCATTGCCACGGCGAATTCGGAAGTAGCCGTCCTCGCCCCAGGTGGTGTCCCAGCTGTTCTTGACAATCCAGTACTTCTGCCCAGTCTTGTGGCAGCGGCCGTAGCCCACGAGCAGCACAGCGTGGTTGGTCAGTTCAAAGGGGTTGAAAGCGTCTGCGAGGAAAGTGTGGTGATAGATTCCCTCCTTATAGTTCATGAAGTCAGGGTAAACCTGGGGACAAACACAAAGGATTTGCTCTTACTTCTTCTTTCTTATAAAATAAAGTAATTTTATATAGATAGAAAGCATTTCCCCAAAACAATTATTTTTTTTGCCTTTTAGTCAGCAAAATCTCTTTAGATATAAAATATTTCCTGAAAACGTAACAAAAAATTATTAGTACTTTGCTGTCTTTGCTATATTTCACAAATTATGGAGCAACTTCAGGTTTACAGGTGCATCCCAATAAATTAGAATGTTGTAGAGGGTAAAAGGGAAAGGATGTGGAGGTGAGGGACGAGCGTAGGTCGACACAGATTCTTTATTGAACCCTCTATCATATGTACAGCCTGTGACCCCAGCATGGATGCTGGGGCCGTGAAGAGCCTAGTCTGGAAAGGCATGCCTCAGTTTCTCTGCGCTCTCTTATAAAGCTTTGACATGCATGTAGAAACTGAGGCTGGCGCATATTAAATGAGGTCTGACAAAGGCCATGAGTGGCAAGATTATAATTCAATTCAATTCAATTCAACTTTATTTATATAGCGCCATTTCACAACAACAGTCATCTCATAGCACTATCAACTGTAGGGGGGGAACCCCCACAGTTGCAGAAAGACCCCAGCAATCAGGCGATCTCCTGTGAGCAAGCACTTGGCGACGGTGGAGAGGAAAAACTCCCTTTTAACAGGAAGAAACCTCCAGCAGAACCAGGCTCAGGGAGGGGCAGTCATCTGCTGCGACTGGCTGGGGGGTGAGGGGATAGAGAAGAAGAAAAGAACAGACATGTAGAGAGCAAACAGCACGATGGGGACTCAATCTATGGGAGAGAACAAACAGATGTTAATGACCAGCAAAAAGAAAAATATTTCATAGAGAGTGAGGAAAGGAGTGAGGCCCAGTGCATTACTGAAGGTCCCCCGGCTGACTAAACCTATTAGCAGCATAACTAAGGGAGGGTTCAGAAACACATAATCCCTCCCTAATTGTAGGCTATATCAAAAAGGTAGGTTTTAACCCTATTCTTAAAAACAGAGATCGAGTCTGACTCCCGAATCCAGATTGGCAGCTGATTTCACAGGAGAGGAGCTTGATAACTGAAGGCTCTGCCTCCCATTGTACTTTTGGAGATTCTAGGTATTACAAGTAATCCTGCATTTTGGGAGCGTAGTGCTCTGTTAGGATAATACGGTAGTATCAGATCTTTTAAATAAAAAGGAGCCTGATTGTTTAGAGCTTTGTAAGTAAGAAGAAGGATTTTAAACTTAATTCTAAACTCTATGGGAAGCCAATGAAGGGAGGCCAGAACCGGAGAGATATGATCTCTCTTTCTAGTACCTGTTAAAACTCTTGCTGCAGCATTTTGGATCAGCTGAAGACTTTTTAAAGATGTTTTAGGACAGCCTGATAATAAAGAATTACAATAATCTAATCTCGAGCTAACAAAAGTGTGGATCAGTTTCTCAGCATCACTCTGAGACAAGATGCTCCTAATCTTGGCAATATTACGCAAATGATAGAAGGCAGTCTTAGAAACAAATTTAGTATGTGAATTGAAGGACAAATCCTGATCAAAAATAACTCCAAGGTTCCTCACAGAGCTATTAAGAGAAAGAGTAACCGCATCCAAACTGAAAGTTTGATTTGGAAAGGAATTTCCAAGGTTTTTTGGACCAACAAGAATGACTTCAGTCTTATCTGAATTTAATAGCAGGAAATTACAAGTCATCCAAACTTTGATTTCCTTAAGACGGGCTTCTAACTTGGCTAATTGATTACTATCATCTGGCTTCATTGACAGGTATAATTGTGTGTCATCTGCATAACAATGAAAATGTATACAGTGCTTTCTAATAATGTTGCCTAACGGAAGCATATATAAACTAAAAAGAGTAGGGCCTAGCACAGATCCCTGTGGAACTCCATGACTAAGCTTTGAGTTGAAAGAAAACTCATTATTTACATGAACAAACTGGAACCTATCAGATAAATAAGATCTAAACCATTGCAACGAAGTTCCATTAAGTCCAACATAGTGTTCTAATCTATCAAGTAGAATATTATGATCGATAGTATCAAAAGCTGCACTAAGGTCTAAAAGGACAAGTACAGAAACTAGTCCATTATCAGATGCAATGAGGAGGTCGTTAGTGACCTTCGCTAAGGCTGTTTCAGTACTATGATGGATTCTAAACCCAGATTGAAACTCTTCAAGTAAACCATTTCCCTGCAGGTGGTCAAATAATTGCGTAGCAACAACTCTAAGATTTTTGAAATGAAAGGGAGATTAGAGATTGGTCTATAGTTAGCTAAAGCTCCTGGATCTAGCGTTGGCTTTTTGAGTAAGGGTTTAATTACAGCCGTTTTAAAAGCCTGCGGTACATGGCCTAAAGTTAATGAAGAATTGATTATATGAAGAATAAATCTACCAATAAGTGGGAAGACTTCTTTAAATAACCTGGTAGGAATAGGGTCTAAAAGACAAGTTGAAGGTTTGGATGAGGAAACTATTTTGTCTAACTCACAAAGGTCGATTGGAGTAAACTCATCAAGACAGAGATCAATAGAAGGAGTTGTAGTAGTTACAGTATTTAAGTTAACTGTGGGAAGAATCTGATTGATTTTATCTCTGATGGATGAAATTTTATTATTGAAAAAGTTCATAAAGTCCTGACTAGTAAGCTCTAAGGGAATGCTAGGATTGACAGAGTCCTGACTCTTTGTCAACCTGGCTACAGTACTGAAAAGAAACCTGGGATTATTCTTGTTCTCTTCTATTAATGCAGAGTAATAACTCGTTCTAGCTTTTCTAAGAGATTTTTTATAAATTAAAAGATGATTTCTCCAAGCTAAATAGATTTCATCTAAATTAGTAGAGCGCCATTTTCTTTCTAATTGACGAGTCTTCTGTTTTAAGGTACGAGTTTCTGTGTTGAACCAAGGAGTTAGAAATCTCTGATTAGACTTTTTCTTTTTTAAGGGGGCCACCAAGTCTAGAGTCTGATGCAGAGAAGCTGAAACACTATCCACCATGTTATCAATTACAGAAGGAGCAAGCTGTCTATAGCTTATCTCTGTTGTGTTGACACATGGCATAGAGGAAACAATCTGCATAAATTTGGAAACAGCATCATCTGAGAGGCATCTACTGTAATAATAATAATAACACATGTAACATTACATATAATAATAACACATGTAACATTACAAAAGCACTGTGTGGCACGATAAACATAACACGTTACCTTCCTACAATGCATTCGCCTCCCTGTGCTGTAGTTTAGAGCAGCAGGAGACGAAGGTGCCTTAAAGTCTGGTGTAATTACTCCTGTGGGGTGCTACCCCCCTCAGTCCATTGTTCAGCCCCTCTGTCTGCTTCTGGGTGCGAGATAATGTCCATCCGCCGTGTGCTGTTGTCACCACAATGTCATCAAAACTATCAGTGACGGTGGAAACTTCACACTGGACCTCAAGCAACATGGATTCTGTGTCTCTCCACTCTTCCTCCAGACTCCAGAACTTTGATTTCCAAATGATAGGACTAGGCACCTGATCTGGGGAGCCATGTCATCTGCTGGTGTTGGCCCACCGTGTTTTATCAAGTCCAAAGTCAGTGCAGCCGCCTACCAGGAGATTTTAGAGCACTTCATGCTTCCCTCTGCTGACGAGCTTCATGGAGATGCCGATTTCATTTTCCAGCAGGACTTGGCACCTGCCCACACTGCCAAATGTACCAATACCTGGTTTAATGACCACGGTATCACTGTGCTTGACTGGCCAGAAACTCTCCTGACCTAAACCCATAGAGAATCTATGGGGTATTGATTGTCAAGAGGAAGATGAGCGACACTAGAACCAACAATGCAGACGAGCTGAAGGCCGCTATCAAAGCACCTAGGCTTCCATAATGTCTCAGTAGTGTTACAGGCTGATCGCCTCCATGCCACGCCACTTTGATGCAGCATTAAAGTGCTGATGACACGTTTTTGACTTCATCTAATTTTTCAACACATAATACAATATGACAAAATAGGTTGGTCTGTGCAGTTCTAAGTCAAACATGCTTTTTTCATGCGAATATCCGACGTTTTCACGAGCACCGCATCACCAATTACGTCAGTGGCTGGAAAACCCCGCTGCCATGTCGTCACGTCATCGACTGAACACAGCACTTGGCTGCACATTGTACACACAGGATGGAAGCGGCTGAAAACATCAACAATGGTTCCAGCACATGTAGTCTGGAATTGGTTTGTGTTGTCCAACCTTCAGACGATTATAGTTCCGAAGAATGGGATGATAATGAAGAATCTGGGGGCATCAGACTGTATAGGTTTGAGCCGTGCCAAGCAGGCATTGTGCCTAGCGAGTCAGACTCACACTGTGACGGTGGAGAGGCAAACATGCCCGCCGCAGCAGCAGCGACAAACACACGGGAGGGGAACACCGAGTGTTATTCTTTTGTGACAGATATTGCAACAAATTACTTGTTCATAAATAGAATTTATTTAAACCCGATTTTTCAATAAAATCATAGCAGTGTATTCTCGGTGGCTCAGGCATTGGGTTTATTATGGATTATATTTTGAGTTCTTGTTGTTTTTGTTTTGTACTTGTGTTTTATGTGTGTTTTGAGCCATTTCAGGTGGGCACTGTCCAAGATTCGCCGGTCCGACCACATGCCCTCTCTCTTTGACAGTCAGCTGTTCATGGTTTGTATGCATCATCTGCCGTGTTGTCAGCCAGTCAATGTTTCCAGCGCTATCACGACGTGTTGGCCGCTCCACACAACCGTGGTTCTGTTGCGCCCCTTGAAGCGATGTCGGCCCTGGGGCGCAACCGTGGTTAACACGTCTCCTCTCCATGTTCGCTAAGCAATGTCGGCCCCGAACGCCATCTGTAAGTGTTTCTGTTTATTTTTGTGGGTCTTCACCTTTTTGGGAACTGTTGTCATCATTCTTATGTTCAATACATACGCTGTGGTGAATTCTGCGCCTAAATCCATTCATCATGACTCTCTGTGTGCTCTTACGCAGGGCACGGACAGGGAGGATAAAATAATGAGGATTTACGTGCAGGGTTCACCACAGCACATTTAATACAGAAAGACAGACAGTTCCCTGAAAGGTGAAGACGTACAAGAAACAGACACACTTACTGATGGCGCTCGGGGGCAGACATCGCCCAGCGAATGAATGAGAGGAGACGTACTTGCCACAGGTGCACCCCAGAGGACATCGCTTCAAGGGCGCATGAGAGACACAGCGAACATGGAGTGACTAGCGCGTCGTGCGAGTGCTGAAAATACTGGCAGACAAACAGCACAGATGACAATACTATGGACCAGCAGTGCATGACTGGCAAACAGCCGCGAAGTACATGCACTGCTGGTGATGGTGTGATTAGAAGCACCTGGGCGAAGACCGGGAAACATGATCAGCAGGAGTTTGAATCAGCTGATGATAATGAGAGAGGGGACATGCCCAGACCGGCGAGGTGTCAGCATGGGATCACAGAAAGTAGGTCAAAGCTGCGCGTAAATCCATTAATCCTTCCCCTCCTCGTGCGCTTCTCCTGCATAAAAGCGCAAGACTTAACAGTTGGAGCTGAAGCGTGTGATGTGGTCTTTCACGGTTTGATGTTTATCTAAGCCTGTGACACAACGCCAAGGCACAGCCATAAAATTAAAACAAGAAACCAGAGAAACTGTGAGCTACAAAGCTGCTCTCAATCCAGTCAACAACACCGGAGTCGTTCTGTCGCTTACGTCATGAGGGTGCCTCCCTTAATTCGGTGGGCGGCACCACAGTTCAGTCAGCGGCTGCTGTTTTTTGATGATAACTAGTTTATGCAGGTGTGGTTGTAAATATTATATTGATCACCGACAATGACTTTTGGGTTTACGCAACATCCTAAAAAATGTCAAAATTGTGTCATCAGCCCTTTAATTCATGCAAACGGAGCCCTGACCAAGCATTGAGTGTGTACATGGACATACTTTTCAGTAGCCCAACATTTCTATTACAAATCTTTTTTTTTTTTTTTTTAATTGATCTTACTAGTGCATACCCGTCCAAGCCCGTAGAAACCAAGCATAAGCAAGTATTTCTGCATGCCCGCTGCTGAAGGATCTCCTCCTGTCTCAGACGGCTGTGTTGTTCACAGTCATGCCTGCAGCATACTGCTGGAACCTGAGGTGTTTCATGTTCACGACATCCTTTCTGACGTGCAGCAGTTCTCCTCATTCTATTGCTCTCCATCTGGTCGGTCTTCTTCTTCGTTCAGTCCACTGGTTGAGGGATAGGTGCGTCATAATTCCAGTTCATGGGCACAATCCTGAAAAAGTGGCTTTCGACCCTGTTTAGGAAGGCCCGTGCATGCCCGTAGAAACCAAGAAACTGGAGCACCTGGAGAAAATTAGCACTTTGGTTGGCATTTTACACATTTGTAGTGTAGACTTGCATTCGTCAAGGTTACACATTTGCCGTCATGTAGGAATAGCGAGTCATCCTATGATGCCTGAGTTCATAGGACGCGCTATGATGATGAGGCAGAGATCATAGACCGTCCTATGATGTCCTAGAAACGTGCTTTAAAGTCTGTCGTACCCTATGCTGGTGAAGGGTGGCTTTCGACCCTGTTCAGGAAGGCCCGTGCATGCTCGCAGAAACCAAGAAACCGGAGCACTCAGAGAAAATCAGCGCTTTGCTTGGCATTTTGCACGTGTAGTGTAGACTGACATTCGTCAAGGTTACACATTTGCCGTCATGTAGGCATGGTGAGTCGTCCTATGATGCCTGAGTTCATAGGGCATCCTATGATGATGAGGCAGAGATCATAGGCCGTCCTATGATGTCCTAGAAACGTGCTTTAAAGTCTGTCGTACCCTATGCTGGTGAAGGGTGTCCTCCTGTCTCAGATGGATGTGATGTACTGCTGGAACCTCAGGTGTTTCATCTTCATGGCATCTTTTCTGACGTGCAGCAGTTGTCGTCATTCTATTACTCTCCATCTGGTGGGTCCTCGTTTTCTTCTTCGTTGAGACCACTGGTTGAGGGATAGGTGCGTCGTAATTCCAGTTCATGGACAGGATCATGAAAATAGATCTGAGCAAAAAGAGGCTTTCCGGCATGGACTCACTGTATATGACATGATAAAGACATGAAGGCAGGCTTGATGTATATGACATCATAAAGACACATTTATCTATGTGCCGTCATATAGGCATTGCAAGTCGTCCTATGATGCCTGAGTTCATAGGACGTCCTATGATGTTCAGGCAGAGATCATAGGCCATCCTATGATGTCCTATAAACGTGACAGACACACACACAGACAGACAGACAAACAGATTTCTTGCTTTTCTAGAGTGATGTAATATTCTAATTTTTTTGGGCAACTGAATTTGGGGTTTTCATTAGCTGTAAGCCATAATAATCAACATTAAAAGAAAAACACTTGAAATATAACACATTGTGTGTAATGAATCTAAATAATATACGAGTTTCACTTTTCGATATTTTAATTTACTGAGATGCACCTGTACATGTATGGCCAATAAGGATGTCACAGCTGGTCACAGCCAATAGCATAACTGAGTTGGTGTCATGTGCCTTTACCAACCAGATGGGGCAAGAGTAAGTGTGACACCTACTGGCCAGGAGGTCAGAATGTTGTCTTTATCACCTTTAAATAGTTTGCATTTTTAAAAGAATTTTTCTTTGATGACTGCAAAAATTGTACTTTTTAAAAATTTCATTGCTTTTTCATGCAGTAAATTATACCATTGTACTACAATATATTGACACCTGACATTTACCAGACATGATGCCTCAAGAAAGCACAGAGTATTCTTAAGGACTCAACCCTGGCATCACCTTTTTGAATCACTGCCCTCTCTGAGGCACTTTGGAATCATTAAAGGTTGCTAAAAAATTAGTTATTATAGAGTCATAGGAGCACTTTAAGGAAAATCTAAACATGGTAAACTATAATGTCTGTCTCTGAAATAAGGGTCTTTTCTATTTTTTACACATTGTTCTCAGTTTAGGTATTTTTTTATTCTATTTATATTTCACATTAATGCTTTTTTACGCCAGCAAGAACAGCCATCCAGTTTTGTTGTGCTTGTGCAATGACATTGTCTATCTGTAAGATGCTGTCACTGCAACTTTCAACTAATTCATAATGGGATTAGCAAACCCTGGCTTGACCCATCAAGTTGAAAACCGTCCTTTTGACAGTTTGTCAACCATTGCAGTGTAAGTGAAACTGCACAAAGAAAACAGATAACGTCCTGATTATGCTGCTCTTAAAATAGTTTGTTCAATTAATTAATCAAAACTTTCTTTCTCAAGATGTGCAAGCATTAATGAGGTGTGAACTACAGTGGGTCTGTCTGCCTCATCAAGAGAGCAAATGTCATCTGCCTTCTCACCAGCAAAACATTCAGCAAGAAAAGAAATTACTACACTTTGAAAGAAAAACATTAATCATCGCCAACAAGAAAGCCAAATCTCATCTGAATGGTGAAAGTGTGCCAACAGGAAGTTAGTATCACCGAAGAACAATACATAATATTTAAATTATTGGGTTCTTAGAGGTGGAGAAAAATGTTTTTGGACATTCCAGTTGGGCTTTTTGACAAATAACCTGCTTTTGTTTCTAAATTTATATTAGAATTCTGTAGAAGTCATTTACTAGGGGCGGTGGTGGTGGTGGGGGGGGGGGGGGTGGTTAATTCACCTAAGAATCTAGATTCTCATTTTACATGATCCAGAATTGATTCACAAAAATTAAAAATTGATTTTTTATTCTTATTTTTTTTTTCCCCCGGTGGTACCGGGGTCCCATCAAATGACAGGTATTGCCGCTTCATGATACGCAATTACACAATGACGCTGCCAACGCAGGACAACCACGCAGAGTAACTTACTAGCTAGCAGCCGGATGAAACAGTCGGAATAAAGAAAAAAAATGGAGCAGAAAGAAATTCCGAGACAGGTCCGTATACAGCTCACAGACTCCGTCAACACCCCTTCAACTAGTTACGCACCCTTAGCAAGTTACGCCCCCATGTTATGTCACTCCACAAAATGGCTGGCCATAGCTGACCGTGCAAATATGACTGAGTCAGCACTGGGCTGATCATACACAAACTCAGGTGTTGTGCCTTGAGACGGGCCGACGGTGATCACACATTTTGAAGGATGAATGTAAAAGAATCTAAAAATGAATTTAGTCCATAGACTGTTAAAAAAAAGTTTCTGGTCTAGTCTTTGGATGACGTTCGTTTGCGTGACCGCGCACTACCCTGCTGCCCAGCAACCCTGACAGCCACAGCTGAGGTTTTTTTTCCTAACATTTTTTGACAGCGATGGAAGCAGCGTTCTATCCATTGAATAAAAACCAAATCTTGTTATTGACTAAAAGTAGACAAAAACGATTGATAATGAACAGACTAAAATCAAACTATAAAAATAAAATCATCACAATAAATCTGGACTCAAATTAGGTGTCAAAAGTAAAATGCATAAATGGTCATTTTAGTTTAATCTCTAGCTTTAATGGATGATAAAGAGTTTTAGTTGACAAAATTAACACTGGATGGAAGTTTATTTTTGTTTGTTTCAAATTATTGCATTTAGTTTAGCTTTACTGGAGAAACTTCACCAGGCAAAGGACCATGACCAGATAATCACCCACAGCTGAAAAAAGTGGAAAACGTTCTAAGTCCTCCTGCTGAACAACGCACAATGCACCACTTTAACGCCCAGCAAATTCTGAACTGGGAAAAAACAAAATCATAACAACTTGTAATAGTACTTTGTTTCATTAATTTGTTTTTTTAAGTCTCTGAAGAGTTTAGATACTCAAGTTTATATTTGTGCAGGTTTAAAATTAATGTTATTTATGCACCAATTGCATTCAGTTCTTATTGAATTTGTTCATTGCATTAAGGTACTGTACAGGTAACTGTACACTGACTGCATACAGTCAGGTAGCACTACTATTTAAAGTAGAACTGAACTGAACGGCATTAAACGGCACTGGGTGATAGTACATACAATTATAAAGATAATTTATCATTGGCACCCCCTCCACAAATCCGGAATCTTGGACAAAATCGCGATTTTGAATTTCCCGCCCTGAAAAATCAGACAAATCCGCCGATTAACCGGAAGTGCAGCCGGAGTTCCGCGTGATGTCACAAGTGTGACATAGTCCTCCATGTTTACCATTGCGAGCACGTCGACACTGGTTGTTTTTGGTGCATTTTGTCGTGATAGTCGACTACAAAACACTTCCAACACCTGGGAAGATCTGTTTAGTGGCCAAGGAAAGCTGTCATGGCGACGAAAGAAAAGAAAGGGGGAGGAAAAGCGACCGGGAAGCGATGAGTTTCTAGATATAGATATTACAGTGATCCCTCGCTACTTCGCGTTTCACCTTTCACGCCCTCAGTGCATCGCGGATTTTTCAAAAATATTCATCAAAAATTCAAAATTGAGAAAAAATAGCACGAAAGTTGCCCGGGCGCTAGCAGAAGGCAGGGAGACTACATTAGAACATCAGGTACCAACATGGAGAGCCCGCACAACTCAAAATCCACCTCTCCGCCCACCTCTTCACCGCTCGGGAATCTCGCAAGCTGATTGGCCGAGACGTTTTACTTCGCAAGCTGATTGGCTGAGACGTTTTACCCAGCTTCTCTCCCTGCAGAGCGCACATACCCAGCGAAGGAAGACCGCATTCATTGTTCTTTATCGCTCGTGTTGCTTAGTGGCACTTTTCGCTGTTCTCTTGTGCCTTTTTGTGCAAAATAGTGCTTGTGACGCCCTTGGGGGGGGGGGGGTGACGCTACTTAGCTGTTTTTCACTTTTCGCGGTCGGTTCTGGTCCCCATTAAACGCGGTAAGTGAGGGATCACTGTATTTATAAATAGCACAGTCAAATGCAGAGGCCAGTTCTGTTCATGTGTATTGCCACTATAGTCTGTAGAAGTATTGTAATACATAGCCCAATTTTTTGAATGAATGAATGAATTTATTTATTTCGGATAGTACAGTACAGGTTGAAAGAAACTGAATGATATAATAACAAGGTCAAATTGAACAATGACTCATCTGATTATACAATTCAACGCAAGTTATCTGAAATGAGTGATGGCTGAAGCCGCAGCTTACATTGCCCACCCATATTCCATCCAAGAATTCAAAAGAGAAAATAGGCAAGAGCGATTACAATTCAAAACAATACTAAGACAAAATGTGACAGAGAAAAAAGAAAACTAAGCTACAACACAACACAGGCTGGATATGTTACAACTCGCCGCTCATTAGCGGCGCCAGCTGCGCGCACACTTGCGCTTCGTCAGCAGCGTGGGATATAAGCCACTCTGCCCTGGGCTTTGGCATGAAGCCGTCTGATTCCTTCAGCCCTCTTGCTGCAGAGGAACCCCCTCATCTCCCAGCAAGATCTACAGCGTAAGCATACCTACCTTTGCCTTTCCAGTCTCTCCCCTGTGCACAGGTGTATTCCGCAGTGGCGGACTTCGCCTCTGCATCGCCGTCTGCCAGCTGCTGTCACAGGTGCATCAGGTCTCCCGTGCACGCCTGCCACCTGCCACACTCCTGCATCCTCCTCTGTCTCGTCACCGATCCTGAATGCCTCTTCACTCTGAAAACTCTGGTGTTCTTGACTGCTGGAACTGCTATCATCTGCCATTGTTGTTTTGTTTAGGGATCACACTCGTGACGTCACGCAGCGTCGTCTGCACTACTTCTGGTTTGTTTGGCACTGCCAGCCAGAGGCAAAAGTTTATCAGCTTATAGCTTGGCCATCGCACGGCCTAAAAATTTCTTTTATGTGTTGAAAAATACAATAGGTAATAAGGAATTAATCTGCCATTCTACTTTTTGCGCCAAAAGGTGGGTTCAGTTCTACTTTAAATTCAGGTTACTTTATTTGTACCCGTAGGTAGATTTGTTTTGCAGTCTGGTGACATCCATATATACAAGCCATATATTACATTCAACATAGACACAAACACAGGCACATATGAAGCTGACTATAAACATGATAAAAATACTCAAGACTCCATCAATCAGGGTATAAAAAGACAAAGAGATGGGAGAAAAACCAGAGGTAAGAGAGAAGGGTCATATTAAAAGTTAAAAACTAGTCAAAGAGGTTAAAAACTCAAAGGTCTAAAACCTAATAAAAAGTTGTTGTACCTCAAAAGCCACCCCCATAGGACCGTTCTTGACCAGCTCCAACATCATTTCCACCTCACTGCAGGCACCGTAAAACCCACCGACATAGTAGTACTCTGTCGTGAAAGTGCGGGCACAGTCTTGAGGAACGCCACAGGGGGAGTCCTTTCCGATGTAAGGAAAGAACGACTCCTCCACGATGCCAAAATCCTGCACATACTTCCCAATGAGGTAAGGAAACCCACCATCACAACCTAGAAAAATGGAGGAAAAGATGGTTTGAATAAATTAACAGCTCCTAAGAAATATTAATGGAGCTTTCTTGACTTTTTGACAGAAATATGGTTACATGTGTGAAAATGTGCCGCATTGTTCAGGACTTGTGTTAAATCATATCTGCATTGTAAATCTATTAATAAACATAAAGCAAATGAATTGACAGTATTTTTAAATGCATTTTGGATTCCTGGTTTACCTTGAGAGTATTCAGAGCAGGAGACCACCTGCTGAGGGCTGAAAATGGGAGTTTGACTGTTGTTGGTGAGGATTCGGACACGAGCTTCCAGCATACCCATGGTGGCAAAGGAGTAGCAGCTACCACATGATGCTGCAAAAAAATAAAAGAAGTCATTATAGATTACCATTATAGATTGCAGATCTAAAGCAGCACTTCAGTATACTCTCCCGAACTGATAAAGCTTATCATCCTCACTGTTTGACTACACAGTATTAACTAATGGGGAAATCTATTTCTCTCTTAAGGTCAGTTTTTGTCACATATTTGATAAATGCCTGTACACAAATGTCATCTGATGTGCACTTTAATAATACATTTATTAAAGAATGCATTACGCCACTCCGTACTAAACGTCCCTGAGAAGGTTCCTTCTTATCCTCCATAGTTATGTTTAATAATGGAGCAAGGCTAGAGACAGATAACACTGATTAAAGAAACCGTTTGACGTATGCCGTGTGAGGCACCAGTTCCTTAATACAATGCTATGCAGAAACAAATTAGGCCAGAGAATACAAGGCCATTGGGATTTGCAGGGTGGTTTCATTGTTTTAATGATTCTTGTCAGGGTGACACTGAGATTGGTTTTTATATGGGTCCGAGCCCTTAGGTTTCTTAAGATGTACATTGTTCTAGCAGTCACTCATTTAAATTGATGATCTTTGCTAGACAGAAAATTTGGCTGCGGTGCTGACATTTTCTGCAATAAATAAATATAAGATGACATTTGCACACATCTCATTGGGATAACAAATAAAGCTTAGAAATGTGCTACAATAGATGCCTACAGTAACTCTTCCCTTGCATTCAACATTGGGTTGCATTAAATATCAAGGAGTCACACCTGCTCACACAATATGACTCACTTACGCTTTCAGTGTCCCTCTTGCATCAATCAATCTGTCCCATGTGTATGTTCGGACAGCTTTTGTCTATTTTGGCACCGCATATTATATAAAAACTCAAATCACAACTGCTCATATGTACAATATATAAGCAACTTTCTGAGGAAACAGTCCTGAGGCATAAGAAATAAGTGGAACATGTTGAATATTTATGATTTGAGATTGGAGTGGCCCCAACACCCTTTTGGGAATATTGGATTACTCATAGCCTCATTACCATCTAGCTGCAATGCTCCTACACTGTGAATATAACTGTGTACATACTGTATGTATATTTATTTAATGCTTTGGCTAACCAGTTCTTATCTTATTATCTTATTAGCTATTGCTCTGAGTGCTGCTATCCCTTTGCTGCTGTAATCCTGGAATTTCCCCATTGTGGGACTAATAAAGGCTTATTTTATCTTATAACCCACCTCACACCACAGCAAAATCTGACAAGATAATCAGGAAGACCAACAAGATGATCAAGATTTTCCCAATGATTGTCAAAAGGGGAAAATCGGGCCCAAATTTTACACAATATGTGTAACATGATATGTGTCTGGCTTAAGACACTTTCTGACAAACACCATCATCATTTTTCTAAGAAAAATGCCTAACTGGGGCATCATTGTATTCTACTAGTGCATCTCAAACAAGAGCACTCTGAGGCAAGTGCAGTATCCCCCGCCTCTGTTTTCTTTGAAGATTCCAATACGTTACTGAAGGAGAGGAGTTTTCAACTTTTCCATATAATTATTGGGGCAGAACCAAATTATGATTAGACTATCATCTATAAATATACAACAAAAATAGTTGTATACAGCTCATAACTGTTGGTCTGGATCCCATGGAACCTCTATAGCAGGTCTGGTGACCCTAGAGAGCTTCTATAGTAAGAAAGCATAGGAAATGCTAACCTAGACCTTTGACCTTTTGACCACAAGCCTGTAGTAACAGGTCAGGATCCCAAGGTGAACCTGTGTACCAGTTTTGGTGGCCCTAGCTTTACTCGTTTTATAGTAATTGCAAATTTACCATAGTGCAAACGGAATGTTAACGTTGACCTTTTGATCCCATGGGTCAGATCACTACTGTATCAATTTGAAAAGCCTACATAATTTCTTTCAGTAGTTATTGCGTTTACAAGATTTAGGGAAAATCTGACCTTGGCCTCAAGGTCATCTGATTGGAGTGAAAATTCAATATGCGCGCCATCAGTGTATATCAAGCCCTGGTATCAAGTTTCAAAGCATCTGGAACAAAACTGTAGGAGGAGTTGATTTCACAAGACAATTACGGTCTATTAATGGAGGTGAAATAAGAGATCATAAGTCAGGGGTTACAACTCCTGCAAAAATCATCCAATCGGAGCCAAATTGCAATATGTGCATGATCAATGTATATCAAACACTGGTACCAAGTTTCAGAACAATTGGAACAAAACTGTAGGAGGAGTTGATTTCACAAAAGTGGGACAGACAGACTGCCCCCAACATAATCCCCCTTCAGTCTTCGACCCCTTTGACCTTCGACTGATGACAGATAAAAATTAGAATATCATTCATCTTACCACTACCACTTAATCCTTTTCAGGGTCGCGGGGGGCTGGAGCCTATCTCAGCATCTTTGGGTGAGAGGCAGGGTACACCCTGGACAGATCGCTATTCCATCGCAGGGCCAACACAGAGAGACAGACAACCATTCACTCTCACATTCATACCCAAGGACAATTTAGAATCCCCAGCTGATGCCAATTAACCTAACCCACATGCTGTTGACCTGTGGGAGGAAACCGGAGTACGTGAAGTAAACCCATGCAGACACGGGGAGAACATGCAAACTCCACACAGAAGGTTCACCAATGGTCAGGGGGTGGGATCGAACCCACAACCTTCTAACTGTGCTGCCACAGTCTTAACCACTGCACCATCAAGCTGTCCTCAAAAATTCAAAAAATCTGAATATCATGAAAAGCAATTAAAACATATATTTATGTATTCTCTATGCATCGCACAAAGTGAGCTATTTCAGGCCTTTTTCTGTTTTGAATTTTGATTACTGTGACTCAGCTTTCTAAATTATGAATTATGCTCGTCTATTATGGCATGTGCAAGAAATTACATGAATTTGATTGAACACTGTTAAGGGTGGGAATCGCCAGATGGGCAATATCACGATATTTGGGCAGCAATTCAATATTACGATTCCGGAGCATCAGAGGCAGAACCACCAGACTGACCAACAGCTTCCTCCCACAAGCTGTCAGGATGCTGAACAGCTGACCCGGAATCTCTCATACACACTACTGCACCTACGGACATTTTGTATATTATAGTTAGTTATTCTTTTTCCCCAAGTATGTCTCAGGGATGTGTGAATGGATGGGGGGGTGGGGGGTGGAGCTATGTGGGAGTGTGTCTTAATCATGCTGCTTCTTATATGGATGCCGAGAGAAATGCAATTTCATCTTGCCTGCACTACAGTTGTATGTACAGCAATATGACAAAGTTTGATTTGATTTTGATTTGATTACGATCTTGCAATCTGACTAATGCAATATCATATACTGCAATTTCTCAAACCGATCTTTGTTTTGTTCAACTCCTGGCTAGATCTCAGGAGTCACTCCTTTACTGTGCTGACCGAACTAGTCAGTGAGCATTTAGCACCATCTAATGGACTGAAAAGTCAATTGGTGTTTAATACTCTGGTACCTAAATAGGCAAGTTTGTGTTTGCAACATTTATTAATGATTTCTAATCAAGCATCACTATAATGGTGTCTCTAAATCAATACAGTATTGACACCACAAAGTATCACGGTTTACACCATCTTACCACACATTTCAAAACAAGACTCTTTTTTAAACAAAATCCAACTTTAAAAAAAAATTCCAACTTGTCAAAAATTAATACAATGAAGACGTCAAACATACAAACAAGTGTTGGCAATGGGTTGTGTGCTAAAATCTGAGAAACCAATTACAATTGTGTATTTATTTATGTATTATTTTGGTTAATTTAATAAATGAAAAGTAATTATGCATTCAAGTTTGAGGGTAATATGATAATTTCTTCATGTCCTATAGAGGGTTTAAATCTTTTCAATTAAAAAAATGTCACCATCCCATATACCTTTCCATACCACCGTATACAGTGTGCCAAACAATTACTTAACATAGCACAATATTAGTGTGCCATGTACGCATAGAGCAAAAAGGGATAAGACACAAAAAAATGCCCTTTTTATTAGTTCTTATAAAGAAAACCATTTTTTTGCTGAAGTGATGGGAGCTTCAAATCAGTATACAGGCACTTCTTCAACTGCAGCCCATGACCACCCAGACCAATTTATCCCCAAACCCAAAGTTTGTTGCAAACTGAAATGGACCTGACTCCTCCCTCCGAAGCAGAATAAGCTCCACGACTCTGAACAGTGGCTTAGAGAGCTTCTGCTGAAACACTTCAGCCCTCTCCAGATCCTTAAACCTCATTCTGCAGAGGCCCTCTCAAACACTCAAAGTACTAAGCACGCATAATCTCTCCACTCACACACCAGGCTGTGCAGAAACAGAGGAAAGCAGAAAGCAGAGCCTGACCTGCCATGGGGGAAGCAAAGTAGCTGCCGAGTTGCAGTTCAGCATCTGGCTTACTGACAGCTGGTCAAATGTGAAGGTATGGCTTTGTCTGCCTCTAATCCTTTAAGTCCTCTGTATTACATTGTGGGAATCTTTGTATTAAATTTCTAATAGCATGTACCTTGGTTTCTCACGGGGCTGACAAAGTTAACACCGTCAATATTTCTCCAGTCCCAGTGCTCAGGCAGCGCAGCCGCCATCTTTGCCATTTCAGCTGTCTTTGGCGCTGGGCGAGCGCGTCTGAAACAAAAACAGTTTGTATTCAGTTTTACAGAATACCCAAAAGCTATAGAAATGTAATGCATTTAAATCCAACTCTGTAATGTAAATCTTAGTTAAGCAGTATCTGAAAATGTTAAAAATGGCCGTCTACATTGAGTATTTTTATTATTGCATATACTATCAAAACAACTGTAACCAAATTGGCTGCAATTAAAAAAAGAAAACATCTGAGAAACTGTCAGACTTTTTCACAGCCCAGTGGTGATTACATTTAGGCCTGTAAACGCATTAAGTCCTTTTCATTTTGGACCATTTCCCCAAATCTCAAATCTAAAAAAATACAGAGATTCTGTGTTTTTAAGAACCCATACACATTACATTAAAACTTAAAACACTCCATAATGGCTTTGATGTTAAAACATATTAGAAAAATCAATATTAAAGCAGGGAAATACTCACACAGGTATACGGGAAGCGGGCCCCCCTGCTCTGTAGTGCAGCTCCTGTAAAGTGTACGTCTCATGCTCTGGGTAGTGCACGGCCTTCCAGGAATTCTGGACAGAGTTGATGGCGTCAATGAAGTCTGGGTTGTGTTTGTACGGCTTCTGGAGCAGCCTGAAAGGTCAACAATGTGAGATGCAGTGGAGATTTTTGAAAAAGAAACTTATCTGTCCCACAAACAGAGGAACTTCAAGTTAAAATATGTGCAGATTCACAAAAAAACAACCCACACACACTTAGTAATTAAACAAATATATAGAGTAATGTTGTACTAAAAAGTAGACTTGGGGAAACTGGTGCCAAAAGGTTAAGGGAAATACTGCACACCTGTTACAATACTGTTGTTCCTCTTTTTCTCTACATTTCTTGTCTGCTTCGCCACTATCTGCACAAGGGTTTAAAATGCAGACGCATCTCTTCACACATCATGTCCAAGTTTTATTGACAGAATTTTATGCCTCCTGATTGTATTTTGCTCCGCTTCAAATGGTCCATTTTTCTACCTGATTATTGTGCACAGACAAATTTTATATGTACAAATCCCCATTGTAACAAAATTCCATTTGTTTTTCTAACTGCTAGTGGACATCATTTCAGTCAAAAAATATATTGGCTTATTCATTTGTGTGACATAATTTAAAAGAAATTACTTGCTATTTAAATAACACATTCACTCAACATAATTACACAAGATCATCAGCTTACGTCGATGGAACCTGGAACCCTATTTAAAAGTGCAAACGAGATGTACACTGATATCCTTGATGGGAGAATTACAATTTTGTATTTACTTACTTTAACTGAAAATGTGTTATCCACAGATTATTACTAATAGATGAAAAAAGAGCCTTTCATTTTCCACCATGATGTTTTCAGATGTGTGGTAAAGAAAACATGACATGTTTCAGTTGTGAAGGTCTTGAGACATTAGCCTCGTTTCCACTGCAGGAACCAATTTTACAGGAACTTCCTCCATGGTGTGTGTCTCCACTACAGGAACCTCCCTGAAGGAAGTTTTCAAGAACTTATAGCACCCAAAATAAGGCCCTGGGGCCTCATGTACAAAGACTTGTGTGGATTTCCTACTGAAAGATGATGTACGTTTAAATCAAGAAAATGCCATAAGCAAAAAAATAAATAAATAAATCTGGATGTATGAAATAGTGCGTACGCAGGAATCCAAGCACATTTCCTTTGTACATCCCAATCTACTTGAAATTGAACGCACGTGAGGAAATACCGGACTCCTCCCTTGACACATCTCCATTTGAATATGCAATTAGAAGCAAATAGATACAAGCACTGCATGTTTGATTCTCCTGTATCCACAATCAAAAATAATCGATTTAATGGAATTTCACGGACTGTGAGTTGGAGGCGCTCCTGAATGAGGTAGAGGTGTGTAAAAACATTTTGTTTGCCATGCTGTCCTCCAGCATTAGTGCCAGACGCAAGAAGAGTGAATGGGAAAGTGTGTGTGCAGCTGTCAATGCTGTGGTGTCAGAACAGCGCACACCCACAGAAATAAAAAAAGAAATGGTCAGACATAAAGGAGGAAGTGAAGTGGGGGACAGCTGCCTATCACTAAAGCATGGCCAAAACAGGAGGGGGGCAAGGAGAGGCTGAACTCAGTCCGTCTGAGCAGAGAGTCGCCAGTCTTGTGGGTGACACTGCCCTCACAGGGGTGGTGGCACAACATGTGGGGGATTCAGATTTCCCTCAAGGTAAATAAACACTTACTTATAACGCAAACGTCCTCATTTTACGGGTAATTCAATAACCTGCTCACAGCCCTACAAGATTAGTTTACCGTTTTCATTTATTCAGACAGGGATGAGAAGGAGATGTTTATTTAACTGTGACATATTTCGACTGACATCTGCAGTCGTCCTCAGAAGTGTCAGCTGATCGCTGTGATTTGTGACCAGCCGGGTGGATCAGCTGGTTGAATAAAGGAAAACCGTAATGAAAAAGAAGACAATATGAACCTATTTAGTGGGTAGCCATGGTCACCTGTCAGTTGAAAGCAGATCACATTAGACTCAGCAAGTACATATTTTAGGTCCAAAAAGCAAATCTCAGCCTTAATAGTTATATAAAACTTACATGGATTACACACACTATTATTGTAAATGAATGCAGAAGTGCGCCGGGGAAAGGGTAACGCTGTTGCATTTCAAACTTTGCGCATGTGTTCACTGACATAACTACAGTACACACAGAGGCAACTGAGGCTTGGTAGAATGCTCTGAAACTGTAGTTTAATCAGCAAAACAAGAAAGTCATTTACTCAAACCACTGAGTTGTAATGAAGCCTTGAAAACAGGGTGATATGTGTGGGGCGCACAGGCATGTTGCGCATGCGTTATTTAGGACAATTACATGAATTCACTCACCAAGCAGCCACCCATCCGCACAGTGCCAGCTTGTAGTTTGTTCCCAACAATGCTGTTCATTAGAATGAATGAATCATGCGTCGAACCAGGCCACCTTGCAACAACGTTGGTTAGTCGCGTTTGCGCATCACACATAATTTGTACATTGATAGAATGGAAATGTTTCCTCTTAACATACACATATTCACCTAGTGAAGGTGATTTTATAGCAATGTGTGTGCAGTCGATAGCTCCAATTAGGAAAAGTGGCTCTCGCTGCAAATTGTGCTTCGATGTTGGCCTGTTCAACTGCATTGTATGGGAATATGATGTACCTCGGTGACAGCCGGGTAGTGCCATCCCACACAGCTGGCATAGCTCAGTTCAGGGTCGACCGGGAAATTCCCGATCGGTCTGCCAGCTCCCCCTGGAATGCCCCTGTTCCCAGGAACCCCAGCGTTGTCAGCACCAGCACTGGGATGGGCAGCACATGGCTTCTCGCCGTGTCACGCTCCAAGAGTGGCCGTAGCTCTGAGCACAGTTCCACTGCCCGTGGAAACCTAAACCAGCTGACAAGCCAGTCATCATCCTGAAGAGCTTCTCTGTCTCTAAATACTCTTCCTCTTCTCACTGCGTGATTTGTAATATCCTCTAATAATGCTAACACCATTGTTGTTAGAGGCATTTTCTGCACCTCTTTGCATTTGCTTTTATATCCACTCAGCTAATTGCACACACTTGGATGTTTGTTCATCATGTGTCTCTGGTGTGTACAATCATTTTCATGCCATTATCAGTCTCCCAATATCACCTCTAAGTGTCGCCAGCAGACCAATAACAGTAGAAATGTACGTACACCAGCCATGAAGTTGGTGTGGGGCTGCACATATTTCCTTGGTCATTTCTTTCTTGATACATCTGAAATTTTCTGTGGAAAAGTACGTATGCCATGTTTTTGTGCGTAAGTACCCTTTGTACATGAGGCCCCTGGTCAGGGTAGGTACTTTAGAGTGGCTTGAAAAGTACTGGGTGCAGTTTAGGACTGACTGAATGTGGCATCCTGACTCGATCACTACAAAAATGAAAAAGCCCAAATTTGACCAGAAAAAGACAATAGTGAAGGTCTAATGCTTAAAAATTTATAATATAATGCTGTTGTGATTGTAGAGGGTTTAAATGATTTTTTTGCATATGTGGAGGACACGAGCATTGCAGCTTAGCAGTACGGCACTTAACACCAGCCGCTACCTCAGTCGTTTGGTGAGATGTGAACCCCACTGCTGGCCAACGGGAGACGACGTCTGCACCGATGCATCTCCCAGCGTGTTTGTGCAGCTAATGCCATATAATGCCTAAGAATGTAAAAGTTAATAACTCCATGGCCTTGGACAGAAACAGCTAGGTCAACTGTATATGCATTGGGGTGGCATAAACACAGCAGAGAGGCAAGACTGGCGGCTCGGGCTGTCTGTAGCCAGAGAGTGAACACACTGCCCCGCTGATGCTGCTCGTGCAGTTCCAGTCCTGGCAAATACTAAACAATGTTAGCAAGCTGGTCCCATACACTCCACTCTACATTCATTCCGTGCATAACACAACATAACAAAAATAATTTTTTTGTAAGTTGCCTGTGTTTTTTCAACTTATTTGACAATTTTGCACCGCTGAATCCAAAAATGACATCCGGTTTCTCTCGATCAGGTCAGGTTTTGGTGCCAATTTATAAGCAGTTGTACAGTTGTACTGTAAATTGAATAGTAGACATTGATAAAGGTAAGTACATGTAAATTGAATGTTATGTCATCATTGCTCAAAATTCAGAGAATTTCAAGAAATAAAAAAAAAATTTTGCATCATATAAAGTGAAAATACCCATACATGTAAACAAAAACCTAAGAAAACATGTGGCCATAGTTCAAAAAGTTGACCCTATTGAGCAAAACCAATGTGATTTTTGGATTCAGCACATCAAAATTGCCCTAAGTCAGCTAAAAAAACTTAAGACAATAAATTTGGTGTTGACCAGTGTAATCATTTCTGTGTGATTTCAAAGTACTATAAATGTATTTTACTTTGCTGCGCTGCATTCCAGCTCAATCTATCATATGATTACATCACGAACAAATCCTCCAGAGACTGATGGTTCGGGAAAGAGGACCCCAGCCCTTATTAAGTTCCTGTCCCCTAAAATTGGTTCCTGAAGTAGAAACGGGGATATTGTGACTGATCCTGAGTTATGATGTAAAACATTAACCCAAAATAACTAATCTTGGTAAAAACACAGCATAATGAACGAGCTGATGCAACAGTCATACAGTACTCATCTCTACATTTTTTTTTTTTATTTGGTACCAAATCTAAATTGAGCATACAGCAAAAATACAAATTACAGAACATTGTTATTTTGTAGTCAAAGGGATGGTAAGCTTGCATAATTTGCATACCTGCTGCCAAGGACTGGTTTGTAATCAGTTTTGGATGGAACTGATTTCACTCTCTTCCCCAAAAAACAGGCCCAGTTATTTCCCAGGACATCATGGACCCACCCTGGTAGGGTCTGGTCACAATAGCTGGTCACTTTAGAGCCATCTTCAGTGTACTGGAAAGTAAAAGGTGTTTACAGAAGAGTCCATTACAGCTTGTTGTCTCATATGCAACTTTGCAAAAAAAAAACAAAAAAAAAAAACACTTACAAAAAAATCTATAGTGGTGTGAAAAAGTGTTTGCCCCTTCCTGATTTGTCCTTTTTTGTATATTTGTCACACTTAAATGTTTCAGATCAAACAAATTTAAATATTAGACAAACATAACACAAGTAAACACAAAATGCAGTTTTTAAATGAAGGTGTTTATTATTAAGGGTAAAAAAAATCCAAACTTACATGGCCTTGTGTGAAAAAGTGACCCCCCCCCCCCCCCATTAAAACATAAATTAACTGTGGTTATCACATCTTTGGAAAAATGAGTTTAATTTCTCTAGCCACACCCTGGCCTCATTATTGCCACACCTGTTCTCAATCAAGAAATCACTTAAACAGGACCTGCCTGACAAAGTAAAGTAGACCAAAAGATCCTCAAAAGCTACACATCATCCTGCGAGCCAAAGAAATTCAGGAACAAATGATTGAGCTCTATCAGTCAGGAAAAGATTATAAAGCCATTTCTAAAGCTTTGGGACTCCAGCAAACCACAGTCAGCGCTATTATCCACAATTGGCAAAAACATGGAACAGTGGTGAACCTTCCCAGGAGTGGCTGGCCGACCAAAATTATCCCAAGAGTGCAGCAACAACTCATCCAAGAGGTCACAAAAGACCCCACAACAACATCCAAAGAACTGCAGGCTTCACTTGCCTCAGTTAAGGTCAGTGTTCATGACTCCACCATAAGAAAGAGACTGGGCAAAAATGGCCTACATGGCAGAGTTCCAAGATGAAAACCACTGCTGAGCAAAAACATAAAGGCTCGTCTCAGTTTTGCCAGAAAACATCTTGATGATCCCCAAGACTTTTGGAAAAATACTCAGTGGACTGAAGAGACAAAAGTTGAACTTTTTGGAAGGTGTACATATGTCCCATTACATCTGGCACAAAAGTAACAGCATTTCAGAAAAGGAACATCATACCAACAGTAAAATATGGTGGTGATAGTGTGATGGTCTGGGGCTGTTTTGCTGCTTCAGGACCTGGAAGACTTGCTGTGGTAAATGGAACCATGAATTCTGCTGTCTACCAAAAAATCCTGAAGGAGAATGTCTGGCCATCTGTTTGTGACCTCAAGCTGAAGTGCACTTGGGTTCTGCAGCAGGACAATGATCCAAAACACACCAGCAAGTCCACCTCTGAATGGCTTCAGAAAAACAAAATGAAGACTTTGGAGTGGCCTAGTCAAAGCCCTGACCTGAATCTGATTGAGATGCTGTGGCATGACCTTAAAAAGACAGTCCATGCTTGAAAACCCTCCAATGTGGCTGAATTACAACAATTCTGCAAAGATGAGTGGACCAAAATTCCTCCACAGCGCTGTAAAAGACTCACTGAAAGTTATCACAAAACACTTGATTGCAATTGTTGTGGTTTAGGGTGGCCCAACCAGTTATTAGGTTCAGGGGGCAATCACATTTTCACACAGAGCCAAGTAGGTTTGGATTTTTTTCTCTTAATAAAAAACACCTTCATATAAAAACTGCATTTTGTGTTTACTTGTGTTATCTTTGTCTACTATTTAAATTTCCTTGATGATGTGAAACATTTAAGTGTGACAAACATACAAAAAAATGAGAACTCAGGAAGGGGGCAGATAGTTTTTCACACCACTGTACAGCACAATTTTAAGTTTAAAGAGATTTAAGCGTCACACACAGAGGTCTAAGACACCAAATGATCAACCATTTTGAAGTAAATCAAAAACCTAACAATAGGGAAGTAGAACTATACATGGAAAAAAATGTGAAATTGCTTGGAAGACATTTCTGGCAATAAACTTCCCTTAACTCAGTGTCATGTGTGAGAAAATCACATGACAGAGATCTGACACAGGTTTACAGTCACAGTGCTTTAGACAACATGTTAAGCTACAGCGTAACTTCACCATCAATAAGCTCCAAACACTGATTTCTTGACTTTTGACCATGATGACATCAGGTCTATAATCAGATGGGCCAGCACAAAAACTTTAGAAAATGTATACCGTTATAACTCCAATTTGTAGCAGATATTACGAACAAAATTAAACAAAACCCCAACCAGAATTGCTTCTTTTTATTCACGTCATGTACCTTGAAGAAGGCGAACCATTTATACCCACTGAGGACCACTTCAAAGCCCTGGTTGTAGATGATGGTGAAAAAGCCAGTGTTTCCCAGCTCATCTGTGGCCAAAGACAGTTTCTCCAGGGTCACAGTCACAGTAGTCTCACCTGTAGCTAAAAAAAAACACAAAAGGCAGAAAGACCCAACATACTTTTATTTCATTAGTAAAGATTCAATATCGTGTCATATATCAAAAACAAACGGGGGGAAACTAATGACAACTTTTTTTCCGTCTTGTTCTCAGTACAAGTCTTAATATGTCACATGACTTCCTGATCTCATCGCGTGCACCCACAGAATTTGTATTAAAAACTACGCTCTTTACCTTCAGCAGAACAGTTGATGGTCTTGTCCTTTCCTCCTTTGGACACCTGAAACACCCACGTCCCCAGCAGGTCCTCATAGGTGCAGTTGGCCGGTGTGTCCCCCAAAGAGCCCCCAACACACAACAGCAGCACACACAGGAGCACACCGTCAAACCTCATCCTCACACGCCACAGCCACAACCCCGTCTGAACAGGAACTACAGGCTTAGACTTTAGACACCGTCCTCCCCCTGCTTTCCTCGCGGCTCCGTCCTCTGACAGTCGAACATGCAGGTTGAAACTTGTTTTTAAACTACTGTTTACTACTTTTAAGATAGTTCCCTGCCCCACAAGACTGCGCCTGCGCACAAAAGCAAGAGCGGTACAGCCAGCAATGTAACTACAAAGAGTTTGCTTTTATACTTGTCCAGACATGAGCGACTAAAGACATAAGGCCATCTTTTCTTATCATTTAGCTCGTCTAATCGCGTCATGAGTAGCTAATCAATACATTCACACACTGATAGTCAAGCTCACAGAACGGTCCCGGAAAAACGTAACAATACTATCTCACTCTCACAAACTCTTTGGATCCGATTTTCGATTCCTCTTAAAATAATAAGACTTCCCACTAACGAGCATGCGCAAAACATATCAGTTAGTGGCGGCTTCCATAGAGGAAAGTACCGTGACTCTATGATCTCTTTGACTCACAAAAAAATCAGGTTTGATATAGGTGTTGATTTTTCTAAATTATAAAAACAGGCTTAATAAAAAAAAAAAAAAGTAGCCCAATGTATCATGACTCTTTGCTGTAGGGCAGTTTTCCACTGAGAACTATTTCAAGACAAATGAGATCAACACATGCTGGCCATGTAATGAAGACACTGAGGAATATTTTTCTTATTTATTTTCTTATTTTTCTTATTGTTTTTGATATTTTTACACTTCACTGGCTTAGTAGCTACAAAGTCATAAGGTGTTTCAATGATTTGAAATTATTGTTAAGTCGGTAAACTAGAGACAGAGTCGGACTTATGCCATGCAGCCAACTCACTTTATCAAATACAGGGATACGCGGAGTTCGTGTTCGTCAGACACGACGCCAACCGCCCTCCATTGCGCCCACCCTATGATGGACCGTTCAGAGTGTTGGAGACAGGGGATAAGCATTTTTTGCTAGACTTGGGGGGTAGACGGGAGAAAATTGGCATAGACAGACTCAAACACACCTTTGTAGCAGCGGACGAGCAAGTGCTGTTGGCTAGGGCCCCTCGGCATGGAAGACCCCTATGGAGAGCTCCCCAGGGAAACGATTCGCCAGAGCAGCCACATGGACAGAGCGAAGTTCCCCCCCCCCCCCACTCGCCACGGCTCACCCGCAGTCAGACACACTCCCAGCAGCCCCCCACCAGCACAGCAGCGCCACGGAGGCGGTAAACCCCAGTTACAGCAAATATGGGAGGAGACTGAAGCAAAAACAGCATGTGGACTGATGTTCTGTCTTAAGATGCTGGGGGTGGGGGGGGTATAGGACCTGGGGGAAGTCAGATTATTTAGCACCTCAGACAGAGACAGTGAATAAGCATGGGAGAACAATGGCAACATATAGCCACAAGGAGCCAGAGACATACAGTAGGGGGTTGAAGGCAGTGTAATGTAAATGTCATGCTGTGTGATGAGAAACTTCCATGTAAATGTGTGAAGAGTGACTTGGGTTAAAGAGGAGAGAGCTTGCTGTAATGATTCATTCTGTTCTGTGCTTGAGAGATGTGAAGTGTGTAATAAACCGTCTGTCATGAATCTGCCTCTCATTTCACACACTCCACACTCCCCATCTACCACCCTGGAGCTGACCTGTTTGACCTGCTGCCCTCAGGGAGGCGCTACAGGTTCATCAGAGCCAGGACAAATTGACTTAAGAACAGTTTTTTTCCAAAAGCCATCATGGCTCTGAATTCTCAGTCCAACCCTCCCTGACCTTCTCAGTATACCTCTAAACACATCACTGTGTAATTGACATTTACGGTCCAGAATGCTGTGCAGTCTTTTTAATATTTTTATTTTTATATTGTATATATGACTTATTTTATCTTAGATTATGTACATTGTACACATTACACATTATTTATTGCAGGAATTTATTGTTTTTATGCTTTTTATTTTTCTCTTTTACATATGTTGCACTGAAGGAGATGCTTAAATCTCATTGTACATTTGTTTGTATTATGACAATAAAGGTTATCTATCTATCTATCTACAGAACTATTTATAGTGGTGCCGCAGCCCGCCTGACGTCACACCCAGGGTGGGTACAGCAAGACACACACTACACATCATTCTTCCCCCTTTAGAAAGTCCAAAACCACACACACAATCAAGACCCTCCCCAATTTAGGACCCAAATCATGCACTAGGGGAAATAATGAACTAGAATGGCCAAACCCACTCACCCAAAAACAACTAAAATCAGCGTGTTTACACAAAACAATCCCATAACAACTCACATAACATTCACATCACACACTACTTAAACATATTTACATTAAAGCGTTCATGTTACGCCACAGTCGATGGGCAGCCAAAGATAAAGCCAGCTCGGAGGCCCAGGGCAGCCCCATGGCATGTGCGTCCCTGGCCGCCGCCTGCCCTCGAAGCTGACTTCCCCAGCGAGAATGTCCCGTCTCCTCACCCTCAACCGCTTCTCTCGTTTGGACCCGCAGTGCTGCTGCCCGGCACGCAGTCCCTCCGTGCCTGTTGGTCCACTCCCAACCGTCTTTGGAACCGCTGCAGCTGCTGCCATTGTAGCTCCAAACACTCCGGTCCCCTGTGGCCTGTGGAAAATTAACGCTCACTCGTCAATGTCGCTTGTTGACTTGGGCACCTTGCTATAATGCCCAGCACCCTCGTCCAAGGCGCTTTGAGCTCCGGCACTGAGGTCCTGCCCGACCTCCGTGGCGCCCGGCACTTCCTCTCTGTCGTCCAAGGTGCTCTGCTGTGCTGCCACTGCGCCTGGCTGCCGTTGCTCTCTCCCGGGGCTCACAGCATAACTCTCGTTGGCATCACTCACCGACCCAGGCGTTTCACTGCTACGCCCAGCACCCTCGTCCAAGGCACTCTGCTGCACTGCTACTGCGCCCGGCTGTCGCTGCTGCTTCCCAGGGCTTCCAGCCTGCTTGCTCCCGCTCTCCAGCTGCCGGGAAGACTCAGTTGAATCCGGTCGTTGCTCATCACACCATCAACATCACCAGCGCTACGGTCACACACCATGCTGAGCTCCTCACCTGGCTTGCTGCCGTCGGTAACCAGGGGCTATGGCCCCTCCTGGATACCCAGCTGGTAGCTTGTAGCTTGATTTTGGTGCGCACCTAGCATCGTGGCTAACTTTCCCATTTCTATAGACTGAGCCTTTAGCTCCTCCAAGCTAACTAGCTTAGCTCCTCTTGGCGCCAACAGTCTCACTACTCACAGCCTCAGCTTCTTGTCCTTTGGACATTCAGCAAAATCTCCAGCTAGCCACCCGACAACATCTGCACAAAGCTCCATCTCTCCCAACATGCAGAGAAGTCTCCAACCCTCCACGCCAAGATGACAGGCCAGAAGTGCCCGTACTTGGTCCCCGTCCAGTCTATTCAGGCCCAGCCCAGCGATGTATCCCCCAAGCATCACTATCCAATCCAGCCACAAGACTGCTGGTTCTCCGGGACACTCCAGAAATGGTGGTAGAGGTGAAGGTAGCCCACATGCCTCCATGGTTTTCTCTCATCGCTAGAATGTTATGTCGGTAAATCAGAGACAGAGTCGGACTTATGCCATGCAGCGAACTCACTTTATTAAACACACAGAGAACTATTTATAGTGGTGCCGTAGCCCGCCAGACGTCATGCCCAGGGCGGGTACAGCACGACACACACACTACACATCAATTATAAGGAACTAAAAATATTAAATTGTCTGATTGGGTTTACATAGTTGCTCATAAATGCACAAATGTACTAATAGCGCAGTGAAACTGCAAAAGAAGACTAAACTGATGAGGGAGCATAGAGTCTGATGGTAGGAATTTGTAAAAAGGAAAGAAAAGAAGCAGCATGGTATGTCTTGGGTGATTTATACTTGAGACTTATTTAAAATGAATCAAACACCAAAATTACATTGTTTCTTATTTTCATCTCTCATGAACTTTTCATCTCACTTTCTCTTTGTGTTTTCTTTTTCATGTGTTGTTATTTGGCAAATATGGTCTTAAATATAGCATTGAAAAGGCCTTAAATTTAACTTATCAGTGTTTGTGCTTCATATTGAGCCATGACAAAAAAAAAACAAAAAAAACAAACAAAACGTAATGAACAACAGCTGATTTGATCACACAAACTGAGATGGACTAGTAAAGTTGTATTTAACCTAATCAAGGAGCATGCAGTTGATGTAATCAGTCACATAAATGGTAAATTTGCTGCGCATATACGTATATTTAAAAGAAACTTCTGCAAAACAGAGCACAGTTGTACTCAACAATGTGCAAATTACTGGCAGTTATCCTTTCACTTATGAAAGTATAGTTACCTTGAGTATATGCCTTTGTTTTAGCTTTGGTTTGGAAAAATGTATAATAAGAATGTTTTAGAGTGTTTCTATGGACTTTTTTGCCCATAGATTGATTCAGACAGATGTGCACATTGTGGGGAGACTTGAATAACGAAACCGAATTGTCTTTCATTTCAGTTTATTCAAGAAATCATTCCACTGTCTGCTCTTATTCTTGAGCAGCGAACAAAGAGAGTGAACACACCAAAGTTCTCTCATTTAAACCTTCTCACATCAAACCATTTCCCTCGCGGGGGAAATCTCACATCTATATCAAAGTCTCTTTATTCACATTCATTAGCCTTTTATTTACATAACTCCCCCTTCTCTCTTCCCGAGCCCCAGTGGTCAGGAAGTCTTCTGTCCCCTGTCCTCCGCAGGGGGTCCAGGCTCTGTGGCTCCGCACCGCAGGGGGCTGGCTCTCCTTCATCGTGGTTAAATCACATATGCAGTGTCCAACATATACATGTCTCACAACACAGCCATATAACCCCCCCCCAAACGATGAAGAACAGACTAATTCCCAAAATTTAATAGCACCTTACTCACTACTGAATAATCAACACCAACATTCAGTCTGTGCGCCGCTTGGGCTTCAGCCGTCTGCCGAATCTGCTGTGCGTTGGCCCCGCCTTGCCTGCGGTGCTGTTCTGCTCCGGGTCTGTTGACTGAGGAAGAGAGTGGTTAATTGCCCTCTGCGGGGGCCTGCCTCGTCGAGGCGCCACCGCGACCGGTACAGACACGTCCTTCATGACAAAAGCAGGTTTTAGTCTGTCAATACTGACTGTCTCTTTTCTGTCCCCAAAATCTAGCACAAATTGCTTATCACCTGCCTCCAGCACTCGAAATGGCCCTTCGTAAGGTGGTTTGAGCGTTGCTTTAAGGGCTTCGCGCCTGACAAAAACGAAATCGGCATTTTTCAAAGCCTTGGGGACGAAAACTCGTGGAAAAGCGTGATGAACCGGACCCGGGAGCGTGTCTGCCCCCGTGCCAACTAACGGTCCCAGAGCAGAGAGAGGTGGGGGCTCTGGGTGCTCTGGTAAAAACTCGCCCGGCAGCCTCAGAGTTTGTGCGAATACCAGCTCCGCTGGGGAGGCGTCTAAGTCCTCTTTAGGCGCAGAACGCAACCCTAATAAAACCCAAGGGAGTTTATTTACCCAATCTGCATCCGTGAGCGACGCTCTGAGTGCTGCCTTCAAAGACCTATGAAAACGCTCGCATAAACCATTAGCCTGAGGGTGGTAAGCCGTAGTGCGGTGAATTTTGGCTCCTAAGCCGTTGGCCATCGCTGACCACAGCTCAGAGATGAATTGCGGTCCTCTATCAGACGTAATGTCCGACGGAACCCCGAAGCGCGCCACCCAAGCCGTTAAAAAAACGCGAGCCACCTCCGCGGCCGTGGTCGTCGCAAGTGGGACCACTTCCGGCCAACGTGTGGTGCGGTCCACCATTGTCAAAAGATACGTGAACCCCTGTGATGCCGGTAGGGGGCCCACAAGGTCGACGTGCACATGGTCGAACCTTCTGGCCGGAATGCGGAACGGTTCTAACGGGGCTCTTGTGTGCCTGTGAATTTTGGCCCGTTGACAGGAAATGCAGGTTTTTGTCCATTCCTTCACGTGCTTGCGCAGGCACGGCCAAACAAACTTTTCCGCCACTAGTTTCACCGACGCGCGCACCCCCGGGTGCGCCAGTGAGTGGACCGAGTCAAAAACACGGCGGCGCCACGTGGCCGGAACCACCGGACGCGGGCGCCCCGTCGACATGTCGCAGATCAGGGGGGGCATACCGGTTTGTAAACACTTGCTCTCCAGCCTCAACCCTGTTGGTCCAGACTGGAGCGCGCGCACGTCTGCGTCCGCCCCCTGGTCCGCTGCCATGGCTGCGTAATCTATACCCACGTGCACCGGGGCTGCGCGCGCCACCGTGCCGCTCTCCTGCGGCGCGGTCACGGTGGCCCGTTCTGCCTCTGCGCGTGTCGGGGTCGTGAACGCGCGTGAGAGACAATCCGCTACTACATTGAATTTGCCCGCGACGTGCCTAATGTCAGTGGTAAATTCCGAGATTGCGGCCAGCTGCCTCTGCTGCCTGCCGGACCACGGATCTGAAATTTTGGCCATGGCGTATGTGAGCGGCTTGTGGTCCACATAAGCGGTGAAGCACCGTCCTTCCAGCCAGAACTGGAAATGACGAATAGCCAAATGCAGCGCCAACAGTTCTCTGTCAAACGCGCTGTATTTTCGCTCAGCCGCGCTTAAAGATTTGCTAAAGAAAGCCAAAGGCTGCCAAACTCCGGCTACCTGTTGCTCAATAACGGCCCCTATGGCTAAATCTGAAGCGTCTGTCGTCAGCGCGATACGTGCTGCAGGGTCTGGGTGGGCCAGGAGCGCAGCGTCAGCCAAGGCTTTTTTAACCTCTGTGAACGCGCGCTCCCGCTCCGGGGACCATTCGACCGCCTGGGTCGGCTTTTGTTTTTTGAGCGCGGCATATAACGGTTGCATGATTTGAGCTGCGTGGGGCAGGAACCGGTTATAAAAATTCACCATCCCCAAGAATTCCTGTAGTGATTTGACCGTTTGTGGACGGGGAAAATCCGCTACCGCGCGTACTTTCTCTGGTAACGGAACCGCTCCCTCCGGGGAGACGCGGTGACCCAAAAAATCAATCCGCTCAACGCCGAACTGGCACTTGGCTGGGTTAACTATTAAGCCGTGCTCTCCCAGCCTCCTAAAAACTGCTGTGAGGTGCATTTCGTGTTCGTCCTCTGAAGTACTCGCGACCAAAATGTCGTCGAGGTACACAAACACGAAAGGGAGATCGCGTAACACGGCATCCATCATCCGCTGAAATGTTTGCGCCGCCCCTTTGAGACCAAACGGCATGCGTAAAAATTCGAAAAGTCCGAACGGGGTTATTACCGCTGTTTTAGGAATGTCCTCCGGTTGGACCGGGACTTGGTGATAGCCGCGAACTAGATCAATCTTTGAAAAAATGCGCGCCCCCGCCAGGTGCACCGAAAAATCCTGAATGTGCGGGATGGGATAACGATCGTGTGCCGTAGCGTTGTTTAGCCTGCGGTAATCCCCGCACGGTCTCCAGGAGCCATCGGCTTTCGGTACCATGTGCAGCGGCGAAGCCCACGGGCTCTTCGACCTACGAACGATGCCCAGCCTCTCCAGGCTGGCGAACTCCTCGCGCGCAATGGCGAGCTTAACTGCATCCAAGCGCCGAGCTTTTGCAAACACGGGAGGACCAGAAGTGGGGATGAAGTGTTTCACCCCGTGCTTCGCGACCGTCGCTGAAAAAGTGGGCACAGTGAGCGCTGGAAATTGGGTGAGGAGTGTGTGAAACTTACCACCTGCTGTAGCGACGTGGGTCTGTACTGGTGGCGGGGACACTCGAGCTGAACAGGGGAGAGAGTAAAAAGAGAGTGCATTTACCAGCCGTCTATTAGCAAGATCAACTAACAGATTGTGTGAACACAAAAAATCCGCGCCCAACATGTTGAAACTCACCGCCGCTACTACAAAAGTCCATTCATATGTGCGGCCATGTAAGCATAAAGGCAAGGTCCTTCTCCCGTAGGTGTTGATGTTTGAGCCATTTGCCGCTGTAGCTCCGTCACCGTGGGGTCCAGCTACCCGGTCCGCGTATGTTGGGGTGATGAAGCTCACTTGTGCTCCGGTGTCAATGAGGAACACTCGTCCGGAGCGCGCATCCGTGATGTAGAGCAGCTTGTTGCGTTCTCCGAGGGTCGAAGCTGCTAGCGACCCCCGGTCTTGCCGTTTCCCGAACTCCTGAAGATGCAGGGCGGCACACACCTGCGTGCCTTCTCTGCGAACCTCCGATGGTAAAAGCAGAGATCTTCTCCTCCGCTGTGTCGTGCCCGCGCCTCTGTCGCCGGGCTATTGGCTCCCCCTCGTCGCGGCCGTGTTGCCGCCATCGTCGGCCAGTCTGGTTCTGCCGCCTCTGGCTCCCCGCTGTCTCGGGTCGCTGCTGTGGTTGCTTGCCCGCCGCAGGCGTCCAGGATCCCGTCTGCCTCCTGGGCCAGCTCCCGGAACTCCTCCAGGGTGTGACACTTTTTGCCGGCCAGCGTGCTTCTCGCATGCGCCGGGAGGTTGGAGAGGAAGATGAACTGAAAAATGAAATCATCGTTGTCCAACCCTCTCAGCTGTATCATCTCCTCCATCAGGGCGCTCGGCCTGTGTCCACCTTGGTCTAGCAAAGACAGGATCCTCCTCGCCCTCACTTCAGCCGAGGGGGTGAAAAACTTGATGAGGGTGGATTTCAGCTTGCTGTACCTGTCGGTCGCGGGTGGCTGCTCCACCAAGCTTTGCACGCACCGAGCTGTGCTGTTGTCCAGTTTAGCGATGACATGGTGGAACTTAGTGTCGTCCACCGTTACTCCTGCGAGCGCGAACTGCGACTCTGCTTGCAGAAACCACGACCGTGGGTTATCCTGCCAGAAATCAGGCAGCTTAACGGCCACTGCGCTCGCCAGCTCTGAGCGCTGTGAGTCCGGGACCCTGAGAATTTCTTCGTTCATTCTCAACGTCGTCAGTCACCAATGTGGGGAGACTTGAATAACGAAACCGAATTGTCTTTCATTTCAGTTTATTCAAGAAATCATTCCACTGTCTGCTCTTATTCTTGAGCAGCGAACAAAGAGAGTGAACACACCAAAGTTCTCTCATTTAAACCTTCTCACATCAAACCATTTCCCTCGCGGGGGAAATCTCACATCTATATCAAAGTCTCTTTATTCACATTCATTAGCCTTTTATTTACATAACTCCCCCTTCTCTCTTCCCGAGCCCCAGTGGTCAGGAAGTCTTCTGTCCCCTGTCCTCCGCAGGGGGTCCAGGCTCTGTGGCTCCGCACCGCAGGGGGCTGGCTCTCCTTCATCGTGGTTAAAATCACATATGCAGTGTCCAACATATACATGTCTCACAACACAGCCATACACATCTCATTAGACTGGATGAAGGTCTAAGTCAGTAAAATTTGTCCAGGAAAAATACTATCCCAGCACAGCCAAGTACAATTGTTTTGCTCCTGGCAATCAGTCAGTCAGTCACTCAGTTAATCAATCAATCAATGCCAGATAGTACAGTAAAGACGTTAATTTCAGGAATCCTTTTAGGTGTAACTTTGTGATTCCATATGGGCATGAAAAATGTTTGCGCCGGCCTACCACTGCCATTGCAAACTCTTCACATTGTCAATGCTGTAGTGATTCAATGTTGGTCAGCCTTCAGGGCTCCCCTTCTAGCCTGGGGTCCAAAGCATTTTCCTGCCTTGCCTGCTGACATGCAGGAGGCTGAAATTGTAATTTCACAAAATGCTATTATCAATTTAATTATTTTTTTTTTTTGACTACTTGCAGCAGCACCCCTTCAGGCAGGTGCCACTTTAGGTGACTGCTTACATCTCCTATACCAAGAGCTGGCCCATACTAGGTTATAAATGGACTGTGTTTAGATGGCTTTATGTTTTATTTTCCACAAGTCAGATAAACTCCATTCCCTTATGAGCATACATAAAGATTTTGCATTTAAATAAAGAAAAAATGTTTTCTTATAAATAAATTATGCATGTACAAATGTATAAACATCAGCAAGGCCTGTGATGACTTCCATATTTTGATTCTTAATTGATGGCCAGTTTGGCTGCCTTGCATACATCACATTCTCTTGCAATCCCTGTGAAGCAATTTTCTTTTTACTTGTTTTTAAGGAGTGGTCAGAGAGTTAACTCAGGTGTCTGGGTGTGGGTGTCATTGTATCCTGATAGGTCCGTAGTTAAAGGTTTTTTTTTTAAATGCTTATTTTAGCAAGCGGGCGTTTAGTGGAAGTGCTGGAGACTTTGATCACCATGGTAACCGTGACATAGACTGACTCATCTCCTTGACAGACCATAATAAGCACTCATTTGAAGAAGGGATTGAAGAGGTATTAGTCATGCAGTCTCATTAGTGCCATTGCACTGTGTTTGTGTGGAGGTATGTATGTGTGTAACTGTGTAAACTACTAAGAGGGCCATGTATATATTACTGCTATTATGTGTCTGTGTGAGTTTATATGAGCATGCTTGTGAGTACTGTATATGTGTATCTGTGCAATAACTTCAGTTGCAGAGCAGGAAGTGGGGAGATGGAAGGATGGTGGTTTGAATGCTAACAGCCTGAGCCCGCTGAGCTCCATCTAAGAGTGCCTCACTGAAAGTCAACCTTCAATCTTGATATTGTTCTCACTTTCCATGAAAGGAAATGAAAACTCAAGTTCTGCTGTACTTGCACACATTCATCCTTCGCCTGCTTGGTTTCCTCTTTCAATCCATTTGATTTGTTTCTTCTTCTTCCTTCTTGTAGCATTATAACCCTTGCCTGTCTACAGACTTGACCTGCTTGTGCTGTACAGTTTCTTTTGTAAGACACACAGTCTTGTTTGCATCTGATATTCCTTGCTTGTTTTCCAATTTATCTGAAAATGGTTCAATAAATGTAACCAAACAGCAGATAATAAAAACTCACTGCAGCCTGGATGGAACTTGTGTGAGCACTTGTATTAACAACTGTGCATCATGTGTCAAAGTATTACATAGCTCCTCACTCCCTGGTTCTGTGTGTCACAAAATAGCTGACATGATTCAACAAGGAAAAGACCCAAACGCAGACAGCAATGAGACCAGAGCTTGGATGCAAGATTGCTATTTGATGTATTTATTAAAAGAGGCATTCTTGGCAGGACCACTCCTCTGGAAAGGAGAAGGGATACAGTAAGAGGAGACAGGTATGTTATGAATGTGCTTACTTTCTGAGGTGTGTAGGAGCTGAGGAGAGCCAAAGTGCAGGGAGGTGATTGTATTTTTCAGGTTAGGTAGAGGAATGGAGCAGGTAGGTTCTGAAGCTTCTTCGGCGGCGAGGTTCCTGATAGAGGAGGCCTGGACCTGGGGTTTTCCTGTGATGATTAGTAGAATGATTTAACAAATATTAAGAAGGTTGCTTATGTGAGTTATTCAGCAAGGAGGGAGGTGGTCAAGGTAAGAAAGAGAGGTCCAGAAGGTAGGTACAGCGAGAGCTCCAAGGAGAATCCTGTGACAGAGGATAGTTAGAAATTTTGTTTTTTGCAATGGGGCTTATGTAGAGGTTCCATGGAAGAGAAGACACAGAGCAAGAGGACAGAGAGGTGAGCAAATCACTGAGAGAGTGCAAACGGAATAGAAGATCACAGGACAAACACAGCAAGTTGATCAACCATGATGTACCTGTTATGTCCATAATCCATAACCCAATAACGAGGTTGGAGGCGCAATAGAACTGAACTTTATTGTGTAAACTCACAGATGCAAGGCGCTCCAATACAGGCAGAGGCGAAGGTCAAAAAGACACTGTGTCTCTTCCGCCTTGGTCTTTTATACCCTGGGTGGTGGCGGAACCAGAAAGGTGGATCCACCACCCTCATCACACAATAATATAACATTTTAATATTTTGATATATAACACCCCCCCCCCCCCCGCAGTAGAAAAGTCCAAAACACATACACGCTAATAAGGCCCTCCCAAAATTTAGTACCCGAGTCACACTCTATTAACAAACAAACAAAATAAGCCTATCCATACACACACAAAAACTAAAATTAGAGGGGGACAGGTGGACTGCCGTCCCACCTCCACACAGCCAGATGGATTATTCTGCCGTCTTTGAAGTTAAAGAGTCCATAAAATAAAATAATGCCGTGTTCCTAATATAAAACAAAACAATCCCATGAACTATTGCACAAGAAGAAAAATCTCCATTAAAGCAACACACACAACACGTGAACATGCACATTCATACACCACTATAACTTCCCCAATAATACCACCCCAACCCGGGCAAACCCACTGTAGTACACACCCCTATGCATGGTGAAACACACATTACATGGGTATTTTTTTTTCACATGGGCACCTGTTATAGCAGTCCAACATGAGAAACATGCCAACAACACAGCCCAGGCAATTCTACATATAACCCAATCCATCACCCCTAGCTGACGTACAGTCTCGATGGAGAGGCCACCCCCCGGGGACTCGTCTGGCAGGTCCCACCCAGAGCTCCTTCGTTTCTTTGTCCTTGGAGAAGAGCCACATCGAGGCCCCGACACCTCCTTCTCCTCAGTAACGCACTGCAGCTCATTGGGGTGTCTCCATGAGTCAACTGACAGCTAAAGGTATCCATCCTCCCAAACAGCCACCACCTTCAGCCACCCCTGGTCATCACGTCGCTTCCTCTTCCCATGGGCACCTCTCAGTTGAGCCTCCCCCCGGGTCAAACCATGTCACTGACTCTCAGAGAAACTCTCCTCGACTTTCCATGTCCACGATGTCCTCCATGGGCTTCCTCACCGGGCAGCGCCACACCGGCGACCCTCCGTGAAGCCCGACTTGGCCTACAGTGTTCATGTGTGGCACACCAATTATCCATGCCAGCCAGTCCTGCCCCACTCTCTTTCATTTTAAACGTTGGCATAGCCATTCCAGCCTCGTGCTTCTCGGTGTCCCCAGGCCGAATTCCAGAAGTAGAGGTGTTATGTAACCCTTGCCTTACGTTAATTAGGTAAGGGAAGTTATTAAGTGTAGACCAGTTGCTAGGTTTGTAAGGATTACAATAGGGAATTAAAACGAGTGTGGAATCAAATATCTGAAGGCAAGAAATGAGCAATTAATGGCTGTTATTATTAAAGATAAGAGAACAAAATATACAAACAATTTACAAATATACAAATATAACAACGGCCGGCATGAAATAAAACCCCAAAATTGTCCTACTGAGCTCAGTGTTTGTTTGTCTTTTTGTTTTAGTCGTTTGACCAGTCAAGATATCTTTCTTTTCCTCTTTTAAAGCGGCGGCTTGAGTTGTTACCACTTTGAATTTTGGGCACTGGAGAGAGGAAGGATGTTCTTCAATCGAGATCTTGGTTCAGATCTTGGTTCAGATCTCGGTTCAGTCTCGGTTCAGGTCTCGGGTCAGGCTCGCCATCTCCATTCGGAGAGAAACTGTCATGTGGTGATCCTAGCGGATCACCATGAGACGCCAAAGAGTCCACCAGTGAGTTTGGCAATGATGTTAATTTATTTACACACGTGACAAAACAAGACTATGAACCCCTCAGGGCAAAAACACACATTAAATGAGACTTGGGCTCGTAGGGCTACCCCAGCCACTACGAGCTAAACTGTGACATGAACAAAGATCACAAACCTGACATGAAGGTTTGACGAAGTGTTGGCCAACGTCTGGCAAGGAAGATTAGACAATACTCCTGCGTCATACCGTCGCTAGTGCCGGGTTTATAAAGGCGAAGCACTAACGAACGGCAATGACATACAGCTGGCCAGCCTTGACAGGCGGAAGCCCCACTGAGCACCTTCACAATAAGAGCCCGGTGAGGCCAGAATACAGCCCGCAGCTGTCAAGGCCGGCAGCGAGTTGGACCTGGCCGGAGCGCTATCAGAACCCAGCGCTCGGGTCGTAACAGTACCCTCCCTCCACGGGCGGACTCCGAACGCCCCAAGGGATCCCCACCCCCAGGGTGGGAGGCTGGGGGTAGGTGCGGAGGGAGAGAACCCAAAACCAGGAACAAAAAGTGACAAGAACAACTACATCTAGGACAAAGACAAGACAAACTACTCAGAAAAAAAAAAAAACCAAGAAAAGCACATGGTGAAACCAAAAAACAGAACTACTGGGTCAGGAAGACTAGATACAAGGCCTAAGACAAAATACCAAATATACAAATCAGATAAATCACACAGAGGAAAATAAGGCAAAAGCAGAACATAACCCAATTGCCAAAAATCCCCAACTAAGTTACAGGAAACAGGATAGCACGAGAAAAAAAATAAATCTTGGCCCACATGTTACACAGGAAGATGACCCCCCCCCCCCCCCCCCCCCGAGTGAATTCACATGAGAGTCTACAAAAAAAAAAAAACAAATACAGAAGCAGAACACTTACTGGCACATATCTGAGTATACACAAAACAAATTAAGGCTACTGCAAGACATAAAACACAAAATACACCAGACAGCAAGGAGAAAAAAAAACCCAACAGAACAATCACAGACAGAACAACCCAGAAACACGACCACTACCCCCCCGACAGTTCACGCCGACCGGCGGAGACCAAGTGCCACAGAAACAGTTCAGGTGGTCTCCCCGCGTCCAACAGCCAGCGAGTGGTCATATGAGGCGAGACATGACCAGGCGGCTCACCAGAGTCCAATGCCCGGCACGTCTGCTCCTCTGGTGGTCGAACCAGGTCGCCCAATGACACACACAGTAGGTCAGGTGGCCGAACCGAGGCGCCGAACCGGCGAAACAGTCCCTCCGGCGGCCGACCCGTGTCCCTCAGCCACCAGTCCAAGGCAACAACAACCCGCGGCGGCCTCCCTAACGAGGACAAAGCTCGGGAGAGCCGGGGCGAGTGAACAGAAGCCCCCACGGCCCCCGGCAATGACGCACAGGGGCGGTGACCCAAAAGGAACAGACGAGCAGGGCGATCCCGTAATCCGCTCGACGGAGAAAGTTCTGCAGCTCCTCCCCCGTCCGTGGACCACTCTGGTGCTGCTCCGCCATTGGACCCCGATTGGGTCCCAGCTGCACCCATGTTGGACCCTGATTGGGCCGGAACCGCACCCGCGGTGGACCCCGATTGGGCCGGAACCGCACCCACGTCGGACCCCGATTGGGCCAGAACCGCACCCGCGGTGGACCCCGATTGGGCCTCTGGTGCACCCACGTTGGACCCCGATTGGGACGAAACCGCACCTGAGGTGGACCCCGATTGGGCCTCCGACGCACCCATGTCGGACCCCGATTGGGCCAGAACTGCACCCGCGGTGGACCCCGATTGGGCCAGAACCGCACCCGCGGTGGACCCTGATTGGGTCGGTGCAGCTCCGCTGACAATCTCCACCCCCGAACCTGGGACCTCCAACTCGGTGACTCTGACCCGTTCCCCGCCGGCGACACTGCAAGAAAGCTCAGGGACAGGAAAACCGGGATCAGAATCACCGGTAGCAGCGGAACCCAGCGAGACGAGCTCGGGCGCAGCAGACGGCTGCTCCTTCCTTGCCCCCCCGAGAGGCAGGCAAAAATGCTCCAAAACAGGGGACAGAGACACAAGAGGGAGCACTTGCCTGCACTCGGGTTCTGTTGCCACCCAGGACTCCAACGATCCAGGTTCAGGGCGACTCTCGTCAGCAGACTCACACTCAGCTGCGTCGGGCTCCGCAGCTGGGAAGATCTCATCTGCAGCCCGAGGTTCCTCCCACGCTGCTGTCCACGCCGATGACCCGTATGGCGTGAGGGCAGGGGACCCTCGACCCACTGGCTCGGACCTCTCTGGCGAGGAGACCCGGGGACGCTTCTGCGTCGGCTCAGGCTCCAGGCCGCAGTCCGCTCCTCTCCTCCGTCCACGGCGTGGCTGCAGGGCCGGATTCAGGCTTTCTAGCACTGCGGGGGCCCTCTTCATCCGAATGGATGCCGGATTGCCGTAGCTCAGCCGGGGTTGGGAGGGTGAGTGACGTCATGTGGGCTGCAGTGGGGATATGCAGTATATTGTGCTGTGTAGTTCAATACAGGTCAGTGTTCAATAGTAGAAACGCTCTGTCCTCCATTATTCCGACATAACATTTGGTGACGAGGAAAAATGAGTGCGTGCGTCAGGGAGTCACCTCCATTCCTGCAAGACTGAGGTACGCTAGCCATACCATGGGCCCGCTGGAAGTCCATGTTCCCCATGCATAGTATGCATGGGGAAAGGACTGCTAAAGTGGTATGTGCTCCAGCAACTCGGGGTTGACATTCCCCTGATGGTGGATTCGGGGGCAGATAAATCTATCTTGTGTTTGGCCACATTGAGGAGACTGTTCCCCGCGAAGATTGTTAGCGCGGGAGCAGTGAAGATGTTTTAGTACAGACGTGCTAAAATTGAGATGGTGAGCACAGCAGAATTTTCAGTGACTTGTGGGTCGAAGACGGTGTCCAGATTCACCTTCCAGGTGGCGCGTCAGGGGACAGACCTATTGTGAATCGACCTGCTGGGGGTGCTGGGTTTCTCCATTAGGGACTCAGAGGGCTCAACCATGTTGACGGTGTACCCAGATTGGCACCTCCGCTGGCCTGAGCTGTTTAAGGGCCTGGGCCATATAGACGCTTTTCACCGCCGGCCCCTCATCAACAAAAGCGTGACACAGAGGATCCAGCCACTACGGCAACTCCCCCTGGCGCTGTGGGATGAGGTCTCAGCGGAGCTGTCCAAGCTACTAGAATCCAGAATCATTAAGAAGGTGGATACCTCGCCGTGGCTTTCCAACTTGGTAGTGGCCAAGAAAAAAAGGGGGGGGCATCCGACTGTGCATAGACCTCGGGATGGTAAACAAGGCGGTCATTCCGGACAGGTACCCCCTCCCAACCATGGAGGAGCTCATGGCAGTGTTCAGTGGGTCTCAAGTCTTCACGAAGCTGGACCTCCGCCAAAGCTACCTGCAGGTGCCACTCCACCCTGACAGCAGGAACCTGATGGCGTTTGTGACCCACATGGGGGTCTTCAGGTATACCTGGATGCCATTCTGCCTGAGCTCTGCACCTAGTTGTTTTCAGAAGGTGATGTCGACGATGTTGGCCGGACTCAAGGGCGTGGTGGCCTACCTAGACAACATCGTGGTGCATGGCGTGTCACGGGAAGAACACGACGAGAGGCTGGAGAAGGTCCTGACGAAACTCCAAGATTATGGGGTTACCCTGAATGGCAAGAAGTGTATCTTCGCAGCGGATGCCATAGAGTTCGTGGGATTCGCCGGAATCCCATGAACTCTATGGCAAACTCTATGAAGCCCTCAGGAAGAGGGCTTCAACCGCTACATTCAAACATGGAAGCAGTCCTGTGCATCCCGGATCCTTCCATGCCTGCTCAGATCTCGTCGTTTCTGGGCATGGTCAACTGTTATGGACGGTTCATCCCTTGCTATTCAGAGACTATTGAGCCGCTCCGAGCTCCGTTAAAGCAGGATGCACCGTGGGTGTGGACCCCAGCCTGCTCGGCAGCAGTCTCCAAGTTGAAGCGGCAGCTCACCTCTCCACTGGTGTTGGCCCATTTTGACCCCAACTGAGAGACTATTGTGACCTGTGACGCGTCAGGTTCAGCGCTGGGGGCAGTCATATCACAGGTGCAGGATGGCACGGAGTGCCCGGTTGCATTCGCGTCACGGTCTCTCTTGGCAGCGGAGCAAAAATACGCTATGGTGAGAGGGGGGCACTGGCCTGCGTTTGGGCGTGTGAGAGGTGCCACATTTACCTCTACGGGCGCCACTTCACCCTACGGATGGACCACCGGGTGTTCACGACTTTACTGGAAATGTCAAGGTCAGGGCACCGACCGCTGAGGATCCACAGGTGGTCTGAAAGACTGGCAGCCTATAATTTCAGCACCAAGTTCATCCCGGGCAAAGAGAACATCGTGTTGAACCTCTTGTCTCACGCCACGGTCAATTCCTTTCAACCAGATGCCGGCGACAGTGATCCAGCTGAGGCGGACCTTGTTCACACGCTCTACGGAGCACTCCATAGGATAGTATCTCCTCAGGAACTCAGGGAGGAGTTGGAGCTGGACCCAGTGATGGTGGAACTGTGCTCAGCGATCAGGGAGGGCTGGCCAGAGAAGGTGTAGGGCGAGTTAACGCTTTATCACCAGTTCAAGGATGAACTGAGCTGCTGAAATGAGGTGTGTGGCCAGAGGGCAATGCACCTTGATCCCGTTGTCCCTGAGGGCACGTGTCCTGGCGATGCTGCATGAGGGTCAATTGGGGGTGGTCAAGGTGAAGCAACGCAGTAAGGACTCTGTCTGGTGGCCGGGTATTGATAACGACATCAAGGCCATGGTGAAACACTGCATGCCACGTTTGGAGAGCAGCAAGATGTGCGGACCTCCCCCCCCACCACTGCAGCCGGTGCTGTATCCAGAAGGACCTTGGGGGCACGTTGAGTTGGATATCTGTGTCGAATTACATGCGGCACTTTCGAGTAGCCTGTTCCTGCTTGTGGCTTATGTGCTCTCGAAATGGCCGGAGGTTCGACCAACCAACTCTGCCATGACGGAGGTGGTCACGGGGCTCCTTGCATCCCTGTTTGCTAGGTGGGGAACCCCCAGCATGGTTACGACGGACAATGGCCCGCAGTTTGTCTCTGGAGCTTTCAAGGAGTTTCTGAGTAGCAGAGGCGTGGAACATGTGAAGATGGTGTTCTATCACCCTCAGGCCAAAAGTGGGGTTAAGCGCTTTAATAAGACATTGAAAAATGGACTGAGAGCTCACCTAGTGGATGGTTTTGATTCACAAATGCCCTACATAACACACTGCTGCACTACAGGGCATCTGTTCATGCCACGATGGGCAGTTGGTGGGCACGCCCGGCTAGAATTTGTTGGAGGCCTGGGTACCTGGACGACTATGTTACATAAACTGCTGTGTTTAATGTCAGTTGGATCTAGTGGCAGAATAATCCGCTCCTACTTGGCAGGGTGTACTGATAGTCGACTCAGATGCCTAAGTTGTTCATTTGTTTATAGTTTTTGTGTATATATATATATATATATATATATATATATATATATATATATATACAGTATATATATATATATACAGTATATATATACATATAAAAAGAAGGTGCTATTTGTACACTGCATTGTTTGGTTGTTGGGTTATTGAACTGGGGCCTGGAACTTTGTGGGGGAGGAATGTTACATATAAGAATTGTACTCTGGGGCTTGCCGTAGCTCAGACGGGGTTGGGAGGGTGAGTGACGTCAGGCGGGCTACGGCGGGGATATATATTGTGCTGTGTAGTTCAATAAAGACAGTTCAGTGTTCAACAGTAGAAACTCTCCATCCTCCATTATTCCTACATAAAAAGAGGGGGTTGTCTTTACAGCCTCACCCGCCATTACGGGCGTTCCACCATGCAACTCAGTTCCCACACCTAGGCTAACGTGAGCCCTAGCACTGGAACCCTGCCCTGATGGCCCTGGGTGGAAATTGTCCTGTTATTTCCCAGAATAGTAGGCCAAGTGTCATCCCAAACTGCACCGTCGACCACTCGCGGAACCGGCCCTTCCCACAAACCACGGCCTGACCATTCCTCTCCGCTGCTGCTGGTAATTGAGAAGCCCAGTCCATAAAACGGATCGCAGCCCATTACATTCAACCCACACTCGGTCACCATAAACTGAATATTGGACACCACCTCTGTCTTGTACCTCGCCATCAGCTCCAGCAACCCACGATGGACAGCCTGTTACCGCCATACCCACAAAATGGCGTCGACAGACCTCTCACACGATGGTAGGGGAAATAGCTCTTCACAGTAGACCAGTTCAACATGGACCTCGCTGCGCCTATGTCCACCACCAACGGCGTGTCCTCGCCATCCAGCGTAACAGTCAAATACGTATGGCCTTCTGTGCTTGGTGACACGGTGTGAATAACTGTAGGAGTCGGGGGGGAATCCATTTCACGTCGTTGCTCCCCTCGTTCAAACCTTTTACAGACCCTGGTGAAGTGATGTAGGAGTCCACATTTGCCACATTGTTTGTCTTTTGCAGGACACTCTCTCGCCTTGTACCGGTGCTTGGTAGACCCGCAGCCAAAACATCTTGGCGACCCTGGGGCAGACCTAATTTTAATAGCGGTAGTGTATTCTTCTTTGCCTTCCACGCTATCGTCACTATCCGGGTCTACAGCCTGCGCTGCTGATTGTGAGTCGGGTTGCCCCAACGCTGTTCTCTCACCAAGGTCCCTTGACAGTTTATCAGCTGCTTCAAACTGCTGGGCTAGCTCCACCGCTTTAGCCAACGCCAACTCACTGGAATGCGTGTGGAGTCTTGACCGTGCAGCCACACACAACGTGTGCTCCGCCAACTGATCCCGGACCATTTCTTCTTCCAAGGTCCCAAACTGGCAACCCCCAGCCAGTTGGCGCAGGTCAGCAACATACCGCTGCACTGACTCTCCAGTCCGCTGTCGGCGCTGTCGGAACTGGATCCTCCAGACTATGACATTTTCCGGAGCGCAAAACTAGCTTGCCATTAGCCCAGCCATGTCTTCAAAACTGTCGCTCACTCCTAGTGTACTCAGAATGCGCTGTCCCTCCATGCCAAGATTATGGACTAAAATTGCTTGCGCACGCAATTTCTCCAACTCACCGAGGTTCAGTGCCACCAGATAATTCTCAAATGCGGCAAACCACCTCTCCCACTGCACCGGCGGCTCGCCAGGAAGCTCCAGAAATGGCCGAATGCCCGAAATGCCTTTAACCATACTTTCATCCTCATCGCCAAGTGTTATGTCCATAATCCGTAACCCAATGATGAGGCTGGAGGTGCAATAGAACTGAACTTTACTGTGTAAACTCACAGATGCAAGGGGCTCCAATACAGGCAGAGGCGAAGGTCAAAAAGAGGCTGTGTCTCTTCCGCCTTGGTCTTTTATACTCTCTGGGTGGTGGCGGAACCGGAAAGGTGGAGCCACCACCCTCATCACACAATAATATAACATTTTAATATTTTGATACAGTGGGGCAAAAAAGTATTTAGTCAGCCACCAATTGTGCAAGTTCTCCCACTTAAAAGATGAGAGAGGTCTCCAATTTTCATCATAGGTATACCTCAACTATGAGAGACAAAATGAGAAAAAAAAAATCCAGAAAATCACGTTGAAGGATTTTTAATGAATTAGTTGGTAAATTCCTCAGTAAAATAAGTATTTGGTCACCTACAAACAAGCAAGATTTCTGGCTCTCACAGACCTGTAACTTCTTCTTTAAGAGGCTCCTCTGTCCTCCACTCGTTATCTGTATTAATGGCACCTGTTTGAACTCATTATCAGTATAAAAGACACCTGTCCACAACCTCAAACAGTCAGACTCCAAACTCCACTATGGCCAAGGCCAAAGAGCTGTCAAAGGACACCAGAAACAAAATTGTAGACCTGCACCAGGCTGGGAAGACTGAATCTGCAATAGGTAAGCAGCTTGGTGTGAAGAAATCAGCTGTGGGAGCAATTAAGACATACAAGACCACTGATAATCTCCCTCGATCTGGTGCTCCACGCAAGATCTCACCCCGTGGGGTCAAAATGATCACGAAAACGGTGAGCAAAAATCCCAGAACCACACCGGAGGACCTAGTGAATGACCTGCAGAGAGCTGGGACCAAAGTAACAAAGGCTACATCAGAAACACACTACGCCGCCAGGGACTCAAATCCTGCAGTGCCAGACGTGTCCCCCTGCTTAAGCCAGTACATGTCCAGGCCCGTCTGAAGTTTGCTAGAGAGCATTTGGATGATCCAGAAGAGGACTGGGAGAATGTCATATGGTCAGATGAAACCAAAATAGAACTTTTTGGTAAAAACTCAACTTGTCGTGTTTGGAGGAGAAAGAACACCATACCTACTGTGAAGCATGGGGGTGGAAACATCATGCTTTGGGGCTGTTTTTCTGCAAAGGGACCAGGACGACTGATCCGTGTAAAGGAAAGAATGAATGGGGCCATGTATCGTGAGATTTTGAGTGAAAACCTCCTTCCACCAGCAAGGGCATTGAAGATGAAACGTGGCTGGGTCTTTCAGCATAACAATGATCCCAAACACACCGCCTGGGCAATGAAGGAGTGGCTTTGTAAGAAGCATTTCAAGGTCCTGGAGTGGCCTAGCCAATCTCCAGATCTCAACCCCATAGAAAATCTTTGGAGGGAGATGAAAGTCTGTGTTGCCCAGTGACAGCCCCATAACATCACTGCTCTAGAGGAGATCTGCATGAAGGAATGGGCCAAAATACTAGCAACAGTGTGCGAAAACCTTGTGAAAACTTATAGAAAACGTTTGACCTCTGTCATTGCCAACAAAGGGTATATAACGAAGTATTGAGATGAACTTTTGTTATTGACCAAATACTTATTTTACCGAGGAATTTACCAATTAATTTATTAAAAATCCTTCAATGTGATTTTCTGGATTTTTTTTTCTTATTTTGTCTCTCATAGTTGAGGTATACCTATGATGAAACTTGGAGACCTCTCTCATCTTTTAAGTGGGAGAACTTGCACAATTGGTGGCTGACTAAATACTTTTTTACCCCACTGTATATATAACAGAACGTCGCCTGGGTTAACAAAGCCAGGAGTTCCTGGTAGCAGAGGGCGAAGGACGGCGCTGTGTGGAGGAATCTGATCAGACCTACACTACCGTTCAAAAGTTTGGGGTCACTTAGAAATTTCCTTATTTTTGAAAGAAAAGCACTTTTTTTCAATGAAGATAACTTTAAACTAATCAGAAATACACTCTATACATTGCTAATGTGGTAAATGACTATTCTAGCTGCAAATGTGTAGTTTTTGGTGCAATATCTACATAGGTGTATAGAGGCCCATTTCCAGCAACTATCACTCCAGTGTTCTAATGGTACAATGCGTTTGCTCATTGCGTCAGAAGGCTAATGGATGATTAGAAAACCCTTGTGCAATCATGTTAGGTCTGCAATGCTGTAATTGCTGCAAATGGAGGATTCTTTGACGAAAGCAAAGTTTGAAGGAAAAAATTATTATTTCAAATACAAATCATTATTTCTAACCTTGTCAATGTCTTGACTATATTTTCTATTCATTTTACAACTCATGGTGGTAAATAAGTGTGACTTTTCATGGAAAACACAAAATAATTGTCTGGGTGACCCCAAACTTTTGAACGGTAGTGTAAATGAAACAGTCATTGTCGCCCCCGACAGACTGCTATGATGGATGGATGGATCCACTCCACTGTTAGAATGAGCACTGCTCATATAGTGGTGCGGGTAAAGGAGAAGCAGCTGCGGGTAACCAGAGGCTGATGAGGTGTGTGTGTGTGTGTGTGTGTGTGTGTGTGTGTGTGTGTGTGTGTGTGTGTGTGTGTGTGTGTGTGTGTTTGTGTACTTGCACGCACATGCATCTCTCCCAAGGTCCATAGCAATTACACATAAGTACAAGAAGGGACTTCACACATGAAGGTCAATAACATAAGACCATGAATGTATATGAGGTTATAAAACACCAACAATCCAACCAACAACCCTCACATGACTCTTTTCCCAATACAAGCAGACTCAAGGGGTCCAATTCTTTGCAGACAGGCTTGCATTTTTTCCCTCTAGTATGACATGATTGTCATTATTATGCTGGTGATTTACAAGTATAAGAAGATGATCACTGGCATTTTTGTCCACCTGACAAGCAATACAAGCTTGGAGCAGACTAAATCACAAACAGTATACCAGGGGTGGGGGGGCTGAAAAGTTCATAGTGGTCAAATTTGGCCAAATGTGGTTTATTTTCCAGCTGCAGGGATCTAAACGCTGCAACACCGATGAAAGAAGTGTGGCCCAAAGAGCAGACCATGTTGAAAAATAAACCACATTTGGTCAAATTTAACCACTATGAACTTTTCAGCCCCTCCTTGTACATTTGTTCCTACGGTTCCAGCTCCATTCCTCAGTTACCAGAATGATGTCTACATTGATCTTCTTAATCGCTTAATCCTTTTTTGCTCAGGGACGAGGGGGACGGGGAGGCTGGAACCCCTCCAGCATCTTGGGGTGAGAGGTGTTGTACACCCTGGACAGATTACCAGTCCATCATAGGGCCAACACAGAGAGACAGAGAAGACACCAATTAACCTAATGTGTTAACCTAAACCGGAGTACAGACGCAGGAAGAATATTCAAACTCCACACAGAAAGGCCACCATTGACCAGGCAAAGTCATCTGTTCACCAAGGTGTGCTGTTCCAGCTGTTCCAGTCTAGTCTCATAAACATGCTCAGGAATAGCACATTTACCCACCCAAGAACCCTTTTAATTTGCAAATGGGTATGTCTTTCACTGATACAATACTAGGAAAATAGTAGAAACAGTGCCATGCAGTGGATGTAAAGATAAGTGCATGAAGCAAGATGGGAGAGGGGAATGATATGAGAGGAGTCATAAGAATGATTAAAAGTGAGTCAGTCACTCTCCCCTGACCATTACTGTAAGGAGTGCGTCACATCCCTGACCAATCCAAGTCAAAATGTGTAGTAAATACTGCACCAAAAGAAAATGAACTGCAAAGGTGAACACGGACAAGAATGGATTTGAACTCTGGCTTGTTGTTTTTAATATCACCAACCAGAATTTAAATGTTTTTGAATCTTTAAAAGAGGTGACACAACTGAGGCAGCCATAGTCACAGGTGTACAGTAACCCCACACATTGCAGGGAGAGACTGTGTGTCTTGTAGTGCATGAACAGGTCAGTTACATGCTTGACCATGATATACAGTGGGGTAAAAAAGTATTTAGTCAGCCACCAATTGTGCAAGTTCTCCCACTTAAAAGATGAGAGAGGTCTCCAATTTTCATCATAGCTATACCTCAACTATGAGAGACAAAATAAGAAAAAAAAAATCCAGAAAATCACACTGAAGGATTTTTAATGAAGTAATTGGTAAACTCCTCGGTAAAATAAGTATTTGGTCAATAACAAAAGTTCATCTCAATATTTTGTTATATACCCTTTGTTGGCAATGACAGAGGTCAAACGTTTTCTGTAAGTTTTCACAAGGTTTTCACACACTGTTGCTGGTATTTTGGCCCACTCCTCCATGCAGATCTCTTCTAGAGCAGTGATGTTTTGGGGCTGTCGCTGGGCAACACAGACTTTCATCTCCCTCCAAAGATTTTCTGTGGGGTTGAGATCTGGAGACTGGCTAGGCCACTCCAGGACCTTGAAATGCTCCTTACGAAGCCACTGCTTCGTTGCCCGGGCGGTGTGTTTGGGATCATTGTCATGCTGAAAGACCCAGCCACGTTTCATCTTCAATGCCCTTGCTGGTGGAAGGAGGTTTTCACTCAAAATCTCACGATACATGGCCCCATTCATTCTTTGCTTTACACGGATCAGTCGTCCTGGTCCCTTTGCAGAAAAACAGCCCCAAAGTATGATGTTTCCACCCCCATGCTTCACAGTAGGTATGGTGTTCTTTCTCCTCCAAACACGACAAGTTGAGTTTTTACCAAAAAGTTCTATTTTGGTTTCATCTGACCATATGACATTCTCCCAATCCTCTTCTGGATCATCCAAATGCTCTCTAGCAAACTTCAGACAGGCCTGGACATGTACTGGCTTAAGCAGGGGGACACGTCTGGCACTGCAGGATTTGAGTCCCTGGCGGCGTAGTGTGTTTCTGATGTAGCCTTTGTTACTTTGGTCCCAGCTCTCTGCAGGTCATTCACTAGGTCCCTCATGTGGTTCTGGGATTTTTGCTCACCGTTCTCATGATAATTTTGACCCCATGGGATGAGATCTTGTGTGGAGCCCCAGATCGGGGAGATTATCAGTGGTCTTGTATGTCTTCCATTTTCTAATAATTGCTCCCACAGTTGATTTCTTCACACCAAGCTGCTTACCTATTGCAGATTCAGTCTTCCCAGCCTGGTGCAGGTCTACAATTTTGTTTCTGGTGTCCTTTTTACAGCTCCATAGTGGAGTTTGGAGTCTGACTGTTTGAGGTTGTGGACAGGTGTCTTTTATACTGACAACGAGTTCAAACAGGTACCATTAATACAGGTAACGAGTGGAGGACAGAGGATCCTCTTAAAGAAGAAGTTACAGGTCTGTGAGAGCCAGAAATCTTGCTTGTTTGTAGGTGACCAAATACTTATTTTACTGAGGAATTTACCAATTAATTCATTAAAAATCCTTCAGTGTGATTTTCTGGATTTTTTTTTTCTTATTTTGTCTCTCATAGTTGAGGTATACCTATGATGAAAATTGGAGACCTCTCTCATCTTTTAAGTGGGAGAACTTGCACAATTGGTCGCTGACTAAATACTTTTTTACCCCACGGTATTTGGCGGTGAAACAACACGTAAATTATAGAATCCATCCATCCATCCAAGTTTAAAGTAATACTTGTCAAACCACTTCATGTCAGCTGATAAGATAAGATAAGATAAGATAAGCCTTTATTAGTCCCACAATGGGGAAATTCCAGGATTGCAACAGCACAGGGATAGCAACACTCAGAGTAATAATTTAGAAGATAAGAAAATAAGAGCAGTGAATATACTGTACATATGTACACATAAATATATAAATATATATACACAGTTTGGAGCATTGTAGCAAGATGCAATAAACAGCATAACCGTCTATTTAGTTACCCTACATGGTATGAATATGTACCCATACATATTGTCACCCTCCATAGCGACTGATATTGTCCTAGTTGTATACTGGAGGGGACCATTTGTGTAAGTCTGTTGCGTCTTTTGCATTCAATACTATTAGGTCGTCATGTTTTTTTGCTATCTCTGCGAGCAGCCCTGCTTAGGTTATACAGTCTGACAGCCGTAGGTAGGAAGGACCTGCGAAACCTCTCGGTCGCGCACCTAAGATTATGTAGTCTACTGCTAAATGAGCTCCTCAGTGTGTTCAGTATGTTCTGCATAGGGTGGGACTCGGACTCCAGCAGAGATGACAGTTTAGCCACCATCCTTCTCTCTCCTATCTCCTCCACTGGGTCAAGGTGTTGCCCCAGGACAGAGCTAGCTTTCTTGATCAGTTTGTTCAGTCTCTTCCTATCGGCTGCTGTAATGCCGTTGCCCCAGCAGACCACACCAAAAGCGATGGCTGATGCCACCACCGTGTCATAGAATGTCTTCAGGAGCACCCCTTGTACACCAAAAGACCTGAGCCTCCTCAGTAGGAACAGCCTGCGCTGTCCCTTCTTGTAGAGTGCGTCGGTATTGTGTGACCAGTCTAGTTTATTGTTCAGATGAACACCCAGGTACTTGTAGGATGTCACCATCTCAATGTCTGTTCCCTGGATGTTTAGTGGTGTTGTGAGGGGTTGTCCTTGCCTGCAGCAGTCCACCACCAGCTCCTTAGTTTTCCTCGCGTTGATCTGGAGGCAGTTCCAATGGCACCAGTCCACGAAGTCCTGGATAAGTCCTCTGTACTCAGCTTCATCTCGGTTGGAGATGAGGCTGACGATCGCAGAGTCGTCAGAGAACTTCTGTAGATGGCAGTGTGTTGTGTTGTGTGAGAAGTCCGCAGTATAAAGGGTGAACAGGAAGGGAGCCAAACCCGTTCCCTGGGGGGTCCCCGTTCTACCAATGATTGTGTCGGACACACAATCCCAGGTTCTCACAAACTGTGGCCGGTTAGTGAGGTAGTCCAGGATCCATGATGACAGGTGCTGGTCCACCCCTGCGCACAGCAGCTTGTCCCTCAGGATCATCGGTTGGATGGTGTTGAAAGCACTGGAGAAGTCAAAGAACATGATCCTCATCGAGTTTCCAGGCTTCTCCAGGTGGTACAGGGAACGGTGAAAGAGGAAGATCACTGCATCTTCCACCCTGATGCCATGCTGGTAGGCGAACTGGAGTGGATCCATCGCTGGTCCCATCAGGGGGCGGAGGTGAGCAAGCTGATTGGAGCTTAAAGGTAATTCCACCTGCCACTTCCCTAACGTACCCATCCATCACACCATACCTGTCTGCCCATCCATCACTGCAGAGACATACTGTACATTTTAAAAAAAACAGCAGGAATGTGGACAAACACCAACAATCCAATTATCAGGGTGTTAGGAATATCAACACAAGAGTATCTGCAGAGTTTCTTCTATTGTAAATGAACTGGAGTCACCAAATCAGTCCAAAATACTTTTGCTGATTATGCTGCAAACAGTTCATTAAGCAATGAAAAGCAAGGACAATCTGAAGGATGTCAATCATTTTGGCAGATAACACTGAGCATGATCTACTGTAACTTTTACTTGTAATTTCCACCTGTCCACTTTGTATTGCATATTAAATAGAGAATATTGAGTATTGTTTTACTAGTCTCTTTTCATCAGTTCGTATAACAAATGCATGCATAATCTGCATGCTGTATTCTGTAGGCTAAAACTGAATACAGCGGGGAAAATAAGTATTGAACACGTCAACATTTTTCTCATTAAACATATTTCTGATGGAGCCATTGACCTGAGTGTGATATATGTATTTGGCACCTTTATTGTGAAGTGCAGTATGATGACGTGCACTTCCCGTCACGTCATCGCACTGCCTATACATAAGGCAGGGGCACCATCTTATGACCTCTTTGCCGGATGATCCTACTGGTGCAAACCGTGTCACTGCTTATGTACATAGTTCAATAAAACTGTGTTTGCCAGCCATCATCGTGCCTCATCCTTCAACCAGGTATTTCCATACATAAGACTGAGATATTCACCAGATATCAGTAACAACCCAAGTAATCCATACATACAAAGAAATCAAGGTGACTGTCTTCACAAAACAAGTGAAGTGGAATGACAGGGAATAAGTATTGAACACGCTTGGTGAAATTCATTTAATATTTAGTAGAAAAACCTTTGCTGGTAATAACAGCTTCCAGACACAGGTGTGTGGAGAAACTAGGTGCAGGCATTGATCAGGAGTGATTTTAGCCCATTCTTCCACACAAACTGTCAACTCTTGAAGGTTCCGTGGGTGTCTTCTATGAACTTGATCTTCAGTTCGTTCCATAGATTTTCAATTGGATTCAGGTCAGGTGACTGACTGGGCCATTCTAGCAGCTTTATTTTCCTTCTCTGAAGCCAGTTGAGAGTTTCCTTGACTGTGTGTTTGGGATCATTGTCTCGCTGAAATGTCCACCTTCATTTCATCGTCAGCATCTTGGCAGATGGCAACAGGTTCTTATCAAGGATGTTTCTGTATATTTGTCCATTCATCTTTCCTTCAATTATATGAAGTCTGCCTGTATGTACCATGTGCTGAAAAACACTCCCACACCATGATGGGATGTGCAGTGGCCTTTCTCCTCCAAACATGCTGTGTGTTGTGGCATCCAAAAAGTTCAATTTTGGTCTCATCTGACCAGATTATATTCTCCCAGTATTTTATTGGTTTGCCCAAATGTTGTGCAGCAAACTTCTTTTCTTCAACAATGGAGTCTTGCGAGGTGAGCGGGCATAGAGCCCATGTCGGTTGAGCACATTACTTATCATTTGCTTTGAAACAGCAGTACCTAACTGCAGGTCTTTCTGGAGATCTCCACGAGTGGTCTTTACCTCTTAGATAACTCTAGTGATAATTCTTTTGACTCCTCTGTCAGAAATCTTACGAGGAGCTCCTGGTTGTGGCCGGTTTAATGTAAAATGATGTTCTTTGCATTTCCGAATGATGGCTCCAACAGTGCTCACTGGAACATTCAGCAGTTGTGACTGTAATCAATGCCATCATGATGTTTTGCAACAATAAGGTTACAAAGGTCTAGAGAGAGCTCTTTGCTTCTACCCATTATGAGTTTTTTGTAGTGTGATAATCTCATATTCACACACCTCTTTAAAGGCTATCAGCCAGGACTTAACCAGTTGAAATTAATTTGCACTGGTAGGGGATGGCATGGCTTTAAATTCCAAAGGATTTCAGCTGGTTTCTTGACTTTCTATGCCTTTTTGCACCACTTTTTCTTCATGTGTTCAATACTTATTCCCTGTGTCATTCCACTTTATTAAATATAACTTGTTTTGTGAACACAATTGCCTTGATTTATTTGTATGTATGGCTTCCTTGGGTTGTTACTGATATCTTGTGAAAATCTCAGATCAATGGCTCCATTAGAAATGTGTGTAATGAAAAAAAAAAATGATGTGTTCAGTACTTATTTTCCCCAATGTATGTGAACAAAACCAAAAGTTAATTGGTGTCTTTTACCCATCCATTCATCCATCTTCAACTGCTTATCTGGGGATTTGGGTCACGGGAACAGCAGTCCATGCAGAGTAGGCCAGACTGCCATCCACTTTGCATAGCACCATGATCCCCATGATCTCTCCAGCAGGTGGTAGGCCCAGTGGAGGGCAGACCCATGTGGCTTCTTTGCCTACACTGGGTCCTTGTTGGAACTTTTTTTCCATAGAGATCCACTCAACCACTCTTGGGAGCCCTTACCAGGGGCACGTTGCTCCCAATGACATCGCTCCTGGGATCGTTGGGGCCACACAAACCCCTCCACCATAATAAGGTGGCGATCCACAGGTGGTTAATTATAGAGTAACTTAACAAAATTTTGAGTACAGAGTAACTGCATTCCCACCACAGACAAAAGCCACATCTTGGAGGGTTTTCCTAGGTTTTTTTGGCTAGTGGGAAAGAAGCGTCTGTTAGCACTCGGGGGACTGGTGATCTGTCCATGGTGTAAGGACCACAGACAGCTATTATGTTGCGAAAATACAAACAAACTGTTTTTTTTTTTCATTTAAGTGATGGGGTAATCACAGTTTTTTTTGTTTTGTTTTGTTTTGTTTTTTGGGGGGGGGTTCTTTCTTTCTTTTAGCCTGTATCCAAGGGCTGTTTTCTTTTAGTGATTTATTAGTCAGTCACATATACATTATTTCCATTGAACTGAAAGTTGTTGATGGAGCCTTTCTATCTCAGAGTGAGGTTAGCCACTTCAGTTTTGCAGTGTTGATGCTGACTCCCTTACATTTAAAATTACAAGCCCTCTAAAGTGGTTTTGCTGTTACTTTGTTCTGCCATATATATACACCTACACAGGAGAAGAATCAAATAGAGAATTCTCACCTTCCTTGTACACACATTGTCACCCACACAGGTGAAAAATAAATGTCCACATGCAGTATACAATTAAACAACATCCTGCCATGACATCTCTCATCTATTCTGGCTTTATATGATGTAGGGTTCATCAGACACCACTAAGGCCACAACATGCCAATACCTATACTACCATTTTACTTTAAAGTCTTGGTGTTTTCTCCCAAAACAATTATGAATGTGATGACCTGCTCTGCATGCCTGCTGCCCTAATTGCCTCCACAGCTGCGCACACACCTGTTCATCTCATTAGACAGCCTTCTTAAGCTGTGCTGCCCTGTGGTCTGCACAGAGACGTCAACGCTTCTTTGGTCTGGAAGGACCTCCTCGACTACTTCATCATCCTGCTCCGGAGAATCCTCTTCTTCGCCTATCCTACTCCGTCAGGTCTTCTGAGGGCCAAAGCTCTCCAACGTCAAGTAAGCCTCTGGGATTCCATCCCTTCCATGCTTCACCTTTTCTCCCCGTGCACAGGTGGAAGCCTCCTGGCGGCGGACCTGTGCTTCTTCCCGCACACTGCATAAGCATGGTATACTCACCTGCTAATCCTCACCTTGCTCCTCGGCGACAACACGGACATGGAACGGACTGCAGCTGGTTCGGAGCCTCTGGGAGATCTTCAGTGCCTCAGCCCTTCATCCATTCCGTAAGACTATACATTCATCTGTTTATTCACCCTGGTCTCAGTAAACTCATCCGCCTGTCTGTCCTCTTTCCTAGGGTTGCCAGTTCGTACCGTGCTCTGCTCGCCCAGCTGCCCACTTCATCACACACGCACACATTCACATTCACTCACGCTGCAAATAAAAGATAATTGTATTTATTCTGAGTCTGAGTCTGCTTCTGGGTTTTACCAAACATGTCAGTACGTCTCCGTCAGACTAACCCAGCAAACAGTGCTCTCGGACAAAGACTTAACACCATCGAGGCTCGGGTAGATCAGTTATCTCACCAGCAGCAGGTCACACTTACACAACTCATCAGAATCAGAATCAGAATCAGAATCAGCTTTATTGGCCAAGTATGCACAACACATACAAGGAATTTGACTTTGGCTAAAATCTTGCTCTCGTTGTTCAGGTGTAAGATTTAAATAAGATTTAAATAAGGATTCAATGACAACAGAGTATGTACAGTAAATTACAGTCTGTCCATGTTTCTATAAAAAGATGCAAATATATACAGGAATATATTATTTACTCAGACTATCCACACTTGCAGAAATATATGAAAAAATATACAGTCATACAGTATTTCAATGTGAACTCAGATTCAGTGATATAATGTGAATGAAGTAAAAAGCAGTGTGAGAGTTATGTGCAATGTAAGAATGGATGAAAAGTCATGAGTACAGCAACAGGTAGGACTAGGTGAATGTTAGGAGTTCATCAAAGTGACGGCTTGAGGAAAGAAACTGTTCCTGTGACGGGTGGTTTTGACCTTCAGTTATCTGTAACGTCAACCAGAAGATAGAAGTTCAAACAGTTTGTGGCCGGGGTGTGATGGGTCAGCACAGATGTTTCCCGCCCGTTTCCTGGTTATGGACCGATATAAGTTCTCAATGGAGGGTAGGTCGGTACCAATGATCCTCTCCACAAACTTAATGATCCGCTGCAGTCTGGCCTTGTCCTGTTTAGTGGCAGATCCAAACCAGACAGTGATGGAAAAGCAGAGGACAGATTGGATGATGGCGGTGTAGAAGACAACAAGCAGCTCCTGAGGCAAATCAAACTTCTTGAGCTGACGCAGAAAAAACAACCTCTGCGGGGCCTTTTTCTGGACAGTGTCTATATGGGAGGACCACTTCAGGTTCCGGGAGATTGTGGTACCCAGAAACTTGAAGGAGTCCACAGTGGACACTGTGCTGTTGAGGATGGTGAGTGGGGGGAATGAAGGAAGGTGTTGCCTGAAATCCACAGTCATCTCCATCGTTTTGGCTGGGTTAAGTTCAAGATGGTTCTGGCCGCACCAGAGGATCAACTGCTCCACCTCCCGCCTGTATGCAGACTCATCACCATCCCGGATCAAACCGGTGACTGTGGTGCCATCTGCAAACTTCAGGAGCTTCACCGAAGGGTCCTCTGAGGTGCAGTCATTGGAGTAGAGGGAGAAGAGCAGTGGGGAAAGGACACACCCTTGGGGGGGCGCCAGTACTAATTTTTCGGGAGCTGGATGTAATTCTCCCTAGCTTCACCTGTTGCCACCTGTCAGTCAGAAAGCTGGCAATCCACTGGCAGGTGGAGGGGGGCACCTTGAGCTGGAGGAGTTTCTGATGAAGAATGCCTGGGATGATGGTGTTGAACGCCGAGCTGAAGTCGACAAACAGGATCCTGGCATACGTCCCTGGGGAGTCGAGGTGTTACAGGATGTAGTGTAGTCCCATATTCACTGCATCATCCACTGACCTGTTTGACCGGTAGGCAAACTGCAGTGGGTCCATCAGGGGGCCTGTGACGACCTTCAGGTGGTTCAGCACCAATCTCTCCAAGGATTTCATGACCACAGAGGTCAAGGCAACAGGTCTGTAGTTGTTTAATCCTGTAACAGAGGGACTGTAACCTGTAACTCATGCTGATTAACACTCACCTGGATCAACTCACACCTACACAGCCCTTTCCACCTGCTCCCGGGGGAGTGGCCTGGCCAGCTAGTCCCACCCCTCATTTCTCCCAGCAGTCTTGGCTGACGCCAGTCCCCACCCCCACACAATTCAGTGGCAAGCTAGGGGAGGCGCGGGGTTTCTTGCTTCAGTGTGGTATTGTGTTCCAGCGTGTTCCAGTGTGGATTTCCCCACCAGTCATAGCTGCATTGGGTATGTGGTCAATCTCTTGGAGGGGAGGGCCTTAGCCTGGGCTTACGCCGTAATGGCTCGGTCCGATTACGCTAGTTTGACCTATGATCAGTTTGTGAGCAAGTTTAAAGAGGTTTTTGACCACTCTGACTGAGATAGTGTCCTCACCACCCGGTTACTTAATCTCAAGCAGGGCAATAGATCTGTGGCTGATTATTCAGTAGACTTCCGGGTGGTGGAAGCGGAGGTAGGGTGGGAGGATTCCTCTCTCTGCGGCACTTTCACTCACAGCCTTAGTCCTAGCCTGCGGGACAAATTGGCCCGCGTAGAGAAGCCTAGCAAACTGAACGAGCTAATCTCCCTTGCCATTAGCATTGATAACTGGCTGAGGGAGCAAGCCAGCGAGCGTCGACCTCCTGGTTGTCCGGGCTCGCAGTTTCGCTGCTCCCTGCAGCCCCCCCCTGCTAGACCTCTCCCCCTCTGATCTGATCCTAGAGACTGAGGAGCCCATGGTGATCAGCCAATCTAAGCTGCCTCTGGCTGAAAAGCAACGCTGCCAGGAGCTTGGATTATGCTTGTATTGTGCTAGTGAGGAGCACGAGCTGGCTTCTTGCCCCATTCAGCGAAAAGGGGGGGTCCGTACGTCACAGTAGGACTCACGGACTCACCTCGGGAAAATTCCCTTATGAAATTTCTGCTTCCCATTCGTTTTTTCCATAATCATAATGAAACACCCATGCACTCATTGGTTCCGGGGCCGAGCAGAGCTTCATTTCAGAGAATCTGGCAACCCGGCTGGGGCTCCCTTGCCATCAGCTGAAGACCCCATTAAAATGATTTGCTCTGTCAAAGGCTCCACTGTCAATCGTCACAAAACAATGTGCTACGGTCTCTGTGTTGGTATCAGGCAATCACCGGGAGCAGATTAGGTTCTTTGTGCTTCCTGTTTCAACCTCCCCTGTGATTCTGGGTTACCCTTGGCTCCGGCTACACAATCCAGTTATTGATTGGCGATCAGGAAGCATTGTGTCCTGGAGCTCTTTCTGCCTGAGCATCTGTCTGCCGTCTGCTGCTTGCTCTCCCTCCGTTCCCCTCTGTTCTCCTGACGCACCCCCGTCTGACCTTTCATCAGTACCCCCCGAATACCATGACCTGGGTGCCGTGTTTAGCAAGGCTCAAGCACTATCACTTCCCCCCCACTGCCCCTATGATTGTGCCATTAACCTCCTGCCTGGGGCTCCTTTGCCATCCAGCCGGCTTTATAGCCTCTTTGCCCCGGAGCGGGAGGCGATGGATAAATACATCAAGGAATCCCTAAGCTCGGGCATTATCAGGACATCATCCTCAGCAGTGGGGGCCTCACTCACACCATCACGGACTACATCAACTTCTGTGTGGACAACACCGTACCCACCAAGACCATACGGTGTTGCTTGAACAACAAACCCTGGATCAACCCTGAGATTAAAACACTTCTGAGAGAGAAGAAGAGGATCTTCAGGTCAGGGAACAGGGAGATGCTGAAGTCCGTACAGAGGGAGCTGAGGAGGAAGATCAGAGAAGGCAAGGACAGCTTCAGGAAGAAGATGGAGGACAAGCTGCAACAGAGCGACATCGGCGGGGTCTGGAGAAACCTTAAAACCATCTCTGGGCTCCAGAATACCTCTTCCCAGGCCACGGGGGGGCAGGGAGTGGGTGAACAATCTGAACCTGTTTTTTAATAGGTTTGACCAGCCGCCCTCCCCCCCGACTGCACACCAACCACTGCTGCCTCTAAAGTCATTGAGACCTGCTGTCCACACCCCACTCCACCAACACACCCCCACAGCCCCCTAACCTGACCCTCACTAAGACCCAGGTGAGGATGGAGCTGAGGAAGGTCAAGGCGAGGAAGGCCTCGGGACCGGATGGCATCAGCGCGAAGCTCCTCAAGTCCTGCGCAGACCAGCTGTGTGGGATTGTGAAGCACATCTTCAACCTGAGCCTGAAGCTGGGGAGGGTACCACAGTTGTGGAAAACATCTTGTGTGGTACCTGTACCAAAGACTTCCCACCCCAAAGACCTGAACAGCTACAGACCAGTGGCCCTGACATCTCACATGATGAAAACCCTGGAGAGACTGCTCCTTGCTCACCTCCGCCCCCTGGTGGGACCAGCGATGGATCCACTCCAGTTCACCTACCAGCATGGCATTGGGGTGGAGGATGCAGTGATCTTCCTCCTTCACCATTCCCTGTCCCACCTGGAGAAGCCCGGGAATGCGGTGAGGATCATGTTCTTTGACTTCTCCAGTGCTTTCAACACCATCCAACCGATGATCCTGAAGGACAAACTGCTGTGCGCAGTGGTGGACCAGCACCTGTCATCATGGATCCTGGACTACCTCACTAACCGGCCACAGTTTGTGAGAATCCGGGATTGTGTGTCCGACATGATCATCGGTAGCACGGGGGCCCCCCAGGGAACGGTTTTGGCTTCCTTCCTGCTCACCCTTTATACTGCGGGCTTCTCACACAACACAACACACTGCCATCTACAGAAGTTCTCTGACGACTCTGCGATCGTCGGCGTCATCTCCAACGGAGATGAAGCTGAGTACAGAGGACTTATCCAGGACTTCGTGGACTGGTGCCATTGGAACTGCCTCCAGATCAACACGAGGAAAACTAAGGAGCTGGTGGTGGACTGCCGCAGGCAAGGACAGCCCCTCACAGCACCACTAAACATCCAGGGAACAGACATTGAGATGGTGACATCCTACAAGTACCTGGGTGTTCATCTGAGCAATAAACTAGACTGGTCACACAATACCGATACACTCTACAAGAAGGGACAGCGCAGGCTGTTCCTACTGAGGAGGCTCAGGTCTTTTGGTGTACAAGGGGTGCTCTTGAAGACATTCTATGACACGGTGGTGGCATCAGCCATCACTTTTGGTGTGGTCTGCTGGGGCAACGGCATTACAGCAGCCGATAGGAAGAGACTGAACAAACTAATCAAGAAAGCTAGCTCTGTCCTGGGGCAACGCCTTGACCCAGTGGAGGAGATAGGGGAGAGAAGGATGGTGGCTAAACTGTCATCTCTGCTGGAGTCCGAGTCCCACCCCATGCAGGACATACTGAACGCACTGAGGAGCTCATTTAGCAGTAGACTACTACACATCATCCTCGGTGCGCGATCAAGAGGTTTCGCAGGTCCTTCCTACCTACGGCTGTCAGACTGTATAACCTAAGCAGGGCTGCTCGCAGAGATAGCAAAAAAACGTGACGACCTAATAGTATTGAATGCAAAAGACGCAACAGACTTGCACAAATGGTCCCCCTCCAGTATACAACTAGGACAATATCAGTCGCTATGGAGGGTGACAATATGTATGGGTACATATTCATACCATGTAGGGTAACTAAATAGACGGTTATGCTGTTTATTCCATCTAGCTACAATACTCCGTACTGTGTATATATATTTATGTGTACATATGTATATTCACTGCTCTTATTTTCTTATCTTCTAAATTATTGCTCTGAGTGTTGCTATCCCTGTGTTGTTGCAATCCTGGAATTTCCCCATTGTGGGACTAATAAAGGCTTATCTTATCTTATCTTATCTTATTTTTTTTTTTGTGGGGAAGAAGGACGGTTCGCTGAGGCCATGTATTGACTTTGGGGAGCTGAGTAACATCACAGTCAAGGACAAGTACACTCTCCCACTCATTAACACCACTTTTGATTCCCTCCAGGGGGCCTCAGTGTTCACTAAACTGGATCTTCGCAACACCTATCACCTGGTGAGGATCAAGGAGGGGGATGAGTGGAAAACGGGGTTCCGCACTCCTAGTGACCACTTCGAATACTTGGTGATGCCCTTTGGTTTGACTAATGCTCCCGCTGTATTTCAATGGCTGATCAATGACGTGTTGAGAGATTTTCTGGACCCTTTTGTGTTTGTTTATCTGGACGACATCCTTATTTTTTCCCAGTCCCTGGATGAGCATTGGGTACACGTCAGGTGGGTCCTTCAGCGTTTATTGGAGAACAAACTGTTTGTCAAGGCTGAGAAATGTGAGTTTCACGCACCACATTTCTTGGATTCATCATCTCCCACAACCAGATCATCACAGAACCAGACAAGGTAAAGGCGGTGGTAGAGTGGCCCATTCCATCTTCCTGGAAACAGTTGTGGCGGTTTCTGGGCTTTGCCAATTTCTATCGCCACTTCATTAAAGACTATAGCATCATTGTCCTACCCCTCACTCGCCTCACCTCCACCAAGGTGCCATTCTGGTGGACAGAGGAGGCGGAGGTGGCTTTTCTGCAGTTAAAATCATTGTTCTCCTCTCCTCCTATTTTGGCCCAGGTGGATCCTGCACTACAATGTCTGGTGGAGGTGGACGCCTTTGACTTCGGCGTGGGAGTGGTGTTGTCCCAACGTTCTCCTGCTGATGACAAGATCCGCCCCTGCGTGTTCTTCTCCCACTGTCTATCCCCTGCAGAGAGGAATTACGACGTTGGGGACAGGGAGCTGCTGGCCGTCAAGTTGGCCCTGGAGAAGTAGCGTCACTGGCTGGAGGGGGCCTCCCAGCCTTTTGTCGTTTGGACGGACCATAAGAATCTGGAGTACCTCAGGACGGCCAAACGACTCAACTCTCGGCAAGCCCACTGGTCCCTGTTTTTCGGCAGATTTAACTTCACCATCACCTATCGCCTGGGGTCTAAGAACATCAAGCCAGACGCCCTCTCCAGGCAATTGTGCTTGGATGCTGCTGAGGTGCCACCATCTCCTGTTGTGTCTCCTTCATGTATCGTGGGCGCCCTCTCATGGGGCATCAAGGAGAGGGTCAGGAGGGCTCAGGAGACAGAGGCTGACCCGGGCAGGGGGCCAGCGGGAAGGATGTACACTACCGTTCAAAAGTTTGGGGTCACTTAGAAATTTCCTAATTTTTGAAAGAAAAGCACTTTTTTTCAATGAAGATAACTTTAAACTAATCAGAAATACACTCTATGCATTGCTAATGTGGTAAATGACTATTCTAGCTGCAAATGTCTGGTTTTTGGTGCAATATCTAGATAGGTGTATAGAGGCCAATTTCCAGCAACTATCACTCCAGTGTTCTAATGGTACAATGTGTTTGCTCATTGCATCAGAAGGCTAATGGATGATTAGAAAACCCCTGTGCAATCATGTTAGGTCTGCAATGCTGTAATTGCTGCAAATGGAGGATTCTTTGACGAAAGCAAAGTTTGAAGGAAAAAATTATTATTTCAAATACAAATCATTATTTCTAACCTTGTCAATGTCTTGACTATATTTTCTATTCATTTTACAACTCATGGTGGTAAATAAGTGTGACTTTTCATGGAAAACACAAAATAATTGTCTGGGTGACCCCAAACTTTTGAACGGTAGTGTATGTGCCCTCTGCGGTCTGGGGGGAGGTCACACTCCTCCAAACTCCTCCAAACTGCTGTGCCACCCTGGGATGGCACATACTGTGGCCCAACTCCAGAGAACTTTCTGGTGGCTGTCGCTACGGAGGGACGTCGGGGAGTACATCCGGGCCTGCCCCCAGTACGCCACTTGCAAGACATCCTCCTCTCCACTGGCAGGCCTGCTTCATCCCCTTCCCATCCCCAGCAGACCCTAGTCCCATGTGGCCCTTGATTTTGTGACTGGTCTCCCACCCTCTGCAGGCAACACCGCTGTCCTCACCATAGTGGACGGATTCTCCAAGGCGGCCCACTTCATTCCCCTACAGGGGCTCCCTACAGCCAAGGAGACAGTGGACCTGCTGGTCCTAGATATGGTTTGGCTCCATGGCATCCCATTGGACATCGTGTCGGACCGTGGACCCCAGTTCATCTTGCAGGTTTGGCGAGCCTTCTGCAAAGCTATCGGGGCCACGGTAAGTCTGTCCTCCAGGTACCATCCCCAGAGTAATGGCCAGTTTGAGCGCACCAACCAGGAGCTTGAGGCGGCACTGCGGTGCGTTACTGCCTCCAACCCGGCATCCTGGAGCTCCCACCTGCCTTGGGTCGAATATGCACATAACACTATGGTCTCCTCTGCTACAGGTCTTTCTCCATTCGAGGCCTCCCTTGGGTACAACCCCCCACTGTTCCCGGAGGAGGAGGGAGACATCGCTGTGTCCTCCGTGAAGGCCCACATGAAGTGCTGTCGCCGGCTATGGAAGGCTACCTGGGCTGCGCTTCGCGCACGGAGGACCACAACTCAGACATCGCCAACCACCGCAGGACCCCGGCTCCGTCCTACCGGGTCGGGCAGCAGGTATGGTTGTCCACAAAAAACATTAATCTTAAGACTGAGTCCAGGAAACTATCCCAGTGCTTTATTGGTCCTTTCTCCATCATCCACATTGTTAATCCTGTCGCTGTACGCCTGGCTTCCCCCCTCCCCCCGCATCTGTCCCACCTTCCACGTCTCTCAGGTTAAGCCATTTGTTTCCAGCCCTCTGTGCCCCCCTCCCAAGTCATCACCTCCACCGGTGATGATCGTTGGTGACCCCGCTTGGAATGTCAACTCCATCCTGGACGTCCGACGCAGGGGTCGTGGCCTTCAGTACCTGGTGGACTGGGAGGGTTACAGTCCAGAATGGAGATCCTGGGTGCGTCCCTCCTTCGTGATGGATCTACAGCTCATCAGGGACTTCCACTGGATGCACCTGGGTGGGTTGGATCGGCCACTGAGAGGTGTCCTGTGGGGGGAGTGAGTACTGTGGTGACCTGCTCTGCGTGCCTGCTGCCCTAATTGCCTCCACAGCTGCGTGCACACCTGTTCATCTCATTAGACAGCCTTCTAAGCCATGCTGCCCTGTGGTCTGCACGGAGACATCAATGCTCCTTTGGTCTGGAAGGACCTCCTCGACTACTTCATCATCCTGCTCCGAAGAATCCTCTTCTTCACCTATTCTGCTCCGTCAGGCCTTTTCTCCCCTGTGCACAGGTGGAAGCCTCCTGGTGGCGGACCTCCTCCTCCTGGCGGCGGACCTGTGCTTCTTCCCGCACACTGCATAAGCATGGTATACTCACCTGCTAATCCTCACCTCACTCCTCGGCAACAACACGGACATGGAACGGACTGCAGCTGGTTCGGAGCCTCTGGGAGATCTTCAGTGCCTCAGCCCTTCATCCATTCCGTAAGACTGTACATTCACCTGTTTATTCACCCTGGTCTCAGTAAACTCATCCGCCTGTCTGTCCTCTTTCCTAGTGTTGCCAGTTCGTACCGTGCTCTGCTCGCCCAGCTGCCCACTTCAACACACACGCATACATTTTCATTCACTCACGCTGCAAATAAAAGATAATTGTATTTATTCTGAGTCTGAGTCTGCTTCTGGGTTTTACCAAACATGACAATGAAAGCATTTAGTGGGAACTGCCAGCTGGGGCAGTTCCATATTTATTACAAGAGAGCAGACACTGGCACAGCAGCAATGAGGAAGTCAACACAGGCTATTATAGCAGCTGTGTGGCTGTTGTGTGTCCTTTGCTTCATGACTTGGAGTTGAAAAGTTGGTGAGTTTCTGTCAGTAGTGTTGTTAAACCAGCTGCTGTGGAAAGGGAGCTGCTATTGAACATGTTGTGCAATTTACCTGCTATAATACTACTACTCTGACATTTAAGTGAGAAGAACAACAAATTTACCCCAGTGTAGCTATTCACACTCAATCAGTATAGTGTTTTCACTCTCTTGTAACTATTGTTTCAGTGTGTTTTCCCTTTACACTGCCTTGGTCAGTGGACATATATATTCTGTTTCACAACAGGAATTGTTAAATTTCCTTTGTCATCTATCTATCTATCTATCTATCTATCTATCTATCTATCTATCTATCTATCTATCTATCTATCTATCTATCTGTCATCTCTGCTGGAGTCCGAGTCCCACCCTATGCAGGACATACTGAACGCACCAAGGAGCTCATTTAGCAGTAGACTACATCATCCTAGGTGCGCGACCGAGAAGTTTCGCAGGTCCTTCCTACCTACGGCTGTCAGACTTTATAACGTAAGCAGGGCTGCTTGCAGAGATAGCAAAAAAACAAAACAAAACATGACAACCTAATAGTACTGAATGTAAAAGACGCAACAGACTTACACAAATGGTCCCCTCCAGTATACAACTAGGACAATATCAGTCGCTATGGAGGGTGACAATATGTATGGGTACATATTCATACTATGTAGAACAACTAAGTAGATGGTTATGCTGTTTATTGCATCTAGCTACAATGCTCCGAACTGTGTATATATATTTATATATTTATGTGTACATATGTATATTCACTGCTCTTATTTTCTTATCTTCTAAATTATTGCTCTGAGTGATGCTGTCCCTGTGCTGTTGCAATCCTGGAATTTCCCCATTGTGGGACTAATAAAGGCTTATCTTATCTTATCTTATCTTATCTATCTATCTATCTATCTATCTATCTATCTATCTATCTATCTATCTATCTATCTGTCTGTCTGTCTGTCTATCGATCTACAAATGCATGGAATCTCTCTCTGTGTTTCTGTGTGTCTGTTCCACGCATATCTCTTGAACCATTCATCAGACTGACCTAAGATTTTATATGTGTTTTGCTGAGGTTTCAAGGGTGTGCATCCCCAAGTATGGAGTTGTTCAGTCAAAACATGTAACTTTTATCAATAAAAGTTTTCTCATCGCTCTCTCTTCATGCTCTGGCTTCTAGAAGTGTGGGCGGGGTTTTGCATTGACTCCGTACTGATTGACTAATGTGCTGCATCATGGCATCAGTAACCATAGCGCACCGTGAACAAAACAAGGAAGTGAAAAGTGACAAATTTGACTAGAAAAAGATAATGCTGAAGATTTATTGCTTAAAAAATTATACCATAAAGTTGCTGTGATTGAGTAGGTCTAATGTCATGTTCGGGGGCGTTCACCCCGTCCATGACCTGTGGCTGTAGGTTTTGTTTACGTCTTATTAATTCCAGCTGGCAGATTGAGCCTTGCTCTCCGCCAGTCCTACAGCCACGCCTCCTCCTCTCACCAGACATTCACCAGCTGTGTGGTTCACCACACACACACACACACACACACACACACACACACACACACACACACACACACACACACGCACAGAGTTTCAATCAGTCACGCACCTGCTCGCCACACGGCTGTGTCCACTTGCCTTTGTTAGGGTTTTGTGTACTAATAGAGAGGCAGTGTGACCAGCCAGTGTGGCAGCTTAAAGTCAACATTGGACCTCCTGGCCCACGACTGTTGTTTTTTCCGTGGACTGAACTGTGTTCTGCCTCAGAACCTTTCCGGTCCGACATGTATGTAAGTCTTTCCTCAATCATGCCTTTTCTGTCCTCTCCTACCCTGCCTGGAGCACGTATGGCATTTTATCCAAGCTAACGGAGTTTAATGCATCAGATTTTTATATAGCGCTTTATCATAGACGCTCAAAGATGTTTTACAAGTAGATACATTATTCATTCACTCCAGACAGACAATGGTAGTGGCAAGCTACTACTGTAGCCACAGCTGCCCTGGGGCAGGCTGACGGAAACGTGGCTGCCAATCCGCGCCAACGGCCTCTCCGGCCACCACCGAACATTTAAACATTTTATACATTTATACACATTCATACCCAGTGTTATGGGCACTGGAGGCAATGCGGGTAAAGTGTCTTGCCCAGGGACACAACGGCAGGATATCTGGGGAGAGCGGGATTCGAACCGCCAACCATCGGGTTATTAGACGACCTGCTCTACCTCCTGAGCCACTGCCGGTTGTCTCATCTTGTCTCACTGTGACTGTTATTTGGACATTTTGTATATTTACCCTCTTGTAAATAAACACGTTACATTACTGCACGTTGGGCTTGCACCAATATATATGTTCACTGCGTGATTACGCAGCGGACAGGACCTCTAAAGGATAATTCAGCATATGTGGAGAACATGAGGTGCGGGAGCAGACTGGGTTTAGCGTCAGCGGGGACCAGATCTGGCAAAGAACACTGGTGTATCCAACACAGAACATGCCGGGAGAAGCAGTGGCCCAACCAGGCAGACCACAGTCCTTCGCGGGGAGGCATTCCCAGACCACCCAGTCAGTGGTCGACGGGAGTCCCTGCTTCTGCTTGACCCGTGTGGTACCACTGTACTTTGCAGGACCGCAAGTCCCCCCCTCCCGCATGAGTATCTAAAAATTCCATCCATCCATCCATCCATCCATCTTCTATCACTTTTCTGGAGGTCTGGGTCGCCAAGGTAGCAGTTCAAGCAGGGAGGCCCAGACTTCCCTCTCCCTAGCCACCTGCTCCAGCTCTTCAGAGAGGATACCAAGGCGTCCCCAGACTAACTGGGAGAAGTAATCTCTCCAGCAAGTCCTGGGTCTGCCTCGGGGTCTCCTCCCAGTGGGACGTGCCCGAAACACCTCAAGTGGGAGTCATCCAGGTGGCATCCTGATCAGATGCCCATACCACCTCAACTGACTCCTTTCAATGTGGAGGAGCAGCAGCTCTACTCTGAGCCTCTCCCGGATGACTGAGCTCCTCACCCTATCTCTAAGTGTGAGTCCAGCAATCCTACGAAGAAAACTCATTTCAGCCACTTGTATCCGCGATCTCATTATTTTGGTCATTACCCAATGCTTGTGACTATAGGTGAGGGTAGGAACATAGCTTGACTGGTAAATCGATAGCTTTGCCTTAGAGCTTAGCTCCTTCTTTACAACAACAAACTGGTACAGCGTCCACATCCCTGCAGATGCCGCTTTGATCTGTCTGTCAATCTCTTGCTCCATTCTCCCCTCACTCATGAATAAGACCCCGAGGTACTTAAACTCCTCCACTTGGGGCGGGAGCTTGTCTCCAACCCTGAGAGGACAATCCACTTTCTGGCTGAGAACCATGGACTCGGACTTGGAGGTACTGATTTTAATCCCAGCCTCTTCACACTCAGCAGCAAACTGTCCCAGTAAGACCTGTAGGCCATTGCTGGATGAAACCAACAGGACATTATCTGCAAACAACAGAGATGAGATCCTATGGTCACCAAGCATGACACCCTCCGTTCCCTGGCTGCGCCTAGAAATCCTGTCCATAAAAATTATGAACATGATTGGTGACAAAGGGCAGCCCTGGCGGAGTCCAACTCTCACTGGGAATGAGTCCGACCAAGTGTTGGCAATACCAACCAAACTCTCACAGCAGTCATATAGAGACCGGCTAGCTCATAACAACAAGCCCGATACCCCATACTCCCGAAGCACCCCTCACAAAAAAACCACAAGGAACGTGGTCGAATGCCTTCTCCAAGTCCACAAAACACATGTAAACTGGTTGGGCAAACTCCCACAAACCCTTGAGGATTTTTGAGAGGGTGACAAGCTGGTCCGATGTGCCACGGCTAGGACGAAAACCATATTGCTGCTCCTGAATCTGAGGCTCGACCAATGGCCGGACTGTCTTCTCCAGCACCTTGGCATAGACCTTCCCAGGGAGGCTGAGGAGTGTGATCCCTCTAAAGTTTGAATACACTCTCCGGTCCCCTTTTTTGAAGAGAGGAACCACCACCCAGGTTTGCCATGCCAAAGGCACTGTCCCCAACATCCACGCAATGTTGCAGAGACATGTCAACCATGATGGCCCTACAACATCCAGGGCCTTGAGGTACTCAGGGCAAATCTCGTCCACCCCCGGGGCCCGTTCACCAAGGAACTTTTTAACCACCTTGGCAACCTCAGCTGCTGTGATGGGCAAGTCGTCCCCCTCGTCCACAAGCCCTGCTTCCTCTGTGAAAGGCGTGTCAGTGGGATTGAGGAGATCCTCAAAGTGTTCCTTCCACAGCCTGACGATATCCCCAGGCAAAGTCAGCAGCACCCCATCTGCACCATACACAGTGTGGACAGGGAGCTGCTTCCCCCTCCTGAGCTGCCAGACAGTTTGCCAGAATCTCTTCGAGGCCAACCAAAAGTCTTGTTCCATGGCGTCACTGAACTCCTCCCACACCTGAGTTTTTGCTTCAGCAACCACCCTGCCTACAAGTACACCTCAGCTGCTTTGGGACTCCCACAAGCCAACCAAGCTCGATAGGATTCCTTCTTCAGCTTAATGGCCCCCCTCACCACTGACATCCACCACTTGGCTTGGGGGTTGCCACCACGAGATGCACCGATGACCTTGCGGCCACAGCTCTGGGCAGCCGCTTCAACAATGGAGGTGGAGAACATGGCCCATTCAGACTCTATGTGTCCAGACTCCTTCGGAATGTGGTCAAAGTTCTTCCAGAGGTTGGATTTGAAGACCTCCTGGATAGGGGCCTCAGCCAAACGTTCCCAGCACACCCTCACAATACGTTTGGGTCTACCAGGTCTGAATGGCATCCTCCCCTGCCATCGGATCCAACTCACCACCAGGTGGTGATCAGTTGACAGCTCTGCACCTCTCTTTACCCGAGTGTGCAAGACATACGGTTGCAGGTCTGATGATACGATAACAAAATCGATCATCGACCTGCAACCTAGGGTGTCCTGGTGCCAAGTGCACATATGGACACCCTTATGCTTGAACATGGTGTTTTTTATGGACAAACTGTACACCACTCAGGTTCAGATCGAGCAGGCCATTCCTCCCAATCACCCCCCTCCAGATTTCACTGTCGTTGCCCATGTGTGCATTGATGTCCCCCATTAGGACAATGGAGTCTCCAAGAGGAGCACTATCTAAAAATTAAAAAATAATAATACCGCCATGATTGTGGAGCGGAACGGCCAGAATGCCTTAATGACCAAACGCAGGACACAAAAATGCCCAAATAATGAAATAAATCATTTTTAGCTAAATATTTAGATAGATAGATAGATGGATACTTTATTTCGAACAAAAAAGTATAACAAAAACAAAACAAATGACAAATGCAATAAAGTAACAGTATACAGTGTTCGAAAGGGAGAAGGAAGAAGTGAACACTTATTAATTCCATCTCCTCTTTTCCATAAATACACCCATATGAATTATATACAAATTACCACCTTTAAGACCCCAAGTAAACAATTTACTGTATTTTTTACATATCAACATTAACACCCATCAATCCTAACATACATTGATGTCCATACATCAAAATCAGCCTCAAACAACACAGATACACACAGTGCTGTCCCACCCACCATTCCATAGTGTCCCATAATGTCCCAGAGTGAGCATAGTGAATCGTACATATAAATACTACCCTTCTAACATATATCCTTTCAGCAAATAATGTTTATACCTCTTTTTGAATTGAATTCTGTTTGTACATAGTTTCAGTTCCGGCTCCAGACTGTTCCACAAATCCACCCCACAGACAGATATGCACATACTTTTCTTGGTTGTTCGTATCTTGGGTTTTGTAAAGTTTAAGTCTCCTCTCAAATTATGATCATTGTCTCTTTTTTTTAAAAGGAAAACACTGATGCAACGGTTGCAGTCAAACGGGTCCTTCTGCTGTGTATAATAATGTTGGGTGTTTTGTAGTTAATTCGGTTGATTACAGTTTTAAAAAACATTTTAATAACAAAATATCGCTAAAATATAAAATGATGCATTACAATGGGTCTCAAATATTTGTAAACGTGTCCTGTTAAAGTACTGCATGAGTTTATTGACGATACACAGAAGAAATTCAATATCACACTGAACTCCATCACTGAACAGTGATATAAACTAAATTAAAATAATTCTAATGATGACTGAACAACTCCCATTCCCCAAAGTGCAAGATACACTATTATGAATATAAGTGATAAAAGGTCACAAAAATAAGTGATCTGACAAACAAATAAACAAGGGATCTGAAACAGTTGCTAATATTGGATGTCCCATTCATTTTCAGTAATTAAGTATTCTCTAATTAATATTCACGCAATCAAATAAATCTTAGTGCCATTTACTCCCTTTTAAATTTGTCAAAGTCTAACATGTGTGATTGCCTACAGATAGGCTACACCTCTTTGTATTCCACTTTCAAACACAGCCTACATTTGGGCCTGGAAAGCCTTATTGGGATACCTGTTTCAGATAGGAATACTTGCATTCTACGGGCATGCACTAGTAAGGTTAAATTTACAGTTCTGTTTAGCCTGTCTTGTTTCTTTTAGGCTACATGGAAGCAATGAGTACACCCTGGGAAGAAGATGGATGTATGGATGTATGGATGTATGGATGGATGGATGGAAGCAATGAGCTAGTTCGAGCAGATACTGCCTCTCAAACTGTGCAGCATCATTTACAGGCAACCTTAATCTCTATAGGACATATTTCATGCACCCTACCGATGGGGCTGATTATTTTAGCAGCTAATTTCCCCACTTTCCCACTGACATACTGCCCTATATCACTGCCTGTTGTTTCAATCTCTCCAGCACTCCAGCATCTTCTAGTCTCCTCAAGATTTATAAATTAGTGCTATTTTCTAAGACACAAAAAAAGTGTCTAAGTGTTGTTAATGCACTTTCTGTTGATTTTGAAATACACTAGATGGGCAAACGTATTGGGGCTCAGAACCACTGTCACATTATTTTCATTTAATGAGATCTCATTCTAGATCCAAAGGCCTTATATCATCAGTTGGTCCCATCTTTGCAGCTATAGCAGCTCCCACATTTCTGGGAAGACTTTCTGTGAATATGTCTGTGTAAATGTTTGCCCATTCATCCAGAAAAGCCTTTGAGATCAGACAGAGATCTTTTATCAGATGCTCTGGCTCACAATCTCTGTTCTAGATCATCCCAAAGGTACTCGATGGGGTTGAGATCAGGGCTCTCAAGTGCATGCCAAACTCATTCAGCTGGAAGCATAGTATTATTCAATAAATAAAATTAAAAAAAAAAAAACAAATCCCAGGACAGAAACACCTGAATAAAGAAGTGTGGCCCAATAACTTTTAGTCTATTTTTCTATTCTCAAAAAATACAAAAATCACATCTAGACCCATATGTGCTACACTTCCTTTTGACACACAAAGTGCCTCTGGTGCTGAATAATTGCTGTCATAAAGAAGCTAAAAAGGATCCTCCAAAGGAAGTTTCAAGAATTTTAAGACAATGTGACACAAATTTTCAGGAAGGTATGTGCTGTTTCCTAATTTCTTATAGTGCTAAAATACAGAAAACGTCCAAAAGTCCCTTTAAGGTTTGCTGTGACCTGGATAATGACATTGGGTGGTCAACATTCTATACAATATTTCATCTAGAAAAGATATGACTAAAATATTATATGAATCAAAATTTACAAGTGTTTATATTACAGAAAAGCTGTACAAAAATGGACAAAAATATAACAGTATAATAATAAAGTAAGCAGTTTGTGAGATTTACAATAAAGTCTGATGGGGGAAAATAGCCTTTTCCATTTACTTTTGGCATAAGCAATTGGTCAATGACAAAAAGTTAAAAGCCTATAGTTTTGAAGACTAGTAAGGAAAGGGGATTTAAATGGACTCAGGCGGCTACTTATGACATCTCAGATAAAACGGGTATGTAGCGATCTGGACAGGGTAACTGACCCTGTCCACACTTTATGTTCCTTTTTGACTCATTTGTCATATTTTGTGTGTATTCCCTCTGTGATTGTCCAGCCCTGCCCATCCTGTGCTGCCTGATTGTTCTTGATGGTGCCCACCTGTCCTGTGTTGTCTTGATTGCTCCCCTGTCTATATATACTCTCAAAAAGTTAGGGACATTTGGCTTTCGAGCAGAATTTATACAAAATGTAAAAAATTCACACTACAGGGACATTATATCATGAAAGTAGGACATTTAAGTAGAAGCATGCAATGGTGATTTCCTCATCTCAAACAATTTACAGAAGCCAACAACAGTGGTGGGTATACCACAACAAAAAATGTCAATGTCTCAATAACTTGTCATGTACCCTTGAGCATCAATTACAGCTTGACAACATCTCATGCTGTTCACAAGTCATCTTATTGTCTGCTGAGGCATGGCATTCCACTCTTCATTAAGGGCGGCCCTCAGATCATTGAGGTTGTGGGGTGTCAGGGTTACGAGCCTCTGCACAGTGACTCAGCTGATCCCATAGGTTTTCTATGGGATTCAGGTCTGGAGAAAGTGTAGGCCACTCCATTTGAGGTACCCCAGCCTCCAGCAGCCATTCCCAAATGGTGCGACCTCGATGAGCTGGAGCATTATTGTACATGAGGATGAAATTAGACCTGTGTTGTTCATGCAGGGGCACAGTGACTGGATTAATGATGTTATTCAGGTAGTATCGGCTTGTCACTGTACCATTCACAAGGTGTAGGGCAGTTCTGTATTGACTAGACACACCTGTCCAGACTGTAACATGGTAACAACAGTGGCTGATGCATAGCGCTCTTCTTGACATCTCCAACATCATTGGTGGCCATCATTTCTGCTCATCCTGAATTGACTTTCATCAGAAAACAGCACTGAGGCCCACTGGTCCCTTGTTCAGCGTAAATGTTCCCTGGCCCATGCAAATGATGATGCCTGTGCCTGGTGGTGTGGTCAGGTACCTTTGCAGGTCATCTAGCCTGCAGACCACGCTGATGTAAATGGTTTTGAATGGCCTGATGTGACATTTGTGTGCTGAATTCCCACAGGTTAGCATTGATTAAGAAAATATACAGGCACTAGCTGGGATGACTTAGTTGTAATGTTGTTACCATTTGTTGCTAATGTTATTAGCTGTTTGGTTGTTTTTTTTTAACTGCAACGGTCGTTGTATGGAGACGTACAACGGTGTGAAAAACTGTTTGCCCCCTTCCTGAGTTCTCATTTTTTTTTGTATGTTTGTCACACTTAAATGTTTCAGATCATCAAACTAATTTAAGTATTAAAGATAACACAAGTAAACACAAAATGCAGTTTTTAAATGAAGGTGTTTATTATTAAGGGTAAAAAAAGTCCAAACTTACATGGCCCTGTGTGAAAAAATGATTGCCTCCCCTTTAAAACATAAATTAACTGTTGTTTATCACATCTTTGGAAAGCTGAGTTCAATTTCTCTAGCCACACCCTGGCCTGATTACTGCCACACCTGTTCTCAATCAAGAAATCACTTAAATAGGATCTGCCTGACAAAGTGAAGCAGACCAAAAGATCCTCAAGAGGTAGACATCATGCAAATTTCTAAAGAAATTCAGGAACAAATGAGAAACAAAGTAATTGAGATCTCTCAGTCTGGAAAAGGTTGTAAAGCCACTTCTAAAGCTTTGGGACTCCAGCGAACCACAGTGAGAGCCATGATCCACAAATGGCGAAAACATGGAACAGTGGTGAACCTTCCCAGGAGTGGCTGACAGACCAAAATTACCCCAAGAGCACAGTGACGACTCATCCAAGAGGTCACAAAAGACCCTACAACAACATCCGAAGAACTGCAGGCCTCACTTGCCTCAGTTAAGGTCAGTGTTCATGACTCCACCATAAGAAAGAGACTGGGCAAAAATACCCTGCATGGCAGAGTTCCAAGACGAAACCCACTGCTGAGCAAAAGGAACATAATGGCTTGTCTAAGCTGTGCCAGAAAATATCTTGATGATCCCCAAGACTTTTGGAAATAATACTCTGTGGACTGACGAGACAAAAGTTGAACTTTGTGGAAGGTGTGTGTCCCATTACATCCAGCGTAAAAGTAACGCAGCATTTCAGAAAAAGAACATCATTCCAACGGTAAAATATGGTGGTGGTAGTGTGATGGTCATGGGCTGTTTTGCTGCTTCAGGACCTGGAAGACTTGCTGTGGTAAATGGAACCATGAATTCTGCTGTCTACCAAAAAATCCTGAAGGAGAATGTCTGGCCATTGGTTCGTGACCTCAAGCTGAAGCGCACTTGGGTTCTGCAGCAGGACAATGATCCAAAACACACCGTCAAGTCCACCTCTGAATTGCTTAAGAAAAACAAAATGAAGACTTTGGAGTGGCCTAGTCAAAGTCCTGACCTGAATCCAATTAAGATGCTCTGGCATGACCTTAAAAAGAGCAGTTCATGCTCGAAAACCCTCCAGTGTGGCTGAATTACAACAATTCTGCAAAGATGGGTGGGCCAAAATTCCTCCACTGTCATGGTGCAGTCCTCGCGGACCACAAATGAGATGTTATAGGCCGCCAATGAGTTTGCATAATTTATTAATGAGAGACAGATGACAAAATAATGAGCCACGAGGGGCAAAAATACAACCAAGGCTATGACGAGACTCAGGATACGGAGTCTCGGAAAAACACTTACTGTGATGAATGAATAATAGACGGATGATCGACAAATGAAAGTTTGACAAGATCACAGCAAGGAGTAAGCCTCAGCTGCTTCCTTAAATACCCAAGACATACCAATCAGTGGAGAGTGTACTCAGGGGAAATGCTGAACAGCTGTCACAATGTGACCCGGCTTTGACAGCGGGAAGCCCCACCGTGACACTGTCAGAATAAAAGCCCTGACAGCCATATGGTACGCCAGAGAACGGGAACCCACCAGACAACCCAAGCGCGGACAAAGTCAGCGCACGGACCATGACAGTAGTCCCCGTTCCCGAGGCGGATTCCAGACGCTGTGTAACATCGAGTCCCCCCTCCCCCACCCAGAAGGTCAACAGGACCGCTTTAAGGAGGGGGGTGGGGAAAAACAGGCTCGGAGGGCAAGAACCAACTAGCATAATAACAGAAAGAGAAAAAACAGGCTACAAACAGAACACCATGATCAATCCAATAGAGTCACAGAAAAAAAACATCTTCACAACCCACAGAGAAAACAGGGAACTCAAACACATGCACAAAGATGCAGCGTACCCCCATAATACCAGGGAGGAGGAAAAAAAAAACTCATGCTACAAAGCAGTGATAAAGATAGTCCAAAATAGTCCAGATAACGGGCATAGGCAACAAGGCACAACCCTCAGACTACGGAGGAGAGGAGAAAAAAAAAAAACCACGCACTAAGGAGCGGCGAAAAACACAGTTCAGTTACAACACACCAGCGCATCCCTAATAGCAGAGCAGGCAGAGGAAAAAAAAGAAAAAAAACAGGGATGACAGCAGGCAGAGCACAATAGCACAACACAAATAGTTCAGGGGGCCTTCCTGCGTCCAGCATCCAAATTGCTGGCAGGGGGAAAAGGAAAAGTTTGGGCGGCCTACCCCAGTCCCAGGCCAGGAAAAACAGCACCTTCAGCGGCCGGACCAGGTCGCCAAACAGAAAGTCCAATTGGTCGGGTGGCCGACCCAGAACGCCAAATGGGCGAGGCAGTCTCCCAGGCGGCCGACCCGCGTCATTCAGCCACCAGAACTGCAGGGGAGAACTCAGAGACAGCCCCCCTATAGAGAGGGAAAACGAGGGAGGGCCGGACCAATAATGGAGAACTCCAGCGGCCCCCGATGGAAGGGGAAAAAGAACGGGGAAAGGATGAGAGACCAGTCTGGCGTTGCTCAGCGAAGGATCTGCAGCTCCACCTCCGAACTCCACAAAAACTGGAACTGCCCTCCAGTCGGATCCCAAACGAGACCGCGCTGCACCCACGACAGACCCCAATTGGGTCACGGCTGCACCCACAACAGACCCCGACTGGACCTGGGCAGCACCAGAGATGACGTCTCAACCCGAACCCGGAACCTCCAGAATGGTAACCGGAATCGACTCCACACCGGTGACCCTGGGAGAAAGCTCGGGAGAAAAAAGAGAACCGGGATCAGGATCACCGGTAGTGACAGAGCCTGTTGAGACAAGCTCGGATGCAGCGGAGGGCTGCACCTGGCTCATCTCCCCAAGAGACAGGCAAAAATGCTCTAGAATTGATAGGAGAAAGACAAAATAGAGCACTTGCCTGATCTCAAGTTCTGTCACCGTCCAGGACTTCGACGATCCGGGTTCAGTAGGAAGAAGGACATCCTCTGGCTCCCACTTGGCTACGGCGGCCTCCGCAACTGGCATGATGGTTTCTATAGTCTGAGGACCCCCCAACACTGATGTCCATGCCGAGGGCCCACACGGCGTGATGGCAGGGGATCCGTGACCTGCCGGGTCGGACTGTCTCTCCGTGGAGACCCAGGGAGGCTTACTCGTCGGCGCAGGCTCCAAATGACAGTCTGCCCTCCTCCTTTGCCCATGACGTGGCTGCGGGGCCGGAATCAGGTACTCCAGGGCCGCAGGCCCTTTCCTCGTCCGACGGCAAGTCAAGGAAATACTGCACCTGGGCTGGACGGGTGACAAGAGCTGACTCCCGAGGTGAGGAGCGGAGATGCCTCGCCGTCGGCCTCCTGCCAGGTTTTCCCCCAGTCTCTGGACCTCCTCCCTCGTCGGGAACGCCATACTTGGGGAAGGCGGTGAGGGTTCCTTGGCTGCCCTCTCGAGCGCTCTCTCTATCAGTCCACGTTGTGTCACAATCCACGCCACCTGTTCCTTTCCCTCCGGAAAGGAGGTGAGATGGTATCTTAAGAAAGCCCTCTGAGCGAGACCTAGGGGCTCGTATGCCACGTAGGTGGGCATGAGGAGATGGGCTTCTGCCAGGTAGCCATCTATCTCCTCAAACCACTCGGGGCAACACCCACGCTCGAAAGAAGACATGCTAACAAAAATTACGAGCAGTACTAGCCCCCATAGAAGGGAAAAAACTCAAGTCCAATAGCAAACTCACGGTGACCGGCGTCTCCTTCTGGCTGTGATCTACTGTCATGGTGCGGTCCTCGCGGACTGCTCATGAGACGCTATAGGCCATCGATGAGTTTGCATAATTTATTAATGAGACACAGATGACAAAATAATGAGCCACAAGGGGCAAAAACACAACCAAGGCTATGACGAGACTCAGGATATGGAGTCTCGGAAAAACACTTACTGTGATGGATGAATAATAGACAGATGATCGGCGAATGAAAGTTTGACGAGATCACAGCAAGGAGTAAGCCTCAGCTGCTTCCTTAAATACCCAAGACATACCAATCAGTGGAGAGTGTACTCAGGGGAAATGCTGAACATGTTAGAGCACTTTACCGTTCGTTTCTGCTGATTTACACTTAAGTGTTAAAGTAAAACAGCTCTATAATTAGTTACCTAATCATTTCTGACTGTGTTGCCATGCTAACGCTAACCATAATGACAATGTGTTGATAGCATTGTTACTATGCCTAGCATTGATAGCAGTGAGACTTGTGTTGACTCTTATTGGTATTTATTGTTGTTTATCTCTCTGTCTGATTTGTTTCAGAACCATACATACAGTACATACAAACGTGCATGTAAACCTCCATACTTCAAACTGTACCGTTCAACACAGTTCATTAAACTGGTGAAGCTAAGCTAAAGCTCTGCATCTGTGCGTCCTCTCTGACCGAAGTTCCACTGCCGATGAGGAGCTGGCACTTACAGTTCCCTGATAAAATTAATAATTTGGGAGCCTCTCACCTCCGTTAAATGTGCCTGGAGTTGCGTGGCATTCATCATCTGATTCCGCAGGACACTGTTCACAATGAAGCAGTCATCAGTGCAGGATGTGGCCAAAGGACGTCCACTTCTATGCCTTTCTGTGACTCTTGCTGTCTCTCTGTATCTCTGTTGCAACCTGCTGATGACACTCTGTGACACTCTAAGCTCAGCGTCCACTTCCCCCTGAGAACATCCTGTTTGAAGCCTCACAATGGCGAGGTGCTGTTGATCAATTGTTAGGCATCATCTTGGTCTCATGATGTCAAAATGTGATCAGCATGATGAAGAGGATTGTTTAAATACCACTTCTAAATGAACAAGAAAATTTATTGATCGATTCATGGATCAAACACCTGTTGTGAATTTTGCCATTAAGCACCTTGTTTGAGAACAGCAAGTTGCACAAAAAGCACTGAAGCATTGAACAGTTGGACATGTGCATTCAAAAGGTAAGAGAAGGTCAAATTAAGTTCACCTGTAAAGGTTATAATGCATTTTAGGTGCATCCTAAAATTTCACCCAAAAGCCAACTATCCCTAACTTTTTGTGAGTAGTGTATGTGCATTTCAGTCTGTGTCCTTTGCGGTGTCCTTGGTTTGTGTCTGGATTTCACACACACTCCTACCAAGTCTGTGTTCCTGTTCTGCCAAGCCGGAATCTTGTTTCTGTTTCTGCCCATGAGCAGTTTTGATTTCTTCTGAAGAATAAATAACACTGGTCAACAGCAAAATTATTGTCTAAGTTTTTTTTTTTAGCTGATTTAGGGCAATTTTGATGTGCTGAATCCAAAAATCACATTGGTTTTGCTCAATCAGGTCAACTTTTTTGAATTATGGCCACATGTTGTTTTATATGTTTTTGTTTACATGTACGGGTATTTTCCCTTTATTTGATCCAAAATTCTTTTTTATGTCTTGAAATTCTCTGAATTTTGAACAATGATGACATAACATTCAATTTACATGTACTTGCCTTTATATAAAGGTAAGTACATGCACAGTACTAAGTAAGTACTAAGTAAGTACAGGATTTTACTTAGCACCTGATCGAGAGAAACAGATGTTATTTTCAGATTCAGTGGTGCAAAATTGTCTTAAATCAGCTGAAAAAACACAGACAACTTACAAAAAAATTATTTTTGTAACCCTGTGTAATGGTTTCCCAGATCGCCTGGCGTTTGAGTCCTCGCCTCCTTCCTTGCCCCGGAGGGGCAATCCCTTTCATGACAGGGTGTCTGTTTTTTTTTATTTTTCCAATATTTTTAATCTCACTTGAAATTGTTCACAGAATATTAACAGTTTTATTAATTTATGCTACACACATATGAGTTTACAAACTTTTTTGAGCTTTCATTTCTAAGTGTCAAATTCAGTATAAAAGATATGGAAATGATGCATATGGAGAGAGCTAATATTAATAATGTGAAGAAAAACAAGCATATGAACATCTAGCATGAAGACTACTGAAGCGGAATATTTATGCTGATGTACTTGTGAAAAGTCTCAATTCCTACAGTAAGTACAGTGCATAAAAATAGTGGTGTGATGACTCGCTCTGGGCCGTTATCATCCACAGCTGCGCGCATACCGGCTCCTCATCAGGCCAGGGCTATATAACCTCACTCTGCCTGCAGGCCGGCACGGAGCCATCTGTCTCCCTGGCTTTATGAAGCTCTTCCTATGACTTCCAGCCAAACCTCTCCACGATCGTCCACCTCGCCACCTCAGCATCTACGCTTGGAGGAAATCCTCTCCCAACCAAGTAAGCCTCACCTTTACTCACCTGTTCCTTGCTACTCCCCTGTGTACAGGCGGAATCTCCCAGCGGCGGAATCGTCCCTCTTGGCGGCGGTCTCTGCTCTCTCCTTTCCACCCTCTATACAGTTACAACGATGCTGGGACAGCGGGCGCTGTCTTCCTGGCCAACGGGTGCTCACCATCTGCCTGGAACAGTAAGCCACAATTATAACCTGAGTGACTACCCATCTCGCTCCTCGCTAACTGTGTGCCCTTGCTCTGTCCATAGGGTTGCCAGGCTGCACGGCGCTCTGCTCTCTCCCAGCTGCTCAGAGTCTCCAGCCCGCACTCACATACATGACACAACACATTCACGCACTCACACACGAACACTGGTTCAGTAAAGATAATTGTATCCATTTCTGAGTCCATGTCTGTTCCCTGGGTCAGCCATTATGTCAGTACGGCGCCGTCAGAACGACCCAGCGAACAGCGCGTTAGCGCAACAATTTAACAACTTAGAGGCTCGAGTGGATCAGATTGCTTACCACCAGCAGGTTATCTTGAATCAGTTGACCCAAATTAACAGCCAGTTGGATCGCCTGGCAGGGCAGCAGACTTTTCCTCCACCACCAATCGGTGCTACAGCTCCCGCTAGCTCCTCCAATAGCCAGGCTAGTCAAGCTACCCCGACCCGATTCACTCCTGTTCCCACACCCTCCCGCTTTCGTGGAAAGCTAGGGGAGGCTCGTGGGTTCCTCCTCCAGTGTGAGATAGTTTTCCAGCGGGTTCCGGGGATTTCCCAACTGAGCATAGCCGGATAGGTTATGTTACAAACATACAGTACGTTACAGTATGTTACAAACATACAAACATACACTGTGATGGCTAGGGCAAGCTATGCTAACTTAACCTACAGCCAGTTTGTTAGCGAGTTCAACAAGGTATTCGACCACTCCGACCGGGATAATGTGTTCACCACTCGGCTGTTAAATCTTCGACAGGGGGGCAGGTCCGTGGTGAACTATGCTGTCAATTTCCTGGTGGTAGAGGTGGAGGTGGGGTGGGAAGATGCCTCGTTGTGTAGTATTTTCATCAGGAGCTTGAGCCCTAGCCTGCGGGATGAGTTAGCCCGCTTGGAGAAACCAGAGAAACTCACGGCGCTTATTTCTCTTGCCATTAATTTAGATAATAGGCTGAGGGAGCGGACATCCGAGCGGAGAACTTATGGTCGCTCGGGCGCCCAGGCCTTGCGCTCCACCCAGACCCCGTTACTGGCCCTGCCTTCCCTAGAGTCAGCTGACACACAGGAGTCTATGGTCATGGGGTGAACTAAGCTTTTCCAAGCTGAGAGACAGCGTCGTAGGGAGCTAGGCTTGTGCATGTACTGTGGTAGTGAGGAGCACGAGTTAGAAGCCTGCCCCGTTCTGCCAAAAGGTCCATGCGTTGCAGTAGGGGGACTCACGGACCAACCTCAGCCGAATCCCCTCTCCAAATGTACGATACCCATCAAATTCATACACAATAAGACTGAACATTGCACACACGCCCTTGTTGACTCGGGAGCTGAGCAGATTTTCATCTGGGGGGAACTAGCAACCCGACTAGGGCTTCCCTGCCATCCTTTGAAGACTCCCCTACGGCTCATTGCTCTATCCAGAGTGCCATTAGCGATTGTGACAAAACAAACGGCCCCTGTCTCAGTTATCATCTCCGGAAATCATTGGGAGGATCTCAGCCTGTTCGTCCTGCCAGTTGCTTCCTCCCCGGTCATCTTGGGTTATCCCTGGCTCCAGCTCCACAATCCCTCCTTTGACTGGCGCGCAGGAAGTGTGGTGTCCTGGAGCTCCTTCTGCCTCAGCGCTTGCCTCCAGTCCGCCGCATGTGCTCCCTCCATGCTGTTGGTCGCCCCCGTCTCTCCTCCTCCCGATCTGTCCAGGGTGCCCACCGAGTATCACAATCTGGGGGCAGTTTTCAGTAAGTCCCAGGCGTTGTCTCTCACCCCCCCCCCCCCACCGGCTCTATGACTGTGCCATCAATCTCCGGGCTGGGGCCCCGCTGCCGTCAAGCCGCCTCTACAGCCTGTCGGCGCCGGAGCGGGAAGCAATGGAGGCATACATTAAGGAGTCCCTCAGCTCGGGCATTATCTGCCCGTCTTCCTCGGCGGTAGGAGCCGGGGGGGGGTTTTCGTAGGGAAAAAAGATGGCTCCCTGAGGCCGTGTATAGACTTACGTGCCCTCAACGAGATCACCATCAAGGACAAGTACATGTTGCCTCTGATGGACACAGCTTTTGATTCCCTCCAGGGGGCCTCGATCTTTACCAAACTCAGGTTCAGGTTACTTTATTTGTAGCCGTAGGTAGATTTGTTAAACTGGATCTCCAGAACACATATCTGGTGCGGATCAGGGAGGGGGATGAGTGGAAGACTGTTTTCCGGACCCCAAGCGGCCACTTTGAGTACCTGGTGATGCCATTTGGACTAACCAATGCTCCGGCTGTCTTCCAGAGACTGATCAATGATGTACTTCGTGACTTCCTGGGATCATTCGTCTTCGTCTACCTCGATGACATCTTGATCTTCTCCCAATCCCTGGATGAGCACCGCGTTCACATGAGGCGGGTCTTGCAGTGACTCTTGGAGAATAAGCTGTACGTTAAGACTGAGAAATGGGAGTTTCACGCCTTCAAGACCTCATTTCTCGGCTTCACCATCTCTCATAATCAGGTCATCCCGGACCCCGACAAAGTGAAGGCCGTTGTGGACTGGCCTACCCCCTCCTATAGGAAGCAGCTGCAGCAATTCCTGGGTTTCGCCAACTTTTACTGGCGCTTTATTAATAACTACAGTGTCATTGCTCTTCCCCTCACCCGCCTCACCTCCCCGAAGATGGCTTTCTGGTGGATGGAGGAGGCTGCAGCCGCATTCGCTGAGCTCAAGACCCAGTTTTCGTCCTCCCCCATCTTGACTCAGGTGGATCCCGCGCTACAGTGCCTGGTGGAAGTGGATGCCTTGGACTCTGGGGTGGGGGCCATGTTGTCCCAGCATTCTCTGGTGGATGGGGAGGTCCGGCTGTGTGCGTTTTTCTCCTGCCGACTGTCCCCGGCGGAGAGGAATTACGACATAGGTGACAGGGAGCTCCTGGCAGTTAAGCTCGTGCTGGAGGAGCGGCATCACTGGTTGGAGGGGGCCACCCAACCCTTCGTTGTTTGGACAGATCATAAGAACCTGGAGTACCTAAGGACGGCCAAGCGTCTGAACACCCGCCAGGCCCGCTGGTCCTTGTTCTTCGGCCGTTTCAACTTTACCATCACCTACCGTCCCGGGTCTAAGAACACTAAACCTGATGCGCTCTCGAGGCAGTTCTCCCCTTACACAGCGGAGGCGCCCGTTCTCCCAATCCTCCCGTCTTCATGCACCGTGGGCGCCCTCTCATGGGAGATCAAGGAGAGGGTCCTGAAGGCGCAGGAGGCGGAACCAGACCCGGGCGGGGGGCCAGCGGGCAAGTTGTTCGTTCCATCTACAGTTCAGGGCGAGGTGATCCACTGGCCCCACTCCTTCAGACTGGCATGCCATCCGGGGGGTTCTCGCACTGTCAGGATTCTCCAGAGGTCGTTTTGGTGACCATTGCTCTGTAGGGATGTCGCCGATTACATCGGCGCCTGCCCTCAGTGTGCCACCAGCAAGACGCCTTCCTCTCCTCCGGTGGGGCTGCTTCATCCCCTTCCTGTTCCCGGCAGATCTTGGTCATACATCGCCTTTGACTTTGTTACCAGCCTCCCTCCGTCCGATCAACACACCGTCGTCCTCACTATCATGGATCACTTCTCCAAGGTCGCCCACTTCATCCCCCTACTGGGACTGCCCATGGCGAAGGAGATGGCAAATCTGCTGGTGCAGCACGTTGTCAGGCTTCATGGCATACCTGTGGATATCGTTTCTGATCGGGGGCCGCAGTTCGTGTCGCAGGTATGGAAGTCATTCTGTAATGCTCTGGGGGCTACGGTGAGCCTGTCCTCCAGCTACCACCCTCAGAGCAACGGCCAATGTGAGAGAGCTAACCAGGAGCTGGAGGCTGCGCTGTGGTGTGTGGTCTCATCCAATCCGGTCTCATGGAGCGCCCAGCTTCCATGGGTCGAATATGCCCATAACTCCACGGTGTCTTTGGCCATCGGCATGTCCCCTTTCAAGGCCTCCATGGGATACAACCCCCCGCTTTTTCCCGAAGAGGAGGGGAACATTGCTATGCCATCTGTCCAGGCCCATCTGAGACGCTGTCGGCGGATATGGAGGGCGGTCCGAATGACGCTTCGACGCACGGCAGAACGGAACTCCAGAGTCACTAATCGCTGCAGGAGACCGGCTCTATCCTACCAGGTGGGTCAGCAGGTTTGGCTCTCAACGCAACATATTAACCTGAAGGGTGAGAGTAGGAAATTGTCGCAATGGTTCATTGGTCCATTCCCCATCGAGCAGATTGTCAATCCAGTTGCTGTGCGCCTGTCTCTCCCCCCCTCTCTCCGCATCTGTCCCACATTCCATGTGTCCCAGATCAAGCCATTCTTTTCCAGTCCTCTCTGTCCTCCTCCCAGGTCTCCATCTCCACTGGTCGTGATTGACGGCAACCCAGCATGGAAGGTCAGCTCCATCCTGGACGTCCGCCGCTGGGGTCGCAGCATGCAGTACCTGGTGGACTGGGAGGGGTATGGCCCTGAGTGGTGCCCCTGGGTGCGTCCATCCTTCGTGTTGGACAAGCAAGTCATCAGGGACTTCCACTGGACGCACCCAGGTAGGGTGGATTGGGTGCCAGGAGGCACCCCTCGGGGGGGGGGTACTGTGATGACTCGCTCTGGGCCATTATCATCCACAGCTGCGCGCACACCGGCTCCTCATCAGGCCAGGGCTATATAACCTCACTCTGCCTGCAGGCCAGCACAGAGCCGTCCGTCTCCCTGGCTTTATGAAGATCTTCCTACGACTTTCAGCCAAACCTCTCCACGATCATCCACCTCGCCACCTCGGCATCTACGCTTGGAGGAAATCCTCTCCCAACCAAGTAAGCCTCACCTTTACTCACCTGTTCCTTGCTACTCCCCTGTGCACAGGCGGAATCTCCTGGCGGCGAAATCGTCCCTCTTGGCGGTAGTCTCTGCTCTCTCTCCTCCACCCTCTACACAGTTACAACGATGCTGGGACAGCGGGCGCTGTCTTCCTGGCCAACGGGTGCTCACCATCTGCCTGGAACAGTAAGCCACAATTATAAACTGAGTGACTGCCTATCTCGCTCCTCTCTAATTGTGTGCCCTTGCTCTGTCCATAGGGTTGCCAGGCTGCACGGCGCTCTGCTCTCTCCCAGCTGCTCGGAGTCTCCAGCCCACACTCACGTACACGACACAACACATTCACGCACTCACACACGAACACTGGTTCAATAAAGATAATTGTATCTATTTCTGAGTCCGCATCTGTTCCCTGGGTCAGCCATTATGTCAAGTGGTGGACACTTTACTTCCAGTCCTCCAATAAAGCAGCCTTCATTGTAAAAAATAAGTCAATTTCTACCTGCTTTGTTTCTCATCTTTTGTTTCTTTGCATTTTCATATTTCCTTTTGAATCTGACTGTTTACCTAAATGGAGGGGTCATTTGCAACAATTTGGAGAGAGTAATTTTGTGTGCTGAGAGGCAAAGGAAGAAACAGAAAGGATCACGAAGAAGAGTGGCAGGAAGAAATGAAAGAGGTGTGAATTTGGAGGAGATGGAAGGAAACAATGAAAGATAGCAGGTCTCAAACTGTGTGTCATGAGTTAAATGAATAAAATGTTTTGTAGGCTGATCCACGGAGACACTGCCATACTAGGCTGCCATGTACCACTGATCGGATTGCAGGAAGACAGATAAGGCAGCAAAATATCAAAATAAAAAACTGTCAAGGTGTTGTCTGGCAGCTTTCACAGTCTGGGTTCAATGTGTGGACCAGGAGCAGACACAGACTGTTTGGCTAAGTTCAGTTATTGTGGGCTGATAAAACTGTGGAAGCTGGCCAACTACTCTATATGGAGACTGGAAACAAACACTGCTTCTCCAGAGCAGAGCAATAATTGATGTGTCAGTTTTCAAATAATTCTAACACTTCATAAACTTTACAATCATCGCCGTGGTCATTAACAATTCTGAGGGAGCATAGGTGCAACCTCACTGCATTAAAAACCAATGATGACCTTGTATTTATGTCAGACAACAACCTAGAACTGAAGAGAACAAGATGTTTTTTTAATAGAGTTGATCTTGTCCAGGCTTGACATTAGCACTGGGTCTCCAGCTACAAATTTATGATTAAACAATATAAATAAATACATAGAAATTCTTATCTGTGAGAAACAAAGTGAAAAAAGTACAGCCGTGGACAAAATTGTTGGTACCCCTCTGTTAATGAAAGAAAAACCCATAATGGTCACAGAAATAACTTGAATCTGACAAAAGTGGTAATAAATAAAAATTCTATGAAAATTAACCAATGAAAATCAGACAATGCTTTTGAATTGTTGTTCAACAGAATTATTTTAAAAAACAAACTCATGAAACAGGCCTGGACAAAAATGATGGTACCCTTAACTTAATATTTTGTTGCACAACCTTTTGAGGCAATCACTGCAATCAAACGATTTCTGTAACTGTCAATGAGACTTCTGCGCCTCTCGGCAGGTATTTTGGCCCACTTCTCATGAGCAAACTGCTCCAGTTGTCTCAGGTTTGAAGGCTGCCTTCTCCAGATGGCATGTTTCAGCTCCTTCCACAGATGTTCAATAGGATTTAGATCAGGGCTCATAGAAGGCCACTTTAGAATAGTCCAATGTTTCGCTCTTAGCCATTCTTGGCTGTTTTTAGCTGTGTGTTTTGGGTAATTATCCTGTTGCAAGACCCATGACCTGCGACTGAGACCAAGCTGTCTGACACTGGGCAGCACATTTCTCTCTAGAATACCTTGATAGTCTTGAGATTTCATTGTACCCTGCACAGATTCAAGACACCCTATGCCAGATGCAGCAAGCAGCCCCAGAACACAACAGAACCTCCTCCATGTTTCACAGTAGGGACAGTGTTCTTTTCTTGGTTTGCTTCATTTTTGCGTCTGTGAACATAGAGCTGATGTGCCTTGCCAAAAAGTTGCAGTTTTGTCTCGTCTGTCCATAGGACATTCTCCCAGAAGCTTTGTGGCTTGTCAACATGCAGTTTGGCAAATTCCAGTCTGGCTTTTTTATGATTTGTTTTCAACAGGTGTGTCCTCCTTGGTCATCTCCCATGAAGCTCACTTTGGCTCAAACAACGATGGATGGTACGATCTGACACTGATGTACCTTGACCTTGGAGTTCACCATGAATGTGTTTAGAGGTTGTTTTGGGCTCTTTTGTTACCATTCTTCATCAAGTTTCCTCCTGTGGCCATGTCCAGGTAGGTTGGCTACAGTCCCGTGGATCTTAAATTTCTGAATAATATGTGCAACTGTAGTCACAGGAACATCAAGCTGCTTGGAGATGGTCTTATAGCCTTTACCTTTAACATGCTTGTCTATAATTTTCTTTCTAATCTCCTGAGACAACTCTCTCCTTTGCTTCCTCTGGTCCATGTTTAGTGTGGTAAACACCATGTCACCAAACAGCACAGTGACTACTAGTCACCCTTTAAATAGGCCGACTGACTGATTACAAGTTTGTAGACACCTGTGATGTTAATTAGAGGACATTTTTTCTAGGGGTACCATCATTTTTGTCCAGGTCTGTTTCATGAGTTTGTTTTTTTAAAATAATTGTGTTGAACCACAATTCAAAAGCATTGTCTGATTTTCTTTGGTTAATTTTCATAGAATTTTTATTTATTACCACTTTTGTCAGATTCAAGTTATTTCTGTGACCATTGTGGGTTTTTCTTTCATTAACAGAGGGGTACCAACAATTTTGTCCACGTGTGTAGCTAAACTGTGAGGGAAAAAGGTACATTTATGCTAAAATGTCATAAATTTACAATGAAGCAGTCGCTAATTTATGAAAAAACCCACACAAACACATTTCCAATTAAAACAACATAATTACAGGGGCAAAGTAACAACTTCACATGAAATCGTCATTCAAAGATTCAAAGATTTTTATTTGTCAATACTTCCATATGTGCAGGACATACAGGAGAACTGAAATGCTGTTTCTCTCTCTCTTTCTCAGAGAGAGAAACATTTCTTTCTCAGCCTTTTTTTTTTTTTTATCTTCCTTCTTCTTTCTACACCTTTCACTCTGTATATATATCATGGACGCACGGATCGCCCCGGGGGTCTCCCGGGTCGGCGGACGGAGCCACGGTTTGCAGCGGGAGACGTTACAGCGGGGAGGAGCTAGTGCTAGCTAGCACTTGGCCGCCGCCCAGTGCTAATGGGAAACTCGACATACCGGGAGCTGTAGCGAAAACGAAGCGGGTGCCGGGCTGGAGTTTAGGCGGCGTGAAAGAAATATAAGACAGAATAATAAAGAGCGATGGCAAGAACCAAGCAGACCGCCCGTAAAATCTACTGGAGGAAGAAGCCCCCCAGGAGACAGCTAGCCACCAGGGCTGCTCGGAGAGGCGCTCTGGCCACCGGCAGAGTGAAGAGGCCTCGCCGTCACAGGTCCGTGGCTCTGAGAGAGATCCGTCGCTACCAGAAATCCACGGAGCTGCTCATCCGTAAGCTGCCCGTCCAGCGCCTGGTGAGGGAGATCGCTCAGGACTTCAAGACCGTCCTGCGTTTCCTGAGTTTCGCCGTCATGGCTCTGCAGGAGACCAGCGAGACCCACCTGGTGGTCTCTTCTTTGCTAAGGGGGTCACCATCATGCCCAAAGACTTCCAGCTGGCCCGCTGCATCCGCGGAGAGAGAGCTTAGACTTTCTGCTGCACATCCACCAGCCATAATGCTCTACACTGTGTGTCTATATATATACATTTATAGTAATATGGACATATGTTTACTAGATGTTGTTTTTTCTTGCCTTCTGATTGTTGCTCTGAGTGTTGCTGTCCCTGTGCTGTTGCAATCCTGGAATTTCCCCATTGTGGGACTAATAAAGGCTTATCTTATCTTATCTTATCTTAGTGGTCTGTGCAATATATAAGAAAAGAAGCAATAAGGATGAAAACAGCAACAGCGGTCTATGTACAGTTATGCCACCCATAGTGCAAATAAAGATAAAACCCAGCAATCCTACGTGCAGAAAAAAGGAGAGCTGTAATACCTGTAATTGCAAGTTCAATGTGGTAGTGGAGGTGCAGACAGTGACAGATTGGACTGCACATGATCAGTAATCGTCATTGTTCCCCATCCACTGCTGCAATAGGTTGGGTAATCCACAGAGATTCCAATTTTGCAAGCTGCAAAGCATTCAGATTACAGGCTTGATTTCTCTAGGTGAGCTTTATCCAGCCTTCTATGAGTACACTTTTTATTTCACTTTTTATGAGCTGAAGCAATGTGCTGTATGGTAAATGCAGAATGTCCCTCCTCATTTGACATGGTATGACCAAGATAGGTGAAATTAGTAACAATGTCAACAATAATGGAGGCCTTTTTTAATTAAAACAGGGAACACTGAAGTACATATGTTTTTGCTTTGACTGCTGAGATTGTTAGCCTAAACCTTGTGAACTCCTCATCAAATATTTTAAGAATATTTTCCAGTTTAAATACACTTTTACAAAAGATGACAATATCACCTGCATAGCTAACTTGTATAACGCAGGTTTCTCTCAACAAGGGTGTTCCTTTTGCTGACATCTTTTGGTAAAAGGATCCCATACTTTATAAGGACACCGGGGTCAGGGATTTCTTGATAAATCCATTTAAGGATGCACCTCAGAACAAAGGCGAGAAAGATTTTGAAAATATGCAGGGATTCCAGGCCACTCTGTCTTGATGTTGATGTTGACTACTTGATTGCTGGAGTCGTCCCACTGTAAATGCACTTCAGCAACTTGACTAGCGTTTTCAAACCCCTTGGCTAGATAAAGGGCTGATTGGCTCGTAACTGGGGAAACTACAAATCACAGTTAATAGCCCTGATCTTGTCATATGTATTATATAAATAAATCCTTAAAGAGTAGGAATCATATCCACCTTATTCCTTGAGGTGCCGCTGTAGGAATGATTATGGACGGAACTTCTGGTTTCGGCTGCAGTAGTGTTTAATCAGTCAATCAGAGTGGAGTAGCAGGGGCATTTAAAATAACATTTTTAAAAGTTTTTCAAATTCATTTTAATGTATAGTCCACATACGTGTTGCCACTCAAGTGGCAGCTAATTTCAGCTCTTCTAGGTTTTTCTTTTTTTTTTTTTTAATGTTTTGGCGTAGTTTTGGTACTTGTTGCTGATGTTCATGGTTGTGCCAGATTGGATAAATGGATCCAATCTGTTGGATAAATGGAGGCTTCTCATCACACGGTGACAGACAACATCCAAGCGCGGTATTGTAGCGTACGTCTTCTCTAAGGCAAATTTGATTATGTCCAACATATTTTAACAAAATGCAGCCGACTTTATTGTGGTGGAGATGTACTGGTCTGAATGTGCACCGCACCATTATGAGTACAGGCAACAAGAAGTCACAAATCGTGACTCTTTCTTTGTTTGGTAGCGGCAAAGTCCCGGGAAAACCCTCATAAGTGATATCATTGGAAAGCTTAGAAATTGTACTTTCGAAAAATACCTGTTTTCGTGGAAGACGTAACTCCTGACCAATCGAACGCGAGTTTTCAACCTAGCTAAAATATAAACGAATCATCTTTTTCTGGGTCAGTTTTCGCACACTACCTACAAATTAAATATCTTTTTGAAGGTCTTTCAATACAGAATATGTAAATAACATAACATCAGTTTTGAAAATGTCCTCAAAGTTACTCATTTTACCAGCAAGGGTCATTTGTTTACATCGTTAGCATCTTAGCAGCGGTGCTAACTAACGGAGCAAATGTGTACAAGGCCACTTTTTAAGGTCATCTTTCCATCCCTCGATAGTCGTGGGAAGTGGTATAATTATGTTACTGTTTTGAGATGCAAGAGGCCGTGCCGTGTTCCTGCATTTCTGATGCCAAAGTCATTGATTTTTAACAAGGAAAAGTGTCCCGTTTCAGTGACAACCATATATTCTAAACTAGTATCGGAAGTTGTTACCATAAATCATGCAAGGCATCATGGGGCCTAGGAATAAGGTGGATAGTATATATATATCTATTAAAGATAAACTTTGGTGGCTCTAAAACCACCAAAAACAAATGTGTATTGCCCAAAATAGTAAAGTGTGGCTTTTTATACACAAAAAAGTTTTCATTGCCTTAGAATTGCTTGGAAAGATCTTTGTACATCATCCACCTACTTAAGTATGCAAGACTCTATGAATATTCTAATTAGCTCCACCCATACTCCCACCCACCAACAGCTGGAAGAAGTGGACTTTGAGCCGGGGCTCCGAGAAGGTGGTTCAGCTTGAGGAAGGATCATTCTCAGTGGAGCGTAAAGCCACTGTCTGGCCCTGCTTGGAGGCTGGAGGGCTCCCCACTGGTTTTTGGTTGCCCACTTGCCAAGGATCTCCTGGCGAGCGATGTGGCACCCCGTCCGTTGACGATTGAGAGTAGGTCTCGCTGAGAGCAGCTACCTGGGAGCTCCCGGCAGCCTGTCCGCTGGCGAAGTAAGCCGAGAGCAGCTCGCTGAGACCGCGGTCTCTCGCCAAGAGCAGCTGGCTAGGGCTCAGAGCCACATTCAAGCTGGGTCCCCCCTCTCCCCTCCCTCCTCTCTCCGCTACCTACGCCTCAATCCTGCTGCTCTTCGGCTCCTCCCTCTTCCGCCAAGGTAGCCAAGAGTATCCATCTGATTGGTTAATGTTATAACTAATCAGGATAAGCAGGAATGCTTACGTAGCTAGAAATGGTTCGTTCAAACTCGCCCGTTTGGCGGGGGGGGGGTGGCATTCCCTAACTGGAAATTCACAGCAGAAAAACACAGACTTGGGACTGCTGTGAGATTTTGCTCTGGATATGTCTTGTAAGTCACAAAAAACATGTTAGACACGTTAACAACAGAAAAAACTTGATTTTTGCCGGAGTGTCACTTTAAATGTTTGCCTATTTGGCAAATAAGCATTTTCTGTTCTGCTGTGATTCATAATTTTAATCCCACTTAAAATTCAAAGCCAAAGTTCAGTCAATTGTTTAAATGTGTAAAGCTACAACCTCGACCTACCCCCGAAGATTTATGTGAGCTACATTTCAGCAGTATTTTTGGCTACACCCCTTAGCTAGCTTCTCTAGTGTATTTCTATGTGCAAAAATGAATTTGTCAGTTATTTTTGGTCCACCATCAAAAGTGTGCTCAGTCAAACATACATCGACTCTGCTTCACACTGTACAAAAACTTTGGATTAATATGGTTGCAGTTCTACTACTAAATACACACAATAAAAAGATAAATAAATAAAACAGGAAGACACAGATATCAATAATTGTTTTTTTTTAATAACAGTTTCAATAATGATTCAAAATTATTTTGTATTACATATACACAATGATTATAAAAAGAAAAAAAGTTTTTTTTTCTCAACATGTCCCATCTCCACCCTGACTCCACAGAACCACTGTGTCTGGAATCCCAGACTACCTACAGCGGGGAAAATAAGGATTGAACACGTCAACATTTTTCTCATTAAACATATTTCTGATGGAGCCATTGACCTGAGATTTTCACCAGATATCAGTAACACCCCAAGGAATCCATACATACAAAGAAGTCAAGGCAACGGTTTTCACAAAACAAGTTATATTGAATAAAGTGGAATGACACAGGGAATAAGTAGTGAACGCATGAAGAAAAACAGGTGCAAAGGCATAGAAACCAAGAAACCAGCTGAAATCTATCGGAATTTAGGGAGTCATGCCATCCCCTATCAGTACAAATTATTTCAGCTGGTTAAGTCCTAACTGATAGCCTTTAAAGGAGTCTGTGAATATCAGATTGTCACACCACAAAGAACTCATGATGGGTAGATGCAAAGAGCTCTCTCTAGACCTTTGCAACCTTATTGTTGCAAAACATAATGATGGCATTGGTTACAGGTGTATTTCTAAACTGCTGAATGTTCCAGTGAGCACTGTTGGAGCCATCATTCGGAAGTGGAAAGAACATCATTTTACGTTAAACTGGCCACAACGAGGAGCTCCTTGCAAGATTTCTGACAGAAGAGTTAAAAGAATTATCAGAAGAGTTATCCAAGAGGTAAAGACCACTCGTGGAGAGCTCCAGAAAGACCTGGAGTTAGCAGGTACTGCTGTTTCAAAGAAAATGCTAAGTAATGTGTTCAACTGACATGGGCTCTATGCCCGCTCACCTTGCAAGACTCCACTGCTGAAGATAAAGCATGCTGAAGCTCGTTTAAAGTTTGCTGTACAACATCTGGGCAAGCAAGTAAAATACTGGGAAAATATAGTCTGGTCAGATGAGACCAAAATTGAACTTTCTGGATGCCACAACACACAGCATGCTTGGAGGAAAAATGGTATTGCACATCTCATCATGGTGTGGGGGTGTTTTTCAGCACATGGTACAGGCAGACTTCATATAATTGAAGGAAAGATGAATGGACAAATGTACAGAGACATCCTTGATAAGAACCTGTTGCCATCTGCCAAGATGCTGACGATGAAACGAGGGTGGACATTTCAGCAAGACAGCGCAGTGGTGGAGTGGTTAGCACTGGGGCAGCACAGCAACTCACCCTTGGCCGGGGGATCCTGGGTTCGATCCCAGCCCCCAACCAACAGTGATCTGTGTGGAGTTTGCATGTTCTCTTCGTGTCTGCGTGGGTTTACTCCGGGATTTCTCTGGTTTCCTCCCACATGTCAAAAACATGCAAGTTAGGTTAATTGGCATCAAAACTGGGGATTCTAAATTGTCCTTAGGTATGACTGTGAGAGTGAATGGTTGTCTGTCTCTCTGTGTTGGCCCTGCGATGGACTGGCAATCTGTCCAGGGTGTACCGTACCTCTCGCCCAAAGATGCTGGGATAGGCTCCAGCCCCCCCCCCCCCCCGCGACCTGAAAAGGATTAAGTGGAAGAAGATGGATGGATGGACAATGATCCCAAACACACAGCCAAGGAAACTCTCAACTGGCTCCAGAGAAGGAAAATAAAGCTGCTAGAATGGCCCAGTCAGTCACCTGACCTGAATCCAATTGAAAATCTATGGAAGAAACTGAAGATCAGAGTTCATAAAAGACACCCATGGAACCTTCAAGATTTGACAGTTTGTGTGGAAAAATGGGCTAAAATCACTCCTGAGCAATGCCTGCACCTAGTTTCTCCATATACTGTAGGAGGCACCTGGAAGCTGTTATTACCAACAAATTCTTCTCTACTAAATATTAAATGAAATTTCACCAAGTGTGTTCAATAATTATTCCCTGTGTCATTCCACTTTATTAAATATAACTTGTTTTGTGAAGACAGTCGCCTTGATTTCTTTGTATGCATGGATTCCTTGGGTTGTTACTGATATCTGGTGAAAATCTCAGGTCAGTAGCTCCATTAGAAATATGTTTAATGAGAAAAATGTTGATGTGTTCAATACTTATTTCCGCCGCTGTATGTTGCATTCCAAAATAAAATGGGATTCAAAACATTAAGTTAAATACCGCTGTATGATATTTTTCCCCATTTGAAATAAGCGACTGAAGTAAGTGAAATAACAGTGACTTATTAAAAAAAATCCACCTGTTAATACTGTGGAAGCACAGTGTTTCTGCTGAGAGGAAACATGCTCAACAAAAGTCTTGATTCACCCACTAGAGTAACAAAATCATAAGAGTTACTTTTCAGGATGTGTATCAACCTCGAGGTCATCTAACATGCAGTGCTCGCTGTTTTTCTTTTTTGCACAGGCTCCTGGAGGCTAGTGCTGTGTGAGCCCATAAACGTATCCACACTTCAGCTGTTCCCACTTATGAGACCAAGAGGAAAGGTAGGGGGGAGATGCAAGCACATACAGATCACCTTCAGTGCAAGTGTATTTGTGCAAAGGTATGCAGACAACTGTGCCAAATTTGATGAATTTGAATTTAATGACCAATATTCTAATACAAAGTTGCATAACAGCACCCATCTATTTGAGAAAACTTGGCTCTCATTGCTCCTTCAGCTTTTGTCTTTTCTCTAAAAGGTAAAATAAAAACACAACAAGCATCCTCTTAAGCATCCCATTTTACTTTGCTTTTATTTTTACTGTTCCCAGTGGCCACAGATCCACCCAGAGAAGGGCCTCTGTGAGAACAACCATAGGCCAGTTTGGAAGATAAAGATTCATTAATTGGGACATGAAGTCGTTTTGTGGCCAAACTTGCTCCTGATCTGTCCTGATCTGTTGGGAGCCTTCAAAAAGCCTGCAGAAAAAGTTTCCAGCATCAGCAACAGACAGTATAGAATCCAGTTCCGCAAACCTCTTTGCTCACTGTGCCTGTGTGCATGGCTAAAACTAAATTTGTAATAATAAAATCAGCCTCAAGGAGACATGTACAAACTCATCACTTCCAAGCCACTTTGAAAACATACTGCATTTTCCAAGCCATGTGTTCATCAACAATATAGTACAAACTGACCTCCATTACATACAATCAAATTACATTCTAATGCGTTGAACATCAAGAAAAAAACATTTAAAGGAAAAAAATGTTTACAAAACATGTTCACTTCAAAGGTACATATTCATCAATGATCAGTTCTCAGTGGAGGCTTAATTTAAACCATTGTTATCACATCGTCAACATAATGGCACTGTTACAAGCCTAAGAGAAAAGTGTCATATATTCATTATTTATTCAATCAATTCCCCTGCAATTTTTAGCCATGGTGTTTTTCCACCATAGCTTAAAATAAAAGATTAAAGGCTTTCACTGTTATTGAGGACATACTTTGTTGTTTTTCCTCAGTATAAGTAGTGTGTGCACTATAGAATTTAATTTCAGGAATCATTTTCTGTCTCAATTAAATAAAAACTTCTTAATATGTATAGAAAAACTATATATATTCAGTTCAGCCCATTATACTTATTATTTTTATGTTTACTCATCATAATTTTCTTTCATCACAGTGCAGCCCACAGTAGCTGCACAACTGAGCTTGACTAAAATAAGATTTTGATAAATGTGGGCTGTAAAATGACAGAAAAAAACGTTACCCTAAAAGGCCCATACTGTTCAAAATCATGTTTTATGGGTTGTATCGTCTCATATTTGCTGTTAAAATATTACAACTCCCACTTCAGAGAAACACACACTGCAGTTATTCAGCTAAACTCTTAAAGCAATCAGACTGCACTTGTGGGGTTTTAATAACATCACAAGCCAACAAACCCCCTTTTTTCCCCACATCTAAAGTAATATTTTGCATATTTTGGTCAAATTTTCTTCACTTATTGCAGCAATTGTTTTTTCCTTTTCAAGCCTTTCTGAGAACACCTGGTTTCTGTGCATGTCTCTTTAAATCTCTCAGACTGCTTCAACTCTGCCCTCCCTCTTACATCACTATAGCTAACATTAGCTGACTAGCTCAGATCTAGCCTGATGAACTGATGTAACTTTGTCTCATAGAACGACTTAAATAATGCATCACTGGTGGGCAGGGGTGTGTCGTTTCAGTGGTCAATAGGATATGACAGTCCCTGGAGTATAATAAGCACTGAAACATTCATGAATGAGCCAAGTGGCTAAACTGCTAGCTTCAGCTAGCCACCTTGGTGGTGCTAACAGTGCTAATGATGTAGCATCACGGCAAAAATATAACAAAATCAGCCACAATGATGCAAGATACTGCATATTATCGACTGTGGATTAGTGAACCAGGTGGAAACAGTGATGTCTATTAGGGTGACTGAAATCTAAAGAAAATAAAATATAAATGTGAGCTTCCTAGTACCACTGTTAGCCCTTAAAGTGTCTGTGACACAATGTAGGAACTATGGATCAATATTCAGTATGAATTTATCTTCAATCGTCCACATATTTGGTTCTGTTGACTTCAAATGCTAAATAACTGGAAAAATATTTCTAAGTGAATTCAAATTTAGCGCCTTGTTGCACTAATGCGATATCTGGAGACTCGCCTCGTTTCTGGATATGACGTCATGAGGTGAGTTTCCTCTTGGCTGATCCATGTGCTGTCAATGTAAACAAGCTGTTTAGCTTTTATATCAGCGAAGAAATGCCAAAACATTGCATGGCGGCTGGGTGTTCTAATTGCTCCAGTGAATGTACAAGCCTGTTCTCGTTCTCAAAAGATCCAGATCTTCTTAAAAAATGGGCGAAGCAAGTACAGAGAACAAGGGACAGATGGCAACCAACACCATCTTCTGTACTCTATAGCGATCATTTCACTACAGTTTTGAGGAGGCGCCTGCTATACAGGAATCTTTAGGCTTGAAAGTTTGTTACAAACAGGTTCTAAAACCGACTGCCATACCTACAGTTTTCAAACGAAAACCCACAGCTCAAAAGATGATATCAACATATCAAAACAGCTCAGAGAAGCAAGAGTGTCAAAACTCGCCCAGAAAAGAGTTTGTGGAATTGATTTTTTTTTTTCCACATAAGGCAATCGTGATTTTATTATATTTTTTCCACCAAAAGTAAAATCCTCCCCTATGAATTTTGAACCCGAGTGTTGACTTTAGTCCAAATGGAATGACTGTGTTAAAAAAACGTTATACTACTTTTTCCGTTTTCATTCTTATAAATCTCATTGCCTACGGAAAATGAATATCTGAGCATTTTTTTTTTTTATTTCCCCGACCACCCGATCGGGGAAATTTAGATCTGTATGTTACCATTCAGTGTTTTGGAGGCAACCGATGTCCATCTCTAACCCTTCACTGTCGGACCCTTCATCCTCTGAAACGTGCGAGTCATCTTCGCTTCCTGAAAGATATGGTTTAAATAAATAGGGTTGCAGTCCTTCGTTAGAACCAACTCGCTCTTCTTCACTCGATCCTGCTTCTTCCTCACAAACTATCGACAAATTGCTCAAATCTTCGCTGAAATCGCTCACAACTTCCTCCGCTTCAGTGTACTCAGCCATGCTTGTTTACATCTTTGGGTCACCTCATTACGTCACAACATGGCGGCAGCATTTGACCCAATTTCGACAAACGAACATCGCAATCGTCTGCATCATGATGTAATTTATGGTAGTATATGGAAACAAAATTTTATTGAATTTTTTTGTCTACACAGAATAAAAACACAGTAGTTCTTCTTTCTAATGATGTCTTGGTTGAATTATGTCACGGACTCTTTAAGCTAACACCTTTGGCTCCCCACCTATCTATATGACAGACAGCTAGACTGGTCAATAAAAGAGCAGTGGACAGGTATCAAAGCTAGTGATGTTTACCTTTTAGTGACGTTTCCCATTTCTTAACGTACAGGAAAATACCTGGAAGAGTCAAAATGGCTTCTTGGAGAGAAAAACAAGATAAAGGCTGTGTGTTTTTTAAGGGAAGTGAGTGTTTTAATATTTTTGACAAACACGTGACACATTTCAGAAGGTTAAAACCTACAAAAACACATTTTTTCAGCCAATGACCCCTTTAAGCCTCTGTTATGTTCTTGAGGATGTCAAAACTTAACTAACCTAACCCAATATGGGCTCTTTAAATATTAAACTTGCTTACTATCTTGCAAAATTCCACAACTGAAGTCAATAATCAAACAAGACAGTCTTGATTATTTTCAGTGAGTAGTGAAAATGTAAACATCACATCTATAGGCAACATTCATCTCTGGCTAAACACTTAATTGTCAAATACTCAACTGAAAATAATACACACACACACACACGCGCACACACTGTATATATATATATATATACACACACACACACACACACTACTCACAAAAAGTTAGGGATATTTGGCTTTTGGGTGAAATTTCAGGCTGCACCTAAAATGCACTATAACCTTTACAGGTGAACTTAATTTGACCTTCACTAACCTTTTGAATGCACATGTCCAACTGTTCAATGTTGGAATACTTTTTGCATAACTTGCTCTTCTCTAACAAGGTGCTTAAGTGTAAAATTCCCAACAGGCATTTGATCCATGAATTGATCAATAAATTTTCTGGTTCAATTAGAATTGGTATTTAAACAGTCCTCTTCATCATGCTGTTCACATTTTGACATCATGAGACCAAGACGACACCTAACAACTGATCAACAGTACCTCGCCATTGCGAGGCTTCAAACAGGATGTTCTCAGAGGGAAGTGGCCACTGAGCTTAGAGTGTCACAGAGTGTCATCAGCAGGTTGCAACAAAGAGACTGGAAGAGTCATAGAAAGGCATAGAAGTGGACGTCCTTTGGCCACATCCCATGCTGATGACCGCTTCATTGTGAACAGTGCCCTGCGGAACTGAATGATGAAGCCACTCAACTCCAGGCACATTTAAGGAAGGTGAGAGGCACCCAAGTGTCACATCAGACCATTCAAAACTGTTTACATCAGCATGGTCTGTATGCCAGGTGACCTGCAAGAATGTCGGACCACACCACTAGGCACAGGCGTCATGGGCCAGGGAGCATTTACGCTGGATAAGGGACCAGTGGGCCTCAGTGCTGTTCTTTGATGAAAGTCAATTCACACTGAGCAGAAATGATGGCCGCCAATGATGTTGGAGACATCAAGGAGAGTGCTATGCATCAGCCACTGTTGTCACCAGACGAGTCTTTGGTGGTGGTGGTGTTACAGTCTGGGCAGGTGTGGCTAGTCAATCCAGAACTGCCCTACACCTTGTGAATGGTACAGTGACAAGCCGATACTACCTGAATAACATCATTAATCCAGTCATTGTGCCACTGCATGAACAACACAGGCCTAATTTCATCTTCATGGACAACAATGTTCCAGCTCATTGAGGTTGCATCATTAGGGAACGGCTGCTGGAGACTGGGGTACCTCAAATGGAGTGGCCTGCACTTTCTCCAGACCTGAATCCCATAGAAAACCTATGGGATCAGCTGAGTCACTGTGCAGAGGCTCATAACCCTGCACCCCACAACCTCAATAACCTGAGGGCCACCCTTCAAGAAGAGTGGAATGCCATGCCTCAGCAGACAATAAGTCGACTTGTGAATAGCATGAGATGTTGTTGTCAAGCTGTAATTGATGCTCAAGGACACATGACAAGTTATTGGGACATTGACATTTTTGGTTGTGGTATACAACTGTTGTTGGCTTTTGTTTCAATAAAATGTTTGAGATGAGGAAATCACCATTGCAAGCTTCTACTTAAATGCCCTACTTTCATGATATTATATCACTGTAGTGTGAACTTTTGACATTTTCCATAAATTTCCCCCGAAAACCAAGTATCCCTAACTTTTTGTGAGTAGCGTGTGCTTTATATATAATATACACTACCGTTCAAAAGTTTAGGGTCACTTAGAAATTTCCTTATTTTTGAAAGAAAAGCACAGTTTTTTCAATGAAGATAACTTTAAACTAATCAGAAACACTCTAATATCTAATATACATTGCTAATGTGGTAAATGACTCTTCTAGCTGCAAATGTCTGGTTTTTGGTGCAATATCTACATAGGTGTATAGAGGCCCATTTCCAGCAACTATCACTCCAGTGTTCTAATGGTACAATGTGTTTGCTCATTGCGTCAGAAGGCTAATGGATGATTAGAAGACCCTTATGCAATCATGTTAGCACAGCTGAAAACAGTTTAGCTGGTTAGAGAAGCTATAAAACTGACCTTCCTTTGAGCAGGTTGAGTATCTGGAAAAAATTATTATTTCAAATACAAATCATTATTTCTAACCTTGTCAATGTCTTGACTATATTTTCTATTCATTTTACAACTCATGGTGGTAAATAAGTGTGACTTTTCATGGAAAACACAAAATAATTGTCTGGGTGACCCCAAACTTTTGAACGGTAGTGTATATATATACTATATACACACACACAATATCAGAATTAAAGAAGGACTGTTAACTTGTTTTTGTGTCCCTATTTGATAATCTCAACAGGGTGATGAATGTACGCAAAAATATTAAAAGTGCACAAGAAATATGAAGGCAATAACCTGGAATAAAGTGTTTTACTACAATAAAACCTGTAATATAACAACAGAGTATGCTTGATGATTCTTATTAACAGAAAGAGGTTTGTTTATCCTTTAATTGCATCCCACAAATCATAAATCCATAACACTGCAAATTCTGCAACTAATAATTGCCCCAAAAATACATACAGACCTGCTTAAGTCATTAGTTTCTTATAATATAATACACAGCATAACTTCATATTACACAGTTCATTTTCTTCCGTCCTCTGTGCTATATAACCCACACTATCTATAATTACTCATTTTGCTCTACCAGCTCAAAAAGTAAATGCTGTGTTAAAATACACATCATCCATACTTACAAAATGCAACATTCAACTCAGCAGCTTCGGCAACGTACAAAAATACTGTCATTGTTCTTTTAAGACATCTTAGATTTCATGAAACTCACTGCAGCAAAAGTAGATTTAACTTCCATAAGAGCATTTAAGGAAATGATACAAATTGCTATTACTTATTTGTACAAAAAGCGTCCAAGTTTAGTTTATTGTGGAAAAAAATGAAACATCAGTTTTGTCTAGTTTGTTGGCTTGGGAAAAAAATAGTTCAGCTCTATGAAATAGGTTCCTCTCTGAGCGTGTTCTCTCAACAATTAATCAATTCCTACGTATAGTATCTTTCCTGATTTTTACAAAAATCTTTTTACTGCTGTTCAGATAAATATAAGGGACGTTACAGCTTTGTAGAAAGGGTATAGAAGGGTTAATAACCTGTTACATAAGCATGTTGTGATTAACTGAATTTCTTAACTCTGTTAGGAAATAGAAAACTGGAAATAGGAAGTTGATCACGTCTCATTACTGATGGGAGACCCTCTGACAGGAGGCTCACAACACAAACTTCTCCAAGCCTCCTCTCACCCTGTACACATCTGTGTGCATGTATTGTTTACACAGTAAACATACAGTAACTCCCTTTTCCCTATCAAATTAAACAACTGCTCACTGTAGGAAATCGGAAAGGCTGCCCTATCATACCACTACTGCCAGTTAAGCTGAGCTAATAGTTTTTACAGATGCCACCTACTACAGGGGGGTCAGCAAAGGTCATCTTAGATCCAGCAGGGTTGTCTTTCATAGTAGCAGCTAAACATTTCAAATAACACTAACGAAGGTGGTCTTCCTCCCTATTATATCACTGAAAAAGACCAAGGCCACATACGTCCGACCTGTATGTGCTATACATCTGTCTGCAAACCAGTGCTTACGGATTGTTTTGCTCATGAATGCTCACTTTTCATATTTTCTGTTAAAATGTATAAAATAAATCACTTGTTTCCCCCCTGTCCGCCAGGATTAGAACTATTTTTGAGTGCAGGGATTATTGGTCCAATCCTTTAGAGTGCATTTATAAAAATCAGGCAGACAGCATCCGGAGATCAAGATTTTACTCAGCGCCATCACTGCCACCATCATCATCATCATCATCATCATTATCATCATGTTTTGGCAGGATGTGTAAGTTTAGGTGATATCATGCTAGGCTGTTGTGAGTTTCAGTGTTTTGTGAATCATCAAGAGGAGTGGGGTACAGTTCACAGTAGTATTTGTTTTTGTGGGATTTTGATGGTCAGCAAAATGTCGTCTGCATTTTTTTAAAAAATCACAAAAGTTAAAGAAAATGCAATCTAAGAGGTCCTGAAATTGTCTTTTGTTTGTATTTCCACGTGGTTGATTGTTCTCTTTAAGTAAAGTTCACTTTTTTAAAGCTTGTATCCTTTTGTTGATGACTATATAATAATGGTCACTTAAGATCATGCAAGGATACATCATCTTACATTGGGAATAAGATAACGATCGATGTAAGTGCTGACCCAGTCTTTTTCTGCCCAGGAAAAAGCACACAACCGTCAGACTTCACCCAGGGGGCTGATAACACGAGGATAAAGTGCTGAGGCAAGCTCCGCGTTGCTCCCTCAACACACTAAACACTGTCGCATGAACCAGCTCTTCCTCAGGAACACCTCCACACTAGGACTGCTTCATTTCTGACAACAGGTCAAGGTACACAATATTAGGAATAAATGAGTGGATGTAGCAGTAATGATGCGCATACAGCATTTTCAGAGAGCATCAGAAACCAATTATTTCTAGTTCTGATCAACTGCGTAAACTGTAATCCTTATGATGAGGAAAACGTCTCTGAGCAATTATCTCAGATTCTGCTTATGCGTACCCACTCGGTTTATTTCCTATCTGGGATCGACAAAGATGTTTTTTCTCTAGCTGACTCGCAAAGACCCAATACTCTGAGGACATCACGACCCACAACAGCACACATATGTCAAGCCAACGTCGGCACCACGTGTACATCAGGAATACATCTTATAGAAGTTGTTCGCTCTAGGGTTGGGTGATATACTGAATATATTCGTTGTATCAGTACATTTGGCCGCCCGCAATACATAAAATGGTTGTATCGCACATAATTGAGTATTTATTACTTTAATATGAGCTGCCGCTGTTGAAATCTGAGTGGAAGTTGAACGCGGCTGCCACGTCCCCCTGCATGCTCACAGAGAAATTTACACTGCAGTGAGCAGAGATAAAAATGAAGATAACAGAACAGAAGTAGGCTTACCTTAAGCACAAGAAATGGGGGGAGGCAGGAGAAGGTAAACATTTTGAGTCTGAACTCTGAAGGTGTAAAATCATGCTCACATAATGAACAAACTTTCAAAATAAGAGCTTCTATCTGGTCTTGTAACCCTTCAAAATAAGAGTGAGTGGATCGCAAAATAAAGAATTGAAAAAAAACAAAAAAATAAGCGACAAATTATACTTCTGTCACTAATTAGACTGCCAAGTATTAACTATGTGTGGTAAACTGAAACATTTCTACCCATGTGGATAACCTTGATTACTTGATAATGTGAGTTCTGTTAAACAAAGGAAAAAAAGATGCTTTCCTCAGTTACATATTGCTGTGATGTAGAGAAATTATATATTGTGATATTATATATCACAATACAATTTTTGTTCACATATTGGCGAGAGGTTGGCGACCTAAAATTTTAATCTTTTGGCTGCCCCATTTTGGGTTCACCATAGTGTATCATCACCTGATGTTGCAATGGTCTCCATATTTGATTTGGCAATGATTTTATACAGCCTGTGGTATGACCAGGTCGTGAACCCACAATTTTCTGGCTGTGCGGTGGATGCTTTACCACTCATAATTTTGGAATAGTATTTCTCACCATGAATAACAAAATAGTTGCAGTCTTAAAGATCTAACCTAAATAAATAAAAATTGTGATTAATATTTAACTGCAGAATACTGGGCAGCACGGTGGCGCAGTGGTTAGCACAGTGGCAGCACAGCAAGAAGGTCATGGGATCGATTCTACCCTTGACCATCGTGGGTTCGATCCCAGCCCCAGACCATCGGTGACCCTTCTGTGTGGAGTTTGCATGTTCTCCCCATGTCTGCGTGGGTTTACTCTGGGTACTCTGGTTTCCTCCCACATGCCAAAGACATGCAGGTGAGGTTAATTGGCATCAACTGGGGATTCTAAATTGTCCTTAGGTATGACTGTGAGAGTGAATGGTTGTCTGTCTCTCTGTGTTGGCCCTGCGATGGACTGGCGATCTGTCCAGGGTGTACCCTGCCTCTCGCCCAAAGATGCTGGGATAGGTTCCAGCCCCCCCGCGACCCAAAAAGGATTAAGCGGTAGAAGATGGATGGATGGATGGATGGATGGATGCAGAATACTGGAGTGGTGGGCTAGTAGTGGAGCATCCGCCCCACACCCGGAAGGTCATGGGGTCACAACCGCATCAGGAGGGGCATCAGGCATAAGATCCTTGCCAAATCAAATACAGTGGTGTGAAAAAGTGTTTGCCCCTTCCTGATTTCTCTTTTTTTTTTGTATGTTTGTCACACTTAAATGTTTCAGATGATCAAACAAATTTAAATATGCAACAAAAGATAACACAAATAAACACAAAATGCAGTATTTAAATGAAGGGGTTTATTATTAAGGGTAAAAAAAAATCCAAACCTACATGGCCCTGTGTGAAAAAGTGATTGCCCCCTTGTTAAAACATAAATTAACTGGTTTACAGTATCACATCTTTGGAAAGCTGAGTTCAATTTCTGTAGCCATACCTAGGCCTAATTACGGCCACACCTGTTCTCAATCAAGAAATCACATAAATAGGACCTGCCTGACAAAGTGAAGTAGACCAAAAGATCCTCAAAAGCTAGACATCATGCTGCAATCCAAAGAAATTCAGGCACAAATGAGAAACAAAGACTTGAGATCTAACAGTCTGGAAAAGGTTATAAAGCCATTTCTAAAGTGTTGAGACTCCAGCGAACCACAGTGAGAGCCATTATCCACAAATGGCGAAAACATGGAAAAGTGGTGAACCTTCCCAGGAGTGGCCGGCCGACCAAAATTACCCCAAGAGCGCAGCAACGACTCATCCAAGAGGTCACAAAAGACCCCACAACAACATCCAAAGAACTGCAGGCTTCACTTGCCTCAGTTAAGGTCAGTGTTCATGACTCCACCATAAGAAAGAGACTGGGCAAAAATGGCCTACATGGCAGAGTTCCAAGATGAAAACCACTGCTGAGAAAAAATAAAATAAAAGCTTGTCTCAGTTTTGCCAGAAAACATCTTGATGATCCCCAAGACTTTTAGGAAAACACTCTGTGGACTGACGAGACAAAAGGTGAACTTTTTGGAAGGTGTGTGTCCCATTACATCCGGCGTAAAAGTAACACAGCATTTCACAAAAGGAACATCATACCAAGAGTAAAATATGGTGGTGGTAGTGTGATGGTCTGGGGCTGTTTTGCTGTTTCAGGACCTGGAAGACTTGCTGTGGTAAATGGAACCATGAATTCTGCTGTCTACCAAAAAATCCTGTTGGTGACCTCAAGCTGAAGTGCACTTGGGTTCTGCAGCAGGACAATGATCCAAAACACACCAGCAAGTCCACCTCTGAATGGCTTAAGAAAAACAAAATGAAGACTTTGGAGTGGCCTAGTCAAAGTCCTGGCCTGAATCCGTTTGCGATGCTGTGGCATGACCTTAAAAAGGTGGTTCATGCTGGAAAAACCCTCCAGTGTGGCTGAATTACAACAATTCTGCAAAGATGAGTGGGCCAATATTCTTCCACAGCACTGTAAAAGACTCATTGCCAGTTATTGCAAATGCTTGATTGCAGTTGTTGCTGCTAAGGGTGGCCCAACCAGTTGTTAGGTTTAGGGGGCAATCACTTTTTCAAACAGGACTATGTAGGTTTGGATTTTTTTCCCCTTAATAATAAACACCTTCATTTAAAAACTTCATTTTGTGTTTACTTGTGTTTGTTGCATATTTAAATTAGTTTGATGATCTGAAACATTTAAGTGTGACAAACATACAAAAAAAATGAGAAATCAGGAAGGGAGCAAACACTTTTCACACCACTGTACATGGGTCATCATGATATTAGATGATAATGATGGTGGTGGTGAGCCAAAAAGGGAATAACTGGAAGAAGAAGATTAACATTTATCTGCAGAGTTGATGTAGCTTCGATCTGTTGTGTAAATGTCGACTCATGGTCGTCTGCGACCTAATACCGACGTCTGAGTGACGTCTTGCCAATGTCTCCAACCTAATGCCGACATCTAGTCGATGTCTTGCTAACGTGCAAATGACTTATGTAAGATGCATTCCCAACGTAAACTGGTCTTCGTCCGCACGATGTGTGAGGTGTTGGGAAAAAGAGCAGAAGATTAAAAAAGAAAAATTAACTTTGGCACATACTGTATATCTTTAACTACCAAATCTAAACTGTAGCTGTCATTAGAAAATTAGTCTTAAGAGGCTGAAGTGGGAATGGGGGGAATTTAAAAAAAAAATGGGGGTAGCTAATTAATTAAATAAAACTGAAATTTTCAAAAATATGAAATTTGATTTTATCATATTGCTCACTTTCAAAAACCACAGAAAATACTGGCTCATTATCCACTCTTCTTGCTGAATTGTCCTCAAGAAAAAAAAAATGATGAAAAAGAACAATATGAAACGTTCAACTTAAGAAACCCCAGATGTACACCTTGTGTATGTACGTATGGATAATATTGCTTTTACACTTGAAAATGTTGAATATTTATATAGAAAATATGCAAAACAATAGAAACAGTTTTACATTTACATTTTTTAAGAAACCACATTTTTTACCCACAACCTAGTAAGCTAGACCCTTCCTAACCCCTTTGGCACAATAATCATATTAATATTATTATATTGTTGAATTACAAGACATTTTAATAGGAATGGTCACTCACACATTCAGAGTAGTAACACAGTTTTTGTAGTCGTAACACATATTGATACTGGTATAACATAGCTTAAAAAATCTTTTTTTTTCAACTTTGTTGATATGTAAATAAATTTACTTTGATCTGAAACAAAACAGAACTGTCTTTGCATGCCCTTGTTATTTACAGAATCACTTTGTCTGAGTTTGTCCTTGCTGGCTACTGTAGAGCACAAACGCTAAAAGTGAAAAAGAGAAATCAGACCATGGATGCATCTGCATCAGTCAACTGTAGCAGCAGAACAAATGCACATGCTGCAGAAAATATGGAGATCACGATGGTCAACAGTGCACACCAGCATCGATTTCTGTTGTGATACCTGCTGTCCATATAAACCCAGTGTTGCTTTGTGGAATACAACCTGACTTTAGATTGTGTAGTTGTTGCTTTTTTCTTTGTTTTACTTCCCCCTTGTGGAAGAAGCTGACAGAAAGCCAAGGCCTCATTTCTCCAAAGCATCTCAGTGAATGCATCCATCAGGACACTTTTGGAGTGCCCAAATGTTAGTACAACCAGCTGTTTAAATGTAAGCTCTAATCTCAAATAGGTATATTCTGTGTTGCATTTATTCCATTAGACAGCTATTTCCCATGTTATAGGCCAAGCCATACAGCCTGAACAAGACATACATGTGCACAACTACTGCCAACATCTTCCCATATCTTGACTGTATGACATTACTGTTGTAAAGGGATTTTACAACAGGAACAGCATGATGACGTAGCCGACTAGTGTCGTGATCATACCGACCTTTATAAGAGGGAGTCGGCCATCTTACTGCCACTTTGGTGACTCACCCTCGATAGCCACAGTTGGAGCTGAATGCTCATATTTATACAGTGTTCTTGACATTTATTGTAATAAAGGTCGAGTTCCAGCACAGCCCTCTCGTCCGTCATCATTCCCAGGTTTGTGGGCATAACATTTGGCGAAGAGAATTAATGAACCATGAAAGCGTACCTAAGACCACTGAGGCCTTTCCTAGAGTTTCCAGGCGAACCGCCCATCCCGTGGCCGCATTGGCTGGATGTGTTCAAGACCTATGTTGCAGCATTGGATGCGGGAAAGCTGGATAAAGGAAGGAAACGGGCACTACTAGTCCACAACCTGGGCATAGAAGGTCAGATGATTTTTCATATGCTTGGTCTGACGGACTCGTTTAGTGACGCTGTGGAACTATTAGCCAGCTACTTTGCTACCCCACACAATGTGTTAGCACGGCATATCAGATTCCGCCAACGGCGACAGGGAATTGGCGAGTCCACCCAGCAATTTGTCACAGACCTTAGATATCTGGCTAGCATGTGCAGATTTGGACTTTTGGAGGACGAGATGGTGGGGGACCAATTGGCTGAGCACACAAACAACCTGCGGCTAAGGGCAAAGATGCTAATGTGCCAAAAGACATGATGCTAGCTAACACGATAGAGCTAGCGTTCCAGCTTCAGTCAGTGGAGAAGCTAGCATCAGAGCTAGGTGTGTGCCAACAGCAACGACAGTCAGGACAGACACCACTAACCAACGCAGTGGGTAAGGAGGAACACGGTGGCACAGCAGAAGAATTCAAGACGAACGCCGTGGACTGGAAGACAGCTTCGAGAGTCCCCGTGTATGGTAACTGTGGTTCCCCGACGCACCATGAGAGAGCACATTTTTGCCCAGCAAGAGGACAACGTTGTAACAAGTGTGGAAGATATAACCATTTTGCCAAAGTCCGCCGGTCGCCAACACCAAGGAGCCCACTAGGCAAGCAAAGCTGCCCGCCCGCAACCACCATCTATGCAGTAAGCCCTGAAATCACGTCATATGCATACAGCATGGTTGAGTTGGACAATGTTGTTATACCGCTGCAGTGAGGTCGATGCTAAACTGGGCTTTGGTGAAGAAATTTTTTCCCAACCACCCAATAAGAAAGAACCCAGCAGCGCTGTATGAATATGGTGGTCGTAGAGTTAGCAACGTAGGGACTGTCATGCTAACAGTTTGCTACAAGTCAAAGATTGTTTATGACTTCGAGTTTCAAGTGGCTACACATGGTGACAACATAATGGGATGTGACCTACTGACTGGGTTTCACCATCCGTGACAACACCGGGTTCACTTTGACTACAGTAATTGGGACACAACAAACATTGATGACGATGATGTGGTGTGTAACGAGGTTAACAAGGGCGACGCCAATGAGAAAACCACCGTCCCGTGTGTACAGGAGGAGTGCTGCCCGGGGGGGGGGGGGGGGGGGGGCAGCAGCTAGACTCACCTCAGATCCTCGCCCAGCAGGAGACTATGGGTGCTGCAGCGGAGTTGCAGGAGGGGGAGCCCACGCACACAGAGAACCCTGAAACACAACAACTCGGTATGGATGTTATCTGCAATGATGGTGACATGGCTCAACCGCATACATCAGGCAAGGCAGAAGAAGAACTGGACCGCTTCAGTATCCTCGCTCAGCACCAGTCTACGGGAGCCATGGCTGAACCGACGGGTGAAGAGTCTGTAACGGTAAGCGACACAGGAGAGACGGCAGACATCTTCAGTACCCATGAGCAGCTTTGGCCTCCAGAGACTGCTGCGGGGGCGTTGGGTTAAAACTCCGTGACCAACACAATAATGACGGAGGAAAACGTAGCATCACTGCGATCTCAAGGGCGTGTGAGACCAAGCAAAGTGTCTCTTCAAGTGATGGACTGGGTGTGTGTACGCACGGATAAGTGACCGAGCCTGCGGCCAGCAAAGTCACACTCTACGAGACCGCAGACGCCCTTGAGGATCGTGGCACAACTGGGACCAGCGTGCTTCAGATTGATGGATGGTTCAGTACAGCACGCAAACCATCTCTGGTGCTTTCAGACAGCGAGGCACCGCAGGAGTCAGTTGGTGCAATGTGGGACCCGGGCTGCAGCATTATGAAGATTGGTTCCAGTCCAGAGGACCCAGCATTTCCAGGGGTGCGTTCACCACTGGCCCGCCACAGGGCCCCTCCAGTAGAACCACCTTCCCCATGGAAGACTGTAAGAAAGACTGTTTAGTTAGGAGTGCAGCTGAACAAGTGGCAGAATAACCCACTCAGTCATGTCGGGTCCAGCAGTGGTCCACCCGCTGACCCTAGTTCAGGTGCTCAATGTCTATACTAAATTGGGGAGGGTTGTAATTCACAAAGTTTTCTGTGTTTTTCCAAGGGGAGGGTGAATGTTGTAAAGGGAATTTATAACAGGAATGGCGTGATGATGTAGCTGGCTGGTGTCGTCATCACGCCGACCTTTATAAGAGGGAGTTGACCATCTTACAGCCACTTTGGTGACTCGCCTTCAATAGCCACAGTTGGAGCTGAATGCTCATATGTATACAGTGTTCTTGACATTTATTGTAATAAAGTTCGAGTTCCAGCATAGCCCTCTCGTCCGTCATTATTCCCAGGTTTGTGGACATAACAATTACGTCAGACTTTACTTAAAGCAATGGACTTCATTTCTTGCAGAATGTGATGTGCCACTCACACGCTTGTCCAATCAATATGAAGCGACTGCCAGCAGCCTGTTAGCTTAGCCCAAAGTAGGCCATCCAAGTGGTGATTTCTGTAACCATAGACCCGCCTTAGGGCCACTTCAGGATGGCTCCAAAGTCAACCTTATTGCCTCCATAGAAAGTACCAGCTCATACACAGACACACAAACATCATAGATTCCATATACTCAAAAGACAAAAACAAATGAGAGTGGCATTGATGGTCACAACAGCAAACTTCACACAATAAGATGTAATCACTGAATGTTTGAATTTTTTTAAGGCTGTGCTGTGCTAATGTGACATTTTCATTAGCTACATTGGATGTCAGTCATCATCAACAGTCTGTTTGATTTTGTGAGACTAACTAATAAAGCATCAATTATGTTTTTATATATAAAAAATAAATTATGGTTTAAAAAAATGTCTGCTCAATTTTGATTTGTTAATATCTTTGGTTGTTCCGTCTTCTTTTTTCATAAAAAAAGACTCGTAGCACCTGAGCAGCAGATGACCCTCTTTGTGGTTGCGCATGAATCAATCGATCTGCACCCGCTAACATTAGAGATGACCGTGATTTCAATTATTCACATCCAAAACACCGTCTCTGAATGAACAGAGTGACTGTGTCCTGCTGACACATTGTTTTGAGAAAATGTCATGACTGGCACCCAGCTGAGCCTTACAAAATGCGGTGCTAAATGTCACACACAATAACCTTTGAGATCAGATTTTTGTCAATAATCCACCTGAACGTGATTTAGCGGCCAAGATGTTTATGGTAAAACGAGGCCTGGTTTTGTCCTTTCCTCCTCGTCTTCTTTCTCAAATCACAGCTAAAGCTGCAAAAGTTTTGGTCCCAACCGCTGCAGGAATCATATAGAAAATGCTCGTAGTGGCAGGGTAAAAGGAATCTATAAGAGAGTGGGGGCTAAAGAAATGCTTTTGTCAGAAAGTTCCTCAGTTATACAACAGTATAGCATGTTAACACAATGCACTTTTGTCAGAAGCATGTTGGATTATATCAACAAGGAAAACTCAGTCACCTGTCATATATGTACAGTGTTTGTCCTATTAAGTGTACTCCCTCTTCCAGTACATGTTCATGTGTACATGCGTGGATGCATGTCTGTGAGCAAATGTTGACGTGCCTTGGATAGCCTCTGCACGCGTGACAGTGGGAGCCTTATTTCATCAGCGCTATCTGCTGCCATGTTGCCATCATCTCTCATCACGTGATACAGCAAGAGCACACTCACGCACACTAACACACACACACACACACACACACACACACACACATTCACAATCTCTAATTAGTTGATAGCCAAGTTACCTTAAGGCCACTACCCAAAACAAAATGACAAACGGACTCAGATCTTCGGGAATGTTCTCTGGCATCACTGGTGCCAAAATTCCACATTTGTAGTGGACATTTTTGCAGTTTTCAAATCCTCGTTTTTGAGAAACACCAAGAAAATACATTTGTTTTTAATACTTGCAACTTACTGCAAACATGTAAACACAAACACAGTTTGGCGCCTTCACTTTCTCACCCACCACGATGGCTCTTCCTCGGGTTTTTCATCCTCATGGGGAAGATTGTACTGCACTTGTCAGCCAGTGCTCTTTTCTCTCCATGCCCTGTGTTGTTTGTGAGAGCTCCGTGTTTTCTTCACTTTAATCTCTGTCTCACAGTGAGGACGAGCTCTGGCTGTAGTTTCTGAGAGTCAGTCTGGTGTACCTGGGTGAGGGGGGAGAGGGGGGAGGGTGGGAGGGGACTGGCGGCAGACAAAGCTCCGTCTCTGAAACGGGTGAGCCACTGCTGGATGCCAGAGAGTCACGGAAGGGTGATGGAGGAGTCAAAGCGATTAGCTCCTCTTCCAGCTCTGCTCTCCTCAGCGGGGAGTCGGGCAGGTGGCCGAGGTGGGCCCCTCGCATGGGGGAGATGGAGGGGGAGGCCTGGGGGTGAGGAGGCGGCAGGGGGTAAGGTGACTCCGGGAAGGAGTGAATGGGGCAGCCGCTTCGGCCTCCCAAGCTGGACTCCACAGGGGGGAGGGGCTGGACGTCGGCGTAGGTGGTGAGGGTTGGGGGCATCGGGATCTCACGGGGCAGCAGATAGGGGTCGCCTGGGTGAGGAGAGGGGGGGGTGTGTTTGTGCATGTGCGGATGCGTCGGCGAGGCCAAGAGCATCATGCTGTTAAGCTCGGTGATGTTGGCGGTGAATCGGTTCACCACACAGCTGATCTGATCCATCAGTGAACTCTGGGGCTGTCCTGGGTGGTCGTCCACGGTAACCAAGCGACCGTCGCTCCCGGCGACAGCGGAGCCACTGCTGGAAGGACCACAGCTGCTGCTGCTGCCACCGCTGCACACACTACTCGAGTACTTGGGAGCACCGGCCATCTGAGACTCCTCGGCTGAGCTGGCTCCTATTCTCTGGCTGACCGTGCTGATGGGCGAAGGAGTCTGCGGTCGGTATGTGATGGAGTAGCACTCTTCCGCTTCAGAGAGATCGTACAGGGTCTTGTCAGTGCCGGTGTCAGGATGAGTGGGCAGGGAGGACATGGAGGGGAGGGAGGGCAGGGGGATGTGCGGGGGCAGGTCAGCCCCACCGCAGTATCGCTCCTCGGAGGTTTTGGAGAAAGGCTTAATGACGGCAGTCTGATTGTTCTCTTTCCTCTTAATGTGGAAGGACAGCCGTTGCCACAGGTGGTTGCCACGGGAACTGCTGCGCTCTGTCTGTGCCCAAGACACAGATTTACCATTGGAGCTGCAAAACAAATGATAAAAGAAAGGGGCATGTACAGTTTATTTTTTTAACTAAACACTTGTTTTAAATAATTATAAAATGTTAATTCAGAATCGAGTTTACTTTTCTCTCCTTTAACACCACAGTTCGTTCTTCCTTGTTTCGTCTCAGGTTATCTCATCTTATTCTTAATTTTTCTAACCAACACTAACAATTTCTTCCACTTTTCTCCACATCACCCCCCCCCCCCAATCCCTTTGTCTGGTTAATTAGTGTGATTAATCTAAAAAGAAACTCCCAAATTAAATGTCACACCACCATGGCTGAAGTGGTGAAACCAACTCAAATCACCCTAGAGACTCACACAGCCACACATAAATAGATTGTGTGATGCTCATCCATCCCTGTCCGTATGCCCCACATGTTGACTCGCACCTACACACAGAAAGAGCTGTAATTTACTAGTTTTTTGATGCCACAGCAAGAGTTTTGTGCAACACCAAATTGGGCTAAGCAAGACCGTGCAACCTGCAGAAACACATGTTGCACATAGCAGAGAAGTGTTTGAGGTCTTTTTTATTCTAGCTTGTAAAAACATGATGGTTTCAAAAGGGGTTCCTTCTGAAGGGCTGTGGTTCCGCCAGAGAATCCCAAGAATACGGAACAGATATTGCACACGGGACGTTTTTTCCTCCGATTCACTAGATTTGTGTCCATCTGTGCTTGCTCAGGCGGCACAATGACGGCATCTCAAAGGCAGCAGTTTCCAGCCCTGCACTGAGGAGACAGGCAGCCCAGCCAATTACCACCACCCACAGAGGACAACAGGACCAAAAGAGATGGGGAAGGCAGGAATAATGTGAACAAGGAAGCACTTGTGACATTTCCTATAAAAGCGTGATTGAAATCTTGCTTTCCAAGCGAGGTGAGCTGAAGTAGCCTGCTGACAAATGAAAATCTACACTTGTCTTCTTTTCTCACATTTCTTTTTCGGCGAGTGGCTGTGCGTCACTCCCTTTGTGTCCTTTGATCGGTTTATTGTCAGCACAGCTGACTTGTGGATGCTCTTAAGCCCGATGTGAACACCATTACGGCGCTGCTTTTCATGCTAGTTCCTGAGCCTTCTCTCCTTTACTTCCTGTTGCTCCTGCTTTTCATCTCTCAGTCAATCTTCCTCTCATTTACATCTCTCTTTCCAGTCTTTGCTTTATCCGCCCTTCCTAAGTTCATTCTGTCTCATTCTGTGCCATGTCTCCATTAGGCAATTGCCTGCAGTTCATGTTAAGGTCAGAGGAACAGTCAAGCAGACTCCGGTGGGGAGTTCAGGGAAATCAATCACACAGAAAGCTCACACGCACATACGCCCACTCCTTAAATAGTCTCAGAGTGGGGCCATTATATAAGCTCAGACTGTAACTGCAGACTAACCTGACTTTAACCTGAAAAGAGCAGACCACCACACACACATACCTAAGTGTCTCTGTGGTGGAGCCTCTCCGTTTCCACAGGTTGACCAGACTGGAAGAACGACTGGCAGCCGAGGATGATTTGCCGTCACCCACATGCATTCGCACCACTGTGCTCGTGGTGAAGGCACTGCGCACGTTACGCTCTGGTTTGGCCAGAATGATGTACACCTGACGGGACATACAACATAAAAAAGTGACTCAAACATGGCTTAACAATGTGAAAAGAGAATCCCTGAGTTGTATATTGTCCTCAAACAGCAAATGCATAAAATATTGCATTGATTTCTGAAGAAATTATGCTATTTCTACTTAAGGAAATTTTTAATGATACCTGTAAATGTCTTACTTTTAATTAATGATTCTACAAGTGCAACTTACTGTCATTTCAAATTTTCAGAGTATTTAATCTTGTTTGATTAAGTGAATTGGTTCTGTCTGTTTAACTGTTTATTGTTTTTGTTTGTTTTATCATAGTGTTGTAATTGAGACCAGACCGAGACCAGAGTGTAGAAAGACCAAGACTTTAAAGGGTTGCGACCAAGTCAAGATCAAGACCACTGTGTATGTACATGTAGGTCTTCGTCTTGACCACTTATCTTGGTCTTAGGAGACTATGGTCTTGACTACAACACTATTTTTCACTCCTTTTCTTCCACTTTCAAGCGTTTTCTGGCACCTCCCAGGCTAACACTGTGAATGTGAAGCTGTTCTTAATGTCTTGATTTAAAAAAAAAAAAAAATGTCTACATGAAGGGTCGACACTACCATGACTCTGGTACCACACATGACCTTTTGGACTACAGCCAGCTCTCTCTGGCTTTAAGAAAATAATTATGAGGAAAAAAGCTGCAAATTTAAGAGAAAAACATAAGGTTAAATGCAAAAAGTTGGAAATTTATTGGAAATAAGTCAAAAGTGTTCAAGCAAAGTCACAAAAAAAACCCTCAAAAATTACTAACATTGACAGGCCGATTTACACTTATAACTTGCTGTTTTACCTTCGTTTTAAGTCTCTAATATGTTTTGCAGCGCCATGCAGATTTTCTTTGGTTGAAAACTGCTCAAGTGACTCATGCCTGGTCTACACTAGTGAACGCCCTCATCAGTGACTTTTTCATACATAAAAGAATACAAAAAGGAATTTAAAAAGCAGAAATCAGTATTGAACATACTTGTTGCATTTAAGAGTTCTTCCTGCAACTCTACTGGGACACATTTCTATTGTCAGTGAGGAAAATTTGACATTTCAGAAGGCATAAATGCAAACACTGGATGACATTGTGAATTTTATGCACTCAAATTTCACGTCCAATACCAAGGTATTTATTAAACATTCTAGTTGTGTGTTACCACTTAAGACTGAGTGCCCATATTTCACTATGGAGAAAATGACTGGAAAAGCAGAAAAACACTAATCTATACCACACCAGTTACTTAACTAACGCAGACAGATCTGCTCCACTGGTAAGTGAAGGTTTAATAAACCTTTTGCTCTGACCTAGAGTGTGTTTGAGGTTTCCTGCAATCAGAAGAATAAGACAAAAAGAACAAGGTGCCATTTAATTTAGAGCAAGAAGAAAGGAAACCTTTACCTTGGGTACAAACATGCAGCACAGGGCAACAGTGGCACTGAGGCTGACACTGAAGCACATGGTGATGATTTTGTAGTTGGAGCCAAAATAGATGGGCACAAATGCCAGCCAGATGATACATGTGGTGTACATGGTGAAGGCAATATACTTGGCCTCGTTGAAATTTGCCGGGACATTACGTGTCTTGGAGAGAGAAAGACAGGCAGGGCGAGAGAACACGTCAGCAAATGCTGTCACATTTCTTAGTTTGAATAATGTTGCTTACCCTACCAGGATTTAGCAGAATAAAGCAGACTATTTTATTAACAGGTTCCAAAGAGCCAGAATAGATTGCAGTAAATACAAGTTATCATTTTATTGCTATTCCCAGCATTCTGTGTAAGTGAATTTTGTGAAGCATAGAATCCTAAACCTGAACCAACAGAACTGCATTAGTTTACATGGCTGCTGTGCATAAACACGGTTAATTTATTTATTTGAAGTGCAGTGCATTTCAGCATTTGTCTCCTTCCAGGTCTGCACTCACACTCCATGAAAAATGGATGCCTGCAGGGTCCTGATAATCAAACACTGACTTTATAATGTGATTGGGTAGACAAAATTTCATATACTGCATTTGAAAGGTCTTAGGGAGCACACATAAACAGTGGTTTAATCATTTCTTTTCAACTCTTGTTATCAAGTCTTCTCTCACATAGACTACAGCAGTCTGTAGTATTTACTACAAACTGGTAGACACAGTATGAGTGCAAATTTAAGAGTTATAATAACCTATGCCAATTATTGCATACGCTTCCGATTATTAATTTCATTTTCTCAGCGGTGGCATTGTCATTAAGGTCATCGTAAACAGTGCTTTACAGAACAAAAAGATATATAATAATGGTAACAGCTAACACAAGCTTTTACCTTGAAGGCATAAAAGGTGCAGCTGAGAATAAGCAAGCCATTGTATCCCAGTGGGGCAACCACTCCGAGGTTAGTGGTGTTGCATATGAGGTTGACCTGGTGAATGCTTGGGTAGTCATGGATCACCTACAGACAGACAAAGAAACATGACAGCTCAGTGATTTACAGCACAATGAGGCTCCTGGCAAAAGAAAAAAGTACAAATTCAGTTTATTCATTTATCACCCTGAAAGCTTCAAGTGCACCAAATGTCTGAATTGTTGTAAAACCAATTCACTGATAACACAGCTTTAAGGAAGGAAAAAGAGGAGTTAAAATAAGAATGATTTTAAATTCTACAATGTGTTCCAAATTATTATGCAAATGATATTTGTCTCTGATTTTCCTAATTAGTTGATGCAACTGACAGTAATTATAATTTTCAAGTCATCAACTGTTAAAGCATAATTCAAATTTTATTGAACAAACTGCCAAATGATAACTATTTTTTTGCAAAAATAAAAAAAAACCTTAAAATGCATTGTTCCAAATTATTACGCACAACAGCGTTTCAAAACATTTTATTGGTTGTAAAGAATTGAAAATGGTCATTTGTTGAATTTGCAGCATTAGGAGGTCATATTTACTGAAATCAAAAGCTATTTCAATCAAAAACATCCTAACAGGCCAAGCTACATGTTAACATAGGACCCTTCTTTGATATAACCTTCACAATTCTTGCATCCATTGAACTTGTGAATTTTTGGAGAGTTTCTGCTTGAATTTCTTTGCAAGATGTCAAAATAGCCCCCCACAGCTGCTGTTTTGATGTGAGCTGTCATAAAACGCCCGTTTCACTGGCGAAAGTAGGACACCAAACACTCTCTGTGAGTTTGCACATTTATTAACCCCTTGCACTCCGGTCAATTTCCCTAAAAACGCCAAAAAATAATGTGCCCAAAGTAAATTGAAAGCTGTTCTTCAACCCTTTGCAGCATCTTCATGGGGTTGGTCTCATTTAAAAGAAAACACTTTGAATTTTTTGGCAAAACAGTCATAATCTCTCTAAGTGCTCCGGCCACTGAGTTACAGTCATCTAAACATAGTGAACTTGAAGAAAATAAATTTGGCCTGGGTGTTTTTTTGGATACAAATGCTTGCAAATAACACATAGCTTCAGATCCGGGCTGGAAAATGCAACAGAAATGTAGAACCAAGTGTTATCCAGCTGAGGTCCAAATTTTGTAACAATACCACAAAAAATGAATATATTACACAGCTTTTTTCTCAGGTAGTTCCCAGGCATTTTGGAACTGTGCCAAATGGCACAGTTTGGAAAAACGTCTGTAACTTTTGAATGATTCAACGTAGAAGCTTCATTTTGGGCTCTAATGAAAGGTCACACTCAGGGCTGTGTCTGTGTCTGTGTCTGTGTGTGTGTGTGTGTGTGTGTGTGTGTGTGTGGGATTGTTCCCCCCCCCCCTCGCTACAGAGGAAAGACATCGCCCGTTGCGCCACGGTCCGTCATGCAGCGATGACGCACAGCTGTAATTTACCGATCGGTCAAAAGTCATTTTGATTACAATTTTCAGGGATAAAGAATAATTTAGCTTAGAACACCTTACCTCTTCACAGCAGAAGCGGAGCTGGCGAACTTCTTCCTCATTGTCAGACGAACGCGACGCTGGTCTCGCGACCCGATCAAAACATAATTCCATTATTGCGGTTTTGCGCTTCCATGATTGCGGTTTTTGGCGAACGATTTTTCAAAACAAATAACAGTAGTAATTAAAAATAGACTGGCAAACGCGTGTGTGTCACTCAGCCTTCATCGTCGGCCTCCGTCGGTCTATGATGACCATAGAAGACAATCCTAATATCTATTCTGCTGGGACAAAAACAAAAAAAGCACCACCTGGCCGAACATGCTGATGCGCGAATGGCAGTCGCTGTCACAAAGGTTGCACTTGTGGATGGTCTCCGTGCTGCTGGGTCTGTGGGGTTCTTCCTGCGGGTCCTTTTTATCATCCGCTGCAGCATTCTGTCTTCACCCAGCCTTAAAAAAAAACAGCTCGCGAACTTCTCTGCTTCAATTGGCTCACTGCATTCACAGCGTTGGTAGGCGGGTCCTTCTTGCTAGGTTTTCAGTCATTGGTTCTTCAAGGTTTCAGAAACCCAACTCAAGGCTCTTATTAGTCGAATGAGAGGTCAATCAGATGAACTAATCTGTTCGCAGCTGTGTCTGTAGCTTTTATTTTCAGTGCGCGCTTGGACGCCATCACCATCTCCATCATGCGTCCTACATCACCATCTCCATCATGCATCCTAGAGCGCACGAGGCCCTCGTGCGCTCTGGGACGCAGAGACTTGCCCGCCCGCGGTACAACGGAGTGCAAGAGGTTAACATAAAAACAGACAAGATCCTGAACATACAAAAACTAAATCATGAAGTACACAATGTTGAGTACTGGAGGAGAGTGGGGCTTGACGTCCAGGGGGATGGAAGCCAGGGAAAATCTGGACAGGGGTGGAATCCAGCCAGAGCTCTCCCAGAGGCAGCAGGGCTCACGGCTGAAAATAAGGGGAAGACGTACCTGAACGGAGCTCTCCTACTCTCTGGGCACGGCATCCACCCGTGCCCCAGGATCATGGCAGATCCCCCTCCGCAAGGGGTGGGTCCCAGACACCCCAGGGTAACATCACGGAAAAAAAAAAAACCCACACAGAAGACCCGCTCCCAACAAGAAAAACAACCCACCCCGAGGGGGAGGAGGGGGAACCCAGGCACGGAGGGGCCAAGACCCAACAAACAAAAAAACAAAACAAAAAGAAAACACTCATGACCCACACACTGTCCAACAGGTGGTCTCCTGGAACACAAGCCCGGCAGTTTGGGCAGCCTTCCTGAGTCCCAGCACCACCAGTGTCTGTGCTGGAATACGTCGGGTGGCCTCCCGGTGTTCTAGAACCACCTGAGCAGGAGGGGCAGCCCATCCGGCGGCCTCCTGGCATCCCTACACCGGTGAGCCGCAGACCACAACATGTTCCCCTCCGGGGGCAGCAGCCGGGCAAAGTGGTCCCCACAGAGCGCAGGAGCCGGGAGATGGCATCTTCCTGGGATGGGCGGCCAATTAGTGGGAACCTCCCACGATGTCCGACGATGGTGAGGGATCTAAGGCAACCTCGGGTGAAGGCGTGGCACCCGCGGCGGCCCCAGATTGGGACGTGGCATCCACGGCAGCCCCATACTGGGGCGTGGCACCTATGGTGCCCCTGGACCAAAGCATAGTATCCACAACTATCAGGCTGACCTGCGAGAGCACAAGGCCCAGGAGGTGATCAAACAACGGGACCCCAGACTGGGACGTGGCTGTACCTGCGGAGGCCCTGGACTGGGGCATGGCTGCACCAGTGGAGACCTCAGACGGAGGGCGAGCAGCACCCACGGAGGTCTCGGATGGAGGGGGCACCCACGGAGACCTCAGACGGAGGGGGAGCAGCACCCATGGAGACCTCGGACAGAGCGGGAGCAGCACCCACGACGACCTTGGGAGAAGGCTCACACACACAGAACACAGACACCGGGTCAGAGTCACCGACAGCAGTGGAGCCCAGTGAGGAGAGCTCAGGCACAGTGGACGGCTGCACTTGGCTCTCCCCACCAAGAGCCAGGCAAGCTTTCTCTAAGACAGATAACGTGAAGACAAAAAAGAGATCTTGTCTGAGCTCGAGCTCTACCGCCGTCCAGGACTCCGGCGATCCAGGCTGGGACGTCTCAGCCTTCTACGTCTGGGCGTCTCCACCTGATACAGCCACCTCAGATGGGGGGGGAGGTGTTTTGGTCCTCTCCATCTGGACGTCCACTCCGGACATGACCACCTCTGACAGGGCGGAAAGGAAAAACACCGGAAAACAGTTACCGGGAGTGGTGGAGCTTGGCAAGGACAATTCGGGAGCAGAGGACATCTGCAGCCGGTTCTCCTCACCACGAGGCACACAAGAGTTCTCTAGATCTGTAGGTGTTAGAACAGAACAGAGTACTTGCCTGGACTTGAGCTCCACCGCCGCCCAGGACTCCGGCAACTCTGCTGCGACTACCCTTGCAGCAGGTGGATGCAACCAATTGACCTCCAGGCTTGGTGGTCCCCAGTGGTGGACCTCCCAGCAGGATGGCAGATGCTGGAGGTGACCTCACCGAAGGTGCCGGCACCCATGCCGCTGAATCCAGGGGACACACAACTGTCAGCTCAGGATTCACAGCATGGGTGGCACTTTCCTCCCGTCCCGGATGTGGCCACAGGGCTGGAACTGGAACTCCCAGGACTGCTGGTTCCTCCGTCATCCGGAAGCTCCTTCCCAAGGGCGACGGATTCTCGGAAGAAACACAAAAACACACGGGAGAGGGAGGCGAGGGCGAGTCAACAGCAGCAGGTGGTGAGGACTCAGCTAAACTTGGCCGCTGTTGCTGAGCCTCATCACTGGGAATAAGGCAAGGTATATCATTATGATGAAAAAAGGAATGACAACCTACCTGCCTTATTTCCCGGGGCCCGATGGTTCCTACTGTTGAGGTGGGACCAGATGAGGCTCCTCTGCCCACCACTGGTGTTGCCTGGGAAGGAGGCAGAGGTTTGGGTCTCTGGTGACAGAGGCGGGACGCCAGAGCTCGGGGCTGGCGAGGAGCCAATGGCGCTGAAATTCGGGAATGTTCTCCGGTTGACACCGACCTGGATTTGCGGACTGAGCTCCTCCCGTGATACTCCCACTGCAGATCCATAAGAAAAACCCTCTCCCTTTCTTCGGCATGCAGCACAAGCCGGGGGTAACGCTGCACAGCCACCTCTGCCAGGCTTAAGTTCCACAAGGCATCTTAAGGAGTAGGAGATGTGTGAGCGTCGGCGATATGTCCATCCACCTCCCGGAGTGCAGTGCAGAGCTCCCAACCCAAACTCTGTGAAAACTGACTTCCGCCTGCTGACATCTCAGCAGGCATAGGATGGTAAAAATGGGGAAAAGAAATTATGGGAAAAAAGAAAAATTACAAAACCCACAGAGGCTGGTGTCCAAGTGGTCATGTCCTTCAGTCATGAAATGCACGTTTCACGGGCGAAAGTAGGACACCAAACACTCTCTGTGAGTTTGCACATTTATTAACATAAAAACAGACAAGAACCTGAACATACAAAAACTAATTCATGAAATACACAATGACGAGTGCTGGAGGAGAGTGGGGCTCGACGTCCAGGGGGACGGAAGGTAGGGAACGCCTGGCCAGGGGCGGAATCCAGCCTTGTCTTTTTGTATCTGTACAGATACAAAAAGACAAGAATTAAACAGGAACCAAACACAGCAGACAGAAAAACACTAAACTAGACAGGAAACTGGCCACGGCACCCACCCGTGACGCAGGATCATGACAGAACTGCCTCCCACCCTCATTTTGCTACAGAAGGCACGGTTCTTCTTTTTGTACCATGGAAGAAAGTGGTCAGTCAGAAACTCTATATACTTTGCCAAGGTCATTTTCACACCTTCACAGACCCTAAAGGGGCCTACCAGCTCTCTTCCCATGATTCCAATCCAAAACATGACTCTGCCACCTCCTTGCTGATGCCGCAGCCTTGTTGGGACATGGTGGCCATCCACCAATCATCCACTACTTCATCCATCTGGACCATCCAGGGTTGCACAGCAGTAAACAAGAGTTTTTGAAAATTAGTCTTCATGTATTTCTGGGCCCACTGCAACCATTTCTGCTTGTGAGCATTGGTTAGGGGTAGCTGAATAGTAGGCTTATGCACAACTGCAAGCCTCTGGAGGATCCTACACTAGAGCTGAAATGAGTAGTTGACGTTGTCGACAAATATTTTTACTGTCAACAAATCGTTTAATTATAAAGTTTATATGCATGCCGCGGTAATGTTCAGTTGTAACTGCAATGCACGACCGGAACTGCAATGCATGACTGGAACTGCTGAGGGCAGTATCATCTCTGTTGTCCGGCATGCATGAACAATTTCCGGCGAAGAAGAAGAGGAGCACATTTATGTCTCTGAGTATGGCAAATGTCGAAGTGGATTAAAAAAAAAACAAAAAAAAACAGGCCCAAACTTTCTGTTGTTTGGGAACATTTTACAGAAGACAAAAAAACCAAAACAAGTAGAATGCAGACTTTGCAAGGCAGACCTCTCTTAGCACGGCAGCACTACAGTGATGCATCCGCATGTGAAACAACAGCACCCGGGAGTCACAACATTACTGTCTGCTGGGTAAGTTTTAGTGAGTAAAGAAAGTTAGCGCTGCTTATTTTCAATGGCCAACTGTTTCAAGCTTTAGAAAAATGACAGTACTGTTAGTATGTGCTGTTAATGTTAGCTTACCTGTTTGACAATAAGTTCTCTGGTTGCTGAGGGTCAAGCTATCATGGCTAACGTGTTGAATGCAGTAAATGACTGAATTACAGGAGTCGCTATCGCTTTTTCATGTCTGTTAATATTAGCCCTCATTCTGAATATTACTTACACTAGCTGAGACAAAATAGCATTTAAATGCCTCCCGCCCACGGGAGACAGAATGTTAAGAGGAATTAAACAGCAGCTGAGGTAAAATATGCATGAGACTAGACCCCCCCAACAAGAAGCAGAGATGGTGGACATGAGAAAAACAAACGCGATGAGTCAACTAGTTGAAAAAAAAAATAGTTGTTAGATTAGTCGACTACTAAAATAATCTTTAGTTGCAGCCCTATCCTACACCTTGAAGGACTCCAGAGGCACCAGCAGCTTCAAATACCTGTTTGCTGCTTTGTAATGGCATTTTAGCAGCTGCTGTCTTAATCCGATGAATTTGTCTGGCAGAAACCTTTCTCTTTATGCCTTTATCTGCACAAACCCATCTGTGCTCTAAATCAGCCACAAATTTCTTCACAGTACGATGATCATGCTTAAATTTTCATGAAATATCTAATGTTTTCATATCTTGTCCAAGGCATTGCACTATTTAACGCTTTTTGGCAGCAGAGAGATCCTTTTTCTTTCCCATACTGCTTGAAACCTGTGGCATGCTTAATAATGTGGAACATCCTTAAGTAGTTTTCCTTTAATTGGGCTCACCTGGCAAACTAATTATGACAGGTGTCTGGGATTGATATCTGTGATCCAAAGAGCCCTGAGACACAATACCATCCATGAGTTTAATTGAAAAACAAAAAGTTGAAAGTTTATAACACTAAAATCCTATTTGCATAATAATTTGAAACGCGGTGTAAGGGCCCTATTTTGACAATCATCTGTGGACGTTTATGCCAGACATTCCACCATACACCAGTGTTTTTGTTAGTTTCCGCCAGCGCATTGTCTGTTTTTTATGCTTTGCATCACGCCACCAAATTACCAGTAGACGGTGCGCCCACTATATGCTAGGAGGTGGAGGCTCATTTCAAAGAGGTGTGGCGGCATGCAATCTAATGCGCATTACTATTATAGTCTATGTCATGAGAATCCACTTTTGATCAGGAAAAAGGAGGTCTGTCGTTAGAAGTGCATTGTTTAATGATATTTCAGTGGTGTGTTTTGAAATCGCGGCGCTCCGTAGCTCATGAGGAAATGGCATGTGCTGGGATCTTATTTTAATATAGAGAGTTGTAACAGTCATCATAATCACCCATCATTTTAATTATATGATGATCACACACTAGTTTTTTTTTATTTCATCCACACTTTTATTTTAATTGCGGACTTACTGTTGGGGTCTATAGATTAGTTAATTATTAATGAAGGATAAATTAGTTAATTAATGTAGGATTTTTTTTAGGGGAATGAATGAATGAACAGGGAAGATGTGTGCGCATGGGGGGAGGCTTGACAGTCTGAAGATTTTTATTTCATCCATATTTTCATTTTAATCACAGACTTATTAAGCATTAATGTGTTTATTTTTAGGGGAGCAAATGAATGAACAAGGAGTGTGCAGCATTTTACTTATCCCTGTACTCCCCACAGAGACAGGAGAGGTGTCCACACATCTGCCTCAGCTGCGCGCCCTGGGTTTCCAGCCCGGCCGAAGCCGCCTGCACCGTGCCTAGGGTTGAGATTCTCCACCAGCAAGCTCCCCAACTTTCTAACATAACTAACTGGGTATCAACTGTGATTGATGTCTTCCTTATTGCAGCATTACTATTGCATGCATTTTGGCTCACACGCACAGGCTTTGGTCAGCACAAAACCTAACCGTTATGATCACAGTTCACTTTAGATAATGCACCTCTTTGTATTAAAGGGATGGGAAGGAACGCTTTGGATTGGATTATCCAAAACACACGCCTGAATGATCAGACTGGCCTCTTTGCACCATGCAGCGGGGGAAAGTTCATCTCTATGCCGTTGTGATAAGGAAATAAACTTGGAAACGTCCATAAACGTGTTCTGCATCAATGACAACTGACTAACTGACCGCGTCGTTGTAATACGGCCCTAAGTCTATATGATTATTACCTCCGCCAGGCCGAAAAGGCCAGGAGGAGGTTATGTTTTTGCCAGGGTTTGTGTGTTTGTTTGTCTGTTTGTCTGTCTGTCTGTCTGTTGGTTAGCAAGATAACTCAAAAAGTCTTGGACGGATTTCCATGAAACTTTCAGGCGTTGTTGGAAATGGTACAAGGAAGAACTGATTAAATTTTGGGGATGATCCGCATCACCGTCTGCATACAGGAATTTTTTAAAGCATTTTTCCACACTGTGACATATGGCCATTTTCAACATGTGCGCAGGCGCAATGGACGGCGCTGGGCGTCGTGTCTGACCAACACAAACTCCGCCTTCTTCAACGTTTTAGCCACAAAAGCATGCGGAAAACACTGGTGGCCTGGGCCCGCCAGCCATAGGCGCTGCGCACATTGCGCTGGTCGTCGTGTCTGACCAACACAAACTCCGCGTTCTTCAACGTTTTAGGCACAAAAGCACGCGGAAAACACTGCTGGCCTGGCCCCGCCAGCGTGCGTGTTTTTGCGCCACGCTGCAAAACCTGACACGGACACCTGTCCGCCGCCCGATTATTTGCCACAAATTCCCCGCCCAGCTATAGGCGCTGCGTAAAAACGACCTCTCTGCCGGGGAAAATTCTAAATTCTGTTTTGCCGCCGAGCGCAACCCCAATATAATATAAAACCCACGACCAATCTGCATCCGTCAGTGGAGGAGATGCGCACACCAACACTTCAGTTTATTACCTCCGCCAAGGAGGCAATGCTTTTACAACCGTAAAACGGGGCTATAAGGGACGGCGGGGTAATATGGGACACTTTTCTAAATGTAATTCTGCTTTTTTAATTTTGCTTCCGCCTAGATTTGATGAAGGATTCATGGATATTTGACAATAACAACACAACTCAGCGTCCTGCTCAAAATAAAAAAAGAATTACATTTAAAACATTTCCCAGAAAAGTGTCCCTTATCAACCCGCCGTCCCTTATTGCCCCGTTTTACACTACTGAACCACTAATCCTATCACTATCACATTGATTGTCATTCATTAATTGTCTGTTTATTGCACTGTCCATGTCAAATAAACAAATAATCATTGTGAATCCAATTGCTAGTCATATCTTTTCATGCTCAGGGAATCTGAAAACGTACACACAAACACTGTATGGGGGGAACTGTGCCGCTTGGCGGAGGTCTGCGCTCTCCGAGTGCTTTTCTAGTTTGATTTTGTTCTGCCTCTCATCTGTCGTTAAAATCGGTACACATTGCTGTTATCAGCTGATTCTTCCAAACCAATCACTCTAAAGTGAACTGACATAATAGTAATACAATATTTACCTCTGCCAAGGAGGTTATGTTTTCATCGGCGTTGGTTTGTCTGTTTGTCTCTGTCTGTCTGTCTGTCTGTCTGTTTGTTAGCAAGATAACTCAAAAAGGTATGGACGGATTTTCATGAAATTTTCACAGATTGTCAGAAATGGGGTATCCTACAGATGATTACATTTTGGTGGTAATCCGGATCACCGTCCACAAGAAAACTGCCATTACGCAAAATGCCATTTTCGTGAATAACTACTAAACCACTAATCCTATCATTGTCAATCCAATTGCTTGTCATATGTTTTCATGGTCAAGGAATCTGAAAACGTACACACAAACACTGTATGGGGGGAACTGTGGCGCTAAACTGCCATTACGGAAAATGCCATTTTCGTCAATAACTACTGAACCACTAATCCTATCATTGTGAATCCAATTGCTAGTCATATGTTTTCATGGTCAAGGAATCTGAAAACGTACACACAAACACTGTATGGGGGGGAACTGTGGCGCTAAACCGCCATTACGGAAAATGCCATTTTCGTCAATAACTACTGAACCACTAATCCTATCATTGTGAATCCAATTGCTAGTCATATGTTTTCATGGTCAAGGAATCTGAAAACGTACACACAAACACTGTATGGGGGTAACTGTGGCGCTTGGCGGAGGTCTGCGCTCTCCGAGTGCTTTTCTAGTATAATTTTATTTTGCTTCAATTAATGGAGTTACTAGGACCACATTTCTATTTACAATGGTGGTGAGGAAAAAAAGAGTCTTAGCCTCTTGAGGAAATGGGGGTTTGGGGTAAATAAGATAAAAGAAATAAAATTAGCACACGAGACAATAAAAAAAAAACCTGTTCAGTGGTATTAGAGGGTCAGAGACAACTCCATTTGTCAGAGAGAACATTGAAATATGACTAATACGTACAGTTTTAAGGCTTTTTAAAATATAGTTGCTTGAAATGACAATAGACCAAATGCAGTATTTGTTTTAGTAACTTTCAAAAAATAAGTTCAGCAGCACACACATAAAGATCTTTTGGAAGAGGAAATACAAATAAATTTGGTCCTAACTCAGATTGTCAGGGTTCTGAACAGAGTCAGGGCACCATGCTCACATTTTAAGTTCTTTTCTGTTCTTTTCTGTATTTTCCTCTCCTTAGCTTAGTTTGGTTATGTTTGTTTTATTTACATCTGCCTTTTATCAGGAACTTGAATCAGGCCATGCCTCGTTTTAAGTTTATACTTATACTTTATTAATGTTATCATGTTTTTGGTTTGGTTTAGGTTTTATTTTTCATGATCACAGTTATGCTTGATTTGGATTCTCATGGTTATGTTATGTTTACTTCTGTTTTGATTTTCGGCTGGGTTTTTATGTTGAACGCCTTCTGTTATTCAGTGTGCACAGCTGCGATGAGTTTTTTGATTACTGATTGTTCATGGGTGTTGTTAATTTACTGCACTATACAGACATGTTGCACACTGCCATCGGTGCGGCAATCTACCGGGATGTCATATCATGCTTTGTCATGTCAAGTCAAGTAAAGTAAGTTATGTCATGTTCTCATCACGTCTTGTTTCAAGTTTTGCTCATGTCTGGAATGCAGTTTTTGTTCAACAAATCATGTTGAGGAGGAGAAAGCCTGTGCATGGGTCCAGTTCTTTGTCCCGGAGGGGAAAACATGACACAGATTAGGGCTATAATGTGATATAATACTTTCATATAGTCCCCTTTTTCCTTTTTATTTGGTGTATTAGGTGTATTTATCAAATGGTTAATAAAAACAATATACACAGAAGTAAACTGAATAAAGGCATAATTTTTCTTGAAATTGATATACATTTTTTTTCTACTGCGACATGCAATCATTTTGTTATTTTCTCTGCTGGCCTACTGAGCAGACTCAAAAAGTTTACCTCAGGAGGCTCCATGAGGAAGAGGGCCACGATGATGCCCAGCTGCAGCAGAATGAGGAGGAAGGCAATGATGAGCTGAGCGCAGGCAGACATGAAGCGAGGTTTCTTTGTGCAGATCTTCTTTTTGCTTCCTGCCAGGATCCGAGCAATCCGGTTCGTCTGGGGTTACATTTCAAACATCATTAAGATATTCAGTATATTAACCAACAGTATTTACATATATTTATTAAAGATTTGCCTTCTCTTTTTCTATAACTACAGAAATTAAGCAATTGCATGCTATAGAAAGTTCCCTGTCAAGTTTAAAGCTTTTCTGCTTAGTCAGTTAATTTCTAACAGTACAGAATACAGCCCAAACACAGATCTAGAGCTTGTTATTGAGGGGTCAGTAGCAGTGTTGGGAGTAATACAGTGGTGTGAAAAAGTGTTTGCCCCCTTCCTGATTTCTCATTTTTTTTGTATGTTTGTCACACTTAAATGTTTCACATCATCAAACAAATTTAAATATTACACAAATATAACACAAGTAAACACAAAATACAGTTTTTAAATTAAGGTATTTATTATTAAGGGTAAAAAAAAAATAAATCCAAACCTACATGGTCCTGTGTGAAAAAGTGACCCCCTCCCAAAAAAAACAAAAAAACAAAACATAAATCAACTGTGGTTTAGCATATCTTTGGAAAGCTGAGTTCAATTTCTCTAGCCACACCCACGCCTGATTACTGCCACACCTGTTCTCAACCAAGAAATCACTTAAACAGGACCTGTCTGACAAAGTGAAGTAGACCAAAAGATCCTCAAAAGCTAGACATCATGCTGTGATCCAAAGAAATTCAGGAACAAATGAGAAACAAAGTAACTGAGATCTATCAGTCTGGAAAATGTAATAAAGCCATTTCTAAAGCTTTGGGACTTCAGTGGACCACAGTGAGGGCCATGATCCACAAATGGTGAAAACATGGAACAGTGGTGAACCTTCCCAGGAGCGGCTGGCCAACCAAAATTACCCCAAGAGCACAGCAACGACTCATCCAAGAGGTCACAAAAGACCCCACAACAATATCCAGAGAACTCCAGGCTTCACTTGCCTCAGTTAAGGTCAGTGTTCATGACTCCACCATAAGAAAGAGACTGGGCAAAAATGGCCTAGATGGCAGAATTCCAAGATGAAAACCACTGCTGAGCGAAAAGAATATAAAGGCTCGTCTCAGTTTTGCCAGAAAACATCTTGATGATCCCCAAGACTTTTGGGAAAATACTCTGTGGACTGACAAGACAAAAGTTGAACTTTTTGGAAGGTGTGTGTCCCATTACATTTGGTGTAAAAGTAACACAGCATTTCAGAAAAGGAGCATCATACCAAGAGTAAAATATGGTGGTGGTAGTGTGATGTCTGGGGCTGTTTTGCTGCTTCAGGACCTGGAAGACTTGCATTGGTAAATGGAACCATGAATTCTGCTGTCTACCAAAAAATCCTGAAGGAGAATGTCCAGCCATCTGTTCGTGACCCCAAGCTGAAGCGCACTTGGATTCTGCAGCAGGACAATGATCCAAAACACACCAGCAAGTCCACCTCTGAATGGCTTAAGAAAAACAAAATGAAAACTTTGGAGTGACCTAGTCAAAGTCCTGACCTGAATCCGATTGAGATGCTGTGGCATGACCTTAAAAAGGTGGTTCATGCTCGAAAACCCTCCAATGTGGCTGAATTACAACAATTCTGCAAAGATGAGTGGACCAAAATTCCTCCACAGCACAGTAAAAGGCTCATTGCCTGTTATTGCAAATGCTTGATTGCAGTTGTTGCTGCTAAGGGTGGCCCAACCAGTTATTAGGTTTAGGGGGCAATCACTTTTCACACAGGGCCATGTAGGTTTGGATTTTTTTCTCCTTAATAATAAACACTTTCATTTCAAAATTGCATTTTGTGTTTACTTGTGTTATCTTTGTCTAATATTTAAATTAGTTTGATGATCTGAAACATTTAAGTGTGACAAACATATAAAAAATTAAAAATCAGGAAGGGGTTAAACACTTTTTCACACCACTGTATGTTATTTTTTGACATCACTACTTTGTTAGTAATTGCTGTGTACACAATTAATTTTTCAAAGTAAAATGCAACCGACACGCAGACCCACACCTTTTGCAGCCCTATATTTACAGAATGTATATAGCATTCAAAAGCATAGAATCATGAGGGATTTATATCCCCAAGCGTTCAAAAGCATGGAATCAACACCCAAATCTCCTTACAGTAGTTCCTTTAGGTGTGAAAAAATAATGCTAACCTAAACAGTACTTATTTGTACTTTTCAGCATTTACAATAAACATGGCAATAAGCCATAAAGTTATTTTTTAAAAAATGGTGACAAATTCACATCCCACCAATCTTCAAAGTCAAAGTCATTTGACTTTCAGCAGGTGTCAAAGACCTAATTCTAGCTTGCATTAAAACATTTCTTGCCCCTAGTTGAAATGATGAAGTCACTGTGGGGCAAAATGGATTTTGATCTTTTATGACCAATGTAGATGTAGATTTGTTTTTTAAGGGGATCTATATCCACTGTCTTCTTGGTAGTCTCTCAGAAGCCGAGAATGACATGTTGTGCAGTAATCTGTGGACACACGTGACTTCGGAGGCCGAAGTCCGAAGCGCACAGTTGGTTACAGGTCGGGCATGGAACACCGGCTGTCAGGACGGTGGAAGATGTTCTGTGTCGCCAATCATGTGCAGCTGCAAGGCGTTGGCGGTGGTCATCTTCAGATGCTGTTACGGACCTCCTTATTGCAGCACGCCAAGCAATTCTGTCAGCTGCAGTGCCCTCAAGTTCTCACGGCTGGAGGTCTGTCCACTTGAGGTTTGCCTTGAGGTTGTCCTTGAACCTCTTCTTTGGGCGACCCTGGTTGTGACTGCCCTGTGCCAGTTCTCCATAGAATAGCTGTCTGGGAATTCGGGACTCATCCTTGCGGATGATGTGACAAGACCATCGAAGCTGGGCCTTGATGATCTTGGCTTCGATGCTTGTAAGGCCTCCTTGGTTGAGGACCTCCTGGTTGGTAATGCGATCCTGCCAACGTATCCGCATGATTGACCGCAGAGAGCGTGTGTGGAACTGTTCCAGCCATTTGATGTGTCTGCAGTACAGAGTCCATGTCTCGCAGCCATACAGCAATGATGATAGGACCACAGCACTATACACCTTGAACTTGGTGGATAGACGGATGTCTTTGTGCTGCAAGACTTTGGTACGGAGTCTGCCAAATGTCTGGCTTGCCTTCTGGATCCTTGCTGATATTTCACTGTCCAGGGATCCATCGCATGAGATGGTGCTGCCCAGGTACTTGAAGTTATCAACATTCTTCAGCAATTTACCATCTATGGTGATGCTTGGCTGTTGGGGGACACTGTGTGGTGCGGGCTGGAAGGGGACTTCTGTCTTGCTAAGGTTGACTGTCAGGTCGAACATCTTAGATGCTTCGGAGAACTTATCGACAATTAACTGTAGGTGGTTCTCCTTGTGGGCCATCAGAGCACAGTTGTCAGCATACAGGGTTTCTGTTATGAGCCTCTCCAGTGTCTTGGTCTTTGCCATAAGGCACCTCAGGTCAAACAATGATCCGTCCAGATGGTATCTGATGTAGAAACCCAGGTCGAGGTCTCTGACGGCTCGCAACAGCACTTGCATGAAGAAGAGATTGAACAATACAGGTGCGAGGACACAGCCCTGTTTCACACTACGGGAAATGATGAATTTCTCAGATGGTTCACCGTCTGACAGAACTTCTCCTGTCATGTTGTTGTGAAACAGCCAGATGAGCATGGTGAGCTTCACTGGGCAGCTGAGTTTTCCCAGAATGATCCATAGTGCGCCTCTGTTGACAGTGTCGAATGCCTTTGCTAGATCAATGAAGACTGCGTAGAGGTTCATGTTCTGCTCCAAGCATTTCTCCTGAATCTGTCTCACTGCAAAGACCATGTTAACAGTGCTGCAATCAGGACGGAAACCACACTGTGACTCAGGAAGGTTCTTTTCTGAGACTGTTGAGATCAGCCTGTTCAGGATGACACGGGCAAGGATTTTTCTGGCAATGGAGAGGAGGGATATGCCTCTGTAATTCCCACAGACTGCTCTGGAGCCTTTGTTTTTGTACAGGGTGATAATCATTGCATCACGCAGGCCTGCTGGCATTACCTCCTCTTCCTAGATACTGGTATGAACGGTATGGAATGCCTGTAGAGCCTCTTTGCTAAGTGCCTTGTACACTTCTGTCGGAATGCTGTCCTTGCAAGATGCTTTGCCACAGCTCATCTGTTTGATAGCCTTCCTGACTTCGATCAGAGAAGGAGGGTTGCCAAGTTCTAGGATGGCCGGCTGTTGAGGGATCTGGTCCAGTGCAGATTGATCAACTGAAGAAGGGTGGTTCAGAAATTGGCTGAAGTGTTCTTTCCATCTGGTGTTGATGGCAGCCTTGTCCTTGATGAGGGTGGATCCGTCTGCTGACAGCAAGGGGGTGGAACCAGATTTCGAAGGACCGAAGACCGACTTGATGGAGTTGAAAAACTGCTTTGAGTTGTTGGGGCCAGCGAAGCTTTGAACCTCCTCAGCTTTTTTCTCCCACCACTTGTCATGCATCCTGCAAATCTCCGTTTGGGCTAGAGCCTGGTAAGATTTGAACCTCTTCCTCTTGGGGATGGAGCCTGGGTCATTTTGCTACTCCATGAATGCCTTGTTTTCTTGGTAAGTAGGTCTTCAATGGCACTGTCGTTCTCATCAAACCAGTCCTGATGGGTCCAGCGATTGGGGCCAAGCACTGACTTCGCTGTCTCTGTCACCACTTCTCTGAACTGGCTCTACTTCTGGATTGGGTCTCCAGTCAGTGGTCCCTCAGCAGACAGCTTGTCGTCCAGTCTGTCCTGGAACTTACACGGGTGGAAAGGCTGCAGGAGTTTGGCTGTGTTGAAGGTAGAGTGGACAAGCTTCGGGCGTTCTGGATAGTGTGGAGTGATGTGCAGTTTCTGGGTGGAGCGAACAAGTCTGTGATCTGTCCAGTATTCTGCTCTATGCATGGCTCTGGTGACAAGAACATCCTGGATATCTCGCTGACAGACAATGACATAATCTATCAGATGCCAATGTCTGGATCTGGGATGCATCCAAGTAGTCTTGTATTTGTCTGGCATTCTGAATATTGTGTTTGTGATGACAAGGTCATATTCTGCACACTTGCTCAACAACAGAAGGCCATTACTGTTCATCTTGCCAATGCCGTGTCTGCCAAGTATCTCCTCCCACCTACTGTGGTCACGACCAGTTCGGGCATTGAAGTCTCCGAGCAGTATGAGCTTGTCACTGGCAGGGACGACATCCAGGGCGGAACTGAGGTCGGTGTACAATTGTTCGATTGTTTCCTCTGAGCTCGTTAGGGTCGGGGCATATGCAATGATGATAGTTGCGTGGCGCTTGCAGCTGAAGGGTATGCGCAGCTTCATAAGCCTTTCATTGATTCCAATGGGTAAGTCTGGGAGCTGTTTCATCAGACATGTCTTGACAGCAAGGCCAACTCTGTGAATCCTGTCCTCCACCTGTGCCTTCCCTTTCCAGAAGAAGGTATAGCCGCTGGTAAGTTTGGTGACAGAGACATTTTCTGCAAGCCAGGTCTCACCTAATGTTGCAATGTCGATGTTGTAGCATGCCAGCTCTTTGGCAACTAATGCCGTTCTCCTCTGGGGTCTTGCGGTGTTCTCTTGGTCCATAAGTGTACGGCTGTTCCATGTTCCGATAAGGAACTTTCTTTTTCTGCTATGATTTCAACTGCATTTGTGGATGATCTGCCAACCGTGGCTAGCTGGCCAGATGCATATAGGGCAGGCAATTTTTAGGCCACCTTTTTTAGGCCCCTCCCTTACTAGGGTGAGCAGTGCTGTCCCTGAAGAGGGCTGCTCAGTTGCCGTGGATGCTGCCGAACTTCTCCGCTGTCCCGGGTAGAGAGAAGAGTGACCACTTGTCCATGGCTGCCTACGTGCAGGTTCATGACTACAACTGCCAATGGTCACTTGCACCTGTTGCTTCACCATTTCCACGTCGCCGCAGGACTTTGGAGATGTAAAGATGAGTAGTGCACAATGTAAGCTGTGCGTGAAGGGTATTATAGTGGAAAAGTCAAGGGACAATCCTGCCCTCTCGGCCTCAGAAGTCCGGGTCCAGTGGCATGAAAAGATCGTTACGTCTGGGGGCTTCTTCGGCTGCAGTGGATGGCCGTAACGTCTTGTGTGCTCTGTCACACCCTTCGCACTCCACAGTGCATTGCTGCATCGCCTTCACAGCCTTTGAATCAAAGAAAGATTTCCTCCTCCTGGTCCGCTGAAGCAGTCTTTGTGGGTTGTTCGGGTAAGCAACTCCCTAGATGGATGGCCTGCCAAGGCTGTCGAGCTCCATCTGCTGCACCCCGGCAAGTGCACCTTTTCTTTTAAGGTATGGTCCCTTAGCCTTTGACTAAATTTTCTTTCCACAAGGCAATGGAGCTGTACCCCAGCAAGGGAGGCTTACAGGTACTACACCTTGCCCAAGGGTGACCTGGAGGTAGTTGCAATTCAAGGTAACCCAATTCTGTCCTTTAACAGAAGCTTTGCAATCGGATAGTTTATGCTTATATTCAGGAGTCACTGTAGTGCATCTTTAAGAGAGAAAAAAATTCCCAAATTAAAAAGAGTAAATTTGTAAATTTACAAGAAACTAGAATGCACTGAGCTGAGATGCAGACCCATACTTTTTGCATCCCTAGAGATTTAAAACTTAACCTTTGACCTTTTGACCCCAAACCCATAGTCAGAGGTCAAAGTGTCAGGGTGAAGCTGCGTACCCAGTTTGGTGACCCTAGCTTTCATTGCTCTTGAGATATCGTTTATGGGGGGGGGGGGGGGGCTGAAAAGTTCATAGTGGTCAAATTTGACAAAATGTGGTTTATTTTTCAACCCAGGGATCCAAGTGCTGCAACACCAATGGAAGAAGTGTGTGGACTGAAGGGGAGACCATGTTGAAAAATAAACCACATTAGGTCAAATGTGACCACAATGAACTTTTCAGCCGCTGAACTTCTCAGCCCCCCCTTGTATACAGCATTTTGACCTCGACCTTTGACCCTAAGATCCAACACGCACAGTCACAGTTCAAGATCCCAAGATGAACCTGTGGATCAAGTGTGGTGACCCTAGCTTTACTCGTTCTATAGTAATAGGGCATAGGGAATGCAAATGTTGACCTTTGATGTTTTACCCTATACCCATAGTTCTAGGTAAGGTCCCAAAGTGAACCTTTGTACCAGGTTTAGTGGCCCTAGCTATTTATGTTGTTGAGATATAGTTTATCTGACATTCTGACCTTGACCTTTTGACCCTAAAAGTATAGCCATAGGTGCTAGTCCCAAGGTCAGCCTGAGTACCAAGTTTGGTGGCTGTAGCCTCACTCCCTGTTGAGTTAGAGCACAGACATTGTCTGCGCTACCCACACACAACGTGGGTAAAAACTTGCAAATTTACAAAAAAAGTCACAAATTTATATGAAAAAAGTAGTAAATTTACAAAAAAAATGATAAGATAAGATAAGATAAGATAAGATAAGCCTTTATTAGTCCCACAACGGGGAAATTCCAGGATTGCAACAGCACAGGGATAGCAACACTCAGAGCAACAATCAGAAGGCAAGAAAAAAACAAGCAAGCAAGAGCAGCTAATATACATATGTACGTATTACTATAAAATATATATATATACACACACACACAGACACACAGTGCAGAGCATTGTAGCTGGATGGAATAAATATATGAATATATGAACACACAGTGCAGAGCATTGTAGCTAGATGGAATAAATATGTAAATATATAAACACCCACAGTACGGAGCATTGCAGCTAGGTGGAATAAATATGCAAGTATATAAACACACACAGTGCGGAGCAATGTAGCTAGATGGAATAATATGTAGATATATAAATATATAAACACACCCAGTGCTGAGCATTGTAGCTAGATGGAATAAATATGTAAATATATAAACACACACAGTGCAGAGCATTGTTGCTAGATGGAATGAAACAGCATAACCGTCTACTTAGTTATCCTACATGGTATGATTATGTGCCCATACATATTCTCACCCTCCATAGCGACCGGTATGTTCCTAGTTGTATGCCGGAGGGGACCATTGTGTAAGTCTATTGCATCTTTTGCATTCAAAAAACTATTAGTTTGTTACGTCTTTTTGCTATCTCTGCGAGCAGCCCTGCTTAGGTTGTACAGTCTGACAGCCGTTGGTAGGAAGGACCTACGAAACCTCTCGGTTGTGCACCTGGGATGATGTAGTCTGCTGCTAAATGAGCTCCTCAGTGCATTCAGTATGTCCTGCATAGGGTGGAACTCGGACTCCAGCAGAGATGACAGTTTAGCCACCGTCCTTCTCTCTCCTATCTCCTCCAGGAGAGAGAAGGACGGTGGCTAAACTGTCATCTGACAGTGACAGTGACATCTGACAAATGACTCAAAATTATAACAAATAAAGTGTCAAATGTATAAGAAAAAAGTCCCAGATGTACCAGAATTCCTCCATCAAAAAAACAAGATAAACACTAAGAAAAAAAATTGTGAACTCATAAAGAAATGCATGAGAACAAAATTCTGCCGAAAACTCACTACTGAAATAACTTTCTAAATAGATATTTTCTTACTCATTCCATTTATTTATTTATTTAGATATTTATTCATTCATTTAGACTGCTCTTAGTTCAACTTGGGTAATTCATAGTGTAGCGAACTCAATATGAGCACCCTACTTGGCTTGCCAAGTGGGTTGACCCTATTGGCGACACAGGTAGGGTGCGGGACTCCGGAGCGGGAGGCGTGAGTTCGAATCTCCCAGTGTAACGTGCTGCTCGACATGGCGACGTCCCACCGGGAGATTCGAACTCACGCCTCCCGCTCCGGAGTCCCGCACCCTACCTGTGTCGCCAATAGGGTCAACCCACTTGGCAAGCCAAGTAGGGTGCTCATATTGAGTTCGCTACAATACAAAGTATTGGTTCATTTACCTGTGTACAATTTCTGGCTACTTTTCCCAGTTTATAATACAGTGACACTCACAAAAATTGATTTAGTCTGTGTTTATTTTTCTTCAAATCCACAATAAAAACTAAAGCAGCTGATGACACCGTAACATGAGCATTTAGAGTCTGGTGGTAAATCAATTCTCTTTACATTTATGATAATTATTATCTCATGTTTATTCATAAAAGCCCTTACCTTGGTGACCAGTGCAGAGTAGCTCATGGCAGGTGACAGGCCAATTCCCAGTCGCTGGAGGTAGCAGTGGATGACGTGGGGCTTAGCTATGAGGCTGAAGGTGCACAGGTACCCCAGGCAGATGCCTGCTAATATTATGTAACACAACTCCCTACTTGAAGATTTCACCACTGGGGTATCCCGGAACCTAAACACACATATTCAAGCTGTTATATGGAATAACAACATCAAACAGAATATATATCTAGTGCACATGCTTGTATAGTTTTCCAAATTCCTTAGACTGAAGAGAAATTTCTTACCTGATAAAGACGGCAGTGACAAAGAATGTGGCCATTAAACCCAGGCAAGCAAAGACCACAGCAGCAATGGGTTCAGGGTCTCCCCAACGCAGGTACTCCACTGGTATTGGATCACAGCCTGAGGAATGTGGATGTTAATACTTAAATATTTAATCTATTAAACACAGATGCCCAGTGTTTGCCCTACCATTAAATTGGGGTGCCGCACCTCCCCTAGAGAGTCAAGTTTATTTTATTTTTCTATACAGCGCCAGATCACAACAGAAGATGCAATCACTATAGAACAAGTCTTTACCTTGTCCTTTTATTAAACAAACTAAATATCCTTATGTTATGTATCTTATTTACAAGCAGGCAGCTCATTTCTGTCTCTTCTCCTCTGCGCTCTGGTATCACGTGGCGAGGCGGAACGCCGCTGCGCACAGACACGACGTCGATTATAAAAATTTGTTGATGCAGATTTTTATTGTTGACGAGTCATTTAATTTTAAAGTTTATATGCATGCCGTAGAAATGTTCAGTTTAACTGTTCTAGCGAAGACGAAGAGGAGCGCATCATGGCGACAAAGAAGAGGGAAAATCACAGAGAAGAAGAGGCCAAAGCTTTCCAAAGTATGGCAGCATTTTACCGAAAATAAACAAATGAAACAAGTTAAATGCAAACTCTATAAGGCAGAGTTGTCGTCATCATCACGTCAGCACAGGGACGCGTCCACCCTCCTCCCTCCGCTGGCTCGGTCGCCTGTCAGCGGGTCTCTGCGGTGCTCCGTCCCGGTGGTGGTTGAAGTTGGGCCACTTCTAAACACTGCACTGGTAAGGTTAGAGTAAATTTAGCGCTTCTTGTTTTCAGTGAGCAACTGTCTCCGCTTTAGTAAACTGATTAAACTGTTAGCATGTGCTGCTTATGTTAGTCTACCTGTCAGACAATAATCTCTCTTGGCTGCTGACGGCTGAGCTGTTTCAGCTCTGATGACTAACGTGTGAAGTGTGTGGGGAGACTTGAATAACGAAACCGAATTGTCTTTCATTTCAGTTTATTCAAGAAATCATTCCACTGTCTGCTCTTATTCTTGAGCAGCGAACAAAGAGAGTGAACACACCAAAGTTCTCTCATTTAAACCTTCTCACATCAAACCATTTCCCTCGCGGGGGAAATCACACATCTATATCAAAGTCTCTTTATTCACATTCATTAGCCTTTTATTTACATAACTCCCCCTTCTCTCTTCCCGAGCCTCAGTGGTCAGGAAGTCTTCTGTCCCCTGTCCTCCACAGGGGGTCCAGGCTCTGTGGCTCCGCACCGCAGGGGGCTGGCTCTCCTTCATCGTGGTTAAATCACATATGCAGTGTCCAACATATACATGTCTCACAACACAGCCATATAACCCCCCCCCAAACGATGAAGAACAGACTAATTCCCAAAATTTAATAGCACCTTACTCACTACTGAATAATCAACACCAACATTCAGTCTGTGCGCCGCTTGGGCTTCAGCCGTCTGCCGAATCTGCTGTGCGTTGGCCCCGCCTTGCCTGCGGTGCTGTTCTGCTTCGGGTCTGTTGACTGAGGAAGAGAGTGGTTAATTGCCCTCTGCGGGGGCCTGCCTCGTCGGGGCGCCACCGCGACCGGTACAGACACGTCCTTCATGACAAAAGCAGGTTTTAGTCTGTCAATACTGACTGTCTCTTTTCTGTCCCCAAAATCTAGCACAAATTGCTTATCACCTGCCTCCAGCACTCGAAATGGCCCTTCGTAAGGTGGTTTGAGCGTTGCTTTAAGGGCTTCGCGCCTGACAAAAACGAAATCGGCATTTTTCAAAGCCTTGGGGACGAAAACTCGTGGAAAAGCGTGATGAACCGGACCCGGGAGCGTGTCTGCCCCCGTGCCAACTAACGGTCCCAGAGCAGAGAGAGGTGGGGGCTCTGGGTGCTCTGGTAAAAACTCGCCCGGCAGCCTCAGAGTTTGTGCGAATACCAGCTCCGCTGGGGAGGCGTCTAAGTCCTCTTTAGGCGCAGAACGCAACCCTAATAAAACCCATGGGAGTTTATTTACCCAATCTGCATCCGTGAGCGACGCTCTGAGTGCTGCCTTCAAAGACCTATGAAAACGCTCGCATAAACCATTAGCCTGAGGGTGGTAAGCCGTAGTGCGGTGAATTTTGGCTCCTAAGCCGTTGGCCATCGCTGACCACAGCTCAGAGATGAATTGCGGTCCTCTATCGGACGTAATGTCCGACGGAACCCCGAAGCGCGCCACCCAAGCCGTTAAAAAAACGCGAGCCACCTCCGCGGCCGTGGTCGTCGCAAGTGGAACCACTTCCGGCCAACGTGTGGTGCGGTCCACCATTGTCAAAAGATACGTGAACCCCTGTGATGCCGGTAGGGGGGCCCACAAGGTCGACGTGCACATGGTCGAACCTTCTGGCCGGAATGCGGAACGGTTCTAACGGGGCTCTTGTGTGCCTGTGAATTTTGGCCCGTTGACAGGAAATGCAGGTTTTTGCCCATTCCTTCACGTGCTTGCGCAGGCACGGCCAAACAAACTTTTCCGCCACTAGTTTCACCGACGCGCGCACCCCCGGGTGCGCCAGTGAGTGGACCGAGTCAAAAACACGGCGGCGCCACGTGGCCGGAACCACCGGACGCGGGCGCCCCGTCGACATGTCGCAGATCAGGGGGGGGCATACCGGTTTGTAAACACTTGCTCTCCAGCCTCAACCCTGTTGGTCCAGACTGGAGCGCGCGCACGTCTGCGTCCGCCCCCTGGTCCGCTGCCATGGCTGCGTAATCTATACCCACGTGCACCAGGGCTGCGCGCGCCACCGTGCCGCTCTCCTGCGGCGCGGTCACGGTGGCCCGTTCTGCCTCTGCGCGTGTCGGGGTCGTGAACGCGCGTGAGAGACAATCCGCTACTACATTGAATTTGCCCGCGACGTGCCTAATGTCAGTGGTAAATTCCGAGATTGCGGCCAGCTGCCTCTGCTGCCTGCCGGACCACGGATCTGAAATTTTGGCCATGGCGTATGTGAGCGGCTTGTGGTCCACATAAGCGGTGAAGCACCGTCCTTCCAGCCAGAACTGGAAATGACGAATAGCCAAATGCAGCGCCAACAGTTCTCTGTCAAACGCGCTGTATTTTCGCTCAGCCGCGCTTAAAGATTTGCTAAAGAAAGCCAAAGGCTGCCAAACTCTGGCTACCTGTTGCTCAATAACGGCCCCTATGGCTAAATCTGAAGCGTCTGTCGTCAGCGCGATACGTGCTGCAGGGTCTGGGTGGGCCAGGAGCGCAGCGTCAGCCAAGGCTTTTTTAACCTCTGTGAACGCGCGCTCCCGCTCCGGGGACCATTCGACCGCCTGGGTCGGCTTTTGTTTTTTGAGCGCGGCATATAACGGTTGCATGATTTGAGCTGCGTGGGGCAGGAACCGGTTATAAAAATTCACCATCCCCAAGAATTCCTGTAGTGATTTGACCGTTTGTGGACGGGGAAAATCCGCTACCGCGCGTACTTTCTCTGGTAACGGAACCGCTCCCTCCGGGGAGACGCGGTGACCCAAAAAATCAATCCGCTCAACGCCGAACTGGCACTTGGCTGGGTTAACTATTAAGCCGTGCTCTCCCAGCCTCCTAAAAACTGCTGTGAGGTGCGTTTCGTGTTCGTCCTCTGAAGTACTCGCGACCAAAATGTCGTCGAGGTACACAAACACGAAAGGGAGATCGCGTAACACGGCATCCATCATCCGCTGAAATGTTTGCGCCGCCCCTTTGAGACCAAACGGCATGCGTAAAAATTCGAAAAGTCCGAACGGGGTTATTACCGCTGTTTTAGGAATGTCCTCCGGTTGGACCGGGACTTGGTGATAGCCGCGAACTAGATCAATCTTTGAAAAAATGCGCGCCCCCGCCAGGTGCACCGAAAAATCCTGAATGTGCGGGATGGGATAACGATCGTGTGCCGTAGCGTTGTTTAGCCTGCGGTAATCCCCGCACGGTCTCCAGGAGCCATCGGCTTTCGGTACCATGTGCAGCGGCGAAGCCCACGGGCTCTTCGACCTACGAACGATGCCCAGCCTCTCCAGGCTGGCGAACTCCTCGCGCGCAATGGCGAGCTTAACTGCATCCAAGCGCCGAGCTTTTGCAAACACGGGAGGACCAGAAGTGGGGATGAAGTGTTTCACCCCGTGCTTCGCGACCGTCGCTGAAAAAGTGGGCACAGTGAGCGCTGGAAATTGGGTGAGGAGTGTGTGAAACTTACCACCTGCTGTAGCGACGTGGGTCTGTACTGGTGGCGGGGACACTCGAGCTGAACAGGGGAGAGAGTAAAAAGAGAGTGCATTTACCAGCCGTCTATTAGCAAGATCAACTAACAGATTGTGTGAACACAAAAAATCCGCGCCCAACATGTTGAAACTCACCGCCGCTACTACAAAAGTCCATTCATATGTGCGGCCATGTAAGCATAAAGGCAAGGTCCTTCTCCCGTAGGTGTTGATGTTCGAGCCATTTGCCGCTGTAGCTCCGTCACCGTGGGGTCCAGCTACCCGGTCCGCGTATGTTGGGGTGATGAAGCTCACTTGTGCTCCGGTGTCAATGAGGAACACTCGTCCGGAGCGCGCATCCGTGATGTAGAGCAGCTTGTTGCGTTCTCCGAGGGTCGAAGCTGCTAGCGACCCCCGGTCTTGCCGTTTCCCGAACTCCTGAAGATGCAGGGCGGCACACACCTGCGTGCCTTCTCTGCGAACCTCCGATGGTAAAAGCAGAGATCTTCTCCTCCGCTGTGTCGTGCCCGCGCCTCTGTCGCCGGGCTATTGGCTCCCCCTCGTCGCGGCCGTGTTGCCGCCATCGTCGGCCAGTCTGGTTCTGCCGCCTCTGGCTCCCCGCTGTCTCGGGTCGCTGCTGTGGTTGCTTGCCCGCCGCAGGCGTCCAGGATCCCGTCTGCCTCCTGGGCCAGCTCCCGGAACTCCTCCAGGGTGTGACACTTTTTGCCGGCCAGCGTGCTTCTCGCATGCGCCGGGAGGTTGGAGAGGAAGATGAACTGAAAAATGAAATCATCGTTGTCCAACCCTCTCAGCTGTATCATCTCCTCCATCAGGGCGCTCGGCCTGTGTCCACCTTGGTCTAGCAAAGACAGGATCCTCCTCGCCCTCACTTCAGCCGAGGGGGTGAAAAACTTGATGAGGGTGGATTTCAGCTTGCCGTACCTGTCGGTCGCGGGTGGCTGCTCCACCAAGCTTTGCACGCACCGAGCTGTGCTGTTGTCCAGTTTAGCGATGACATGGTGGAACTTAGTGTCATCCACCGTTACTCCTGCGAGCGCGAACTGCGACTCTGCTTGCAGAAACCACGACCGTGGGTTATCCTGCCAGAAATCAGGCAGCTTAACGGCCACTGCGCTCGCCAGCTCTGAGCGCTGTGAGTCCGGGACCCTGAGAATTTCTTCGTTCATTCTCAACGTCGTCAGTCACCAATGTGGGGAGACTTGAATAACGAAACCGAATTGTCTTTCATTTCAGTTTATTCAAGAAATCATTCCACTGTCTGCTCTTATTCTTGAGCAGCGAACAAAGAGAGTGAACACACCAAAGTTCTCTCATTTAAACCTTCTCACATCAAACCATTTCCCTCGCGGGGGAAATCACACATCTATATCAAAGTCTCTTTATTCACATTCATTAGCCTTTTATTTACATAACTCCCCCTTCTCTCTTCCCGAGCCTCAGTGGTCAGGAAGTCTTCTGTCCCCTGTCCTCCACAGGGGGTCCAGGCTCTGTGGCTCCGCACCGCAGGGGGCTGGCTCTCCTTCATCGTGGTTAAATCACATATGCAGTGTCCAACATATACATGTCTCACAACACAGCCATAAAGTGCACTAAATTAGTGAATTACAGGAGTGGTTTACTCTCTTATCTTCCCTCTTTTTGTCGTGGTAATATCAGCCCTCATCCTGAATATTAGTGCATCTCAGTAAATTACAATACCATGATTTGTTATTTAATTTATAAAAAACTGTAACCATAATCATCAAAAATAAATTAAAACGGCTTCAATATTTCACTGTATGTAGTGAATTCTGACATTCCTTCACTGTAACGTAAAGTATTTGCAAACTGTTATTTTGGACTAGAAGAAGTTCTTTTTACTTTCATCTGAAGCCCAGTTGAACGTTTAAACTTTCAGACCCAGAAAGGTTTTAATAGGATACTGTTTTCTTTTTTACTTTTATGGATTTTAATGTTACTCTAGTTTGTTTTGAACATGCAGAGTTACAACAGCTTTACATGGTGCAGCAGAAACTGCTGTTTGAGTTTTTTCACTTTATTTTTGGGTTACAAGACTGCATTTTAGTTGGTTATTTAACTGTGTTGCTCCAAACACTTTTTATTAAGCTGTCAAAGTTCAAGTTTCCAACTTGTTTCATGGATTCTATTTAGCTATGAGAACTTTTATAGTAGGCTATGTTATATTAAGACAGAGACTGCCAACAAAGTGATTTTCACAGGTGGGCAAGCTTAAACAGGTGAGGTGAAACATGACCAGGAGCCCCGAACAGAAGCCGTGCTAACAGGAAGCAGAGATGACAGAAATAATCGCAATTTGTCAACTAATCGAAAAAGTAGTTGTTAGATTAGTCAACTACAAAAATAATGGTTTAGCTGCAGCCTTCCCCCCTGGCTGTAAACCTCGGGGAAACACTGGCTGCCTCTAGACTATGTGAAACACTGTACAGACACTACAGTTTTACTGCATGTGTACACTCTCCAAATGTCCAACAAAGGTCACAGTTCAGGGTTGGATTCCTGCATGTCTGGTCAGTTGGAATAAACTTAACAGGCCTATCACGCCTTTTCTTATTTTTTTCTCTTTTTTTTTTGTTGTTCCTCTTTTTTTTGTAAAACCCCATCAATCACTCTGCCTATTTCCATTTCCGCTAATATCTCTCTTATCTCTCCGTATCCTCATCCCTCCCAACTTGTTCCCCAATTCCTTCTCTCCATCTCTCTCTTCTTTGTAGTCCAGGAGATAACAAGTCATTAATTAAAAGGACAGTTTTAATTATATCCATCTTAGTGCTTGCTAAGATTTTGGCTGGTTCTTTAGAAGCAATGTACAATGATTTCAACTCATTTTAAGGCTTTCTGTCTCTGTGTTTTGCTTTCTTTCTTTTTTCTTCCTTCCATCTTCCTTCTTTTTTTGACACAAACGCATACATGCACACAATGGCACACACTCATCTGTACAGCAGTGCAAATTCCAAATGGAGTGGAGGAGACAGAGCAGTCATTATAAAAACCTAATAAATGAAATAACGTTCTCTTTAACTCGGTCAACAAGGTTTATTAAATCAGTGCTGTGGTTAGGTCTAGGGGCATAAACAGCAGCCTAATTGCCGAAATGGGAGCTGAGGATGATAACAAGGAGAGAAAGAGAAACAAACTGGGTTGTTGGGATGTGGGATGTTGCTCACTCACAGGTTGTCATTCCAAAACAGTAACAGCGATAAAACAACAAGCAATATGAAAAGCAGAATAGTAGGTCCAAGCTAGTTTACATCACATGCAGTTGCAGGAAAATGGAACCCATTGTAATTTTCTTTCTTTCTGTATGAACACAAATTAATGCACCACCCAATGTTCAATGTGTTTAAAAAAACACAGTTAAGCATACAGTTATGTGAAAAAATTAGGGCACCCTGTATATGCCTGTGTTGTTGTTTTTTTAAACATATTTGCACATATGGATATTTAATATCAATGTTAAAAATACTGGTAGATTCATGCAATACAACGAAACAATTAAAAATGAATTAAAGACTTTTTCAATTTTTTTTTATAAAATGTTATTCTAAACAAATAGTGAGAAATAAATTAGGACCCCCCCCCCATCTTTTTTTAGGGCACCCCCAAATTCATTCCCACTTAAAATGGCCAAAATAAATGTTAAAAATGCAAATAAAAACAAAAACAAGGTAAACCATAGATATGTGAACATTTCTTTATAAAGAACTGAATATTTAAAGGGGTGTCCAAATTTTTTCACATGACTGTATATGACATATCACAACATATCATGAGGAACGTAGCAAATTGTCGCCTTATCAACATGTGTGAAGAAGTGAGAATGGTGAATAAATGATCTCTGAAGAGTATACCACATTTACAGGAGGGGCTGAGCAGCAAAAGCGACTCCAAGAGCAAGGCAGATCATAGTATGGAAGGTCTCTCTCAAATTCACTTGAATACTATAGGAAGCAATTGATTTTATGTTTTACACACGTGGACAAAATTGTTGGTACCCCTCTGTTAATGAAAGAAAAACCCACAATGGTCACAGAAATAACTTGAATCTGACAAAAGTGGTAATAAATAAAAATTCTATGAAAATTAACCAGTGAAAATCAGACAATGCGTTTGAATTGTGGTTCAACAGACTTATTTTAAAAAACAAACTCATGAAACAGGCCTGGACAAAAATAATGGTACCCTTAACTTAATATTTTGTTGCACAACCTTTTGAGGCAATCGCTGCAATCAAGCGATTTCTGTAACTGTCAGTGAGACTTCTGCACCTCTCAGCAGGTATTTTGGCCCACTCCTCATGAGCAAACTGCTCCAGTTGTCTCTGGTTTGAAGGGTGCCTTCTCCAGACAGCATGTTTCAGCTCCTTCCACAGATGTTCAATAGGATTTACATCAGGGCTCATAGAAGGCCACTTTAGAATAGTCTAATGTTTCACTCTTAGCCATTCTTGGGTGTTTTTAGCTGTGTGTTTTGGGTCATTATCCTGTTGCAAGACCCATGACCTGCGACTGAGACCAACCTGTCTGACACTGGGCAGCACATTTCTCTCTAGAATACCTTGATAGTCTTGAGATTTCATTGTACCCTGCACAGATTCAAGATACCCTGTGCCAGATGCAGCAAAGCAGCCCCACAACATAACAGAACCTCCTCCATGTTTCACAGTAGGGACAGTGTTCTTTTCTTGGTATGCTTCATTTTTGCATCTGTGAACATAGAGCTGATGTGCCTTGCCAAAAAGTTGCAGTTTTGTCTCGTCTGTCCATAGGTCATTCTCCCAGAAGCTTTGTGGCTTGTCAACATGCAGTTTGGCAAATTCCAGTCTGGCTTTTTTATGATTTGTTTTCAACAGTGGTGTCCTCCTTGGTCGTCTCCCATGAAGTCCACTTTGGCTCAAACGACGACGGATGGTGCGATCTGACACTGATGTACCTTGACCTCGGAGTTCACATGAATGTGTTTAGAGATTGTTCTGGGCTCTTTTGTTACCATTCGTATTATCCGTCTCCTTCTGCGGCCACGTCCAGGGAGGTTGGCTACAGTCCCGTGGATCTTAACTTTCTGAATAATATGTGCAACTGTAGTCACAGGAACATCAAGCTGCTTGGAGATGGTCATATAGCCTTTACCTTTAACATGCTTTTCTATAATTTTCTTTCTAGTCTCCTGAGACAACTCTCTCATTTGCTTCCTCTGGTCCATGTTTAGTGTGGTACACACCATGTCAACAAACAGCACAGTGACTACTTGTCACCCTTTAAATAGGCTGACTGACTGATTACTAGTTTGTAGACACCTGTGATGTTAATTAGAGGACACATCTTGGTTGAACATGTCCCTATGGTCACATTATTTTCAATCTTTTCTAGGGGTACCATCATTTTTGTCCAGGCCTGTTTCATGAGTTTGTTTTTTAAAATAATTCTGTTGAACCACAATTCAAAAGCATTGTGTGATTTTCATTGGTTAATTTTCATAGAATTTTTATTTATTACCACTTTTGTCAGATTCAAGCTATTTCTGTGACCATTGCGGGTTTTTCTTTCATTAACAGAGGGGTACCAACAATTTTGTCCACATCTGTTTATGGCTTTATATGCTTGAGTTTACTGTATTTATTTTCATTCATAACTTGATGATTATTGTTGTTGTTGTATGACTGTGCTGAAAGGGGAAAAATTGCTTTGACCCTTCTACTTCTCTAGTTTGCAGCAGATTACATGGACACACTAGAAGCCTGTTTGAACCAAATTTAGCTGATAGATGAGACCAAAGTAGAACTTGGTTTGGAGGAAGGGCTCTACTGATCTCCAGTGACACAACTTTGTTATCAGTGAAGCATGGTGGTGGAATCATCATGACTTGAGACCAATAACCTGCATCTGAGCCACAGAATTTTGATACCAAAAAAGGAGAATATCAGGGCACCTTTCAGTGGACTAAATATCTTGTGGGTCATCAGTGTAAAACACAAAAATTTTGTATGATAGAATAATCAATGACAGAAAAAGAAATGTTTAGCAATGGCCCACTGAGTTCTAATCTTAAGTAAGTGGAAATAGTGAATAAAAGTCCAATTGAGAACTATTCTCTTCCCCTCTTGATTACTGTTTTTGTTTTTGCTGTTGTTATCAAGAAGTCTTGCTTTAATTTATCTTCTTTTAGCTTTAATAAATAAAAGCTTTTATTGCCTTAGTACCAGAGTCCTAATCTTGGTTAAGACTTAGCGAAGATGTTGTTTAAGAGACAGGGACAATGCAGTATAGTTATATATTAAATATACAGTATCTCACAAAAGTGAGTACACCCCTCACATTTTTGCAAATATTTTATTATATCTTTTCATGGCACAACACTGAAGATATGACACTTTGATACAATGTAAAGTAGTCAGTGTACAGCTTGTGTAACAGTGTAAATTTGCTGTCCCCTCAAAATAACTCAACACAGTCATTTATGTCTAAACCACTGGCAACAAAAGTGAGTACACCCCTAAGTGAAAATGTCCAAATTATGCCCAAAGTGTCAATATTTTGTGTGGCCACCACTATTTTCCAGCACTGCCTTAACTCTCTTGGGCATGGAGTTCACTAGAGCATCACAGGTTGCCAGTGGAATCCTCTTCCACTACTCCATGATGACATCATGGAGCTGGTGCATGTTAGAGATCTTGCGCTTCTCCACCTTCCATTTGAGGATGCCCCACAAATGTTCCATAGGGTTTAGGTCTGGAGACATGCTTGGCCAGTCCATCACCTTTACCCTGAGTTTCTTTAGCAAGGCAGTGGTCGTCTTGGAGGTGTGTTTGGGTCGTTATCATGTTGGAATACTGCCCTACAGCCCAGTTTCTGAAGGGAAGGGATCATGCTCTGCTTCAGTATGTCACAGTACATGCTGGCATTCATGTTTCCCTCAATAAACTGTAGCTCCCCAGTGCCAGCAGCACTCATGCAGCCCCAAACCAAGACACTCCCACCACCATGTTTGACTGTAGGCAAGATACACTTGTCTTTGTACTCCTCACCTGGTTGCTGCCACACATGCTTGACACCATCTGAACCAAATAACTTTATCTTGGTCTCATCAGACCACAGGGCATGGTTCCAGTAATCCATGTCCTTAGTCTGCTTGTCTTCAGCAAACTGTTTGTGGGCTTTCTTGTGCATCATCTTTAAAAGGGACTTCCTTCTGGGGTGACAGCCATGCAGACCAATTTGATGCAGTGTGCGGCGTATGGTCTGAGCACTGACAGGCTGACCCCCCCCCCCCCAACCTCTGCAGCAATGCTTGCAGCACTCATACGTCTATTTTCAAAAGACAACATCTGGATATGATGCTGAGCACGTGCACTCAACTTCTTTGGTCGACCATGGCGAGGCCTGTTCTGAGTGGAACCTGTCCTGTTCAACCGCTGCATGGTCTTGGCCACCATGCTGTAGCTTATTTTCAGGGTGTTGGCAACCTTCTTATAGCCTTGGCCATCTTTATGTAGCGCAATTCTTTTTTCAGATCCTCAGTTCTTTGCCATGAGGTGCCATGTTGAACTTCCAGTGACCAGTAAAAGAGAGCGTGAGAGTGATAACTCCAAATTTAACACACCTGCTCCCCATTCACACCTGAGACTTTGTAACATTAATGAGTCACATGACACCGGGGAGGGAAAATGGCTAATTGGGTACAATTTGTACATTTTCACTTCGGGGTGTACTCACTTTTGTTGCCAGCAGTTTAGACATTAATGGCTGTGTGTTGAGATATTTTGAGGGGACAGCAAATTTACACTGTTATATAAGCTGTACACTGACTGCTTTACATTGTATCAAAGTGTCATATCTTCAGTGTTGTCCTATGAAAAGATATAATAAAATATTTACAAAAATGTGAGGGGTGTACTCACTTTTGTGAGATACTGTAGTTATGTATGGTGCAGACCATCCTCCCATGAAAACACAAAGATGGACACCAATTAGCTGCTGAGAATTTACCCTAATTATTCCTGCCCACATAAATCTAAATGCCTGGATGAAAAATCCCAGATCACACTTTTTCCTCATGAGCTTTCTCCAAAAGCATCAGCTAAGTTAGCAACTTAATAATTAATTCACTTATGGAAGCTGCAGAAATTGTAGTGTTAGACTAAGAGTCACATCGGTGCATTGAGGAGAACGGGCCCAAAATAAAGTTTTGAGACAAACTTCTCCAAATATTCTCAGACTGTGGAACTTAAGTGATCAGTGGAGGGGCTCAAATCCCAAAGTTAATCCTTCCTTTTACAGCTCCTTTCACTTTCTCTGGCTTCTGCAAGTGTCAGAGTCTCTGTACATTTCCATCCCACTTTTACCATCACCTTATGTTCCCAAGTACTTTCCTCTCTCTCTTTTTCTTGTTTTTGCCCTGCTGCTGTCTTGAAAACTATCGTGTAGCCTCACTCCATCCATGTCAGCTGAGCTCTTGCCCTTCCTCATTTAATTTCCTTTGTCTCTATACTTTTTTCTTTCTTCATATCTCATATTTTCGCTCCTTCATTTTCACCTGAAGGAGTAAGATAAGATTGTCTGCTAGTGGGCAAGCAGTCTTTTTAAACTTCATTATTGCTGTACCACATTTGCCTACAAGGGCAGATGTAACACTTATTGTTGATAAAGGCAGATACATGCACATAGTCACACAGAAATGACAAGCTTATGATCACAAACTCATACAAAGATAACCCCAATCATACCTTTTACTCTTTACCCTCTTTTTTCAGCATTACATTTGTCATCTAACCTCAGATTTCCTCTGTGTTCAAGTTTAAATCTTCTCTGACAGTGAAGTTCCATCTGAATTTTCAGTAATGTGCATTTCATGTTTTAGTCATTAAGCGTGGTGAAGGGCTTGGACCAAGAGTAATGAGCAGTTCAAAACACAACAAGCTAATATCCAACCACGTCAAACGCAGTGGAGGGGAAATAAATTTCCATTGCAACTAATTGTATTAGCATTGCAAGCCGCTCTTGATGTAGAATAATTAAAACACAAGTGACCATGCCGGTAACAAATTAAAGAGATGACAGAGAGAGAGTGACTGAGAGGAGAGAGGAAGGAGGGACTGCTTCATGTTCTGTCTTCAGTGTAACTAGTGTAGGACTGACTGTGATGAAAAAATTTTACATGTGAATATGAAAAATATTTGGGAAAGAGGCATTTTGATACTTGGTACTTTGAGATCAACATGCGAGGATGTGGTCAGATTTGACCAAATGTGGTTTATTTTTCAACCGCAGGGATCCAAGTGGTGCAACACTGATGGAAGAAGTGTGTGAACCAAAGGGGAGACTGTCATGATCCTGGGAACGGGTGGGTGCTGTGCCCAGTCTTCAGTTAAGTTTAGTCTTTTTCTGTCTGTTTGTTTCTTTGTTTACCCTGTCTAGTTATTGTGTCATTTTGTATTGGTAGTAATGTTTACATTTTGGGGTTGTGTTATTGTTTCATTATGGTTTCCTGTTTGTTTTATTTTGACAATGCTGTGCAGCTTCCGGCTGCCAAACTGGTCCACAGCTCCACAGATGTCATTCATTCTGTTATTTTCTCCACTCATGTATCCACACCTGTTACACATTATGAAATGGTATTTAAGAGGCACGACAACCTCTCCCGGTTGTCGCTGCCTTTTGGGAGTGCTCCGGCTGAATTCTGCCCCCTTGCCCAGCGTTCCCAGGCTTCTGTCCCCGTGACGTTGAGCCCTGCTCTCCTCCAGCGCCTTTACCTTCTTGTATGTATATGTTCAATGTTTTTCGTGTGTTCGTCTTTATGTTAATAGATGTGCAGAAACCACAGTGAGCTTTTGGTGTCCTTCAATAGCCCTTAAAAAGGGCTACTTATGACAGAAGGACACGACCAGGGTTTGGACACCAGCTCCTGTGCATTTCTGCATTTTTTTTCTTTTCCCATGATCATTTTTTCCTTTTTTCCTCTCCACCAACTCTACGTGAGTACTCATCATGCCATCAGCTCGCTGGGGCTCCATCAACCGGGGAAAAACAGTAGCCGATGGCCCCACTATAGATGAGCTGTGGGCGGTGGACTTTGCCTAGGATTTTGTTGACGCAGCACTCGACTCCTGCTTGCTTAAAGAGGTTCAGAGGGACGATGAGGCAGCAGCGACCATTGTGGAGGCACATCCGGGGTTAGGTCTGCTACACACCGTCTCTGTCCTCCAAACAGACCCTTGCAGCCTGATAGGAGATCTGCCATCCTGTGGGTCTAGGGAGAAGGTCACGAGGGAACGTCCTCAGACTCCGGCATCCCTCTGGCCTTGCCGGGAGCCTGTTTCGCCGCCTTATCATCTACCGTTTGTTCCTGAGCCGACGGAACGCCCCCTGGACCAGACTCGCCCAGCCTTTCACCACCACCCAGCTGCTTCATGCCAGAGAAGGAGGAGGAACTCCCCCGCCACAGCAGCTGATTTGGTTAATGACGTGTCTGCAGGGCCGGCTCCTCCAGTTTCTTCGGGGGGGGGGGGCCCACAACCACTGCAGCCACTGGGAGGAATGACTCTGGGCTTGCAGCAGCAGCTACCATCAGGCCCCGGGAATGCAGGCAAGTGTTTTTTCATTCTTCCTTACTTAAAAATGAATTATCCTGCCTGATTCCCGGTGGTGAGGCTCAGCAACAGCAGCTCACTGAGTTCTCACCACCTGCTGCTGACACCATTCCCTTACCTGCTACTCCCGTGTCTCCTCCTGTTCCCCCTGAGTGTCCGCTGGTCCTGGGATGGAGCCGCTGGACGACGGAGGAGCCTGCGGCCCTGGAGAGCCCTGTTCCAGCCCTGCAGCCATGTTCCAGACGGGAGAAGAATGCTCCTTGTGACCTGAAATCTGTGCCAACAATGGAGTGTCCCTGGGTTTCAGCTGCACGGGATTCAGCGGTGAGACGACCTCCAGTTCCATCCACCACGCCGGGAGAGCCACCTGCGCTGGTCGCTATGCCTGGAGGTCCTTCAGCTGCATCTACCGCCATGTCTGCTGCCTGGGCTGCTGCTGCAGAATCGCCGGAGTCCTGGATGGCAGTAGAGCTCTCAAGTCCATGCAAGTACTCTGTTCTGTCATTACATCTGCAGATCTAGAGAGATTTTGTCTAGCTCGTTGTGGGGAGAGTCAGGTGCAGACGTCCTATGCTCCTGAGCTCTCTTCGCCGGGCTCCACTGCTGCCAGTGATGCTTCTCTGGTATTTCTTCCTTTTCCCTCCAAGGTGACCATGTCGGGAGAGGGCGCCCAGATGGAGGGACTCAAGACACCTCAGCCTGTTTTGCCGGAGTCGTGGATGGCAGTGGAGCTCGAGCTAAGGCAAGTTTTCTTCTTTGTCTTCATGACAATTGTTTTAGAGAAACCTTGATTGGCTCTGGGTGAGCAGAACCAGTTGCAGCCGCTGGCCACTCCCGAATTCTACTTGCCAGGCTCCACTGCTGCCGGTGGTAGTAACCCGGTATTTGTTCCTTCTCCTTTGCTCGAGTCCTCATCTGGGTCCACTGATGGTCGTCCTCATCCGCCGTCCGAGGTCTCCGCGGGTGCTGCTCCCCCCTCCGTCCAAGGTCTCCACGGGTGCTGCTCCCCCCTCCGTCCGAGGTCTCCGCGGGTGCTGCTCCCCCCTCCGTCCAAGATCCCCGTGGGTTCATCCACTCTGCCTATGTCTGGGTCCCCGTTAATAGACCTGGGCCAAATATTTTCTCGGGTCGGCTGTTTCCTTTCACTGGGGTTCCTCACGGGTCCGCTACCATCGCTGGAGGTCATTGTGGGGGCCACGCCTCAGTCCGAGGTCGCTGTGGGTGCTACGCTCCAGTCCGGGGCCGCCGTTATTTTCTCCACTCATGTATCCATACCTGTTACACATTATGAAATGGTACGAGGACGTAGAGACTTTCATTGAAGGTATACCGAAGGAGGACAAACTCATTGTTCTTGAAGACTTTAAACACCAGAGTTGGTACAGACTACCAGACATGGGAGGGAGTCCTTGGGAGAAATGGAGTTGGAAAGTGCAACCGCAACGGTCTTCTCCTGTTGAAGACGTGCTCCTCTCATGACCTTCTGATCACTAATACCGTTTACCGCTTGCCAAATCGCAACAAGACCTCATGGATGCATCCACACAGCAAGCATTGACATCTGATCGATTACATCATTGTGAGAAGAACAGACAGACAGGACGTTGACGAAGGTGATGTGTGGCGCGGACTGCTGGATGGATCACAGACTCATTCTCTCAACACTCAGCATGCACATCCAGCCCAAACGGCGCCCACAGGGGAAAAGGCAAACAAGCGACTCAGTGTCAGCAAGCTGGAACAGCACTCTGTATGACAGAACCTCAGTGAGGACCTGGACAGCAAGCTTAGTCAGCTCGACCTTGGGGCGTACGGAGCAGAAGAAGACTTTCAGAGCTTTCAAGCTTTCAGAGACAAGGGGTACTACACCTCACTCACTCATCTGGGCCATAACACGCACAAACACCAAGACTGGTTCAATGAAAATGATGAGGACATCCAAAAGCTGCTTGACAAGAAGCGTGAAGCCCACAGAGCGTACCAGCAAGACAGCAGATCTGCCCCTAAGAAGGCAACTTTCAACTCCATCAAAGGAAAGGCGTAGGCAAAGCTCAGAGAGATGCAGGACCTCTGGCTCAGGACAAAGGCAGATGAAATACAGCAGTACGCTGACAGCAATGACTCCAAACACTTCTATGATGCCCTTAAGACCATCTACAGGCCTCAGTCTTCAGGAACATCACCACTGCTCAGTGCTGACGGGTCCACTCTTCTCACAGACAAGAACGCAATCCTGGAAAGATGGGCAGAACATTTCAGCAGCGTCCTGAACAGCCCTTCGTCCATCAGTGCAGAAGCCATCACTTGCATGCCCCAAGCAGAGGTGAACACACCTCTGGCAGAACCTCTAGTGGAATCAGAAGTCCAAAAAGCGATCAAACTCCTTTTAAACGACAAAGTACCAGGCTCTGACTCCATCCCAGCTGAAATCTATAAGGCAGGAGGACCAGTTCTAATACAGAAACTCACCGAGCTCTTTCAGACCATGCGGCAGCAGGAAGTTATCCCCCAGGAGCTCAAGGATGCCTCCATTGTCCATCTCTACAAGAGAAAAGGAAACAGGCAGTCCTGCGACAGCCACTATGGGATCTCTCTCCTCGCCATTGCCAGCAAGATCCTCACAAGAGTCCTTCTCAACCGCCTCATTCAGCACATGGAAGGCAGTCACCTGCCGAAAAGCCAGTGTGGCTTCAGAGCAGGTCATGGAACTGCTGACATGATCTTTGCCACACGCCAACTTCAGGAGAAGTGTCAAGAGCAGAAGAAGGACCTCTACACAACATTTGTAGATCTGACCAAGGCTTTTGATACCATCAGTCATGAGGCGCTGTGAGTGTTTGGTGTCCTTCAATAGCCCTTAAAAAGAGCTACTTATGACAGAGACTATGTTGAAAAATAAACCACATTTGGTCAAATTTGACCAATATGAACTTTTCAGCCTATGAATCCCCTCATACTGTATCTAGTTATCTTTGATTGATAATCTGTTTCCAATAACAGAGTACTGACATTTTTAGAACTACTGACAGTAAAGTTTTTTCTGGAACTGCTTTGAAATAGTTTGTTGGTTGCATTCCCATCAAGAAGAAGAGCTTTTATTGATGGGGATACAGGGGTGTGGCTGAACAAGAGCAAGCCTCCACTAGGGATGGGCAATACCAGCATTTTTCCTTTTGATATGATACCATTAATTTATGGGACTTTTCCTTCGATGCTGATACTAATACTTTTTTCGTCTTAAAGGAAAAATCACATGATTGCAGTTTCACTAACAACTTTACTGCAAGGGCAATATGAAATATGAATAAAACTCATGAACATAAATACTTGTAAGAAATGCTTAGAAAATGATAATAAAATAGAACAATGAGCAAAGTAAATAAAAATAAAATGAAATATAATTCAATTATCCATCCATCCATCCTCTACCGCTTATCTGGGAAACTGGGTCGCGGGGGCCTCAGACCAGGCAATAAAAATAATTCAGACTTAAAATTAATGCAAAATTAATTCAATTTCTTAATTTGGTGAAGATTCTCAATCATCCAGGCGGCTAAGTATGCTGTATGAAAGCTCAGTCAAGTCAACTGGATTCAAGTATTTTTTACTTCTGAAATGTTTCACCATTCATCCAGATTCTATGGGAATACCAAGCAGCACATATGTGTAATTCTTTTTTCACAACGCAATGTTGTTTTTTTTTAACATTTTTATTGTATTATTTATTTATTTATTTTAACTGCCGTTGCCTCCCGATCCCTGAATCCTAGAAGTGTGAGAGATCATCTTGTTAAGTTATTAAGAGATTAATAAGTGATCAATTAAGTGATCTGGTTAAACAACTTGAGAGGAGCAGAGAAACAATATTTTATGGTGACTTTAATATTAACTGGTCTGATAAAAAGGACAAACAGAAATTGAAAAGCCTCATGACCAAATTTAATTACCAACAAATGATCAAAGGACCCACCAGGATAACCAAACAATCTAGAACACTTATTGACATGGCATTTGCTAATAAACCAGAACGAATAACCAGAACCTATAATTTTGTAACTGGTCTCTCAGATCATAACATGGTTCTTGCTGTCAGAAAACTTACTAAAAAGCAACTACAGTATTTTGGGGGAGTTAATATTGACAAAGTAAATTTTATTATTCCCAAATCAAAAACTGTGGAGTTTGAACATCACTTAAGGAATCAAAATTGGGAGCAGCTCATGTCAATATATGAAGTAGATGATTGTTGTAATTTTATAACTGCAACAATTACAAAGTCTATAGAAAAATTTACAAAGCAAATTAAAAGTAGACAACAGAAGATTAACCTACCATGGTTAAATAATGAAATAAGAAAACGTATGAAGAGGCGAGATTCTGCATTGAAAACATCATTAACCTCTAAATTACAAAATGATCACCTTGTTTACAAAAGTTTAAGAAATAAAGTGGTACAAGAGCTGCGAAAATCAAAAGTATCTTATTACAATAAACTGATAGACCATGCAAAGGGTAACAACAGTTCCCTATGGAGGCATTTAAATAATTAATAAAAAAAAATGTTCAGAAGGGGGTAAAGGAACATAGAATCAATGGCAAGACCATCAGTGACAAGGCTACATTGGCAAATGAATTTAATTCATATTTTGTGGACTCAGTGGAAGAATTAACAAAAAACTTTGTGCTGCCAAATGTGCTCAACAACACAAAATCAATACTTTCAACAGTTTCTTTTCACATTGATGAGGTAAATGAGGAGTTAATTGCTGGCATTGTTAAAACACTGTCAAACTCAAAAACTAATGATATCTACAATATGAGCACTTCCTTTCTCAAAACGCACAGCAAAATATTAATCAAACCACTGACTCATCTCATTAATCTCTCCATTAGGTCTAGTACATTTCCATCTGGTTGGAAAAAAGCTGTTGTCATACCAGTTTATAAATCAGGCAGTAAAGACGATATATGCAATTACCGCCCAATCTCTATTTTACCAGTCCTGTCTAAGGTTCTTGAAAAAGTTGTAGCTACACAGCTGATAGACTATCTACAAGACAGTCAACTTCTTCATCCACACCAATTTGGTTTTAGACCAGGATACTCAACAGAAACAGCAAATTGTTGTCTTATTGAAAATATCAAACAGTCCTTGGACAGGGGTAATGTGGTAGGGGCTGTTTTTCTGGATCTCAAAAAGGCTTCCGATACTGTAAACCACAGTTTTTTATCCAAAATGGTATCTTTTAACTTCTCTCCAGATACAATAGAATGGTTTGCATCTTATCTCCAGAATAGAGAACAGTGTGTAAAAGTTCACCAGGATAAATCCTTATTTTTAAATAACCGTATGGGTATCCCACAAGGGTCCATTCTTGGTCCTTTACTTTTCAGCATTTTTATTAATGACTTGCCACTACACTGCTCAGCTGCAACATGTCAACTTTATGCAGATGATGCAGTTATTTACACAGCTGCCAAGACTCCAGCACAGGCTGCAGATGTACTGTCTACAAGTATGGTTGATGTCCAACAGTGGCTCTTCCAGAACCATCTATTGCTGAACCTTCAGAAAACAGTTTCAATGTGCTTTTCAATCAAAAAATGTAACCTGCAACATTTTAAAGTTAATATACATGATCAAAACATCAGTTTAGTTACAGAATTCAAATACCTTGGCATTATACTAGGTCCTCAATTCAAATTTAATCTTCATATAAAGAAGATTTCTAAAACAGTAAAAAAAAATCTGAACTGCTTTAAATTAATTAGATATTACATACCATACCAAGCAGCTGTACTGTATATGCATTCTATGGTTTTTTTTTTTCTCATATATCATACTGTTTGACAGTCTGGGCTCAAGCAGCTCCTTCCACAATAAAACATATAGGTTCATTATATAATCAAACTCTAAAAATCTTGGATAAAAAGCCCATTAGGTGGCATCACTGTTATATTTTAAAAAAATACAATCTATTGAGTTTTGAGAGTTTCATTGACCTCTGTTTTCTGAAATTAATTTTCAGATGTTTCCATAAATCAGTGCCAGAGCCACTTGCTGGACTCATCCAAAGACAGGACAGCAGCAGAGCCACCAGGAGTTCTGTTAACAATAACTGTAAAATATCCCACCGCAGAACCACATTTGGACAAACAGCTTTCTCTATAAAGGACAGTCATATCTGGAACACAATGCCAAATGAAATCAAAATAATAACGGACTTTAAAACATTTACTACAAAGGTTAAAAACTGGCTGAAAAATAAACAAGAATGTACCCATGAATGAAATGATTGTCTGCAGGGTGTGAGTGAATGAAGGGAAGGAATGAATGTGTTTGTTTATAGTGAGTGACAAAGGGAGGGAGACCTGAAATAGGCAAATGTGAACCAGGTTTTTATATTGTGTATTTATAATCTTGTTTGCATTGATGTATGTGGTTATTGTTTATTCTGTTTTCATTTTTTCCTTATCTTTCTCTCTTTTTACCTGTTTCTTCTTTCTAAAGCCCATCCAGGGACAAGAGTTGCAAATTAGCTAATAGCTATACAGTACACTCTTTGTGCAACACATTAGATTTTTTTTTTGTCTGTTTTTTGCACTGTCCCTGTCAAATAATTCAATTCAATTCAACTTTATTTATATAGCGCCATTTCACAACAACAGTCATCTCATAGCACTATCAACTGTAGGGGGAACCCCCACAGTTGCAGAAAGACCCCAGCAATCAGGCGATCCCCTGTGAGCAAGCACTTGGCGACGGTGGAGAGGAAAAACTCCCTTTTAACAGGAAGAAACCTCTAGCAGAACCAGGCTCAGGGAGGGGCAGTCATCTGCTGCGACTGGCTGGGGGGTGAGGGGATAGAGAAGATGAAAAGAACAGACATGTAGAGAGCAAACAGCACGATGGGGACTCAATCTATGGGAGAGAACAAACAGATGTTAATGACCAGCAAAAAAAATTATTTCATTGAGAGTGAAGAAAGGAGTGAGGCCCAGTGCATTATTGGAGGTCCCCCGGCTGACTAAACCTATTAGCAGCATAACTAAGGGAGGGTTCAGAAACACATGATCCCTCCCTAATTGTAGGCTGTATCAAAAAGGTAGGTTTTAGCCCTATTCTTAAAAACAGAGATTGAGTCTGACTCCCGAATCCAGATTGGCAGCTGGTTCCACAGGAGAGGAGCTTGATAACTGAAGGCTCTGCCTCCCATTGTACTTTTGGAGATTCTAGGTATTACAAGTAATCCAGCATTTTGGGAGCGCAGTGCTCTGTTAGGATAATATGGTAGTATCAGATCTTTTAAATAAATGAGCCACCGGAGTGGTGGCTCAGTTACCGGAGTGGTGGCTCAGTTGGTAGAGCACCCGCCCCACACCCGGGAGGCAGGGGTTCAAATCCCGGCCGGGTCATGCCGAAGACCATATAAAAGTGGAACTTCTTGCCATCCAGCTTGGTGCTCAGCAATAATGGAATGGAGGAGGGAAATCTGTGGCGGCGCCTTGCATGGCAGCGGCCCTCTGATTCTGCACTGGGGTGTGTGCGATTAACACAGTAGATAGGTAAAGCACAATCTCGTTCTACTGTACATGATTGGTTGTACGGTTGAATGACAATAAGGGTGATTTAATTTTAATTTAATTTAATTTAAAAAGGAGCCTGATTGTTTAGAGCTTTGTAAGTAAGAAGAAGGATTTTAAACTTAATTCTAAACTCTATGGGAAGCCAATGAAGGGAGGCCAGAACCGGAGAGATATGATCTCTCTTTCTAGTACCTGTTAAAACTCTTGCTGCAGCATTTTGGATCAGCTGAAGACTTTTTAAAGATGTTTTAGGACAGCCTGATAATAAAGAATTACAGTAATCTAATCTTGAGCTAACAAAAACGTGGATCAGTTTCTCAGCATCACTCTGAGACAAGATGCTCCTAATCTTGGCAATATTACGCAAATGATAGAAGGCAGTCTTAGAAACAAATTTAATATGTGAATTGAAGGACAGATCTTGATCAAAAATAAACAAATAAAATAAAAATAAAAATTGTTCAACCCAGATGATTCTCCCCTCCAAAGACCACGGCGGGGGAGTGACCGACCTGGCAGAGCTGTCTATCTGTCAGGTCAGTCAACAGCTGATGTGACACATCAGGAACGTCAGATGTTGTTGTTGTTGATTTATTCATTGTTTAAAATAACATTGTATGAAAAATACAACATACAGTGGGGCAAAAAAAGTATTTAGTCAGCCACCAATTGTGCAAGTTCTTCCACTTAAAAGATGAGAGAGGTCTCCAATTTTCATCATAGGTATACCTCAACAATGGGAGAAAAAATGAGAAAAAAAAATCCAGAAAATCACAATGAAGAATTTTTAATGAATTAATTGGTAAATTCCTCGGTAATATACGTATTTGGTCACCTACAAACAAGCAAGATTTCTGGCTCTCACAGACCTGTAACTTCTTCTTTAAGAGGCTCCTCTGTCCTCCACTCGTTACCTGTATTAATGGCACCTGTTTGAACTCGTTATCAGTATAAAAGACACCTGTCCACAACCTCAAACAGTCAGACTCCAAACTCCACTATGGCCAAGACCAAAGAGCTGTCAAAGGACACCAGAAACAAAATTGTAGACCTGCACCAGGCTGGAAGGACTGAATCTGCAATAGGTAAGCAGCTTGGTGTGAAGAAATCAACTGTGGGAGCAATTATTAGAAAATGGAAGACATACAAGACCACTGATAATCTCCCTCGATCTGGGGCTCCACGCAAGATCTCACCCCAAGGGGTCAAAATGATCACGAGAACTGTGAGCAAAAATCCCAGAACCACACGGGGGGACCTAGTGAATGACCTGCTGAGAGCTGGGACCAAAGTAACAAAGGCTACATCAGTAACACACTACGCCGCCAGGGACTCAAATCTTGCAGTGCCAGACGTTTCCCCCTGCTTAAGCCAGTACATGTCCAGGCCCATCTGAAGTTTGCTAGAGAGCATTTGGATGATCCAGAAGAGGATTGAGAGAATGTCATATGGTCAGATGAAACCAAAATAGAACTTTTTGGTAAAAACTCAACTTGTCGTGTTTGGAGGAGAAAGAACACCATACCTACTGTGAAGCATGGGGGTGGAAACATCATACTTTGGGGCTGTTTTTCTGCAAAGGGACCAGAACGACTGATCCGTGTAAAGGAAAGAATGAATGGGGCCATGTATCGTGAGATTTTGAGTGAAAACCTCCTTCCATCAGCAAGGGCATTGAAGATGAAACGTGGCTGGGTCTTTCAGCATAACAATGATCCCAAACACACCGCCTGGGCAACGAAGGAGTGGCTTCGTAAGAAGCATTTCAAGGTCCTGGAGTGGCCTAGCCAGTCTCCAGATCTCAACCTCATAGAAAATCTTTGGAGGGAGTTGAAAGTCCGTGTTGCCCAGCGACAGCCCAAAACATCATTGCTCTAGAGGAGATCTGCATGGAGGAATGGGCCAAAATACCAGCAACAGTGTGTGAAAACCTTGTGAAGACTTACAGAAAACGTTTGACCTCTGTCATTGCCAACGAAGGGTACATAAAGTATTGAGATGAACTTTTGTTATTGACCAAATACTTATTTTACCGAGGAATTTACCAATTAATTCATTAAAAATCCTTCAATGTGATTTTCTGGATTTTTTTTTTCTTATTTTGTCTCTCATAGTTGAGGTATACCTATGATGAAAATTGGAGACCTCTCTCATCTTTTAAGTGGGAGAACTTGCACAATTGGTGGCTGACTAAATACTTTTTAGCCCCACTGTATATTAAAAACAATGGAATAACACAAAAAAGTGTGCACACTTACAGTATTTCCACTGTGGTCCCTAACAATAACAACAACAGACACATCCCTGACAGGTCCCGTTATGCGAAAAAAGTATGTGTGTTTAGCTCTCTGTGTGTGTGTGTGTGTGTGTATAAGCTGCACCAAGACTGCAAATATGCCATTATAGGGTAGCTGTACGTTAGAAACCCGTTCAATACAGTAAGTTACACTAGTTTCAAAGAGCATTACTGATATACTTCTTCTGCCACCCGTGACGCTGCTGAGCTCACTCTGCTCTGCACTGGAGTCAGTGAGTGTTTGACTGAGGCTGCGCAGTGTGCAGTGAGTCTTCGGCTCTGACATCTGATAGGCTGCCATAATCATGTGACACAGCAGACCATCTTTAAAACATGCCTGGGCTGGTTTTTCACCAGTTTTCACACATAAATTTAATGCCTAAAACTCTCAGAAGTGAAAACAAATTGCAGGTTTTGTATTAACACGGTGGCATTGCAATATTTAAAAAAGTATCGACTCCAAAATATCGACCAGCTGGTATTGAAGTGTTGATACTTGAGTATCGATACACCCACCCCTAGCCTCCACAAATGCTGATCTTTATTATGAGTGTCGCCTGACGCTGATGTCAGCTGACCTGCGCTGAGTATTTGTTTGCTTAAATTAATGCAAGTCGGCAACAGCTACACATATGCTAGCCTAAGTTGGCAAAAGTTTGCCAATGCTGAATGCAACACTGGCAAACCCTAGCAAAAGTTTGTAAAAGTTCATAAAAGCTGGTGTGCACTGGATTTTAAAAAAAAAGCCTGCTCACGAACATAATTTCACCGACGTTTGGACTAATTTGTCAGATTTTGACAAACTTTTACGTCTGTAAAATTCAGTCCAAACACTATAGTGTGAACCCAGCTTAAATGATAGTTTGTACTATATGCATTGTGACTGAACATCATCTTCTGTGTTGGCCTCCTGTTTGTGGTTACTATGGTTTTAGGGGAGCATCTTTAATACTCAGATAGCTAACAACCTGCCTAATATTTATTATCTTTGTCTTCCAGAATATTTACTTTTAGTGGTTTGCTTTGTTTTCCCCTTAATTACTTACAAAGCACATGTTAACATGTCCAGACACTGTGTCCAACAAATTACTTTTACTTTAATATCCTGTGTGGTCTCCACATTTTGTCCTATATTTTGAGTCGGTCATTTTAGTGTGAACAAGCTAAAAAAAAAAAGTGATGTAAACAAAATGGCTACAAATAGTTCCTGGTTCTCCAAAGAGTGCTGGGATGGGAATGCAGCTATATTGTCAAACTACATTTGAGCAGTACAACTATTGGAGCGAAAATTGTCCCTAAAATTCTGCCCTTGCCACAAGACCTGGAAATATTACTGGACTGGTTTACTTATTAATTTTTTCATTAAAACTGCACACACCGTATGACAGCAAGTCCAAGCATCTCTACTCAGGTGTTAAAAGTCATGCAAACACAAACTCACGGCGACTGACCTGTGAGGTCATCAGTTGGCCAGGAACCCATTTCACAGGCTCGGCAGGTGTACTCGTCAAACACAAATTCACTTTCTTTGCAGGGAGTGCATGTCCAGCAGCAGCTCACCTCACCTTTGCGGATCACCTGGAAGAGACAGGATATTAGCTTGAAGTGAGATTACAGATAAATGTACTTTTAATCAGTGTGGCATCTCATATACACAACTCTGACTCTTCATGTGTCAAGTCCAGAGGAGAAGCTAATACATGTAGAAGAAAAACGGCCACCAAAGATTTGACTCCACATTGATTAGTTTACCTTAATCTGTCCTTTGTCACAAGGTTCACTGCAGACTGACTTGATGACATCTTTGTTGGGCCAGATTTCATCATCGTCTATCTTTAAGCCACTGTTATCCCAACTGCCCACGTTGATGTAGTCATAGTAATCCTTCCCCATTTTTTTAAAGTTCATTATTTCATACCTGTAAGTTCAAGCCAGACAACAAGCACATAAATACAATGTAGTAGTAAAAAAACCAAGCAAATAAATAAGTAAATATGGCTTCTCTGGCCAAGTACAGCTGCAGACCTGCCAGGAGAGTCTCCGTTTTCATCAAATAGGATGCCCTCTCCTGATACACCAGTAAAGTTGGTTTTCATCAGGAAGTCCAGCAGTGTGGAACCATCTATTGGTCGCATGGCATCACATAAGCCCTTTGAATAAATCAATAAAGCATCACAACTTTGTGTTATGATCACACATGTTAATTCAAGAAGCATTCTATGTCTTTCTACAGTGGTGTGAAAAAGTGTTTGCCCCCTTTCTGATTTCTCATTTTTTTTTGTATGTCACACTTAAATGTTTCAGATCATCAAACAAATTTAAATATTAGACAAAGATAACACAATTAAACACAAAATGCAGTTTTTAAATGAAGGGGTTTATTATTAAGAGTAAATAAAAATCCAAACCTACATGGCCTGCGTGGAAAAAGTGATTGCCCCCCGTTAACCCCTTGCACTCTGGTCAATTTCCCTAAAAACGCCAAAAAATAACGTACTCAAAGTAAATCAAAAGCTGTTTTTCAACCCTTTGCAGCATCTTCATGAGGTTGGTCTCATTTAAAAGAAAACACTTTGAATTTTTTGGCAAAACAGTCATAATCTTTCTAAGTGCTCCGGCCACTGAGTAACAGTCATCTAAACATACTGAATTTGAAGAAAATAAATTTCGCCTGGGTGTTTTTTTGGATACAAATGCTTGCAAATAACACACAGCTGTCAGATCCGGGCTGAAAAATGCAACAGAAATGTAGAACAAAGTGTTATCCAGCTGAGGTCAAAATTTTGTAACAATACCACAAAAAATAAATATATTACACAGCTTTCTTCACAGGTTGTTCCCAGGCGTTTTTGAACTGTGCCAAATGGCACAGTTTGGAAAAACGTCTGTAACTTTTGAATGATTCAATATAGAAGCTTGATGTTGGGCTCTAATGAAAAGTGACACTCATGGCTGTGTGTGTGTGGGTTGTTTATTCATTCATGAATGAATGAATGAACAAACAAGCCCCCACACACAAAGAAGCATGCCACGTAAAAAATGTGTGGCTTTTTTTACAAGAAAAAATAACCTACAGTGCACTAAAAATTATACTAAAATATCTGTAATGTAGAAGATAATAACTCCCCCCTCCCCCCGCTACAGAGGACAGACATCGCCCGGTGCGCCGCGGTCACGGTGCGCCGTGGTCTACTACGCACAGTTGTACTAAAATATCTGCAATAATATCTGCAATCCGCTACAGAAGATTAGCGGGGGGGGGCGTTCACGGTCTGGACGCGGCGCACGAACCGTGTACCGCGGCGCATGAACCGTGTCCAGTCCGGTCTACTACACACAGTTGTAATTTACCGATCGGTCAAAAGTCATTTTTGATTACAATTTTCAGGGATAAAGAATAATTTAGCTTATAACACTTACCTGTCCACAACAGCAGTGTCGCTGGTGAACTTCTCTTCCTCATTGTCAGACGAACATGACGGTGGTCCACTTGTTACGGACTCGTGGTTCTGGTCACGTGACCCGGTCAAACCATAATTCCATTATTGCGGTTTTGCGCTTCCATGATTGCGGTTTTGGCGAACGATTTTTCAAAACAAATAAGAACAGTAGTAAGAAAAAAAGACTGGCGAACGCGTGTGTGTCACCCAGCGGCTAAAACAAAACAGATTTTGCAAGGTAGGCACGCTTTCGAACTACTGTGCTTCAATTGGCTCGCTGTATTCGCAGCTGTTGGTAGGCAGGTCCTTCTTGCTAGGTTTTCAGTCATTGGTTCTTCAAGGTTTCAGAAACCCAATTCAAGGCTCTTATTAGTTGAATGAAAGGTCAATCACATCTAAACCAATCAAAGCACTCCTTTGGCTTTCTGTTCGCGGCTGTGTCTGTAGTGGAAGAATGGAAATGCAGGGGGTTTTTTTCTCAGTGCGCCCTAGGATGCACAGTGTGCGTTCTAGGGTGCCCTCCTGCGCTCTAGGACGCAGAGACGTGTCCGCCCGCGGTACACCAAAGTGCAAGAGGTTAAAACATAAATTAACTTTGGTTTATCACATCTTTGGAAAGCTGAGTTCAATTTCTCTGGCCACACCCAGGCCTGGTTACTGCCACACCTGTTCTCAATCAAGAAATCACTTAAACAGGACCTGCCTGACAAAGTGAAGTAGACCAAAAGATCCTCAAAAGCTAGACATCATGCTGTGATCCAAAGAATGGTAAGTGGCGTTCACTTATATAGCGCTTTTCTTCTCATCTAGGATGACCAAAGCGCTTTACAGATCCTGCAATCCACCCATTCAAACACACACACACACACACACACACGTTCACACACTGATGGCGGCAGAGCTGCCATACACACAGGCACTAACCAGGCCACCAGGAGTAACTGGGGGTTCAATGTCTTGCTCAAGGACACTTCGACAAGTGGACAGCAGACAGAGTGGGAATCGAACCCATGACCCTCCGATCAGTAGTCGGTCACACTACACCTGGGCCGTCGCCACCCCCAGAAATTCAGAAACAAATGAGAAACAAAGTAATTGAAATCTATCAGTCTGGAAAAGGTTATAAAGCCATTTCTAAAGCTTTGGGACTCCTGCAAACCACAGTGAGAGCCATTATCCACAAATGGCGAATACATGGAACATTGGTGAACCTTCCTAGGAGTGGCCAGCCGACCAAAATTATCCCAAGAGCACAGTGACAACCCATCCATGTGGTCACAAAAGACCCCACAACAACATCCGAAGAATTGCAGGCCTCATTTGCCTCAGTTAAGGTCAGTGTTCATAACTCCACCATAAGAAAGAGACTGGGCAAAAATGGCCTGCATGGCAGACGTCCAAGACGAAAACCACTGCTGAGCGAAAAGAACTTAAAGGCTTGTCTCAGTTTTGCAAGAAAGCATCTTGATAATGCCCAAGACTTTTGGGAAAATACTCTGTGGACTGATGAGACAAAAGTTGAACTTTCTGGAAGGTGTGTGTCCCATTACATCCAGCGTAAAAGTAACACAGCATTTCAGAAAAGGAGCATCATACCAAGAGTAAAATATGGTGGTGGTAGTGTGATGGTCTGGGGCTGTTTTGCTGCTTCAGGACCTGGAAGACTTGCTGTGGTAAATGGAACCATGAATTCTGCTGTCTACCAAAAAATCCTGAAGGAGAATGTCTGGCCATCTGTTCATGACCTCAAGCTGAAGCGCACTTGGGTTCTGCAGCAGGACAACGATCCAAAACACACCAGTAAGTCCACCTCTGAATGGCTTAAGAAAAACAAAATGAAGACTCTGGAGTGGCCTAGTCAAAGTCTTGACCTGAATCCGATTGAAATGCTGTGGCATGACCTTAAAAAGGCAGCTCATGCTCGAAAACCCTCCATTGTGGCTGAATTACAACAATTCTGCAAAGATGAGTGGGCCAAAATTCCTCCACAGCGCTGTAAGAGACTCATTGCCAGCTATCACAAACACTTGATTACAATTGTTGCTGCTAAGGGTGGCCCAACCAGTTATTAGGTTTAGGGGGCAATCACTTTTTCACACAGAGCCATGTAGGTTTGGATCTTTTTTCCCCTTAATAATAAACACCTTCATTTAAAAACTGCATTTTGTGTTTACTTGTGTTATCTTTGTCTAATATTTAAATTTGTTTGATGATCTGAAACATTTAAGTGTGACAAACACCCAAAAAAAGAGAAATCAGGAAGGGGGCAAACACTTTTTCACACCATTCTGTGAATTCATAATGGTCACTGATCAAAACATTAACAAGAGCACTCAGAAGCGAGTGCAATATCCCCCGCCTCCGTTTTCTTTGAAGATCCCAATATTACTGAAGGAGTGCGGTTTTAAAGTTTTCCATATAATTATAAGGGCACAACCAAATTATAATAAACCCATCATTCATGAATATACAACAAATATAGTTATATACAACCCATAGCTATAGATCAGGATCCCAAGATGAACCTGTGTAGCAAGTTTGGTGACCATCGAGAGCTTTCCGCATTCTATAGTAAGAAGATGCAGGGAATGCTAACCTTGACCTTTTGACCCCAAACCCATAGAAAGAGGTCAGGATCTTAAGGTGAACTTGTGTAGAGAGTTTGGTGACCCAAGTGTTGTTTGTTGTTAAGATATAGTTTATAAGCCATTTTGATGCTGACCTTTGACATTGCAATCCCAAAACCGCACTCACCCTTTAGGGTCTTAGGGTGAACCTGTGTACCAGGTTTGGTGACCCTAGCTTTACTTGTTGTATAGTACTAGTCCAAATGGCATGTTAACTTTGACCTTTGACCTTTTGATCCCAAACCCATAGTCAGGTCAGGGTGTAAGTTGTCTAACGTGCTGTCTCCGGACACAGTATGTGGCAATTCCATATGTGGCTGGTGTCTCTGAAAAATACAGAAGAGTTTTATTCCAATATAATATCCCGGTGTATTTCAAACCAACAAACACATTGATACAACGTCTGGTCCACCCAAAAGATCGGATCCCAAAACATCTGAAGAGCAATCTTGTATATGCGGTCAAATGCACGGAGGAGTGCAATGACCTTTATATAAGGGAAACAAAACAGCTGCTCAAAAGACACATGTCACTGCACAGGAGAGCGAACTCTTCAGGACAGAACTCTACAGTTTTCACACACTTACAGAAAAAAACAACACACCTTCAGTGACAGTGATGTCCACATCTTGGATGGAGGGGAGCGCTGGTTTAAAAGAGGGGTCAAAGAGGCCGTCTATGTAAAAGTGGAGTGACCAACTTTAAACAGAGGAGGAGGTTTAAGACAACACCTCTCGCCAGCCTATGCTGCCTTGCTGCCATTAGTCCCCCTTTCTCTCTGGCATCCTCATCTTGAAGAGGCGATGGTTAGCGCGTCAAGGGTTGGAACAGTGCATGGAATGACTATTCAGCCCAATCCTTGAGTGGCAGTCTTTGGAGCAGTTGGCGCAGATGAAGATTGATAGTGCACGTGCTGATGGTGCACGTTCTTTCCTTGCCGCACGCGTCGTCGCCATCTGGACTCTCGTGTTCGCTTCCATCTTGAAAACACCCTCTTTGACACTGTGGCACCAGGTGGCTCGATCTTTGGCAGTAACCTCCCAGTTATTGGTGTTGATCTGCACACACCGCATGTTGCGTTTGCAGACATCTTTAAAACGCAACAGCGGTCGGCCCACATGGCGGACGTCTACCCACAATTCTCCATAAAGGATTTCTCTCGGCAGATGGTCAGGCTCCATGCGGTGCATGTGGCCGAGCCACTGGAGTCGTTTCTGGCTGATAAATGCAGGGATGCTTGGCAAGTCAGCGCGCTCAAGGACCTTGGTGTTGGGGACTCTGTCCTGCCACTTGATGTGCATAAGGCACCGAAGACAGTGGAGGTGGAACCCGTTTAGCCGTTTCTCCTGCCTGGCATAGGCTGTCCAGGACTCGCTGCCGTGCAGAAGAGTGGACAGGACGCAAGCTTGGTATATGAGTAACCTGGTCTTCAAACTCAGCAGATTGTTGTTCCGCACACGCTTGTTTAGTTTGGCCGTGACAGCAGCTGCTTTGGCAATTCTGGAGCTGATCTCGGTGTCCAGCGAGATCGTATTTGAAACAGTGGACCCTAGGTAGGTGAAGGTGTCCACAACCTCCAGCTGTGTGTTGTCAATGGTAATGACAGGAGAGGAGACAGCATCTTGCACCATGATATTGGTTTTCTTAAGGCTGATCATGAGCCCAAACTCCTTGCAGGCATGGGACAGTTTGTCGACCAGGTGCTGCAGGCCCTTCTTGCTGTGCGATGCTAGAGCAGCGTCGTCTGCAAACAGCAGCTCACGTATGAGGACCTCGTAGACTTTGGTTTTAGCACGAAGTTTTGCGATGATGAGGAGTTTTCCATCTGATCTCGTGTGGACGTAGACACCTTCAGGACAGTCAGTAAAGGCGTAGTGGTGGAGCATTGAGAAAATGATCCCAAAGACAGTCGGTGCTAGAACGCAACCCTGCTTCTCCACTGCTGACTGGGAAGGCATCTGAGGTGGCTCCATCAAAACAAACAGTACTATGCATGTCCATGTGGAAGGAGGAAATGATTGCAAGGAGCTTTGGGGGACAACCAATCTTTCGCAGGATCTGGAAGAGCCCACTTCGACTAACTAAGTCAAAGGCTTTGGTCAGGTCCACGAACGCAAGGAACAATGGCTGCTGCTGCTCTCAACACTTCTCCTGCAGCTGATGGAGGGAGAAGAGCATATCCACTGTGGACCTTCCGGCTCTGAAGCCACACTGGGACTCAGGATAGACTCGCAAAGTGAGGCTCTGCAGGCGGAACAGGGTGACCCGGGCGAAGACTCTGCCATCTTTGCTCAGAAGAGAGATGCCGCAGTAATTGTTGCAGTCACGGCGGTCACCTTTGTTCTTATACAGCGTGACTATGTTGGCATCTCTCATATCTTGGGGAATGTGACCTTGCTCCCAGCAAAGGCAGAGGACATCATATAGTGGTTGTAAGATGGCTGTTTTCCCATGTTTCAGAACTTCTGGGGGGATATCGTCTTTCCCTGGAGCCTTGCCACAGGCGAGGTAGTCTATGGCTTTGCTGAGCTCTTCCAGCGTGGGCATTTTGTCAAGCTCTTCCATGACTGGTAGGCCAGGCAAGGCGTTGAGGGCAACGTCTGTCACGATGTTCTGGGTTGAGTACAATTCAAGATAATGCTCGACCCAACGCTGAAGTTGCTTGCTCTTGTCGTTGATGGCTTCGCCGGTCTTGGCTTTGAGCGGTGCTGTTTTGATGCTTGTGGGGCTGATAGCTGTTTTGATTCCCTCATATATTCCTTTGGCATATCCACAATTGGCAGCTACCTGGATGTTGGTGCACAGGTTCTGCCAGTACTCACTGGCGCAACGGCGGGAAATCTGCTGTGCCTTGCTCCTTGCTGCTCGAAGGGCGTCGCGTGTGCCAGGGCAAGGGTTCTGCTTGTGAGCCAGCAGTGCTTCTCTTTTGGCCTCTGTGACTGACTGCATTTCATCCCAGTGAGCCTCAAACCAGTCAGCATTCTTTCTTTCCGAATGCAGTCATGGCTGAGTCATAGATGGCATCGCGAAGGTGGTTCCATTTGGCGTTCACGTTGCCTGGGATATCGGACTGGAGGTGAGCTTCAAGTTTCCTCTGAAAGCTGTCAGCGAAGGTCTGAGCCTTGATCGGATCGGAAATTCCGCAGGTGTTGATGCTGGGGTGACCCTTAGTCTTGGCATGGTGGATCTTCCTTGGCTTCAGTCTGACCTTACTGGCAACAAGGGAATGATCTGTATGACAATCAGCGCTGTGATAGCTTCTCGTGTGAAGAACACTGCTGAGGTCCGCTCTTCTGGTGATGACAAGATCTAGCTGGTGCCAGTGACGGGACTGGGGGTGTCTCCAAGACACTTTCCGCAGCTCTTTACACTTGAAGTAGGAGTTTGTAATGGAGAGGCCGTGATGACAACAGAATTCCAACAGCCTCTGTCCACCCTCGTTCATTCTGTCTATGCCAAAGTGGCCAAGACGGGATGGCCACACTTGCCAGTCTGCTCCGACGCGAGCGTTGAAGTCGCCTAGCAAAAATAAGCCTTCAGAGCAGGGGATTCTAGATAGCACTTCCTCTGGAGCCTCGTAGAACTGATCTTTGGCTTCTGGAGTGGACGTGAGGGTCAGAGCATACACAGAAAGGATGTTCACAAAGCCCGATGATGTCTTCATGCGGAAGGCGAGGATTCTTTCGAACCCTCTTGTAGGGGTTTCTGTGGTGGCGATCAGTGAGTTCCTCACTGCAAAACCTACACCATGCTGCCTGGACTCGTCCTGGGACAGGCCCTACCAATAAAAGGTGTAGTCTGATTATCTAAGAGAGCCGCTGTCGGCCAGGCGGGTTTCCTGAAGGGAGGCAACATCGATGTTAAGTCGTGCCAGTTCCTTATTGATGATGGCGGTCTTGCGAGAATCATCCATTTGTTGGAGATCAGCGGTAAGTCCGGGGCACATGATGCGAACGTTCCAGCTTGCAAATCGAAGAGCTGGAGTCTTTGTATGTTTCTCCTTTTGACTGCCTGGTGCAGATTGACGCTTGCTTGTCGGGAGAGACCCCTAAGCTCTACGCACCCAGTAGAGCAGGCAAGCCATGGTGGAGCTGTCCAGCTTGAGGCGGGCGGTAGCTGCCCAGTGAAGCTGCAAAGGCTTTTCCCACCATTGGATGAGACCCCTGGCAATCCTCCCTACGCCAATCAGTTGGAGCTTATAACCGGTAACTGCCTCGTCCCGTGTTGTGCCGGAATCTTGCAACGCCGCTGGAGTGGCCTCTCCAGTTTGCACTAAAAAGCCTGAGCGGGGTAGTATGGAGACACTGGGCTGCCCATACATCAGTGTCCCCCTCTCTGTGTCACTGGCTGAATCCAAAGGAAAGGATGATCCAATACAGTTTGGGACCAGTTCCACTGTAGGAGTTGCCGGAAGTAGTGCTGAGCATCTGCCAACTGCCTTAGGGCTCCACTCCGGATTTATCCTCAAGGTTTACTCCCGAAGCCTTTCCTGTAATCAGGTATAGCCGCAAGGCAGCGGAGGTTTGGAATCAGAGTTTACCTTTTCCTAGGTAGTTTGCCAGCCAAGGATAACGGGCACCAACTGCCCGGATTTGAAATCAGAGTGGTCCTTCTCCTAGGTGGGCTGACACCCAAGTCTGACGAGCCCCACCTACTCAGAGCAACCTGGTTATAGCGCCAGAGACTTGCTGACACCCTCTGTCATTTAGTGAAAACAGGGTCGGCACGAGAAGCCAGACAGTAGGATTTGGTTAGGAGAGGCTATTGGAGAGACGCTGTGCTAAGAGTGGGGTATTTCAGTGGAAGTGTAGGTGCTCATTTCTGCGTTCCACCCCAGCACGTCCTAGCCCATTTAGACACCCACTGCCATTAGTACTTCAATGCTTTCAGAAGAATCCACCTGGCTCTTCCTCACAGAGGGGAGGGGCTACATCTGAAGTATCTGAGAGGAACATCTCCTCTGGCAAGAAGAACACTCCAGCTTAGAAGTCACGTGATTTGTCACATGACTCAGGTCATGTGACAGTCACAGGTCATGCGACTTGGGTCTGCATTTCTTGCCAGTTACTTCCTATTATTCGCTACAACTGAGGATGGTGTTTGGATGAACACTGAAACGTCTTGTTTTTAAATCTTTTTAATTCCAGTGAGTTTAATAAATACTTTTTAACAGTCTACAACCTGGATGCTTAAAACATGAAACTGCACAGGCATATAACTCTATGGACAAAATAATTTCAACTTTGATAATTCTAAATTTTACATATTTTTTTTAGCCCAATAATATTTTGAGGTATGTGCAATTGCTTAGTTTCCTTGGATAAGTCAAAAATCTGTCATATTTCGTGTAAACCTATAAATTACAACACACACACACAATTATAGCTGTTGTGGAGAGAGAAATAATCAGGCGGAGAGGTCAGGGCAGAACAGGCTTTATTCATCTCTCTCTCACATTCTCTAAAATCACAAGCATCAAAAGAGTCACAGGTCACAGGCACCTCTGCTCTTATATCATACCACTCAGTCAGCCTTCTGTGGTGCTGCATTAACATCAAAGCCTTTGCAATTCCCATTCTCTTTGTGACTGTTCGCATCAACACACCAACCCCCGCATCAACACACAAACCCCCATGACGATTCCCCTTGTCCTTCCGTCTGAGTGTAAACATACTGAGGTGGATTCTCCACCCCCCCCCCCCCCCCCAGAACTCAGACTGAGCTTTAACCCTCATGTCCTTTGGGCTTCAGCCTATGTCCATAGCAACTGTAATGGGGGTCTGCGGCTTCGAGGCGCTGCTGTGCCAGTGGGGGGCTGTTGGGGGTGTGTCCGTCTGTGGGGGGACATTGGGAGGGGGGAACATCTTTAGCATACCATTATGGCTGATCTGACAAGTCATTTACCTGGGGAGTTCTCAGTGGGGGTCATCCGCGCCGAGGAGCTCGGGCCAACACCACCTGCTCGTCTGCTAAAACGAAAGCGGGCTTAAGCCTGTCTATACAGACAGTTTCCCTGTGTCCCCCCAAGTCTAACACAAAATGTTTCTCCCCGGGTTCCAGCACTCTGAATGGGCCATCGTAGGGTGGGCGCAAAGGGGTCCGGTGGGCATCGTGCCTGACAAATATGAATGCCACGTCCTTCAAGGCCTTTGGCACAAAAGCGTGTGGAAAAGTGGTGGACCGGACCGGGTACCGTTCCTGCCACTGCGCTATGCGATGAAAGCGGGGATGGATCGGTGTTCGGCGCGGGGCTGTCCGGCAAAAATTCCCCTGGGAGGTGCAGCGGGTGGGGAAAAAAAACAGCTCTGCTGGGGAGCTCTGCCAAATCCTCCTTTGGTGCTGAACGCAACCCTTATAGGACCCACGGCAACCGGTCTACCCAATTTGTATCTGTATGCGAAGCCCTGAGTGCTGCTTTAAGTGATCTATGGAAACACTCGCATAACCCATTGGCCTGGGGGTTGTACGTGGTCGTGCGATAAAGTGTGACACCCAGGCTCCTGGCCATGGTGGACCAGAGGTTGGCAACAAACTGCGGGCCCCGATCGGACGTGATATCTGAAGGGTCGCCGAAACGTGCCACCCATGTTGTCAAAAAAACGCGTGGAACTTCTGCGGATGTGGTGGAAGCTAGCAGGACTGCTTCGGGCCAGCGCGTGGTGCGGTCCATCACTGTCAGGAGGTGCGTGAACCCCTGCGATGGCGGGAGGGGGCCCACGAGGTCCATGTGAATGTGGTCAAACCGCTTAGCCGGGATATGGAATGGCTCCAAGAGGGCCTTTGTGTGCCTGTGCACTTTGGCTCATTTGTATGCTACGCAGGCTGCAGCCCACTGTTTCACCTGTTTGCGCAGGCTCGGCCAGACGAACTTCGCTCCCACCATTTTGACTGGCGCGCGCACTCCTGGGTGCGCCAGGGAGTGAACCGACTCAAAAATGCGGCAGCGCCAAGCGCATGGGACCACCGGGCGCACGCGGCTTGTGGAGACGTCACAGATTGGGGGGGGGGGGCGTCCTGCAGTACTCTGCTCTCCAGCCTTAACCCTGTTGGTCCAGACTGGAGTGCACAAACGTCCGCATCACTTATCTTCTCAGCGGCCATGGCCATGTAATCTATTCCCACTTAAACTGGGGCCACTAATGCGCGCGAGAGGCAGTTCGCCACCACGTTGAGTTTACTGGCCACATGCTGAATGTCGGTTGTAAACTCCAAGATCACGGCCAGCTGTCTCTGCTGCCGGCCCGACCATGGTTCCGAAACCTTGGCCATTGCGTACGTTAGCGGCTTGTGGTCCACAAACGCAGGGAAGGTGCGCCCTTCCAGCCAGAACTGGAAGTGACGTATGGCCAGGTGGAGAGCCAGTAACTCTCTGTTGAACGCGCTATATTTACACTCACTGTCGCACAAAGGCCTGCTAAAAAAGGGGAGCAGCTGCCAAGAACCAGCGACGTGCTGTTCCACGATGGCCCCTATGGCCACGTCCGAGGCGTCGGTAGTGAGAGCTATCCGAGCCGCCGGGTCCGGGTGCGCCAGCAGTGCAGCGTTCGCCAGGGCTGTTTTAACCTCGGAAAACGCCTGCTCTTGCTCAGGAGTCCAGTTGACTCTGTCCGCTGGCTTCCGTTTCTTCAGCGCGGCGTACAATGGCTGCATGAGCTGGGCTGCTCAGGGGAGAAAACGGTTGTAGAAGTAAACCATCCCCAAAATCTCCTGCAGCACCCTGACAATCTGAGGCCGGGGAAAGTCTGCCACCGCACGCACTTTGTCTGGTAACGGTATCGCGCCCTCCAGTGAGATGTGGTGGCCTAAAAAAATCAATTCCTGTCACCCCGAACTGGCACTTCACCGGGTTGATTATTAATCTGTGCTCCTCCAACCTCTGGAAAACTGTCCTAAGGTGTGCTACGTGTTTGTCCTCGGACACGCTGGCCACCAGGATGTCGTCCAGGTAGATGAACACAAACGGCTGATCGAGCAACACCGCATCCATCATGCGTTGGAATGTCTGCGCTGTGCCTTTTAACCCGAAAGGCATGCATAAAAACTCAAAAAGAACAAACAGGGTTATTACTGCCATTTTAGGTATGTCCTTAGCGCACACTGGGACCTGGTGGTAACCGCGGACCAGGTCTATCTTTGAAAAAAATGCGTGCCTCGGTGAGGTGAACCGAAAAATCCTGAATATGGGGGATTGGGTAGCGGTCGTGCACTGTGGCGTTGTTCAATCTACAGAAATCTCTGCACGGTCGCCACGAGCCCTCGGCTTTAGGAACCATATGTAGCGGGGATGCCCATGGGCTGTTTGAGCGTCTGATGATGCCCAACTTTTCCAAGTTGGCAAACTCCTCGCACGCTATGGCCAGTTCAGTTGCGTCCAGACGCCGAGGTCGTGCGAAAACGGGAGGCCCCGTGGTGGTAATGAAGTGCTCCACCCCGTGTTTAGTGATGATCGCCGAAAAGGTCAGGACCGTGAGTGCTGGGAACTGGGTGAGTAGTGTGTGGAACTTACCCCCTGGAGCTGTAACGTTGGTTAGCGATGTGGGCCCAGCTCCTCGAGCTGTACAGGGGAGATAATCAAAAGACATTGCGTTAATCAGGCGTCTGTTAGCCACATCGACTAGTAGACCGTGTGCACACAAAAAATCAGCGCCCAAAATGGGGAATCTGCATGCCGCTATGATGATTGTCCATTGGTATGTACGGCCGTGCAAGGATACAGTCAGTATCCTCTCACCAAAAGCCTTAATGTCTGAGCTGTTTACGGCCGTCAGCTCGGGGCCGCTATGTCCCGCCAGCCGGTCTGCGTAGGATGGCAGGATGAGACTCTTTTGGGAGCCGGAGTCCACAAGGAACCGTCTCCCCGAGCATGAGTCTGCCACATAGAGCAGCTTGCTTGCTTCACCAGTGGTCGCAGCTGCTACCGACTGCCGGCCCTGGCGTTTCCCGAGCACTTGAATTGGCACGGTGGCGCGCATCGGCATGCGTCCTCTCCAAAACGGCGGTGGTAGAAGCAGAGTGTGTCTCTCGGGTGCTTCTTGGCTTTCGCTGCAGCCATCGTCGCTGGCTCCTCGCGCCCGCTGGCCGTCTCGCTGGGTTCTGATACCGCTGCGTTCACTGCGAGGGCTCTGGTGGTGACGATAATCCGATCTGCCTCTTGCACTAGCGCCCAGTAGTTGCACACGGCCAGCAGCGGCTGCTCTGGCCGCTGTTGGGAGGTTCCGGAGGGAAAGGTGGGCAAAGAGGAAATGCCCTTCATCTGTGCCCATCAACACCAACATCTTCTCCATTAACTCGACCACTGACCCATCTCCCAACTTGGAGTGCGTCAGGAGCTTTTCCGCTCTCTCGCAGTGTGAGAGCGTATAGCACCGGGTCAGTGCGGTTTTGAGAGCCTCGTATTTGTCATGGGCTGGGGGCCGTTGGAGCAAGCTCGCCACCTGCTGAGTTGTGCGTGCATCCAGTGCTGCAACCACGTAGTAGTAGTATCTGGTGTCATCCGCCGTTATTCCCCGGAGCGCGAACTGGGCCTCGGTGTCGAGGAAGCAAGACTTTGGGTCATGTAGCCAAAAGTCAGGGAGTTTGACCAAAATGGTGCACGCGTTGCTGGCACCTCCCGTCCGGGTCATCTCCGGGGTGTTCGCCTCGAGTTCCATTGTGCGTCAAGGGTCACCAGTGTGGAGAGAGAAATAATCAGGCGGAGATGTCCAGGGCAGAACAGGCTTTATTCATCTCTCACATTCTCTAGAATCACAAGCATCAAAAGAGTCACAGGTCACAGGCACTTCTGCTCTTATATCATGCCACTCGGTCAGCCTTCTGTAGTGCTGCATTAACATCAAAGCCTTTGCAATTCCCATTCTCTTTGTCACTGTTCGCATCAACACACAAACCCCCATGACAATTCCCCTTGTCCTTCCGTCTGAGTGTAAACATACTGAGGTGGATTCTCCACACTGTAAGTGTTGATCATTGAACTTCAGTGTTTTGTACTGTTTACCAACAGCATTTAAAACCTCAGGTGTGCTGCACTGTGGGAGAGGAGAGCTTCTGTGCAAGTGGGCTTTAGGCTGTTCCTAAATAACATACTAAAATAAAGGGGAAGTACCAAAATGCATAATGGAGCACTTTGAGACTCAGAAAGGCACCCTCATCAGAGTGGTAAAGTTTGATAAAGAGTAGAAGACTTTAAGAAACACAACACACAACAGAAGCCTCAATACGAGAATTTAGCTGGGTAAACAAAGCCAAATGCTTAGAGTGGGACACAACATACAATCATTTTAGAGTGGATGAAAAAGTTGTATTTATCAGCAATGGCAAGGTTTTGTATTATAGTGGCAACAGAAGGATGTACTGCATGTAGTGAGAAAAGAGATAGAACCCCACTGAAGTGGCAGTGAAACATGATGGTGGGACTACTCAAGTTTGAGACTGTTACATTTCTTTTGAATTTAGAAATCAAACTGCATGAGGATATTTTATACACTGTGATTTGTGTCTTTATTATAGAGAAGTATTTATATTTCAGCAGGAAGTTACGCCTACTTGTAAACATAAAAACAATTGGGGGATGAGGATTTGCAAGGAGTCAGCGACAACTCATGACCCAACATAACAAATATTCTTATATTTATGTACACTATCAGTCAAAAGTTTAGACTCAGCTACACATTCATTTTCAATGGGTAGCTGTGTCCAACCTTTTGACTGGTACTGTACATTTTCTAAAAAGTTCAAACTGACCCTCAACTTTCTGAGCAAATACCATCATTTATAATTGAATATTTTATGTTCAATTTAAAACAATTTTGCTGAATTTATTTTTAGCATCCAAACCCATGATCATGATATATTCTTTTTAATGTGCTTATTATTTTGAAAAACTTACCTCTTTATAATACATGGCAGCAGTTTACTTTAAAAGGGTCACTGACTAAAAGATTGTGTTTTTGTAGGTTTTAACCTTGTGAAATGTGTCTATTGGTCATATGATTATCAAAAGTATACATAAACACTCACTTCTCTTAAAAAAACCCACACTGCCTTTATCTTGTTTTTCTCTCCAAGAAGCCACTTCAACTCTTCCAGGTATTTTCAAGTGCGTGAAGAAATGTGAAACGTCTCTAAAATGTAAATATCACTAGCCTTGATGCCTGCCTGCTGCTCTGTTATTGGCCAGCCTAACTGTCTGACATGTAGATGGGCAGGCAGCTAAAGGCATTAGCTTAAGAGCTAACAGAAGTACTAGGAAGCTCTCGTTTATATTATTTTCTTTAGATTTTAGTCACCCTAAGAGAGATCCCTGTTTCCACCTGGTTCACTAATCCACAGTTGATAATATATCTCATCATTCTGACTTATTTTGTCATATTTTTGTCGTGATGCTACTTTGAACTACTGACATCACCAAGGTGACTTGGTGAAGCTAGCAGTTTAGCTACTCATTGACACATGTTTCTGTATTTCTGATGTCCTTCTTCTGTGTTTCTGTGCCATCATGTCCTATCGACCACTGAAACCACACACCCATATCCACCAGTGATGCATTATTTCATTTATTCTTTAAGACAAATTAATGTTAGTTGGCTCCAAACTAGGAACTAGGAACTAGCCAACTAAGATTACCAATAGTAACATAAAAGGGAGGGTAGAGTTAAATGTGGCCTTAGAGATTTAAAGAAACATACACTGAAACCAGCCGTTCTCAGAAAGGCTGCAAAGGATGATTCACAATTATCTTGTGATAATGAATGAATGAATCTTTATTTCAGATAGATTAAAAGTAAAGATTAAAAAGAAACAGAATAATATAACAAAGGGGAAAAAGAAAAAAAAATCCAACAAGGTCAAATTAAACAGCAACTCCTCTGATTATACAGTTCAACATAAGTTAACCGAAATGGGTGATGGCTGAAGCTGCAGCTTATATTGCCCACCCATATTCCATCCAAGAATTCAAAAGAAAAACAAAACAAGAGTGATTACAATTCAGAACAAAGCCAAGACAAAATGTGACAAAAAAAACTAAGCAACAACACAACGCAGACTGGATATGACAATCCTTATGTGATTTTACATGTCATCTTGTATATATGTTTGGAGTATTTCTTCCTTTAGTTTTTGTTTAAATTGTCCAAGCGTTGTACATGATTTTAATTCAGGTCCAAAATCGTTCCATAATCTGACTCCTTGCACTGAAACACAGTGTTGCTTGGTGGTAGTTCTCACTGAAGGTTTTTGAAATATACATGTCCCTCTGAAATGATATTGTTTCTCCCTTATTTGGAACAACTTCTGGATATTTGTGGGCAGTGATAGATTCTTCACTTTAAACATTATTACTGCAGTTTTAAAGTCAACCAGATGTTTCAACTTGAGAGCTTTTAATTTAAGAAAAAGTGGGTTTGTTGGTTCCCTGTAAGCAGCTTTGTTTATTATTCTAATAGCTCTCTTCTGAAGCATAAAGACTGGATATATGTTTGTTTTATATGTATTTCCCCATACTTCAGTACAGTCATGTATGGGAGTATTAATGAATGATACAAAGTATATAGTGTGGGTTGATTCAGAAAATATTTCACTCTGTGTAGTATTGCAATTGATTTAGATATTTTACTATCTTTCTTTAATAATCAAAGGAAATTTGACCAAAATTTGTCACAAGCATTTCATTAAGACATATGTGAGCTGTTAAGATGTGGAAAAAGTGCAGTCAATGACCTCTTTAATACTGAAGCAAGGTTTCAGCTAATGCACTTTTTTTTGGCTTGTCCCTCTCTCCATCCATTGAGCTCCCCTTCTATTCTTCCACCAGAACAGCACCTACCTGATAGCCTGGGCAGAGTGCCCGTTGCATGTTATGCAGGCCATATGCCATGGAGTAGATGGCATTAATGACAAAGCCCATCTTAGTGTCCTGTGCATACTGCTGCCGAAGGGACTCCCGCTCTGCAGGTGTGGATAGGTGGTCAGGGAAGTGGGGAAATTGGGTTAGTGTGGAAGAGTGGAAAGAAGAAGGCAGGTATATCAGAGAAACACTTAATTTTCCTTCAAGTCTTATGAAAACCAATGTTCTTTTTTCCCCTAACATCAAAGACCACTGTCTTTTCCTCTTCCTCTCCACTTCTTTCCCACCTACACATCTAATTTCTTTCTGTCTCTTTCTGTGTCCTGTTCATTTGTATTTCACGTCCCATTTCATTAGAATATGGGACCTGAATCCCTTTGATGCAGCTCTAACACACTGTTTTTCCTACGAAAGGAGAGGAACAGAGAAAACTGAGTGGTGATTACAAAGGGTTGAAGAGAGGCTTCACTCACAGTCACAAGAGATATTGCCAGATGATCTGGAGAGCTGCGTGCATCCATATGGTCAGCGTGTAGGTGTGTGAGTGCATATTTAGTTCTTTGCATTAATTAGGGTATTAGGAAAGCTGGTCGATAAAGATGCAGATTGGTACAGCGGCTTGTTATGATGACCTTAAAGGCCAAGACCCTGCAAGTTTTCTCTTCTACCCAGTCTCTTCAGCAGGTGTTTTCACTTATCAGCAATCAGTGAGAAGAAACTCAGTGAAATCATAGCCGTATATGATAGTAGCAACACTCTTTGATCTTGCCGCTGCCCGGTCACGTGATTCATGGAGCTCCAAATAGTTCCAAACAATGGCCTTTATATAATGGTGTGTGAATGGCAGCTGTGACAATCTGCGGTATTAACAGCATTTTTTTATCCATATAAGGTAAATATTCAGAATACCTATCAGTAGGTACATTGTGTGGCCTTATAATGAACAGATTTAAATGGATTATGATACAAAAATCAGCTTTAAAATGACAGAGTATGTTTTGGAGGGAAGGAGAACTGCTGATTCACACTGATGAAAGCTGCAGTGTAAATATCACTGTCTAGCTGTGTGACACCATTGACACCATTGCCTCCTCTTCCAGGTGGTGACTGGGATTACATGATTGAATTTAAATAGATAACAGCACCAGTGATTCAAATAAAAGCAAGCCTTTTTTCTATTTTTTATTCATCCATATTGTAAGATCACATAATTGTGGAAAATAAATATCTTCCTCCAATGTCACAAGGATTTGACTTCATAAATTGTATTTTGATGCCAAAAACAATGAAATCCCAAAATGTTCTCAGATCAGGTTCTCAGCATGATTATCTGTGCAGCTTATGGATGCACAAATCAAGCTGAGAAAGTGATCCAGATGTTTGGGTTCCCAGCACACACAGAAAGGAGAAAAGATGTCTAAGACAAGTCAGCAGACACAGCATGGCTTTAATGAAAGAGTACAACAACAGAAAACTTTATGCAGTACCTTTATTTCCACAAAACATTTCCATCTCCAAGCTCAAACATTTATGATGGCACATAAATTGTGATTTTTTTTATGTTGAAGTAAAACAGTGATATTAATGAGGAAATTAAACTGAATCAATGTGCAGGCCCATTCTAAGAGGAAGTAATTCACAAGAACCAAAACTGAAAAACCCAGACCGAGGACTGATGCGGTCCCACCAAACACAAGACGAGGAAGAGTCCAACAGTAATCATGGTTACATGGACACGAATAAACCGGTTATGATTGGATTTCTGGAGTTATCCGATTATTCAAGTGGCCATGTAACTGTGGTCATTAACTCAAGTGGTTAACCCTCCAATAATCCATTTAATCAGTGCCTGTAAACCAACAAAACCATTATCAGTTTATTCTCAGCAATCGGTTTATTGTGACCATGTAACCAGGGTCAGTGATGTGTGTACCAGAACCTCTACTGCGTGATGACAGACCACATGCATTGTTCTCAAAATAACTTTGGTATGAATGAGTCACAAAAATTAACCAAAATATCTGAATGCAATGAATATGTCACACCCACCTGTCCTGTAACACTAACATGTCAATGTTGTCATTTCAGAGGTCAAAAACTTCTTTAGAAATAATTTAGTTTAGTGTCAGAGTCATTTAACTATTTCTACACAATACTGTGTTCCATTTTACTCTGACAGCTTTAATCATCATCAAACCACAGCTCCTTCATCATTCCACTTTTCCAGCTGCCCCACAAACCCTCACTGTGATAGCACTGCTCACAGTAGTGAAGACTCTAACAGCCCCGATGGTCACTGTTCCAGTCTCCAACAACCTTCTATCAGCTGCAGAGAAACGACAAAAAAAACCCAAAACAAAACACGTCACTGTGCTTAATACTTGATGATTCCTGGCCAAATAGGAAGGATTTTCTTACAAATCTGTGCCTTTTCTCTTTTAATTCTAATACTTCTATTTATTCCTCCTAAATGTGAATAATTTTTGCATAAATTTGCTACTTTTGAGATGGTTTTTATATTGAAATAAAAAAAATAAAAAAATCTTTTAAAATAACTCGTTACTTTTTTCTTATAATTTTTATATTAAATGTGCAACTTTTTCATGCACAGTTTTAGTTTTTATGCATACATTAGAGAACTATTTGGAAAACTTTAGATTTTTCTCTTAAATGTGTTCACATGAGGAAAAAAATATCTACATGTACCATCTCATACAATTCAAATTATATATACATAAAAAGTCAAAATTAACTGCTTGCTGGATTACAATATAGAAATTAGAAAGAAACCAGATATTTTTCCTCTGTTCATAGTTCAGTTACAGTTGTTTTTTTTAATTAATTTCAGGTGAGCTATTTGATACAAAAGAATATTGACATGGCTTTTGACCCAAGAAGCAGATACGACTCAGGAATAACACAGTTAACCTTTTATTTACAATTATGTGAGTGTGTGGATGCGTGTATGAGTATCTGTGGTGAGTGTAGTGTGTGGAGAAGTCAGCTTGGGGCGAGCAGAGCACCATTCGACCTGGCAACCCTAAGGACAGAGCAGAGGGACAATTAGAGACAGTCCAGGCAGAGGGAGCACCTGTAAATACAATCCTTACTGTTTGCAATGTAGGAGTAGCACTCAGGTTAGCTCGACGGCCCAAGCCAGGAGGACAGTGTCAGTCGCCCCGTAGGTAGGCAGGTGAACAGAGCAGGGAGGTCCGCCGCCAGGGTTACACTGTCTGTGCCCAGGGGAAGTAGAAAGGTGAGAGGAAAGGTTTGCAGGCTTACTTGGCTGCCGGGAGGTGAGACGTCCGAAGGCTAGCAGTAGCACTGGAGAGAAGACGAGGCTGGAACCTCAGCGTAGAGTTGGCGAGTACAGATCCCTTGGAAAGGAAGCAGATGACTCCGCGCTGATCTCTGGGTCTCACAGAATAAATAGGCAGAGCCAGATAGCAGACAGGTGAGTGCGCAGGTGCGCCTAATTGGCGGCCATGACAGTATTCCCCCCCCACCCAACGACACGCCTCTCGACGGTTGATCCATCCTACCTGGGTGCGCCTGATGGAAGTCCCTGATGAGTTGCTTGTCCAGCATGAAGGAGGGGTGCACCCAGGATCTCCACTCCGGCCCATAGTCCTCCCAATCCACCAGGTACTGCAGACCACGACCCCGGCGTCGGACATCCAGAATGGTGTTGACTTTCCAAGCCAGGTTGCCGTCGATTATCATTGGTGGTGGTGGGTCCCTGGGTGGAGGACACAAGGGGCTGGAGCAGACAGGCTTGACCTGGGAGACGTAGAAAGAAGGACAGATGCGGAGGGAGTGGGAGAGAGTTAGTCATACACACATTGGGTTAATAATTTGGGTGATGGGAAAGGATCCAATAAACCTTTGGGACATCTTCTTCCTCTCACCCTTTAAATCAATATGCTTGGTGGACAGCCATACCTGTTGGCCCACCTGATAGGTGGGAGCTGGAGCCCTGTGACGGTTGGCCACTGACGTGTTGCGCTCAGCTGTGCATTGCAGCGCCTCCCGGGTTGCTCTCCAGATCCAACGACACTGCTGCAGGTGTGCTCGAACGGAGGGAACCGCGATGTCCCCCTCCTCCTCCGGGAACAGTGGGGGATTGTAACCCAGCGAGGCCTGGAAGGGAGACATGCCTATGGCTGATGAGATGGTGGTGTTGTGAGCATACTCAATCCAAGGGAGGTGGGAGCTCCAAGATGAGGGGTTGGTGGTGGTGACACACCGCAGCGCGGCTTTCAATTCCTGGTTTGCTCGCTCACACTGCCCGTTGGTTTGAGGATGGTAGCCTGAAGATAGACTTGCCGTGGCCCACAAGGCACTGCAAAACAATCTCCAGACTTGGGACACAAACTGGGGACCCCGGTCCGAAACAATGTCCAATGGGATGCCATGTAGCCAAAACACATGCTGAACCAGAAGATCCGCCGTCTCCTTGGCCGTGGGCAGCCCCTGCAGGGGGACGAAATGGGCAGCCTTGGAGAACCTGTCAACCAGTGTAAGGATTACTGTGTTGTGGTTGGATGATGGGAGACCGGTGATGAAATCCAGAGCCACGTGGGATCACGGTCTGCCGGGGATGGGGAGGGGATGGAGTAACCCAGCTGGAGGAGAAGAAGACGTTTTCCTGGTGGCACACTGAGGACAGGCCCGGATGTACTCTCTGACGTCCTTCTGCAGCGACGGCCACCAAAATGTCCTACGAATCAGCTCCACTGTGCGTCCCTGCCCCGGGTGACACGAAAATTAGGATGAGTGGCCCCAATGAATAACCTCCCCCTGGATGGCTGATGGAATAAACAGTTTACCCGCTGGCCCCCGCCCAGGTCGGGCTCATCCTCCAGAACCTTCAAAACCTTGTCCTTGATACCCCAGGAGATGGTGCCCATGACACACGATGGGGGTAGGATAGGGTGCTCAGGTGTCTCAGTCATCTCTGAGGCAAACTGGCGGGACAAGGCGTCAGGCTTCGCGTTCTTCGACCCGGGACAATAGGTAATGGTGAAATCAAATCTTCCAAAAAACAAGGACCAGCGGGCCTGGTGGGAGTTCAGGCGCTTGGCCGTCCAAAGATATTCCAGGTTCTTGTGGTCAGTCCATACAATGAACAGCTGGGAGGCCCCCTCCAACCAATGACGCCACTCCTCCAAGGCGAGCTTGACAGCCAAGAGTTCGCTGTCACCGATGTCGTAATTTCGCTCAGCTGACGATAGGCACCGGGAGAAGAATGCACAGGGTCGAATCTTGCCATCCACTGGGGAGCTCTGGGAAAGGACCGCCCCCACCCCCGAATCCGAGGCATCCACCTCCACCAAGCACTGGAGAGCGGGGTCCACCTGCGTCAGGATGGGAGAGGACGAGAACCTGGTCTTTAGTTCGGCAAAGGCCGCTGCCGCTTCCTCAGTCCACCAAAACGGAACCTTGGGAGAGGTCAAGCAGGTTAGGGGGAAAGCAATCCGGCTGTAATTCTGAATGAAGCGGCAGTAAAAGTTAGCAAATCCCAGAAACTGTTGGAGCTGCTTTCTGGACGATGGAGTTGGCCACTCTACCACCGCTTTAATCTTACCTGGGTCGGGGATGACCTCATTGTGAGAGATGATAAACCCCAGGAATAACATCCGGTTGACGTGAAACTCACACTTTTTGGCCTTCAAAAAAGTTTATTTTCCAAAAGTCGCTGCAGTACCCGCCTCACGTGCACTCGGTGCTCCTCCAGTGACTGTGAAAAAATAAGAATGTCATCCAGATACACAAACTCAAATGTGCACAAAAAATCCCTTAACACGTCATTAATTAGCCGCTGGAAGACGGCAGGGGCATTAGTCAGCCCGAATGGCATGACTAGATACTCAAAATGACCACTAGGGGTCCGGAACGCCGTCTTCCATTCATCGCCCTGCCGGATCCGCACCAGATGATAGGCGTTGCGCACGTCCAATTTGGAAAACCAGGAGGCGCCCTGGAGGGAATCAAAGGCTGAATTAATGAGTGGGAGTGTGTACTTATCCTTGATGGTTATGTTGTTTAACTCCCGAAAGTCTATACACTGTCTCAGCAAGCCATCCTTCTTGCCGACGAAAAAAAACCCCGCCGCCACCGCAGAGGATGATGGCCGGATTATGCCTGAGGTCAAGGACTCTTTGATGTATGTCTCCATCGCTTCTTGCTCCGGGGCAGACAGGTTGTAGAGTCTGCTTGATGGCAGTGGAGCTCCAGCGCGGAGATTGGTGGCACAATCATAAGGGTGGGGGGGGGGGGAAGAGACGGGGCTTGAGTCTTGCTGTAGGTGGCCCCCAAGTCATGGTATTCGGGAGGAACCTTAGCCAAATCAGGAGGAGCCGGGATCGGGACACTCAGAGGCATGGACGCCGAGCATGCAGCAGACTGAAGGCAGGCACTCAGACAGAAAAAACTCCAGGCCCGGACACTCCCGGACCGCCAGTCTATGGAAGGATTGTGCAGGCGAAGCCAGGGATAGCCAAGGATAACTGGGGAAGAAGAGATCGGCAGCACATACAACCTCAGTTCCTCCCGGTGATTGCCCGATGTTATAACAGACACAGGAACGGTCCGATGGGAAACCACCATGAAAGGGGCTTTAGAGAGGGTGATCAGTCTTAGGGGGGTCTCCAACAACTGAATGGGGAGTCCAAACTGGTTTGCCAGTTCCCCAGAGATAAAGCTCTGCTCAGCCCCGGAGTCTATGAGTGCGTGTGTAAGAAATTCCTTATGCTTATAACAAAAACGGATGGGAATCTGGAAGCTAGAGAGTGGATTTAATCGAGGTGAGTCCGTGAGTCCCCCTACTGTGACGCACAGACTCCCCCTTTTGGCTGTACAGGATATACAGTGGGGTAAAAAGTATTTAGTCAGCCACCAATTGTGCACGTTCTCCCACTTAAAAGATGAGAGAGGTCTTCAATTTTCATCATAGGTATACCTCAACTGTGAGAGACAAAATGAGGAAAAAAAAATCCAGAAAATCACAATGAAGGATTTTTAATGAATTAATTGGTAAATTCCTCGGTAAAATAAGTATTTGGTCAATAACAAAAGTTCATCTCAATACTTTGTTATATACCCTTTGTTGGCAATGACAGAGGCCAAACATTTTCTGTAAGTCTTCACAAGGTTTTCACACACTCTTGCTGGTATTTTGGCCCATTCCTCCATGCAGATCTCCTCTAGAGCAGTGATGTTTTAGGGCTATCGCTGGGCAACACGGACTTTCAACTCCCTCCAAAGATTTTCTATGGGGTTGAGATCTGGAGACTGGCTAGGCCTCTCCAGGACCTTGAATTGCTTCTTACAAAGCCACTCCTTCATTGCCCGGGTGGTGTGTTTGGGATCATTGTCATGCTGAAAAACCCAGCCACGTTTCATCTTCAATGCCCTTGCTGATGGAAGGAGGTTTTCACTCAAAATCTCACAATACATGGCCCCATTCATTCTTTCCTTTACACGGATCAGTCGTCCTGGTCCGTTTGCAGAAAAACAGCCCCAAAGCATGATGTTTCCACCCCCATACTTCACAGTAGGTATGGTGTTCTTTCTCTTCCAAACACGACAAGTTGAGTTTTTACCAAAAAGTTCTATTTTGGTTTCATCTGACCATATGACATTCTCCCAATCCTCTTCTGGATCATCCAAATGCTCTCTAGCAAACTTCAGACGGGCCTGGACGTGTACTGGCTTAAGCAGGGGGACACGTCTGGCACTGCAGGATTTGAGTCCCTGGCAGCGTAGTGTGTTACTGATGGTAGTCTTTGTTACTTTGGTCCCAGCTCTTTGCAGGTCATTCGCTAGGTCCCCCCGTGTGGTTCTGGGATTTTTGCTCACCGTTGTCGTGATTATTTTGACCCTACAGGGTGAGATCTTGCGTGGAGCCCCAGATCAAGGGAGATTATCAGTGGTCTTGTATGTCTTCCATTTTCTAATAATTGCTCCCACAGTTGATTCCTTCACACCAAGCTGCTTACGTATTGCAGATTCAGTCTTCCCAGCCTAGTGCAGGTCTACAAATTTGTTTCTGGTGTCCTTTGACAGCGCTTTGGTCTTGGCCATAGTGGAGTTTGGAGTCTGACTGTTTGAGGTTGTGGACAGGTGTCTTTTATACTGATAATGAGTTCAAACAGGTGCCATTAATACAGGTCACGAGTGGAGGACAGAGGAGCCTCTTAAAGAAGAAGTTACATGTCTGTGAGAGCCAGAAATCTTGCTTGTTTGTAGGTGACCAAATACTTATTTTACCGAGGAATTTACCAATTAATTCATTAAAAATCCTTCAATGTGATTTTCTGGATTTTTTTTTTCTCATTTTGTCTCTCATAGTTGAGGTATACCTATGATGAAAATTGGAGACCTCTCTCATCGTTTAAGTGGGATAACTTGCACAATTGGTGGCTGACTAAATACTTTTTTGCCCCACTGTACCTCAACCTCATGCTCCTCACTCCCACAATAAACACATAAACCTAACTCCCGGCGTCGCTGTCTCTCAACAGCAGACAACTTAGCTTGACCTGTCAACATAGGTTCTGGCTCATCCTGGGAATCGGCTGGAGGTAGCGCCAATAGGGGGGCTGCAGGGAACGGAGAAACTGGCTACCCGAGCGACCGGAAGTCTTACGCTCGGCCGCCCACTCCCTCAGTCTGTTGTCAAGGCTAATCGCCAGTGATATTTACTCGGTTAGGTTGGAGGGCTTGTCTAAGCGGGCTAGCTCGTCCCGCAAGCTAGGACTAAGGCTTCTGATGAAGATGCTACATAATGAGGCATCCTCCTACCCCACCTCTGTGGCCACGACCCTGAAGTTCACGGCATAATCGGCAACTGCCTTAGCCCCCTGCTTCAAATTCATCAACCGGGAGGTAAGCACAGTATCCCCGTCAGAGTGGTCGAATACCTCCTTTAACTAACTAACAAACTGCAAGTAGGTGAGAGAAGCATAGCTAGCCCTAGCCATGACGGCGTAAGCCCACGCTAAAGCTCACCCTTCCAACAAGTTAATCACATACCCTATTCAGCTATGGTCAGAAAGAAAATCCCCCGGCACCCACTGAAAAACAATGTCGCACTGCAACAAGAATCCCCTAGCTCAGGGGTGTCCAACCATGTGCCATGGAGAGCCAAGACCCTGCAGGTTTTACCTCCAACCAGTGTCTTCAACAGCAGATTTCTGTGAACTTCTTCCCACTGATTGCTGATAAGTGAAAACACCTGCTGAAGAGACTGGGTAGAAGAGAAAACCTGCAGGGTCTTGGCTCTCCATGGCACCTGGTTGGACACCCCTGCCCTAGCCTCTCCTAATTTACCATAAAAACGGGTGGGAGTGGGTACGGGAGTTAGTCGTGTCGGGGAGCCGGATGTAACCTGGCTACTAGCAGAGCTAACAGGGGCAGGGGAGCTAGCAGGAGCTGAAGGGAACCCCGGTGGGTAAGCTAGGCAATCCAACCGATCCGTAACTCGAGCTAGCTGTGTTAGCATGGCTTGCTGCTGATAGGCTAACTGGTCAATCCGAGCTTGTAAGTTGTTAACCTTGCGCGCTAACGTGCTGTCTGCTGGGTCATTCTGGCGGAGTCGTACTGACATGGTTTTTGACCCAAGAAGCAGACACGACTCAGGATTAACACAATTAACCTTTTATTTACAATTATGTGAGTGTGTGGATGCATGTATGAGTATCTGTGGTGAGTGTAGTGTGTGGAGAAGTCAGCTTGGGGCGAGCAGAGCACCGTTCGACCTGGCAACCCTAAGGACAGAGCAGAGGGACAATTAGAGACAGTCCAGGCAGAGGGAGCACCCGCAAACACAATCCTTACTGTTTGCAGTGTAGGAGTAGCACTTAGGTTAGCTCGACAGCCCAGGCCAGGAGGACAGTGTCAGTCGCCCCATAGGTAGGCAGGTGAACAGAGCAGGGAGGTCCGCAGCCAGGTGGAGGAGAGTCCGCCGCCAAGGTTACACCGCCTGTGCACAGGGGAAGTAGAAGGGTGAGATGAAAGGTTTGCAGGCTTACTTGGCTGCCGGGAGGTGAGACATCCAAAGACTAGCAGTGGCACTGGAGAGAAGACGAGGCTGGAACCTCAGCGTAGAGTTGCAAGTACAGATCCCTTGGAAAGGAAGCAGACAACTCCGCACTGATCTCTGAATCTCACAGAATAAATAGGCAGAGCCAGATAGCAGACAGATGTGTGCGCAGGTGCGCCTAATTGGCGGCCATGACAAATATTTTACATTTATAAATATGCCAGTTGTTTCCAGAATGTTTTTGATGGTTTTAGCATTCAACTCTTGATTTACTGTTAAAATAAACACACATCATTAACATTACTTCTATTCCATTAAGCTGTGTAGATCTGAATTGTTTCCACTTTATTTAAAACTGCATTAAAAAAATTAAACCAGTCTTCATCTTGAGGACCTTTATCGTGTTTCTCACAACAGTTTGTTCAAATAAGTATAGACTATTTAAACAGAATCATAAAATATTAATAGTGCTAATTTGTGGATGTTAAAAATAATATTGCCATTATCAAGGTTGACACTGATGAAGACTCGAGAATGTAAAGAACTGTATTTGGTCATTACCTACCTTGTTCCACGTTTCCTCCTTGCAGAAAGCAGGTTTGCTGGTAAACATGTCAGTCTCTCATGGTTTCATGTTTTCCTCTATAAAAAAGTAGAACAATTTCATTTTTGTAAGCCGTCTTTTAAATCCACCACCATAGTCCTGTTATGCTGCTAATGCTCCTACAATTGCTATGAACAAGATAATAAGTCACATCTGCTCTGTCACAGGTTTTCATGCCATGTCCCATCATATAATGCTACTACCCATCTCGACTGTCTCTCAGAAACTGAGCCTTCATCCAATAACTGTACAACAGATTTTTGAAATAAGGACTGACCCAGCTACCTAGTTGAGCTAGCACAGGCTAATAACAAGTAGCAATTTTATGAGCTCTTACTGCACATGAAGAAAAAAGCTGACAAAATAAAATAAGATCATAGACTACAGAATCTACATGTTAACTTAAGTGGTAAAATGACCAAAACAACGGCCATTCATTAACTTACCTGGGATTATTAAGCAGACACTCCATGAAATGAATTCATTGTTTGGAACTATTCGCTGCTCCATGACCCACGTGACTTCCGCATTCCACAGTTTCTATAGATGTCTATCGGAGTGTTGCAACTATCCTGTTATACGGCTATGAGTGAAATCTGCTGTTGAAGACACTGGTTGGAGATAAAGTCTGCAGGGTCTTGGCCCTCCACGGCACATGATTGGACCCCCTGCCTTAAACAAGGCAGTCTATTTTCTACATTTTAGCCATAAATTTCAGGTCTTATTCTCTTATGTCTCACAGGACTGGGAATCAACATTGTAACCTACTTTGTGTAACTAACAGTAATAAAAAAGGGGGGTTAAAGTGTGGTTCCTACAGAATATTCATACTACTATTTGTGCACTTACTGCTGCAGGTGCGGTTGTACTTGCTGTTCTCCTGCGTGTGACCTTTCAACCGACAGTGAAAACGGTGTTGCCAAAATTCTGGAAACCAGGGGTTCCTGTGGTTGTTTTCGGGGCGAAGTTTAAGGTAGTACTCGTCAAACCATTTCACGTCAGCTGATTGGAGCTTGATGGTAATCCCACCCGCCGCTTCCTTAACGTACCCATCTGTCACGTCATACCTGTCCGCCCAGCCATCACTGCAGAGAAATACATAAAGAAAAAGCAGAAATGTCAACAAACACCAACAATTAAATTATCAGTGTGTTCAGTCACCAAGTCAGTGTCATGAATTGCCCCTCAGGGCAGGAACGAAGACCCAAGCGCTGGACTGTAGTTTGTGATATTTATTGAAAAAACACAAAAGTCCAAACAATGCACAAACACAAAAAAACAAACAGTGCACAAAGTAAACTCACAAATAGGATGAATAAGTTGTTGGCAAAGAACACACCAGAACAGGGAAAGGGTTCTGGTGGAAATGGTTAGACTAGACTCCAGCAATGAGTGACAGGAACAACAGTCCTTAAATAGAGCATGCAATCAATAAACATGAATGATAGCAGGTGTGGTTCACATGAGTGGGCAGGTAGACCTAATTGCTGAAACACGGAACAACACATGCAAGATAATGACAAGGTGGGTGTGCCTGGAAGAAGAGGTGGAGAGCTCATGTCACAAAGAAACAAAATATAAACACTAGGAACTAAATGACAGAATAAACATAATAAGAACATGAATACATAACAGACCAACTGAAAACTACAATCACCTCCTAAGACAACACACAGAGAAATAAACACATAGGAACAATACATAAACTGGGAAAATACAAGAGGTAAATGAAAATAAGCTGAGAGCCTGAGCACGGTGAAACCCCACGCTCAGCCTCATGACAGTCAGTCACCAAATCAGTCCAAAATACTTTTGCTTATTATGCTGCAAAATCACTTAATACAATAAAACAATAAAATATGTCAACATAAGACACACAAATAGATGTGAATAATATTTCTTTTTTGGTTTCTTTTTAAGCTCCTGTTTCTTTAAAGACCCTTGTAATTACTCCCCAAAAACCGTCCCTCTGTAGAATTTACTGCATACTGTGTCGACTTCTTAAATAACACATTTATACATGCTTCTAAATCCAGCTGGTGTGAGTGGACATGAGTAAGACAAATGTTTTTCCAACTTCCTTCAGTTTAACTTATTCTTCTTTTTCTTTTAGATTTGATTGGCAGTTGGCAACCAGCTTACAGGTGCATTACCGCCACGTACTTCACTCTATATCATCACTCTATCCTTCAGGCATATAGGTTTCAATTAACTTATTCATGGTGCTGAAATTTAATACTTCTATTTGAATTAATTAGCGTGACTTGACGATTATTTACAAATTACTAAATCATAATGTGCAGATATGCAGAGAGTGTGTCGTTTGTTGTGATTTAGGATTTCACCACAGAGGAAGAATTACAGCACACAGTTATGGCAACACTAGCCCATCAATAAGCAATAACATGATACTGTAGTATGAAATGTACACAATATCAATTTTAAATACAAACACACTGTGGGAGTGGGGGTGTGTACGGTATCATAGGGCGTGCATCAGAGGGCTCAAAACATCATTATGTGGATGGTGTAAAGTTCATATTTCTGAGATATCATCATAACTCTTATTCATAGAGACATGCACGTGCATACTCCAGTCAGGTACTGTGATAATCTGGGCCGGCCTGAGTATTTTGGTTACAGTTCAGCTGCCAAGCCATGTCAGACAGTAGTAGGACAAATGTAACTTACTCAAAATGAACTCTCATACAAGGGGTAGACATACACTGTACTTGGCATTTTGGGGAGGAAATTTAAGTTCACTGACATTTATTGATTGATCTTCATAAAAAAGATATACAGTATATACAGTGGGGAAAATAAGTATTGAACACGTCAACATTGTTCTCCATCCATCCATCCATCTTCTACCGCTTTTCTGGAGGTCCGGGTTGCGGAGGCAGCAGTTCAAGCAGAGAAGCCCAGACTTCCCTCTCCCCAGCCACCTGCTCCAGCTCTTCAGAGAGGATACCAAGGCGTTCCCAGACCAGCTGGGAGACATAGTCTCTCCACCGAGTCCTGGGTCTGCCCCGGGGTCTCCTCCCAGTGGGACGTGCCTGAAACACCTCAAGTGGGAGGTGTCTAGGAGGCATCCTAATCAGCTGCCCATACCACCTCAACTGACTCCTTTCAATGTGGAGGAGCAGCAGTTCTACTCTGAGCCTCTCCCGGATGACTGAGCTCCTCACCCTATCTCTGAGGGTGAGTCCAGCAATCCTACGGAGAAAGCTCATTTCAGCCGCTTGTTTCCGCGATCTTGTTCTTTCAGTCATTACCCAAAGCTCATGACCATAGGTGAGAGTAGGAACGTAGATTGACTGGTAAATCGACAGCTTTGCCTTAGAACTAAGCTCCCTCTTCACCACAACAGACCAGGCTGCACGGTGGCGCAGTGCTAACCACTGCGGCAGCACAGTTTACCCTTGGCCGGGGGATTGTGGGGATCGTGGGTTCGATCCCAGCCCCCGACCAACAGTGATCTGTGTGGAGTTTGCATGTTCTCCCCGTGTTGCGTGGGTTTACTCCGGGATTTCTCCGGTTTCCTCCCACATGCCAAAAACATGCATGTTAGGTTAATTGGCTGTTCTAAATTGTCCCTAGATATCTGTTTCCTATAGGCCCTTAGAATAGAGGGTTAGCATTAATGAAAGCGCTTTGAGTGGTCTTTGTGACTAGAAAAGCGCTATATAAGTGCAGGTTAGTTAGTTAGTTAGTTAGTACAACGTCCGCATCACTGCAGATGCTGCTCCAATCCGTCTGTCAATCTCTCGCTCCATTTTCCCCTCACTCGTGAACAAGACCCCAAGATACTTAAACTCCTCCACTTGGGGCAGGAGCCTGTCCCCAACCCAGAGAGGACAATCCACCTTTTTCCGGCTGAGGACCATGGACTCGGACTTGGAGGTGCTGATTCTCATCCCAGCCACTTCACACTCAGCGGCAAACCGTCCCAGCAAGAGCTGTAGGTCATTGCTGGATGAAGCCAACAGGACAACATCATCTGCAAACAACAGAGATAAGATCCTGTGGTCACCAAGCATGACACCCTCCATTCCCTGGCTGTGCCTAGAAATCCTGTCCATAAAAATTATGAACAGGATCGGTGACAAAGGTCAGCCCTGGCGGAGTCCAACTCTGACTGGGAATGACTCCGACCGAGTGTTGGCAATACGAACCAAACTCTCACAATGGTCGTACAGAGACCGAATAGCTCGTAACAGCAACCCCGATACCCCATACTCCAGAAGCACCCCCCACAAAAAACCACGAGGGACGCGGTCAAATGCCTTCTCCAAGTCCACAAAACACATGTAAACTGGTTGGGCAAACTCCCACGAACCCTCAAGAATTCTCGAGAGGGTAAAGAGCTGGTCTGATGTGCCACGGCCAGGACGAAAACAACATTGCTCCTCCTGAATCCAAGGTTCGACCAACGGCCGGACTCTCCTCTCCAGTACCTTGGCATAGACCTTCCCAGGGAGGCTGAGAAGTGTGATCCCTCTAAAGTTGGAGCACACCCTCCGGTCCCCTTTTTTGAAGAGAGGAACCACCACACCGGTTTGCCATGCCAAAGGCACTGCCCCCGACCTCCACGCAATGTTGCAGAGGCGTGTCAACCATGACAGCCCTACAACATCCAGGGCCTTGAGGTACTCAGGGCGAATCTCGTCTACCCCTGGGGCCCGGCCACCAAAGAGATTTTTAACCACCTTGGCGACCTCAGCCCCTGTGATAGGTGAGTCATCCCTTTCGTCCCCAAACCCTGCTTCCTCTGTGGAAGGCGTATCAGTGGGATTGTGGAGATCCTCGAAGTGTTCCTTTCACCGCCTGATGATATCCCCAGTCGAAGTCAACAGTGTCCCATCCGCACCATACACAGTGTGGACAGGGAGCTGCTTTCCCCTCCTGAGCTGCCGGACAGTTTGCCAGAATCTTTTCGAGGCCAACCGAAAGTCTTGTTTCATGGCCTCACCGAAATCCTCCCATACCCGGGTTTTTTCTTCAGCAACCACCTGAGCTGCACTCCGCTTGGCCTGCCGGTACACCTCAGCTGCTTCGGGAGTCCCACAAGCCAACCAAGCTTGATAGGACTCCTTCTTCAGCTTAGTGGCCCCCCTCACCACTGGTGTCCACCACTTGGTTCGGGGGTTGCCACCACGAGATGCACCAACCACCTTGTGGCCGCAGCTCTGGGCCGCCACTTCAACAACAGAGGTGGAGAACATGGCCCATTCAGACTCCATGTCTCCAGACTCCCTCGGAATGTGGTTGAAGTTCTTCCGGAGGTGGGAGTTGAAGACCTCCCGGACAGGGGCCTCAGCCAGATGTTCCCAGCACACCCTCACTATACGTTTGGGTCTACAAGGTCTGAATGGCTTCCTCTCCTGCCATCGGATCCAACTCACCACCAGGTGGTGATCAGTTGACAGCTCTGCACCTCTCTTTACCCGGGTGTCCAAGACATATGGTCGCAGGTCTGATGACACAATAACAAAATCGATCATTGACTTGCAACCTAGGGTGTCCTGGTGCCAGGTGCACATATGGACACCCTTATGCTTGAACATGGTGTTCGTTATGGACAAACTGTGGTTGGCACAGAAGTCCAATAACTGAACACCACTCGGGTTCAGATCGGGCAGGCCGTTCCTCTCAATCACCCCCCTCCAGGTTTCACTATTGTTGCCCACGTGCGCATTGAAATCCCCCAGCAGGACAATGGAGTCTCCAAGAGGAGCACCCTCCAGCACTCCAGTCAGAGACTCCAAAAAGGGTGGGTGCTCTGAACCATCATTTGATGCATAGGCACAAATGATGGTCAGGATCGGTTTTTCCAACCCGAAGGCGCAGGGAAGCAACCCTTTTGTCTACCGGGGAAAACTCCAATATAGAGGCAGCAAGGTGGCCAAGGGTGCCTCTCACCTGGGGCAACTCCAGAGTAGGCCAAGCTCCAGCCCCTCTCCAGGAGACTGGTTCCGGAACCGGAGCTGTGTGTTGAGGTGAGGCCGACTATATCTAGCCGGTATGTCTCAACCTCGTACACCAGCTCAGGCTCCTTCCCCACCAGAGAGATGACATTCCACGTACCAAAAGCCAGTTTAGAAAGCTTGGAATCAGTCCGCCAAGGTCTCCGCCTTTGACCGCCACCAAATCCACATAGCAACGGACCCCCATGATCCCTCCTGCAGGTGGTGAGCCCACTGGAGGGTGAACCCACGTAACTCCTTCGGGCTGAGCCCGACCGGGTCCCATGGGTGGAAACCCGGCCACCAGATGCTAGCCTTCGAGCCCCTCCCCCAGGCCTGGCTCCAGGGTGGGGCCCCGGTAACCCCATACCGGGCAGGGTACAATGAATCCTTGATATAGAATTTGTCATGAGAGTCTGTTGGATCGTTCTTAGTCTGGCCCTTCACCCAGGACCAGTTTGTCTTGGGTGACCCTATCAGAGGCAAATTGCCCTGGACAACATAGCTCCTGGGATCACTGGGGCACACAAACCCCCCCACCACGATAAGGTGACGATCCATGAGGGGGGAAGGTGACGATCCATGAGGGGGAACAACATTGAGAACAACATTGTTCTCATTAAACATATTTATGATGGAGCCATTGACCTGAGATTTTCACCAGATATCAGTAACAACCCAAATAATCCATACATACAAAGAAATCAAGGCAAATGTGTTCACAAAACAAGTAATATTTAGTAAAGTGGAATGACACAGGGAATAAGTATTGAACACACCACAAAGAACTCATGATGGGTAGAAGCAAAGAGCTCTCTCTAGACCTTCGCAACCTTATTGTTGCAAAACATAGTGATGGCATTGGTTTCAGGTGCATTTCCAAACTGCTGAATGTTCCAGTGAGCACTATTGGAACCATCAATCGGAAGTGGAAAGAACATCATTTTACCATAAACTGGCCATGACCAGGAGCTCCTCGCAAGATTTCTAACAGAGGAGTGAAAAGAATTATCCAAGAGCCAAAGGCCACTCGTGGAGAGCTTCAAAGAGACCTGGAGTTAGCAGGTACTGCTGTTTCAAAGAAAGCATAAAGTAATGCACTCAACCAACATGGGCTCTATGCCCACTCACCTCGTAAGACTCCATTGCTGAAGAAAAAGCATGTCATTTAAAGTTTGTTGCCCAACATTTGGGCAAGCCAGTAAAATACTGAAAGAATATAGTCTAGTTAGATGAGACCAAAATTGAACTTTTTGGATACCACAACACTCAGCATGTTTGGAGGAGAAATGGCACTGCGCATCAGCACAAAAGGTGGGAGCATCATGGTGTGAGGGTATTTTTAAGCACATGGTATAAGCAGACTTCATATAATTGAAGGAAAGATGAATGGACAAATGTACAGACATCCTTGATAAGAACCTGTTGCCATCTGCCAAGATGCTGAAGATCAAACGAGGGTGGACATTTCAGCAAGACAGTGATCCCAAACACAGCCAAGGAAGCTCTCAACTGGCTCTAGAGAAGGAAAATAAAGCTGCTAGAATGGTCCAGTCAGTCATGTGACCTAAATCCAATTGAAAATCTATGAAACGAATTGATGATCAGAGTTCATAGAAGCCACTAAGGCTGTGAATCTTTAGATGTCACACAATTTGATTCCGATTTTTGGGGTTACGATTCAATTCAGAATCGATTTTCAATTCAAAACAATTTTTGATTCACATTTACCTCTCAGTTAAGTGCAAAAACCCACTAATCTCAGGAAAAAAGTCCACTGCACTGCAAAAAGTGCTGAGGTAAGCTTGAAAGCAGAGTGTTGATGTTTTGGGGGGGTTATATTTTTTTTAAAAATTACATCAACTGATTTGTAATAAAACACTGTTAAATTAAAAAAGTAGGCTTAAGATAGTAACTGCTTTTTATTTCATGAAAACTTGAGTGTTTCAAAAATGAAACTGTACACAAGTGAAATGAATTTTAAAAATTTTCCTTTTCAGCATATCACAATTCCTAACAGCTTTCACACAGTGCAGTCCCTCCAGGATCGATTCGTGCAAAATCAGCCAATCAACACAACTACTGCGTGACCTTGCAACTTTGTCCAATCACCGCAACTTTCCCGCAATTTTGGCCAATCCTCGTCAACTTCTGCCAATCAAATTTGTCTCTGAGTGGCACTGAAACGATCAATCTAACCAATCAAATGCATCACTGCACCACGTTCACTTCCGAGTTTACAGAACACTTCAGCAAAAAACTGTGATTTAAAAAAATACACTCACCCGCAAGGTTTCCAACACCATCCCTTCCTCCGTCTCCCCTCGCCTGCCAGTGGACGTCTCGCCATGTCCCCATCCTGACCGCTTGTATGAAGCGCTGGGTTGATGTTGAAAAGCGTCTGCCTGCCCGAAAACACCCCGTTGCAGGAGCACATGTGACAAGAGACTCCATAAAACCACAAACAAACAAGCAAATCTAACACTGCAGCTAGTGTCTGAATATTTCATACATCTTTAGAGGTAAAATCGTTACTACAGCTTGTTAATGAGCTTTAAACCTGTGAATCTCTGGTCTGAACACGGACAAAGCACCCCCCCCCCCCCCCGAAATGAAAGATGTGTTTGATGAGACACACGCGTGTGTGTGTGTGTGTGTGTGTGTGTGTGTGTGTGTGTGTGTGTGTGTGTGTGTGTGTGTGAAGACACGCAGCAGACAGACAGGTGGGACTTAGGCACGGAAAGAGAGAGAATATTGTCTGTAATTTTTTTTCAGAAAAACAGACTCCAATAGACAATACTGACCAACAGAATAAAATATTTCTTTTTTCGTCTCCGCTCGGTACCGAGTGGTTGGAGACCGTAGGGAGTTTTGAAATGAAGGTGCTGCCAATAATTTCCAAATCTATACTCTTTAACATGCATTCAATACAATTTAGCTGTTGTAATGGATATTGTGTTACTCTGTATTGGCTGTTGCACAAAAGACAGTCCCTCCAGGATTTCGTGGGATGTTTTTATGATTGTTGTGGTCCAAAAAGCCTGAATTGGTGGGAGCTTTTTTAAAAGTTGCGATAAAAGTTGCAATGTTTTGAGAGGTTTTTTTGCACTAAAAGTTATGGGAAGTGTTATATTGTGCGTTGTGTATTGTGTGTCTATATTAAGTGTTATATTACATTGTGCTTAGTCTCACCCCATCTCATGTCCATATCATCTCTGCTGCTAAATTATCATTGTACAGTCTGCTGGGTATTATCAGGGCACACGGCCTTACACAGAGAAATTCTCACACGGTGCTAATTTGTACATTGCTCATTTGCACATTGTACATAGTTTCATGCCATCTCAGGTTCATATCATCTCTGATATTAAGATTACCATTGTACAGTCTACTGGGTATTATCAGAGGCGAGTCATACTCATTCAGTGAATTTTCATTTACCCAGGGTCATGTTACAGTCATCCAGTGAATTTCCAATTTTCATTCTTCTTGTTTCTTCTAGTTTTAACTGCTTTAACTGTCCTAATTGCTTTTAATGTGTATTTATTAGTATTAATTAATATTTAGTATTAAGGTGTGTTTATTACCTTTATTACTATTGATGTGTATTTATTACCTTGGCATTCGTTCTGAGAGCAGAGTAAGAATTTCATTGCTCAGGAAATGTTGCATTTCTTAACTTTGCACATGATAATAAAGCCTTTGAATCTTGAATATGGGGTTTTACTGTGAAGTGCGGTGTGATGATGCCGCCTTCTTGTTGTGTCATCACACCCCCCTATATTAAGGGGCATCCGCCATGAGGGCTTCCTTTTGATCTGGATGACTCCGCCACAGTGCCTCATATGCTGTGTGTTCTCTACCTTCAGTAAAGCAGTGTTCAGTGCTACGTTTCTGTCGGCCTTGTTCATCACCAGGTTTGTGGACATAATATTTGGCGACTGAGGATTAATGGATGGAAGAGTGTGTTACACCACTTTGGCCCTTCCTAGAGTTTCCCGGCGAGCCGCTGATGCCATAGCCTCGCTGGCTAGAGGCTTTCCAAATGTACATCGCGGCACAGGACCTTGGGAAGCTCGATAAGGTGAGGGCACGTGCACTTCTTGTCCTCAACCTGGGAATTGAAGGCTACAGTATTCTGCAGACGGTCGGCACGACCGACTCATACGAGGACGTCGTGGAGCTGCTGGCTAACCATTTCACCACCCCAACAGTGTGACGGTATGGAGAATTCCCTTTCACCAGAGATGTCAAAGAGTCGGTGAGCCAATTCATCAGTACATCGCTGACCTTCGGCAGCTAGCTAGTGAGTGCCGTTTTGGACCACTGGAAGACGAGATGGTGCGAGACCAATTGGCTGAGCAAATGTGCAATGCTGGGCTATGTGCTAGGCTATTAACGATGCCTAATGACTTGATGTTAACTAGGGCTGTCGAGCTAGCTCTCCAGTTGTAGGCTGCCGATAAGCTAGCTTCGGAGCTAAACTGGCGCCAGTCACAGAAGCCACCAGAGCCGCCTGTGTCAGCGAATGTTATGGACCCTGAGAATGAAGATAGCATGGACAAAGACTACGAGGCTAATGCTACTAAACAATGGTCTGCCCCAGGAAACCCCATTTGTGGGGGTTGTGAGTCCTCGACGCACCGTTTCAAGGCGAGAGTGTGCCCAGCAAGAGAGAAACAATGCAGCAAGTGTGGGTGCTTGAATCAGTACGCTGGGGTGTACCGTTTATCAGAGCTGGGGAGCCCACCGAAGAAATCTTCCTACCTGCCTGCAACAACCATCCCCTCGGTGAGTCCCAATGCCAATGGGTATTCGTATTGTACGGTGGAATTGGGCATTGTTGAGGTACCATTACTGCTTGACACGGTGGCGGTGCGGTCGATGCTAAATTGGGCCACGGTGAAGAAGTTTTTCCTATACCACAGGATTAGGAGTAACCCAGTGCCATTGTACTGCTACGGCGGAAACAGACTGTGCAACGTCAGGACTGTGGAGTTGACTGTTCGCTACAAGTCTGAAGCAGTGCACGACTTCTTGTTCCAAGTGGTGGCGCGCGGTGATAACATCATGGGGTGTGACTTATTCTACAGACTGGGTTTCACCATAAGAGGCAGCACTGGAACGAATGGTCTGGTTGTGGTTGCTGGGACTCGCAGGCTCCAGTGATTGATGACGTTGTGGTTTGGGATGAAGGACTGATGAGCAGCCCTGCCATCATGTCGCCCAGTCCCTGCTCAGTGTCGAAAAGGGATAGTTTCAGTGCCCGTGCTTGGAGGGAGGTAGAAAAGGGGGCCGAGCATGAGGGTGGGACACCCGTTCCAATGAGTGACCCCAAGAGGGCACCGGACACCTTCAGTACTCGGCAGCAGTTGGGTGAGGGGTCTGCTGTCACGACGGTGACCGCTGCATCGCTAGCAGAAGAAGACAGGGCAAGACCACATAGGAGCATGGTGTTACCGCATGCTCAGCAGCACATCAGGCTGAGTAAGGTCCCACTTCATGTTTTGGACTGGTTTGGGGTTTGGAATGATGAAAGACCAAGGCGAAGTTAGACCAGACGGCAGCCGGTGAAACATCGAGTGTGCCTGAGAATAGTGGTGAAATTAGGAGCGGCATGTTTCCGGTTGTCAGATGGTTTGATGAGGCATGCTAACCAGCTGTGGCATGTCCAGGGGAACACTCCGGGTGTCAAGGCTGGCCAGGAGTCAGTGAAGGTGGTTTGGGATCCAGGCTCCTGCCTCTCGAAGATTGGTCCTCGCCCCAGGGGCCTGCCACCTCCGGGGGCATGTTTGCTGTGGGGCTGCTGCAAGGCCCACCCGCCTGACCTACCATTTGCTTGGAGGACTGTGCTGAAAAGACTTAATGTTGTTTAATAGTTCCTGTTTTTGTGTGTTAGCAGCATGTAGTGATGTTATGCTCGACACCATCCACTCGACACTGACTCGAGCAATATAACACGGAAGTGTCGTGAGCAGAGTGTCGAGCACTGTGTCAACATACCCACAGTCACGTGACCATAGCAAGCGAAGCCTTGTTATGTCGGTCACATCATGTGACTTGAGGGCTTGCGGGAAGTTTGAGAGGGAATTAGGTTTTTTGTTTGTTTGCTTTGTTTGTTTTTTTGTTTGTTCTTGCCATCCAATTTTGAATAGACCTCGGATGGTCAAATGCTCAAAAAAACAGTGTTGAGATTTTTTTCAGGTTTTTCAACTCTGATGCAGTTCTGACAGTCAGTCACCAGATGGCAGTCTTTATCAGATGTTTCATAACAATGTCGCTCATGAAGCTATTGTCTCAAAGTTGCTCATTGTTTCATAAGGCTTCGGCTTTAACATCACTAGGAGCATGGCTATTTTTGGTTCGTTCAAAAAAAAAAAAGAGGGAGAAACAGTGGCAGAATAATCCACTGTGCCATGTGGTAGTTGACCCACCGGTCCTATTTTAGCTTTTTTGGTGTGTTTTATACTCTGCTTTTACTTTTACTGTTTCATTTTGGTGTGCCCTTTTATGTTTGTGTTTCCAAATTAGGGTGGGTTTGATTCAGAATGTGTTTTTGTATTTTGTAAAGGGGGGGCTGTTATATGGGGTTTTACTGTGAAGTGCGTTGTGATGAGGCTACCTTCCTGTTGCATCATCACACTGCCCTATATTAAGGGGCATCCACCATGAGGGCTTCCTTTTGCCCTGGATGACTCCGCCATGGTGCCTCGTATGCTGGGTGTTCTCTACCTTCAGTAAAGCAGCGTTCAATGCTACGTCTCTGTCGGCCTCGTTCATCACCAGGTTTGTGGACATAACAAGAAGAGTTACAAATTTTAAAGCAGATGGGTTTTTTCCAGTTTACTACAGTGATATTCTATATAACAATAAAAGAAAAGCACAGGATTGTCAAACATTTCCTATTAGTGATTTGTAAATTAAGCAGAAACTTCTGCTATACAGAAATACTCTTGTGCAACAGCCAATACAGACTTTAGCACAATATCCATTACAACAGCTAAACTGTATTGAATGCATGTTAAAGAGTATAGATTTGAAAATTATTGGCAGCACCTTCATTTCAAAACTCCCTACAGTCCTCAACCACTCGGTACCAAGCGGAGAAATAATTTATTCTGCTGGTCTATATTGTCTATTGGAGTCTTTTTTTCTAAAAAAAAAATTAAAAAAATTCCAGACAATATTCTCTCTCTCCCCATTCCTAAGTCCTACCTGTATGCTGCGCATCTTGACACACACACCCATCTCAGACACATCTTTCATTTACGGGGGGAGAGGGGGTGGCATTTGTCCGTGTTCAGACCAGAGATTCACATGTTTAAAGCTCATTGACAAGATGTAACGATTTTACTTCTAAAGATGTATGAAATGATCAAACACTGGCTGTAGTGTGAGATTTGCTTGTTTGTGGTGTTATGGAGTGTCTTGTCACATGCGCTTCTGCGGCGGGGTGCTTTTAGGGCAGGCGGACGCTTTTCAACACAAACCCAGTGCTTCGTACACGCGGTCAGGACGGAGGTGTGGCAAGATGTCCACCGACAGACTGGGGGAGACGGAGGAAGGGACAGTGTTGGAAACCTTGCGGGTGTTACGTATGGCTCTGACGAGCCATAAATAAGAGCCAAGGGCTAATCGGTGAGTTTGCGTTGTTTATTAATGATAAAGGAACAGGAACAAAGGAAAAGAGCCTCGTGGGGCAAAACACAAATAATACAAAGGGTACACTTACAAATGACGATGAAGGATGAGAGGAGGACTGGAGCCGGACGTAGGGGCTCCAGCCTAATCCACACCGGGAGACGAGCGTGGATCATAAGCGAGGTCACAGCGCTGAGTGATCAGGGCCGCTCCCTTTTATAGTGGTTTACTGCGTCTCAGCTGATGAGAGGTAATTGGCCTCCAGCCATCCCGTAGAGCTTGACAGTTGGAAGCCCGCTGAGACGCTGTCATAATAAGAGCTGGGCTGAGGAGGAATATGGCCTGAGCGCGGATGACATCGGCGCACAGAGCATATGACAGGCCCTCCCCCTCAAGGCTGGGCTCCGAATGGCTAGTAACACCCAAGCCCCCCACCTAGGGTGGGCGGATGGGGTGCAGGCCAGGAGGGCGTGAATCGAGAAAAGGGGAGAGAGGAAAAAAAACCACAACATTGGCAGGGAATAATGAAGCAATTACAGAGTACGGGAAAAAACCCCACAATACTCCATAAAATGCTAATAATATACAGACAGAGACTCAACAAAGAAAAACAACCACAGGAGACCTAAAAGGAAAACTAAAGGCTCCTAAGGCGTAATCCAGCAACTACGGAACGTCCCTCGACAGGAGAGGGGAAAAAAAAAACACGCTAACCGCGATAGGGCTACAAGAGATCATATACCTGCACACTCACAAAATCACAAAGGACTAAAGGCACAGGAATAACAGAAGAAATAATACAGTTCTGGGTGTCTCCCCACACCCAGTGTCCAAACCGTCAACAGGGGTGACGGGAAGCATTCAGGCGGCCTACCCGAATCCCAGGCCAGGAAAAAAAGTATTTCGGGCGGCCGGACCAGACCGCCGAATAGAGGGTCCAGTGGGTCGGGTGGCTGGACCAAAGAGCCAAACGGGCGCGGCAGTCCTTCTGGCGGCCGACCCGCATCGCTCAGCCACCAGGACCACAGGGGAGAGAAAGGCAACGGCTTCCCTGTGGAGGGGAATAGCGAGGGCGAGCCGCGCCGACAGTGAGAGGTCCATATGGCACCTGGTGGAGAAGGCTTGGGGGGATGATGAGGGTGAAGATGATGATGACGGTGGAGATGGGGGAGAAGATGAGCCGGTCCAGTGTCCGGTGGCAGGGGATCTGCAGCTCCCTCACCGAACCTGGAAACCGCTGGTGCTGCACCCTCGTCGGACCCCGATTGGGTCGTGGCTGCTTCCGCGACGAACCCCGATTGGATCTCGGTTGCACCCACGTCGGACCCCGACTGGGTCGGCGCCGCACCAGAACCGACCTTCAACCCCGAACCTGGAACCTCTGGCACAGCGGGCGAAAGCAGCTCCTCGCCGTCGACCCTGGAAGAAAGCTCGGGAGAGAGAGAAGAACCGGGATCAGGATCACCGGCAGCGCCAGAACCCGGTGAGACAAGCTGAGACACAGCGGGCGGCTGCACCCAGCTCGTCTCCCCAAGAGACAGGCAAAAATGCTCTAGGACGGAAAGGAGAAAGACAATACAGAGCACTTGCCTGATCTCGGGTTCTGACGCCATCCAGGACTGCGAAGATCCGGGCTCAGACGGTAGGAGGTCGTCATCAGCCTCCCACTCAGCTACGTTGGGCTCTGCAGCTGGCATGATGGTGTCCGCAGCCTCAGGATCCTCCGACACTGATGCCCACGCCGATGGCCCGCACGGCGTGGTGGCAGGGGACCCTCGACCTGCTGAACCGGACCGCTCGTCTGTGGAGACCCTGGGACGCTTCCTCGTCTGCGCAGATTCCACGATGCAGTCCGCCCTCCTCCTCCGCCCACGACGCAGCTGCAGGACCGGAGCCAGGCTCTCCAGAACCGCAGGCCCCCTCCTCATCCGGCGACGTTGGCCTGGCATCGAGGACCGCTCAGCGGAGGGAGACACAGAAGATGCGGGATTAATAATTAAAGCCACAGCAGGTGGTGGGAGCTCGGGGGGCTGCGAACCCCGAACTCCACCCCCAGGAGTCTGACAAGGCAAATCACAATAATGAGTATGTGAATGAGTTTGGACTTGCCTGTCTCCTGGAGGCTGGATGGTGCCTGCTGCGGCAGACGTTGCTCCTCTCTTTCCCCGCCGGACGGTGACAGAGGACCCCCTGGGAGGACAACAGAGAGCTGCTTGAGAAGGTTCCGGGATGGGACTCGCCGAAACGGGACTCCCAAGACACAGCAACCGGGATAGGCGACGAGGAGGAGGGGGCGACAGCTGAGATGAGCCAGGCACGGAGCGCTGACGGGACAGCCGGAGAAGATGGCCCGGGAGATGAGGCTGCGGGAATTCCCCTCTGACGAGGCGCAGGAGTGGCAGCTGTGCGAGGAATTGAGCCCTTGCGGCGGCCCGGAACTGGATCCGGACGGGATTCACGCTGAGGTTGACAGCCGGTGTGATGACGGTTTCTTGCAGGGGGCGAGGTAAAAGTGAGATCTGGGAATCGCCGTTCCTGTGCAGAAACAGAGGCGAGCAGGTCGGCAAACTCAGGGAACTCACGCAACTCTGGACTCCTCTCCACCAGTCTAACTGCCGCCGCCACATGCTTCTTAATTATGGATGGATGAACACCGGAGCGAGCAGCAGCCACTCGGTCTCGGATCTTGATAGCTGTCAGCTGCAGCTCCTCCGGGGGAATCCCGAGTGATGTCATGCCCGATGGGGAAAGACCTCTGGATGGTGCGAACTCCCGGGCCGGAACGGAGGCAGGAGCGGGATCCTGAAGCAAGGGGTGACGACGACTCCTCTTCGGCTTCCTGCCGGGATTTCCCTCCAGCCCACGGAGTATCTCACGTTGTGCGGCGATGTCATTTCTCCTCGCGCTGACTTCAGGGTGGTCGGCATAGTGAGAAAGATTGTCCAGGAGAACCTCAGCGTAGTCTAGGTGCCAGCGCATGTCGTTGGGGTTGTCGTAGAAGGTAGCAGCGAGGAGCGTCCCATCGACATACTCCAGGGCACTCGCTAGCTCATTACCCAGGCGCTGAACGCAGCTCCTGGGAGACGGCATGCTACCAGAGTTGACACCCAGACAAGGAAGAACAAAGTCCAATTTAAGCAAACTCACGGTAGCCGGCAACTCACTGGCTGTGACCTACTGTTACGTATGGCTCTGGCGAGCCATAAATAAGAGCCAAGGGTTAACCGGTGAGTTTGCGTTGTTTATTAATGATAAAGGAACAGGAACAAAGGAAAAGAGCCTTGTGGGGCAAAACACAAATAATACAAATGTGAATGAATTTGGACTTGCCTGTCATAACTAAGGACAATTTAGAATCCCCAGTTTGTTGCCAATTAACTTGCATGTTTTTTTGGCATGTGGGAGGAAACCGGACAAATCCTGGAGTAAACCCACGCAGACACGGGGAGAACATGCAAACTCCACACAGATCATTGTTGGTCGAGGGCTGGGATCGAACCCAGGATCCCCCGGGCAAGGGTGCATCGCTGTCAAAAAATGTTAGGAAACAAAACCCTCAACTGTGGCTGTCAGGGTTGCTGGGCAACGGGGTAGTGTGTGGTCACGCAAACAAACGTCATCCAAAGACTAGACCATAAACTTTTTTTAACAGTCTATGGACTAAACGCTGACATTTTTAGATTCTTTTACATTTGTTCTTCGAAATGTGTGGTCGCCGTCAGCCCGTCTACAAGGCTACAACACCTGAATTTGTGTATGATCAGCTCAGTGCTGACTCAGCCGTATTTGCAAGGTCAGCTACGGGCAGCCATTTTGTGGAGTGACATAACGTGGGGGCGTAACTTGCTAAGGGAGTGTAACTAGCTGAAGGGGTGTTAAGGGAGTCTGCAAGCTGCAGATGGACCTGTCTTGAATTTGCTGCTGCTCCATTTTGCTTTATTCTGACTGTTTCATCCAGCTGCTAACTTAGTAAGCTACTCTGCATGGTTCTCCTGCGTCCGCAGCGTCAGTGTGTAATTGTGTATCACAAAGCGACAATATCTGACACATGATGGGACCCCGGCACCACTGGAAAAAAAAATAATAATAAATCGATTCTTAATTTTTGTGAATTGGTTCTGGATCATGTAAAATGAAAATCCAGATTCTTATGTGAACAGATTTTTTTTCCAACACCCCTAAAAGACACCCACGGAACCGTCAAGATTTGAAGACAGTTTGTGTAGAAGAATTGGCTAAAATCACTCCTGAGTAATGCCTGTGCCTAGTTTCTCCATACAGGAGGTGTCTGGAAGCTGTTATTACCAACAAAGGCTTTTCTACTAAATATTAAATGAATTTCAACAAGTGTGTTCAATACATATTCCCTGTGTCATTCCACTTTATTAAATATAACTTGTTCTGTGAACACAGTTGGCTTGATTTCTTTGTATGTATGGATTACTTGGGCCGTTACTGACATCTGGTGAAAATCTCAGGTCAATAGCTCCATCAGAAATATGTTTTATGAGAAAAAATGTTGACGTTGTGGGACACATATGTGGGTTTCATATGCTTCACATGTATATTACTGTATGCTTATTGTATGCTTCACGTCTCAGAGGAACAAAAGGACTGAACCTCCTAGGAGATAACAGGAGGATGTGAAATGTGGCCTTTTGTATGCAAAGAGATGACCTTGAGGGATTCCCTGACCACCAGTGACTTTAGGTGGAGGTGAGAAGACCTGGAAGAAGACTCATTGTGACTTGGGATTAAAAGACAATGTGACTGTGTGCTTTGATGTCCTGGGGTATAAAAGTGACAGATGTTGGGGGATTCTTTCTCTTTTTCTGTTTTTGATGATGTTGGAGAATGGAATAAACCTGACTCTTGAGATAAACTCAGCCTCGTCATTTCCACATTCTCCACACTGGTGACCCTAAGACGTATCATGAGTGGAAGAAATTCTCCCGAGCCAGACTCGTCAGGAGCCAGCCAAACAAATGCAGCCACAGTTCAGCTACCAGACTTCTGGCAGAACAATCCGCGCTCCTGGTTTAACGCGGTCGAGGCGCAGTTCAACCTCCGGAGGATTTCGGTAGACGACACAAAGTTCTACCATGTGGTTGCAAAGCTGGACAACCACACAGCCCAGCGGGTGGAGAGCCTGATCAACCAGCCGCCGGACAGCGACAAGTACAACGCGTTGAAGGCTGCACTCATCCATTACTTCACCCCCTCGGTGGAGGAGTGAGCAGAGGGGCTCCTGGCGCTGACTGAATTTGAAAGCGACAGGCCTGCGGACCTGATGGAGAAGCTGTTGAGGTTGAAAGACTCTGACGATGATCACTTCATCTTCACCCACATTTTCCTCAGGACCCTACCGTCAGCGGTGAGAGTGACCCTGGCCAGTTCACCACTGTTGGCCCGACGAGACTACCGCGAGCTGGGCCAGGAGGCGCAGCGACTCGTCAACGCCAATAAATGGCGCGCGACCACGGCCGCGGCAGCGGAGCTCGGCACAACGTCCGAAGATGGCAGGGGGCCAGATGCTGCAGTACCAAACTCACCGACGATGGCAGCGGCAGGGGCCAGGAAACACGGAGCAGACGACGTCCTTTGTTTCTACCATCGCCGCTTCGCAGAGAGGGCACGCAAATGTATACCACCGTGCCATTTCAAGCGCTCGGGAAACGCCAAGACCGGGGGTCGGTAGCAGCTGCGGCCGTCGGAGAGGAGAACAAGCTGCTTTACTTGACAGATGCGCGCTTGGGGAGGCATTTCCTCGTGGACACAGGCTCCCAGCTGAGTTTCATCACACCTTCCTCCGCTGACCGGCTGGCGCCTTCCAGCGGTCCCGGGGTGTCAGCAGCGAACGGCTCGGCGATTAAGACCTTCGGTGAGAGGACGTTGCTTCTGTCCCTACACGGCCGTACATTCGAGTGGACTTTCGTCATAGCTGCAGTCAATTTCAACATGTTAGGGGCTGATTTTTTGTGCTCACATGGTTTGTTGGTTGATCTTGCTAACAGACGCCTGGTTAATGCACTCTCTTTTTATTCTATTCCCTGTACAGCTCGAGTGGCCCCGCCAACAGCACAAGTCAACGTCACAGCTGCAAGTGGTAAGTTCCACACACTCCTCACTCAGTTCCCAGCACTCACGGTCCCAACATTTTCGGCGACTGTGGCTAAACACGGGGTGGAACATTTTATTACTACCACCGGACCGCCCGTTTTTGCAAAAGCTCGGCGTTTGGATTCAGCTAAACTGACCATAGCGCGCGAGGAGTTCGCCAACCTGGAAAAGTTGGGCATCATCAGGCGTTGGAAAAGCCCATGGGCTTCACCGCTTCACATGGTCCCGAAAGCTGATGGCTCGTGGCGACCTTGCGGTGATTTCCACAGGTTGAACAACGCTACAGCGCACGACCGCTACCCGATCCCGCACATCCAAGATTTTTCAGTTCATTTGGTGGGGGCGCGGGTTTTTTCTAAGATAGACTTGGCACGCGGTTACCACCAGGTCCCAGTGCGCGCTGAGGACATACCCAAAACAGCGGTGATAACTCCGTTTGGGCTATTCGAGTTTTTGTGCATGCCGTTTGGGCTTAAAGGCGCGGCGCAGACGTTCCAACACATGATGGACGCGGTGTTGCACGATCTCCCCTTCGTGTTCGTCTACCTGGACGACATATTGGTAGCCAGCGCGTCCGAGGACGAACACGAAAACCACCTCACGGCAGTTTTCCGGAGGTTGGCAGAGCACGGGTTAATAATCAACCCAGCGAAGTGTCAGTTCGGGGTGACGCAGATTGATTTTTTGGGGCATCGCGTCTCTCCAGAAGGAGTGGTTCCTCTGCCTCACAAAGTGCGCGCAGTAACAAATTTTCCCCAGCCACAAACGGTCAAAGCGTTACAGGAGTTTTTGGGAATGGTGAATTTTTATAACCGTTTCCTCCCCCGCGCAGCGCAGCTCATGCAACCATTGTATGCTGCACTAAAAAAACAAAAACCCACAAATAAAATCGAATGGTCTCCAGAGCGAGAGCGTGCATTCCCTGAAGTCAAAACAGCCCTGGCAAACGCTGCGTTGTTAGCACATCCAGTCCCAACGGCCCGCATGGCGCTCACTACTGACACGTCAGATGTGGCCATAGGGGCGGTCGTGGAACAGTATGTAGCCGGAGCCTTGCAACCGCTCGCCTTTTTCAGCAGGACCTTGTGTGATAGTGAACGACAATACAGCGCATTCGACAGGGAGTTGTTAGCTCTCCACTTGGCCATTCGCCACTTCCAGTTCTGGCTGGAGGGATGCCGTTTCACCGCGTTCGTTGACCACAAGCCGCTGACTTTCGCGATGGCCAAGATTTCAGAACCGTGGTCGGGCCGGCAGCAGAGACAGCTGGCTGCGATCTCGGAGTTTACTACCGATATCCAGCATGTCGCGGGTAAACTTAATGTAGTGGCAGACTGCCTCTCGCGCGCCGTGGTGGCTCCAGCCCGCGTGGGGTAGATTTTGCAGCCATGGCCGCGGATCGGGTTAGCGACACAGAAGTGCGCGCGGCCCCAGTCCGCGTAGGGATAGATTATGCAGCCATGGCCGCGGATCAGGTTAGCGACGCAGACGTGCACTCACTCCAGTCTGGACCAACAGGGTTAAGGCTGGAGAACAGGGTGCTGCAAGACGGTATGCCCCCCCTAATCTGCGATGTCTCCACTGGGCGACCGCGTCCTGTGGCACCGGCTGCGTGGCGCCGCCGCGTTTTTGACTCGATCCATTCTCTGGCGCACCCGGGAGTGCGCGCGTCGATCAAAATGGTGGGAGAGAAATTTGTATGGTCGAGCCTGCGCAAACAAGTTAGAGAGTGGGCGGCAGCCTGCATGGCTTGTCAACGAGCCAAGGTACACAGACACACGAGAGCTCCCTTGGAGCCGTTTCACATTCCGGCTAAGAGGTTTGATCATGTTCACGTGGACCTCGTAGGCCCCCTCCCGCCCTCACAGGGGTGCACACATCTTCTGACGATGGTTGACCGCACCACGCGCTGGCCGGAAGTGGTCCCACTGTCGTCAACCACAGCCGAGGAGGTGGCGCGCGCGTTTTTAACAGCATGGGTAGTGCGTTTTGGAGTCCCGTCGGACATTACGTCCGACAGAGGCCCTCAATTTGTTTCCGAACTTTGGTCAGCGATGGCCCCCCAGCCTTGGGGCAACGATCCACTGCACGACCGCGTACAATCCGCAGACTAACGGGTTATGCGAATATTTTCACAGGTCATTGAAGGCGGCCCTCAGAGCGTTGCTTACGGATGCAAATTGGGTGGACAGGCTACCATGGGTTTTATTGGGGTTGCGTTCTGCACCTAGAGAGGATTTAGACGCCTCCCCAGCTGAGCTAGTTTTCGCACAGCCACTTCGGCTGCCCGGGGAATTTCTCCCAGATAATCCGGCGCCAGAGTGCTCCCCAGCTCAGCGGTTACAGAGTAGCACGGACTCGAGCACGCTACCTGGCCCCGTTCACCACAGTTTTCCGCGCGTTTTTGTGCCTAAGGCTTTAAAAAATGCGGAGTTTGTTTTTGTCAGACGTGATGCCCATCGCCCACCGTTACGACCACCTTATGATGGACCATATAGAGTGCTGGAAACAGGGGATACGCATTTTTTGCTAGATTTGGGGGGCAGAAAAGAAATGATTGGCATAAACAGGCTCAAACCCGCTTTTGTGGTGGCTGACGAAGGTGTGCAGTTGGCTAAGGCTCCTCAGCACGGCAGACCCCCTAGAGAGCATTCCCCAGAACACCCACAGAGATTGACTAACAGTTCTCATCCTCAGACAGCAACTCCCCAGCAGGAGGGCGCCGCGGAGGTGGTAAAGCCTGCTTACAGCAAATACGGGAGAAGACTGAGGCCCAAGCAGCATGTGGACTGATGTGTAGTGATTTTATTATGACATGCAAACTGTTATTATGTTGTTCCATCTTAGACGTTTGGGGGGGGGGTCATGTGGGACACATATGTGGGTTTCATATGCTTCACATGTATATTACTGTATGCTTATTGTATGCTTCACGTCTCAGAGGAACAAAAGGACTGAACCTCCTAGGAGATAACAGGAGGATGTGAAATGTGGCCTTTTGTATGCAAAGAGATGACCTTGAGGGATTTCCTGACCACCAGTGACTTTAGGTGGAGGTGAGAAGACCTGGAAGAAGACGCATTTTGACTTGGGATTAAAAGACAATGTGACTGTGTGCTTTGATGTCCTGGGGTATAAAAGTGACAGATGTTGGGGGATTCTTTCTCTTTTTCTGTTTTTGATGATGTTGGAGAATGGAATAAACCTGACTCTTGAGATAAACTCAGTCTCGTCATTTCCACATTCTCCACAACGTGTTCAATACTTATTTTCCCCGCTGTATGTGGCAGAAACTTTGCATCCCTACTAACTCAGAAGCCACTTGACCACGGGCTCTCATCTTTTTCATGGTGATGCCACAGTACCTGAAGCGTACCCTGACATGGTTTCACTGACCGCTTGACCATAAAAGAAATCAAAGGTGACCTTTTTTAACTGACCATTACCAGTGGAGGTGCATGCTGGGGGAGGAATTACACACACCTGACACAGTTGGCAGAGTTTAGGATCCGCGGGTCTCTCTCAACAATACCGGCATTGTGGACTGACAGGCAGATGGAGGTACAGGCTACCCCTGGGACACCAAAACTATATTTACATTTAAATATATTAACGTTTATTTACTATAATTTGCTCATATAACCCCCGTTGAGGTGTACGTCAGGAGAACAATGAAGCGCACCCCATACCCCTCGCCGGCTCTCTTCCCATACACCTGCTGGTAGAGAGTTGTCAGAAGGGGAATCAGAGATGGACTTCGCTGCTCTCACTCTCTCTCCATACACTCACAGTGGAGTGTGGTCAGACGGGGAAACAGACGTGTATGATGCTGGTGTGCATCCCAACCGGAAAACAGCCCATGGACTGCAGGTAAAGCCTGGTCTATGCCTCTCTGTGGAGCTTAATACTTCGTGTATTCACAGGCGCATATTGTGAAAGGCTGCCCAAACTGCGTTTCCAACAGCTGTGAAAGGAAATATCATGCATATACGAACACACTTTTAGTATTTTGTTACTGTTTTAGGTAATTTTCCCCTCGTTTTGGCCTAATGTTATTATGATGACTTCTACTATAATTTATAAATGCCACATTTCTCAGCTTTAGTTTTGTTTTTACTTTGACATTTCCATAACATTGGTGTCCAAAACTCACAACAAGGTGTCCAAAAACACACAATGGATACAATCTGGCTAAGTCCCTGGCCCTCATCATTTCATATCATGAACATACTCAGCGCCCCACCTCCCACATACCTATAGACTGTTGCCGACTAAAACAATCAGTACCTGCTTCTTTATCTTTCCTATAGGAAACCACAGTATGCAAAAAAATAATAAACTGTTTAATAAATAAGTAAACAGTCTATTCTAAAGCACATCCTACCCTAATGTGCCTTCCCATTAAAACATAATACTCCCTTTACAGGGAAATAAATCGGAGATGTCTACAATAGTCATTGCTGCAGCAAGTTTCTATACAGGTGTGCACGAGTGGTGCACAGGTACGCATGCACGATCAAAATAAGCAATGCGCACCAGATCAAATGTTGTAATGTGCATTTGTGTACCTAGGGACAGATAAATTCTAAACATTGGACTGCAGTGCAAAGCATGAGCAACTGCTTTTAGGATTTTCTCCTTTCATTGAAATGTCCAAGAAGCAAGTTCCGTTAAGCAATTACTCTGTTGTTCCTCCACCTCCAAAGAAACGCCAGACTGAACCTGAACCACAAAAGAAGCATGCGTTCTCGGAAAAGTGGCTGCAGGAGATCAGCTGGCTTTCAACAAATGATGCCCGCACCGAGATATGGTGCAAACTATGCCATGAAAATCCCACTCTGGTGGGTAAAAACAGCACCTTTTATACAGATACTGTGGCACACATATGCACATATGTATATCACTTCATGCTTCACATGTATACCACTTTAGGCTTCACATCTTAGATTGAACAAAGAACTGGGTCTCTTTGGAGATAACAGGAGGATGTGAAAGTTCAGGCTTTGGTATGCAAAGAGACGGCCTGGGGGGATTTTCCTGGCCACCAGAGGTTGGGGGTGGAGGTGATAAGATCTGAAAGAAGATGCATTGTTACTTGGGATTAAATACAATGTGACTGTGTGCTTTGAAGTCCTGAGGTATTTAAAGGACGAATGTCTGGGTTTCTTCCTCTTTCTATTTTTGATGATGTTGGAAGATGTGAAAAAACCCGACTCGTGAGATGAACTCTGCCTCGTCATTTTCACATTTTCCACACTGGTGACCCTAAGACGTATCATGAGTGAAAGAAATTCCCCCGAGCCAGCCGGGTCAGGAGCTCCCAGCCAAGCGTATGCCACCACCGTCCAGCTACCGGACTTTTGGCGAGACAACCCGCGCTCCTGGTTCCACTTGGTCGAAGCACAGTTCGCCCTCCAGGGGATAACAGTAGATGACACGAAGTTCTACCATGTGATTGCCAAGCTCGACAACCGCACGGCTCGGCATGTGCAGAGCCTTGTGGAGCAGCCAACGGCCGACGACAAATACGGCGGGTTGAAGGCTGCGCTCATCCAGCGCTTCACTCCCTCAGTCCAGGAGAGAGCAGAGAGGCTCCTGGCTCTGAACGACTTGGGAGATGGCACGCCTGTTGACCTGATGGAGAACATGCTGAGCTTGAGGGGCTCAGACAACGACGACTTCATCTTCACCCACATTTTCCTGAGAACCCTACCTTTGGCCGCGAGAGCGACCCTGGCCAGTTCGCCGTTGTTGGCCCAGCAGGACTTCCGCACGCTGGCCCATGAGGCGCACCGGATTCTCAACGCCAGCAAACAGCGCACGGCCACCGCGGCAGCGACGGAGTTCGGCGCGACGGCCGGAGATGGCGAGGGGCCAGAGACGGCGGTAGCAGACCCACCGACGACAGCGGCGGCGGGGGCCAAGGATCGCGGAGGAGATACCCTCTGTTTCTACTGTCGCCGCTTTGTAGAGAAGGCTCGCAAATGTATACCACCGTGCCAGTTCAAGCGCTCGGGAAATGCCAAGACCGGAGGTCGGTAGCAGCTGCGGCCCTCGGTGAAGAGAACAAGCTGCTCTACTTGACGGATGCGCGTTCGGGGAGGCAGTTCCTCGTGGACACAGGCTCCCAAGTGAGCTTCATCACGCCTACCTCCGCTGACCGGCTGGCGGACCCCGGAGGTCACGGAGCGTCAGCAGCGAACGGCTCGGAGATTAAGACCTTTGGTGAGAGGAGCCTGCTTCTGTCCCTACACGGCCGTACATTTGAGTGGACTTTTGTTATAGCTGCAGTGAGTTTCAATATGTTGGGGGCTGATTTTCTGTGCTCACATGGTTTGTTGGTTGATCTTGCTAACAGGCGCCTGGTTAATGCACTTTCCTTTTATTCTATTCCCTGTGCAGCCCGAGTGACCCCGCCCACAGCACAAGCCAACGTCGCAACGGCAAGCGGTAAGTTCCACACACTGCTCACTCAGTTCCCAGCACTCACGGTTCCCACGTTTTCAGCAGCCGTCGCTAAACACGGAGTGGAACATTTTATTACTACCACCGGACCACCCGTTTTTGCAAAAGCTCGGCGCTTGGATTCAGCTAAACTGACCATAGCACGCGAGGAGTTCGCCAACCTGGAAAAGTTGGGCATCATCAGGCGTTTGAACAGCCCATGGGCTTCCCCGCTTCACATGGTCCCAAAAGCTGATGGCTCGTGGCGACCTTGTGGAGATTTCCGCAGGTTGAACAACGCCACAGCGCACGACCGCGACCCAATCCCGCATATCCAAGATTTTTCCATTCATTTGGCGGGGGCGCGCGTTTTTTCTAAGATAGACTTGGTCCACGGTTACCATCAAGTCCCAGTGCGTGCTGAGGCGATACCCAAAACAGCGGTAATAACTCCGTTTGGCCTATTCGAGCTTTTGTGCATGCCGTTTAGGCTTAAGGGCACTGCGCAGACGTTCCGACGCATGATGGACGCGGTGTTGTGCGATCTCCCCTTCGTATTCGTCTACCTGGATGACATCTTAGTAGCCAGCGCGTCCGAAGACGAACACGAAAACCACCTCACGGCAGTTTTACGGAGGTTGGGAGAGCACGGGTTAATAATCAACCCAGCGAAGTGTCAGTTCGGGGTGACGCAGATTGATTTTTTGGGGCATCGCGTCTCCCCAGAAGGAGCGGTTCCGCTGCCTGACAAAGTGTGCGCGGTAACAAATTTTCCCCAGCCACAAACAGTCAAGGCGTTACAGGAGTTTTTGGGAATGGTGAATTTTTATAACCGTTTCCTCCCCCGCGCAGCGCAGCTCATGCAACCATTGTATGCCTCACTAAAAAAACAAAAACCCACAAATAAGATCGAATGGTCTCCGGAGCGAGAGTGAGCATTCTCTGAGGTCAAAACAGCCTTGGCAAACGCTGTGTTGTTAGCACATCCAGACCCAATGGCCCGCATAGCACTCACTACTGACGCGTCAGATGTGGCCATAGGGGCGGTCGTGGAGCAGCATGTAGCCAGGGCTTGGCAGCCGCTCGCCTTTTTCAGCAAGGCTTTGCGCAATAGTGAATGAAAATACAGCACATTCGACAGGGAGTTGTTAGCTCTCCACTTGGCCATTCGCCACTTCCAGTTCTGGCTGGAGGGATGCCGTTTCACCGCGTTCGTTGACCACAAGCCGCTGACATTCGCGATGGCCAAAGTTTCAGAACCGTGGTCAGGCCGGCAGCAGAGGCAGCTGGCCGCAATCTCATAGTTTACTACCGATATTCAGCATGTGGCGGGTAAACTGAATGTAGTGGCAGACTGTCTCTCGCGAGCCGTGGCGGCCCCAGTCCGTGTAGGGATAGATTATGCAGCCATGGCCGCGGATCAGAGTAGCGACGCGGATGTGCGCGCGCTCCAGTCTGGACCAACAGGGTTAAGGCTGGAGAACAAGGCGCTGCAAGACGGTATGCCCCCCCTAATCTGTGATGTCTCCACCGGGCGTTCGCGTCCTGTGGTACAGGCTGCGTAGCGCCGCCGCGTTTTTGATTCGATTCATTCTCTGGCGCACCCGGGAGTGCGCGCGACGGTCAAAATGGCGGGAGAGAAATTTGTTTGGCCGAGCCTGTGCAAACAAGTTAGAGAGTGGGCGGCAGCCTGCATGGCTTGTCAACGAGCCAAGGTACACAGACACACGAGAGCCCCCTTGGAGCCGTTCCACATCCCGGCTAAGAGGTTCGATCATGTTCACGTGGACCTCGTAGGCCCCCTCCCGCCGTCACGGGGGGGTGCACACACCTTCTGACAATGGTAGACCGCACCACGCGCTGGCCGGAAGTGGTCCCACTGTCGTCAACCACAGCCGAGGAAGTGGCGCACGCGTTTTTAACAGCATGGGTAGCGCGCTTTGGAGTCCCGTCGGACATTACGTCCGATAGAGGTCCCCAATTTGTTTCCGAGCTTTGGTCAGCAATGGCCCGCAGCCTGGGGGTAACGATCCTCCGCACAACCGCGTACAATCCGCAGGCTAATGGGTTATGTGAACGTTTTCATAGGTCATTGAAAGCGGCTCTCAGAGCGTCGCTTACGGATGCAAATCGGGTAGACAGGCTACTGTGGGTTTTATTGGGGTTGCGTTCTGCACCTAAAGAGGATTTAGAAGCCTCCCCAGCTGAGCTAGTTTTTGCGCAGCCACTTCGGCTGCCCGGGGAATTTCTCCCAGATAATCCTGCGCCAGAATGCTCCCCGGCCCAGCAGTTGCAGAGTGGCACGGAATCGGGCACGCTGCCTGGCCCCGTTCACCACAGTTTTCCGCGCGTTTTTGTGCCTACAGTCAGACACGATGCCCATCGCCCCCCGTTGCGACCACCTTATGATGGACCATTTAGAGTGCTGGAAACAGGGGATAAGCATTTTTTGCTAGATTTGGGGGGCAGGAAAGAAAAGATTGGCATAAACAGGCTCAAACCCGCCTTTGTGGTGGCAGACGAGGATGTGCTTGTGGCCAGGGCTCCTCGGCGCGGCAGACCCCCCAGGCGACATTCCCCAGAACACCCACAGCGATTGACTAACAGTTCTCACCCTCAGACAGCAGCTCCCCAGCAGGACGGCGCCGCGGAAGTGGTAAAACCCGCTTACAGCAGATACGGGAGGAGACTGAGGCCCAAGCAGCACGTGGACTGATGTGTAATGGTTTATCATGACATGCAGACTGTTATTCCGTTGTTCCATCTTAGACGTTTGGGGGGGGGGGGTCATGTGGCACACATATGCACATATGTATGTCACTTCATGCTTCATATGTATACCACTTTAGGCTTCACATCTTAGATTGAACAAAGAACTGGGTCTCTTTGGAGATAACAGGAGGATGTGAAAGTTCAGGCTTTGGCATGCAAAGAGACGGCCTGGGGGGATTTTCCTGGCCACCAGAGGTTGGGGGTGGAGGTGATAAGATCTGAAAGAAGATGCATTGTTACTTGGGATTAAATACTATGTGACTGTGTGCTTTGAAGTCCTGAGGTATTTAAAGGACGAATGTCTGGGTTTCTTCCTCTTTCTGTTTTTGATGATGTTGGAAGATGTGAATAAACCTGACTCGTGAGATGAACTCTGCCTCGTCATTTTCACATTTTCCACAATACTATAAATTTTAATCATCCAGCTTCTGATAAGCATGCGAATAGCAGAGAGCACTGGGAAGTAGTGCAAGCGATTGATATTGCTAGTAGTGACAGCTAGTGCCAGAGACCCAGTGGTCCGCTCGATAGATGGCAAGACGAGCTGAATGAAGAACAGCATCAAGCACTGAGTAACGTTTTTCTGTTGGCCTTTCACAAAGCGAAACATGCACGTCCTATGCATTTATATGAGGAGGATATTCCACTTCTCAAAAGGCTTGGAGTTAACGTCAGGACTGCTTATAATTCTCAAGAATCATTCCATGCTTTTAAATACCAGTAACTGTGGTCTGTGTTTAAAAAGCTGTAATTTGAATCTTGACTTTGAATCTTTGTTTTGGTTTTCGTTGTTTGAAAATCAGACATTTGTACGTTTAGTTTTCAGTGCTTGAAGCTCAGTCACTTCTTTAGAAAGTTACATACTATGAAGCTTTAAAGAACAGACATTTTGGTGTAATGCTTTCATTCATTTTTTTTTCCACAATATTTTTTATTGAACTTTTTTTTTTTTTACAAACATAACACAAACAATCAAACACTAACACTAAAGTAATTTAAAAAAAAATGTACTAAAAACACCAACAACCACTAACAAAGGCAGGTCTTCAACAATGCTCCTCTGTTTAGTCTAGGCAATCCATTACATAAGTATACATATTATACATTCACCAGTTTGGAATTTACAAGGTCCACACACATCATTCACCTTCTTCTTCAAAAGTTATGTTTAAATTCTTTACATAATCAATGAAAGGTCTCCATATATTCTCAAACACAATTTCCTTTGATTTCAGTATGTATGTTATTCTTTCTAGTGGAAGGTTTGTTAACATCTGTCTTAACCACTGAGTCACATCTGGTCTATGAGTCTTTTTCCACAGTAGTGCAATACATTTTTTGGCATTAAGCAAACTGAGGTCTATGAATGCTCTTTCACTCTTATTAAAGTTATGCTTTTCTGGATACAGACCCAACAAAAACAATTTAGGATTCAATATGATTTGTTTTGAAATTATTTTTTCAATTGTTACCCTCACCTCTTCCCAAAACATTCTAATTTTTCTACATTCCCATAAACAATGAAATAGGGTTCCTTTACTTTCCATACATTTTGTGCACGTATCTGGTATGTTTTTGTTATATCTATTTAACTCCACCGGTGTAACATACATCCGCATTAACCATTTAAAATGTATCAATTTAAGACGTACATTTATTGATTTGGTTTGAGCTTCTGTACAAGCCAATTCCTATTGTTCCTCTGAAATTTCAGTTTGCAGGTCTTCTTTCCAATAATTCAGTCTTTTCTGTGAGTTTTCACTTGAGGATAGTGTCAATGAGTTATAAAACTCTGAAATAATACCCTTTCTCTTACTATCTTTCGTCAAAATTTTTTCCAAGGATGAATAAGTAGGTCGGGTGAGAGCATTATTGTGATTTGATCGAATAAAGTTCCTAAGCTGAAGATTTTTTAAAAAATGTGTTCTATTAAGATTAAATTTGATCCTCAGTTCTTCAAAAGACATTATGTTATCTGACCATGACAAATAGAAGTCTTGAATCTTTTGAATCCCTTTTAAATTCCATACTTTAAATACAGCATCTGCTCTCCCTGGTTTAAAATATTGATTACCCCATATTGGGCTAAATTGTGACAATAAGTGTGGTTCTTTTAAATATTTTTTGGTTTCACACCATATTTTGATCATATGCTTTACAAATGGATTTTTAACTTGTTTCTGTAATTTTTTAGCCGAGTCTGAGTATATGAATATGGGAAGAGGTAAAGGTAAATTATATGATTCCATTTCAGTCCAGTGAGGGAGATCATTTGATGAAAAATAATATGTCATAGACCTCAGTTGTTCTGACCAGTAATACAACATAAAGTTTGGACATTTCAGACCTCCACGATCAAATGGTAAATATAGTAAGGACAGACGTAATCTAGCCTTCCTATTGTTCCATATAAATTCCACTAACTTTTTTTTAATTCTTGAGAATAGATCTGAAGGTGGTGGTAAAGGAATGTATTGAAATAAATAAAGTATTTTGGGTAAGATATTACTTTTAAGTATATTAATTCTCCCGATCATCGACATTGGTAGTAACATCCATCTCTGAAGTAACTCATTAATGTCTGTCATTAAGGCTTCATAGTTGGCACTGGCGACTGATTCTAGCTTAGGCACAATTTGAATTCCTAAATATTTAAACTGATTTACAACATTGAATTGATTTACCTCAGGAGCTGGGTGATTTCTCTGGGTCGCATTTAGCATTAATATTGAAGATTTAGTTTTATTTATTTTATATCCTGATATTTCCCCAAAATTCTTTATTAAATTCAACAAGGTCGGAATTGATTTTTTTAAGATTCGACATAAACAAAATTATCGGCATACAGGGAGATTTTATGTTCTGTTGGTCCTACTTTAATTCCATATATTTGTGGATGTAAACGTACTGCCATCGCTAAAGGTTCAATTGCCATAGTAAACAGTAAAGGTGAAAGTGGACAGCCTTGTCGACATCCTCTATTGATATTTATTGATTTTGAGATATTGCTGTTTGTTAGGATTTCTGCTGTAGCATTATTGTATATTATCTGAACCCATTTTATGAAATTATTTCCAAGTCCAAACCTTTGTAGGACTTCAAAAAGAAAGGGCCATTCGACCGTATCAAAGGCCTTTTCGGCGTCCAATGATAGGAGAGCTGTATCCGGTGCTTCTTTATTAGAATAAATAATATTAAATAGTCTTCTTACATTATGGAAGCCTTGTCTTCCCTTTATAAAGCCATTCTGATCTCGGTTAATAATATTTGGTAATATTTCTTGTAGTCGTCTTGCTAAAATTTTACAGATTATCTTAAGGTCAGCATTTAATAGGCTTATTGGTCTCATGTTTTCACATTTATTAGAGGGTTTACCTGGTTTTGGCAACAGTATAATTAAGGCATTATTCATGTATGGTGGTAAACTACTATTTTGAAATGCTTCTAAAACCATTTCCAAAAGTGGTTTTATTAATTTATTCTTAAACTAACTAACTAACTAACCTGCACTTATATAGCGCTTTTTCTAGTCACAAAGACCACTCAAAGCGCTTTCATTAATACTAACCCTCTATTCTAAGGGCCTATAGGAAACAAATATCTAGGGACAATTTAGAACAGCCAATTAACCTTAAAGGCGACGGACAGACGAAAATTCAATATCACTAAATCATATCTCAAATTGTTGTCTGAGACGAGCTAATTTGAACCCCACATGTTTTGGTGTCAACGTATGTCGCATAAGGTGACAATGCGCTCTTGAAGTACGCTGTTGTGGAGAGCTGTCTGACCCAGCCAAGCGATCAGCGGCTAATATGGCCACTGACTGTGTGACGTCATTTCGGTTAGGCACACGGTCAGCGGACATTGCTGTGTTTTACTTGATGTAAAAATTATGTGGGCTACATTGACAATTGGAGCTCTTTTTGGGGAAAACCTGGTCTTATGAGACGAGACAGCATTCATCCCACTTTGGATGGTGCTTCTCATTTATCTAACAATCTGGCATCTTTTTTATCCAAATTTCCAAAACCATGACTACTCAGAGTTGGGACCAGGAAGCAGAGTCGCAGTCTTACACGCCTCTCTGCAGCTCCTCTTCATCCGCCACCCCTCAGCTTAGCCCCTGTCTTCCCCATCAGAGAATCGTTGTCTGCTCCCTCCAAAGTAAATAAAAATATCATGCATAAGCATCCCAAAGTGATAAAGCAAAACATTGGTAAAACTCAAATTAAACATAAAGCCTCTAAATTGAATGATTTGGCCTCTGTTCCTCCTCATAATTTAAAAATTAAATGTGGTTTACTAAATATTAGGTCTCTAACTCCCAAGTCTCTGTTAGTCCATGATCTGTTAATTGATCATCAGATTGATTTAATTTCCCTTACAGAGACTTGGTTAGGGCAAGAGGATTATGTTGGTTTAAATGAATCAACTCCCTCTGGTTATTTAAACTGTCAAAATCCCAGAAGTTCTGGTCGTGGAGGAGGAGTAGCAACAATTTACCATTCCAAATTACTAGTTAATGTAAAGCAAAAAACATGTTATAATTCCTTTGAGGGCCTGGTCCTCAGTATTGGGCACTTTAGCAATTTTAGGTTAAACCCAACTTTATTTGCCATAGTTTATCGTCCCCCATCAACCTACTCGGAATTTTTATCCGAATTTGCTGATTTCTTAGCTGATTTAGTGCTGAAATCTGATAGAATAATTATAGTAGGGGACTTTAATATACATGTGGATGTAGATAGTGACTGCCTTAATGTGGCATTTAATTCAATATTAGACTCGATTGGGTTTTCTCAGAAAGTAGGAAATTCTACTCATTACCTCCACCATACATTGGACCTTGTTCTGACATATGGCATAGAAATAGAAAATCTTGTAGTGTCTCCTCATAACCCTGTACTGTCAGACCATTGTCTGTTAACCTTTGATTTTACCATTTCTGACTATTTGGCTCCTAAAGAAAAATATTATTACAGTAGATGCCTCTCAGATGATGCTGTTTCCAAATTTATGCAGATTGTTTCCTCTATGCCATGTGTCAACACAACGGAAATAAGCTATAGACAGCTTGCTCCTTCTGTAATTGATAACATGGTGGATAGTGTTTCAGCTTCTCTGCATCAGGCTCTAGACTTGGTGGCCCCCTTAAAAAAGAAAAAGTCTAATCAGAGATTTCTAACTCCTTGGTTCAACACAGAAACTCGTAGCTTAAAACAGAAGACTCGTCAATTAGAAAGAAAATGGCACTCTACTAATTTAGATGAAATCTATTTAGCTTGGAGAAATCATCTTTTAATTTATAAAAAATCTCTTAGAAAAGCTAGAACAAGTTATTACTCTGCATTAATAGAAGAGAACAAGAATAATCCCAGGTTTCTTTTCAGTACTGTAGCCAGGTTGACAAAGAGTCAGGACTCTATCAATCCTAGCATTCCCTTAGAGCTTACTAGTCAGGACTTTATGAACTTTTTCAATAATAAAATTTCATCCATCAGAGATAAAATCAATCAGATTCTTCCCACAGTTAACTTTAATACTGTAACTACTACAACTCCTTCTTTTGATGTCTGTCTTGATGAGTTTACTCCAATCGACCTTTGTGAGTTAGACAAAATAGTTTCCTCATCCAAACCTTCAACTTGTCTTTTAGACCCTATTCCTACTAGGTTATTTAAATAAGTCTTCCCACTTATTGGTAGCTTTATTCTTCATATAATCAATTCTTCATTAACTTTAGGCCATGTACCGCAGGCTTTTAAAACAGCTGTAATTAAACCCTTACTCAAAAAGCCAACGCTAGATCCAGGAGCTTTAGCTAACTATAGACCAATCTCTAATCTCCCTTTCATTTCAAAAATCTTAGAAAGAGTTGTTGCTACGCAATTATTCGACCACCTGCAGGGAAATGGTTTACTTGAAGAGTTTCAATCTGGGTTTAGAATCCATCATAGTACTGAAACAGCCTTAGCGAAGGTCACTAACGACCTCCTCATTGCATCTGATAATGGACTAGTTTCTGTACTTGTCCTTTTAGACCTTAGTGCAGCTTTTGATACTATCGGTATAAAGGCTTATCTTATCTTATCTTATCTTATCGATCATAATATTCTACTTGATAGATTAGAACACTATGTTGGACTTAATGGAACTTCGTTGCAGTGGTTTAGATCTTATTTATCTGATAGGTTCCAGTTTGTTCATGTAAATAATGAGTTTTCTTTCAACTCAAAGCTTAGTCATGGAGTTCCACAGGGATCTGTGCTAGGCCCTACTCTTTTTAGTTTATATATGCTTCCGTTAGGCAACATTATTAGAAAGCACTGTATACATTTTCATTGTTATGCAGATGACACACAATTATACCTGTCAATGAAGCCAGATGATAGTAATCAATTAGCCAAGTTAGAAGCCTGTCTCCAGGAAATCAAAGCTTGGATGATTTGTAATTTCCTGCTATTAAATTCAGATAAGACTGAAGTCATTCTTGTTGGTCCAAAAAACCTTAGAAATTCCTTTCCAAATCAAACTTTCAGTTTGGATGCAGTTACTCTTTCTCTTAATAGCTCTGTGAGGAACCTTGGAGTTATTTTTGATCAGGATTTGTCCTTCAATTCACATATTAAATTTGTTTCTAAGACTGCCTTCTATCATTTGCGTAATATTGCCAAGATTAGGAGCATCTTGTCTCAGAGTGATGCTGAGAAACTGATCCACGCTTTTGTTAGCTCGAGATTAGATTATTGTAATTCTTTATTATCAGGTTGTCCTAAAACATCTTTAAAAAGTCTTCAGCTGATCCAAAATGCTGCAGCAAGAGTTTTAACAGGTACTAGAAAGAGAGATCATATCTCTCTGGTTCTGGCCTCCCTTCATTGGCTTCCCATAGAGTTTAGAATTAAGTTTAAAATCCTTCTTCTTACTTACAAAGCTCTAAACAATCAGGGTCCTTTTTATTTAAAAGATCTGATACTACCGTATTATCCTAACAGAGCACTACGCTCCCAAAATGCAGGACTACTTGTAATACCTAGAATCTCCAAAAGTACAATGGGAGGCAGAGCCTTCAGTTATCAAGCTCCTCTCCTGTGGAATCAGCTGCCAATCTGGATTCGGGAGTCAGACTCGATCTCTGTTTTTAAGATTAGGGTTAAAACCTACCTTTTTGATATAGCCTACAATTAGGGAGGGATCATGTGTTTCTGAACCCTCCCTTAGTTATGCTGCTAATAGGTTTAGTCAGCCGGGGGACCTCCAGTAATGCACTGGGCCTCACTCCTTTCCTCACTCTCTATGAAATATTTTTTTTTGCTGGTCATTAACATTTGTTTGTTCTCTCCCATAGATTGAGTCCCCATCGTGCTGTTTGCTCTCTACATGTCTGTTCTTTTCATCTTCTCTGTCCCCTCACCCCCCAGCCAGTCGCAGCAGATGACTGCCCCTCCCTGAGCCTGGTTCTGCTGGAGGTTTCTTCTGTTAAAAGGGAGTTTTTCCTCTCCACCGTCGCCAAGTGCTTGCTCACAGGGGATCACCTGATTGCTGGGGTCTTTCTGCAACTGTGGGGGTCCCCCCCTACAGTTGATAGTGCTATGAGATGACTGTTGTTGTGAAATGGCGCTATATAAATAAAGTTGAATTGAATTGAATTGAATTGAATGTTTACGTTTTAAAATCGGCGATTACAGATATTTCTCGGAATACTTGTGGATTACAAATAGATTATTTATTAACATTAGGATTTCAGGAATCAAATTAATTATGGTTTGTCGTTGTGTTGTCTACGGGTGCGACGTTATACCAGAGGAGCATGCTGTGAGTGTTTTTGAATTTCCCGTCCCTGGGAAAATCAGAACGGCATGGGTGAAATTCGTTCAGAAAACGCGAAAAAAAATGGACTGATGTCGGTAAAACACCCAACATGTGCAGTAGACATTTCGTTGACAGCGATTTCGAGAATAAGATGCAATTTGTGTCACGACTCGCCGCTCATCAGCGGCTTCAGCTGCGCGCACACCTGCGCCTCGTCAGCAGCGGCTATTTAGCCCACCTGCAGGACGCCGTCTCCCGGGCTCATCACCTGCCAACGCCAGCCACCTGTCCCTGCAAGTAAGCAGCATTATCACTGATTATCCCTGTCTCGGTGTGGTGCCCGTTACCCTTGTCCTCTGCTCTTTTCCAGCTGAACGGCGCGCTGCTCTGCTGCCTGCGCATCGGTGTTCACCCCAACACATCCCCATACATCCATTCACACACACCTGCTTGTTGAATAAAGCTGTTAAATCTATCCTGAGCCTGCGTGCGTGTTTCCTGGGCCAGACATTATGTCAATTTGAAGTGAAATTTGCAAAAAGATTGCTGATAAAGAAAACGGCTATTCCAACTATATATGCCTCGATTTCCAAGTGTGACTCTGAGAAAGGGGTCAGTGACAGTGGCGTGAAAAGCAAGGGTGATCTACCGATGCGATCAGCTGTCAGAAAACGAGAAGTAAACAGGGTAAGTTTTTTTATTTTTAATATTCACTGCAAATGTTTACTAAACATCTTAAATGAATTCCAAGCCATGGTTTGCATTGCCTTACCAACTTATCAAATATTAGCATATTAGGGTGTTCATACTCATCAAATATGAAATATTCAGTGCTGTATAGGGAGGTGGTTGTGCCTGTTTGATCAATTTATATTTCTATGTATGTAATCCAATTTGAGACCTCTGGGATAAAATTATGATGATCTACTTTTTTTGCAGATTTTATCAACTGTCACTCAACCTTAAAATAGTGTTGATGTTTCTGACCAAGCAGAGGAAGCTGATGAACAGGACTTTTATGTAAATCCAAATTTATACCATAAAATGGTAGAAAAATTATTGAAATGTATATGACATGCGACTTTGATGAATGCTGAACTATGAGAATTATAACATTCACATGAACATTAAGAAACTCAATATATGATTTTACAAAACTTTATTTAAATAACATTGTTCACAAATCTAATCTTGGTAGGCAAAATCCCTTGGAGTGATGAGATGGGAAGGTTTCTCTGATGAGGCTCACAGCACAGGCAGGCAACATCACCCTCACTTCTTCCCCAAAAAAATCCCCAACACCACCGTACCAGTTGCCTGTAGGCTATGAATCTGTATCGCCTGAAAAATATGGGGTTTGCATTGATTATTCCGTTTGCATTGATTATTGAATGTATTGAATGATTTCTTAATAATACATCTGGGAAATTAAATCAAATGAATAAATATTGTTTATAAACTCACTCGTGTGGACGACGTCATCTGTCTCATCAGCTCCAGCTACGCACAGACCAGCAGGTGCTAATCAGCGGCTGTTAAAAGTATTGAGAAGATGATGATTAACAACATGTCATCAGGCAGCGAGTGACCAATGGGTAGTTTTAGTTTGAAAATTAAGTGTGTGACCATGCATGTCGCCAAAGAAAAATATTTCTAAGCATCTTTTACCAAGATAAATCTTCCAGCCGATCGTCGTCAACGTGGTCTGTTCCCATCTGTGTTGCGTCTTCCTCCTCTCCCTCTGGCTCGAACAAATAAGGCTGACAGGCCACACACCACCCAAAACTTCTTCATTGTCAATGTCATCATTTATATTGAGGTCGTCAAACTCGAGAAAATAATCGCTGTCCGAATCACTTTGCTCTCGTTCTGCAATTTTCTTTCTTACCGAAATGACGTCAAGGCTGCACGCACCTATCGGGAGATGGCGGTACTGCAGCATCAGTGAGTGAAAGATGGGCTATGACCAAATAATGTCATTTATGGAGGATGGTGACACATATTAAATCAGAGGAATGGGAAGAATGGAATATTTTCATACAATCAGTTGATTGGTTCAATAAAAAAATGTCACTGTCCGTCGCATTTAAATTTTTTATAGAGGTCAATTGGAAGACCATCTGGTCCTGCACTTTTTCCTGATTTCATATTATCAATGGCTAGCCCAACTTCTTCTTGACTAATTTTAGACTCCAGTATCTCCCTGTTTTCATTTGGAATACACAGTATAGATAATCCGTCCAAAAACCCATTTAGTTTTGTTAAGTCAGTTTCATTTTTTGTATCATATAGTTTTTCATAATAATCTCTAATGGCACTGTTAATTTCTAAAGGATCTACAACTGCCTGTCTGTTACTTATAATACTGGTAATTGGTGTTTTAAATTCTAATTGTTTAATCTGCCATGCCAATAATTTCCCTGATTTTTCACCTTGTTCATAAAAAGATTGCTTCAATCTTAGAAGACTCGAGGCAGCTCTATTCGCTGATTTTTTTTGTCATATTCAGCTCTCAGAATCAGTAATTCGTTCTCTAACTTTGGGTCACTTCCTGCATACACTTTTTCTTGAAGAATTTTTATTTTATGTTCCAGTTGGACTCTCTCCTCTCGAGTCTTCTTAGATTTTGAACCTGTATAACTAATAATATGCCCCCTAATAAAAGCTTTGAAAGCCTCCCACTTTATACATGCTGATGTTTGTGTAGTATTGATATCAAAGAACTCATCTGTTTTTCTATGTACTTAACAAATTCCTCATCCTGAAGCCATTTATGCTGAAATTGCCACCTACCTGGTTCCTTTGTCAATTTCTTATCTACATATATTAGATAGCAGGGTGCATGATCAGAGATCACAATGTTATCATAGAAACAGTTTTGAGTCTTGGACCTTAATTCTGTGGAGATCAAAAAATAATCAATATGTGAGAATGTCTTGTAGGTATTAGAATAACAAGAGTAGGCTTTAACTTGTGGTTTCATTTCTCTCCATATATCTAGCAATCTCAATTCTTTTATAAAATGATTAATGGTCATCCTGCATCCATTGTGCGTACAGTCCAGTCCTGTTGATCTATCTATACTGGGATTCAATGTACAATTAAAATCCCCTGCTATTATATGTTGCCCTGTAAGTGATGATAAAATAAGAAATAAATTAGCAAAGAAGTTTTGATCATCTATATTGGGACCGTATAAGTTCACCAGATTTATGTTTTCTAATAACAAAGATCCTTGGATGATTAGATATCTTCCTAATTTGTCTCCAATTACATTTTTCACTTGAAATGGGACTGATTTATGTATGAGAGTCATAACTCCCCTAGCTCGGGATGAAAATGATGAGGTGAACACATTTCCCTGCCATCTTCTCCTAATTCTTTTTACATCCTCCTCTATTAGATGAGTTTCTTGTAAAAACACAATTTTTGAACCTATGTCTTTTATTTTATTCATAACTTGTTTGTTTTTTTAAATTTTGTAGACCTCTGCAATTCCATGAAGTTAAATTAAGATTAACGCTTTGGTCTATGATCAATAAGGAGTTTGAGATTACCTCGCAACATAAACATGCTCATACAGAGAAGCAAAAACATGAGTGGTTGAACATTCGTCCCACAAACTACACACAAAGAAATTCCCCCTCCCCACATTCGTGGTAATTCCCCCAAAATCAAAAAAAAAAAAATCTGTCTCCCGCTATAGCCATTGACTGCTCCACACCCGCGAGGATCAGTCAAACCACTCTTTCTTTCTCCTCTCAATCACCCTGACTCTACTGCTTTTAATGACATAACATTAACTCTCTTCTGAAGCATTTCCAACTTAACTCCAAAATTTTATAGCAACTTTGTACATCATAGGGTTTTTTGTTTTTTTATATAATACAATATCCATCCATCCATCCATCTTCTACCGCTTTTCCGGAGGTCCGGGTCGCGGAGGCAGCAGTTCAAGCAGAGAAGCCCAGACTTCCCTCTCCCCAGCCACCTGCTCCAGCTCTTCAGAGGGGATACCAAGGCGTTCCCAGACCAGCTGGGAGACATAGTCTCTCCAGCGAGTCCTGGGTCTGCCCCGGGGTCTCCTCCCAGTGGGACGTGCCTGAAACACCTCAAGTGGAAGGCGTCCAGGAGGCATCCTAATCAGATGCCCATACCACCTCAACTGACTCCTTTCAATGTGGAGGAGCAGTGGTTCTACTCTGAGCCTCTCCCGGATGACTGAGCTCCTCACCCTATCTCTGAGGGTGAGTCCAGCAATCCTACGGAGAAAGCTCATTTCAGCCGCTTGTATCCGCGATCTCGTTCTTTCGGTCATTACCCAAAGCTCGTGACCATAGGTGAGAGTAGGAACGTAGATTGACTGGTAAATCGACAGCTTTGCCTTAGAACTAAGCTCCCTCTTCACCACAACAGACCGGTACAACGTCCGCATCACTGCAGATGCTGCTCCAATCCGTCTGTCGATCTCTCGCTCCATTTTCCCCTCACTCGTGAACAAAACCCCAAGATACTTAAACTCCTCCACTTGGGGCAGGAGCCTGTCCCCAACCCGGAGAGGACAATCCACCTTTTTCCGGCTGAGGACCATGGACTCGGACTTGGAGGTGCTGATTCTCATCCCAGCCGCTTCACACTCAGCAGCAAACCGTCCCAGCAAGAGCTGTAGGTCATTGCTGGATGAAGCCAACAGGACAACATCATCTGCAAACAACAGAGATGAGATCCTGTGGTCACCAAGCATGACACCCTCCATTCCCTGGCTGCGCCTAGAAATCCTGTCCATAAAAATTATGAACAGGATCGGTGACAAAGGTCAGCCCTGGCGGAGTCCAACTCTCACTGGGAATGACTCCGACCGAGTGTTGGCAATACGAACCAAACTCTCACAACATAATACAATATATATTTTGTAAACTTGCTATATGTTTCAGATCAGTCAGATGCCTGTGCAAATGCTTAAATATTCTACCTTTATATCTTGTTCATGCTTCATGCTTAGCTCCCACCAGTCTCTCCTTGGATCTGCTTGATAAGCTCCTGCGCCTCCTGAGGGGTCTTGAAGATATGGGTTCTCCCTTTATATGTGACCAGCAGTCTTGCCGGCTGAATCACTCCGTGACGAATCCCGAGGTTTCGCAGCTCTTTACGGGCGGGGTCAAACTGTTTCCTTAATTGTTGGATTCCTGTGGCCAAATTTGGGTAGAACCGCATCTGTTGATCCTGGTATTTAATTTCTCCTTTAGCTCGCGCCGCGTTGGTGATCGTCATCTTGTCTCTGTAGCTGAGGAACTTCATAATCAGTGTCCTCGGTGGTGCCTTATTATCTCTCGGTGGACCGATTTGGTGAGCGCTCTCTAAGATGACCGATGACTGCAGCTCCGCGTTGTTCAGCGCTTCTGGAATCCACTTTTCCAAAAAGGAACATGTGTCCCGTCCCTCCGTTCCCTCCGGGAGGCCCACCAGCCTCAGACTGTTCCGTCTCGACTGGGATTCTAAGTCCAGGACACTATCTTCCAGACGTTTATTTTTTAATTCCAATGTGCGCACCTTTAATTGTAGGCTGGTGACGTCATCGTCAGCGCTGGAAATTCGGAGCTCCGCCTGCGATATTTGTTCCATACAGTCGCTTATTTCCTTTCTCATTCCTTCTATTGCTGCTATAATCCCATCGAATTTAGAGGAAAAGTCTGCTCTCATTGAGCTAATGGCAGCGAGCACCACACTCGTGCCCTCCCCAGCAGACACCGCTCCGCTGCTAGCTTCCTCCGCCATAGTCTCTGGAGATTTTTCTGCTTCGTCACGAGCGTGGAAGTCTGTTAGCTTGGACTGTTTCGACGATTCGCTTTTTCCTCCACCTAATTTCCCAGCCTTAGGCTTTACCATATCCGCGCCCAAACGCTGGGATAGGTTTTATTCCAATTGAGAGAGTTATTTGCCAACTTTTTATTTTTAGGAGCAGAGCAGAGTGAAACACGTCTTCCTACGTGGCCGCCATAACCGGAAGTGCTTTCATTCATTTTTAGTTAAAATTAAAATGTGTGTTACGTTATCCACATATTCCTCTATTTTGTGAGGTGGATCAAGGGGAAAAAAATGAGGACCAAGCTACAACCTCAGGTTCTCCCCTGAGAACAAGACCAAAAAAGTTATGTGCATCCCTGTTTATATATCATAGATAGATAGATAGATGTACTTCATTGATCCCTAACTGGGAAATTACAGTGTAACAGCAGCATAACAGTAGACGACCAAAACGACAGAAACACACACAGCGTAATAGACAAAGGGATTACCCATGGAAAGTAAAACTGCCTAGATACAGTAACTTATGTACATCGTAGATGAATAGATGGTGACCCATATAGATACATGAATCGTACCCGCTGTACAGTGCAGGACTATCAGGTGCAGGGTGCAATGTGAGGTACCAATTAGACTGCAAGGTGCAGTATGGCAGCATAGTTATGACCAGATTTCAACATCAGAGTGAGTTACTGTACAGTGAAATGGCATGTGGCAGGAAAGACTTCCTGTACCTAACCCTTCGGCAGCAAAGCTGTAGCAGTCTGCTGCACAATCATCATCATCTTGGTGTTGCTATTTCATTACAATTATGGTTGAGCACTACATACAGTAACAAATGCATTGTGTCACTAGTGTATATATGTAAATGGTAAAACGGTAAATGGCTTTCACTTATATAGCACTTTTTACTCATCTCTGCATGACCAAAGTGCTTTACAGATCCTTCTATCCACCCATTCACACACTGATGTAGCCCAAACTTGTTTCCTATTTGCTATTGTAGTTTTATTACGACTAAACTATGTATGCCACATTCAACAGGTATCATTGCTAGTCCATCATCATCATAGCAGTCTGTCGTGGTCGACAATGACTATTTCATTTAGGTCTGATCAGATTCCTCCACGAAGGTCTGTACCTCGCCTTCCGCTGCCAAGAGCTCCTGTCTATAGCCAACTTCTTCAGGTTTCTTTTTACAGTGTCTTTAAAGCTGATCCTTGGTCTACCCTGATTGTGTTTGCCCTCACATAACTGTGAGTAGAGTAACTGCCGAGGGAGATGCTGGTGATCCATTCTCTCAACATGTCGGAGCCATCTCAGGTTCATCTGTATTAGCAAGTCCTGCATTGACTGTAGACCAGCTCGTTTCAGCACTTCTGTGTTGGTAATCTTGTCTTTCCATGAGATGTTCATTATGGCTCGAAGGTGTCTCATCTTGTATGCGTGGAGTTTCTTTACCTGCACCCTGTAGACAGTCCAAGTTTCAGCACTGTACAATAGAGTAGCCAGTACTGTCGCTTTGTACACTTTGCATTTCACACGGCTAGACACATGTCAATTATCCCACAGTCTCTCCCTCAAGTTTCCAAACACAGCACTCGCTCTTCCCATTCTGAGAGATAGTTCATCCTCCAGCCTAACATTCTCTGAAACAGTACTCCCGAAATACTTGAAGGTCTTACGCTTGCCTAGTGGCTCTGTACCAATGCTGATCACTTATGGTAGTGATGTTGATAACTGGAACTTTGGTGGTTTCTTGATGTTGATTTTGAGGCTGAATTGGCTAGCTGCTCTTGCAAATTTTTCCACTAAAGATTGCATATCTTCCGCACTGTGTGCAACTAGAGCACTGTCATCGGCAAAGAGCATTTCTCTTACTACCTTTATCGATGTCTTACTCTTGGCTTTAAATTGTGCCACATTGAACAAGTCTGCTTCTTTCCTTGTTTGAATGTATACTCCTTCTGAAGTGTATTTGAAGGCCACCTCAAGCACGGCTGCCAGATATAGCGAGAAGAGTGTAGGCGCCAGCACACACCCTTGTTTCACCCCGTTGCTTACTGAAAAGTCTTTAGACGCCGAACCACTCATTGCCACATATGCTTGCATACCTGTATGGAGTGCCTCGATCAGGTTGACAAACCTCTGTACAGCCATATTTCTTGAGTACCTGCCAAAGTCCTTGTCGCAATACAGTATCGAAGGCTTTACTGAAGTCAATGAAGACTACATGAAGTGGCAAGTTGTGTTCAATACACTTTTCTTGAACCTGTTTTAAGCAGAAAATCATGTCCATTGTGCTTCTTCCACTTCTAAAGCCGCACTGGGTTTCCGGTAGTACATTCTGTGAGATGTGTTCATTGAGTCTATTCAGTAGTACACGTGAGAGAATCTTACAAACAGTGGCTAGCAGTGATATATCTCGGTAATTTCCACAGTCTTTCCTGTCACCTTTCTTGAACAAAGGCACAATACATGCATCCATCCAGTCCTGAGGTACTTTCTGTGCATCCCATATCTCTTGGATGAGCTTGTGCAGGCAGTTGGTCAGCTGAACACCACCAAATTTCCACACTTCTGCTGGGATTCCATCCCTTCCTGGAGCTTTACCATCCTGTGTTGTCCTGATAGCTGCCATTAGTTCATCAAGATTTGGTGGGTCATCCAGACTTGATACAACTGATTATTGCACTAGAGCTTCTTCAGCAAGCTCTCCAAGGTTGTTTAGTAGTTGGTCAAAGTGGTCTGCAAATCTGTCCAGGATCTTGTCTTTCTCCTGCAAAACCATTTCACCATCCATAGCCTTCAGTTGGATCAATCCTCTTGGTTTAGGGCCGTAGATTTCTCTCAAACCTGTGAAGAATGTTTTAATGTCCTTCGTGTCTGCTGCAGTTTTAAGTTCCTCTTCTTTTTCATCCCACCAGTTGGACTTCATCTCTCTGGTGTACTTCTGTAGCTCACTCTGAGCCTTTGAGTATTTCTTCTTCTTCGACCTTGTGTTACACTGTAGGTTTTCCTGCCTAGCTGTATTCCTTGCTTCTAGTAGTTTCTTCAAATGTTCATCATGCTCATCAAGCCAATCTTGATGTTTCCTCTCAGGGTGGCCTAAAACATCACTTGCAGTCTGATACACCATATCCTTCAGTGTTGCCCATTTCTCTTCTATGTCATTCTCTGAGTTGTTGCTGTCCCAGTCTTTCAAGTTTTCACCCATTTCCTGTGTAAGTTCTTCCTGCTTCTTTTGGCATTTCAGTGCCCTAGTGTGTAGCTTCCGTGGTGGCTTTGCACCTGTTCTGCAGTGCTGTTTTCGTCTGCAAATCCTTAATCTAGTTCTCAGCATAACATGATCAGTACCACAGTCAGCACCTCTCATTGCTCTGGTGTCCAATACATCCCTTATGTCTCTCTGCCTTACTATGATGTAGTCTAACAAGTGTCAGTGCTTGGATCTTGGGTGCATCCATGTCTTCTTGTGTGTGTCCTTGTGCTTCAGTAGAGTGTTGGTTATCACAAGGTTGTACTCTGAACATAGTGCAAGTAGAAGTTCTCCATTAGCATTGCACTTGCCTACTCCATGACGACCTAGCACTGCTTTCCATTTCTCAGTGTCCGAACCAACTCTAGCATTAAAATCTCCAATGAGTATCAGCCTGTCATCAGCCATTACACGCCTGATAGTCTCACGTAAATCGCTGTAGAACTCTTCCTTCGCCTCCTCTGTGTTGGTCATTGTTGTGGCATACACACTGATGAGTGTGGCATACATCTTCCACTGTAGTGGGAGTCTCATAATCATTATCTTGTCGTTGATTGGCACAGGTTCCTCATCAAGCATTGCTGCTATCGTCTTTCTAACTGCAAAGCCCACTCCTGCTTCTCTCCTTTCTTGAGTTGATTTCCCACTCCAAAAGAAGATGTGCCCATGGTCTTCCAAGCTGTCATATCCAGGCAATCTTGTTTCACTAAGTGCAGCTATGTCTACATAATACCTGTTCATTTCCAAGACCACAAGCACGGTCTGTCTTTCTGGGTGCTTTAATGTTGTTCTGTCCAACAGAGTGCGTACATTCCATTCTGCTACACACAAGGCTGCTGTTTTCCTCTTCTTTTCTGATGTTTCTAATTGTTGCTAGTATATCAAATCAAATCAAATCAAGTGTAGTGCAGGCAAGATGAAATTGCGTTTCTCTCGGCATCCATATAAGTAAAAAGAACATAATTTAAGACACACTCACACGCACCCTCACCCCCCACCCCAACACAGCCATTCACACATCCCTGAGACATAGTTGAAAACTAACCAGAACTATAATATACAAATAATATATGTACATAATGTCCACAGGTGCAGTAGTATGTATGAGAGATTCCGGATCAACTGTTCAGCATCCTAACAGCTTGTGGAAGGAAGCTGTTAATCAGTCTGGTGGTTCTGCCTCTGATGCTCCGGAATCGTTTGCCAGATGGCAGAAGTTCAAAGTGTTTATGCAGAGGGTGAGAGTGGTCCTTGACAATGTTCAGTGCCCTGCTCCTACAGTGGTTCTGAAAAAGTTCTTGGACAGAGGGGAGGGAAACTCCAATTACCCTCTCAGCTCCCTTAACTATCCTCTGCAGGGCTTTTTTGTCTGACATACTGCAGCTGGAGTACCATGTTGCAATGCAGTATGTCAGAACACTCTCCACCACACCTCTGTAGAAGGTCCTGAGGATGCAGATGGGGAGGGGGGCCTGTTTGAGTTTCCTCAAGAAGTGCAGTCTCTGCTGGGCCCGCTTCCTGATCCCCAAGGAATTCTTGCTCCAGGTCAGGTCCTGCGAGATCTGCACTCTGAGGAACTTGATGTTCTCCACTCTCTCCACTAAACATCCGCTGATGCTGAATGATGGCCTGACTCAGGGAGATGTTATAAATGTCAGTCAGGACATCCGCCAACTCGCTTGCGCAGTCTGGGAGCACACGTCCCGGGATGTTGTCCGGACCTGCAGCTTTACGTGGGTTGACCCTGATTAGAGTCCTCTGTGTGTCCGTGTGATAGCTGGCCCAACCGATGGTGGAGATGGGCCAGCCCTCCCTCTGGTTGTCGGGTTTGATGCTTCAAAACGTGCAAAGAAGTTGTTGAGCCTGTCTGGAAGCGAAGCGTCATCATCATCGACCCCCTGCCTAGACTTATAATCCGTCAGCGCCCGAACTCCCTGCCACATCCGTTTGGTTGTGTCACAGAGGTGTTTCTGGATTTTCTCCGCATAGGCGCGCTTCGCCATCTTAATTCCCTTTGAGTGCGCAGACCTGGCTGAGCGGAGGGCGATCCTGTCCTTCGCTCTGAAGGCTGCATCTCTGGCTGTGGGCAGCGAGCGCATCTCTGCAGTCATCCAGGGCTTATAGTTGCCCAATGCAGTGATAGTCTTCACTATAGTAACATCCTCTGTGCACTTCGCGATGTAGCCGGTGACCGTTTCAGCATACTCCTCCACATCTGTACTGTCGTCATTGATAATGTCATTCATGACGTTCTCAGTGTCAAGTCAAATCCCTCGTATATTTACCTGTTATTTACTTGTAAATGTGCTTGGCAATAAATCTTTTTCTGATTCTGATTCTGATTCTTCCTGGGAGGCTGCTGTTTTGAAGACCTCCCAGTCTGTGTGCAGAAAACAGTCTTTAGGTGCTGAGGTTGCACCCTCTGGACAAATCCTGATTTGTTTCACTACTGGCCTGCTGCGCTTCAGTAAAGGTTTGTAGGCAGGCACCAGCATCACGGATAGGTGGTCAGAATAGCCGAGGTGGGGGCAAGATGTTGCCTTATAAGCATCTGGAAAGTTTGTGTACACCAAATCCAACATATTATCTCCTCTGGTCTTAAAGTCTACACATTGTTTAAACTTGGGGAGCACAGTCTTTATACTGGTGATATATACAGTATATATACTGTATATATACTGTATATATATATATATATATATATACATGTGTGTGTGTGTGTGTGTGTGTGTGTGTGTGTGTGTGTGTGTGTGTGTGTGTGTGTGTGTGTGTGTAAAAACCCACACAAGCATGGGGAGAACATGTAGACTTGGTGATTCTGAACCAGGAACCTTCTAGCTGTGAGGCAACAGTGCTAACCACTATCCACTCTGTTGCCAGGGATGTCATTACTTCCTTCATTAATTCTTCAAACCTCCAGAGAACCAAGCTATTTTCCTCCAAAAGCAATCCTTTGCAGGCATAGCCTGATTGACGATCCAATGTGTGTTTGCTGATGTCTGAATGCCTCTTTCTGTGTGTGTGCTCCTATCATTTTCTCCTTTTTCTGTCATTGTTGTCACCATCTGCCTCTAAGCTATGGTCATAAATCTCAGTGGAAAACATTTCTAGATTTCTATCCATTATCTCTAACCATTCAAATAAATGTGCACAGGGACGTAATGTATGAAAATTTATTGTGGCATGTTTGCATGTCAGGGACAAAATGGGGGTTGATGTGTGGGTGGTGGTTCTATCACTTGAGTTTACTTATTTCCGTCCAATTAGATCATCATATGGTTTTCAAACTAAATTTTCATAATTGCTTTGGTCAAACAGATTTAAAATACAAAATCCAATTTCTGCCAAAGGCTTGAAGGTGCTTGGGGAAATTTTTATGCCTTCTATGAGAAGATGGTGGAGGCTGCGGAGCCAAGCTCATACAGATATGCATGCACACACTATGTGGAGCTACAGCGTGGGAAAATAAGTATTGAACATGTCAACATTTTTCTCATTAAAAATATTTCTGATGGAGCCACTGACATGAGATTTTAACTAAATATCAATAACAACCCAAGTAAGCCATACATAAAAAGAAATCAATGCAACTGTGTTCACAAAACAAGTTACAGTGGTGTGAAAAAGTGTTTTCCCCCTTCCTGATTTCTCATTTTTTTGTACATCTGTCACACTCAAATGCTTAAGATCATCAAACAATTTAAATATTAGACAAAGATAACACAAGTAAACACAAAACACAGTTTTTAAATGAAGGTGTAAATGAAAGCTTAAATAGGACCAACCTGACAAAATGAAATAGACCAAAAGAAAAAAAGCTAGCCATCATGCTGCAATCCAAAGAAATTCAGGAACAAATGAGAAACAAAGTAATTGAGATCTATCAGTCTGGAGAAGGTTATAAAGCCATTTCTAAAGCTTTGGGACTCCAGCAAACCACAGTGGGAGCCATTATTCACAGATGGCGAAAACACTGAATAGTGGTGAACCTTCCCAGGAGTGGCCGGTCAACCAAAATTATCCCAAGAGCACAGTGACAACTCATCTAAGAGGTCACAAAAGGCCCCACAACAACATCCAAAGAACTGGAGGCTTCACTTGCCTCAGTTAAGGTCAGTGTTCATGACTCCACCATAAGAAAGAGACTGGGCAAAAATGGCCTGCATGGCAGACTTCCAAGACAAAAACCACTGCTGAGCAGAAACAACATAAAGGCTCGTCTCAGTTTTGCCAGAAAACATCTTGATGATCCCCAAGACTTTTGGGAAAATACTCTGTGGACTGACGAGACAAAAGTTGAACTTTTTGGGAGGGGTGTGTCCCATTACATCCAGAGTAAAAGTAACAAAGCACTTCAGAAAAGGAACATCATTCCAACAGTAAAATATGGTGGTGGTAGTGTGATGATCTGGAGCTGTTTTGCTGCTTCAGGACATGGAAGGCTTGCTGTGGTAAATGGAATGATGAATTCTGCTGTCTACCAAAAAATCCTGAAGGAGAATGTCCGGCCATCTCTTTGTGACCACAAGCTGAGGTGCACTTGGGTTTTGCAGCAGGACAATGATCCAAAACACGCCAGCAAGAGATGCTGTGGCATGACCTTAAAAAGGCAGTTCATGCTCAAAAAACCTCCAGTGTGGCTGAATTACAACAATTCTGCAAAGATGAGTGGGCCAAAATTCCTCCACAGCGCAGTAGAAGACTCATTGCCAGTTATTGCAAATGCTTGATTGCAGTTGTTGCTGCTAAGGGTGGCCTAACCAGTTATTAGGTTTAGGGGGCAATCACTTTTTCACACAGGACCATGTAGGTTTGGATTTTTTCCCCCTTAATAATAAACACCTTCATTTAAAAACTGCATTTTGTGTTTACTTGCGTTTTCTTTGTCTAATATTTAAATTTGTTTGATGATCTGAAACATTTAAGTGTGACAAACACCCAAAAAATGAGAAATCAGGAAGGGGACAAACACTTTTTCACACCACTGTATCAAACCATGGTACCAAGTTTCAAAACAATCAGACCAAAACTGCAGGAGGAGTTGATTTCACAAAAGTGCTACAGATGCACGGACGGATGGACGAACAGACAGATGTAGTGACCCATAACATAATCCCCTTCCGTCTTTGAACGGCGGGGGATAAAAAGAGGTGCAAAAAGGCATAGAGAGACAAGAAACCAGCTGAAATCTATCAGAATTTAGGAAGCCATCTCATCCCCCATCAGTGCAAATTAATTTCAGCTGGTTACATCCTGATTGATAGCCTTTAAAAAGATCTGTGAATATCAGATTGTCACACCACAAAGAACTCATGATGGGTAGAAGCAAAAAGCTCTCTCCAGACCTTCGCAACCTTATTGTTGCAAAACATAATAATGTCATTGGTTAGAGGCGCATTTCTAAACTACTGAATGTTCCAGTAATCACTATTGGAGCCATCATTCAGAAGTGGAAAGAACATCATTTTACCATAAACCGGCCACAACCAGGAGTTCCTCACAAGATTTCTGACAGAGGAGTCAAAAGAATTATCAGAAGAGTTATCCAAGAGCCAAAGACCACTCGTGGAGAGCCCCAGAAAGATCTGGAGTTAGCAGGTACTGCTGTTTCAAAGAAATCAATAAGTAATGCACTAATGGGAGTGCCTGTGGCACAGGTGTAGTGTGGCTGACTTACTGAGTGAAGGGTCAGGGGTTCCCACTCTGTCTGCAGTCTGCATGTCAAAGTGTCTTTGAGTAAGACACTGAACCCACAGTTGGTCCTTGTGGGTCAGGCCAACACCTGTGTATGGCAGCTCTGCCACCATCAGTGTGTGAATGCGTGTGTATATCGGTGGATAGCAAGATCTGTAAAGTGTTTTGGTCATCCAGAGATGAGTAAAAAGTGCTATATAAGTGGACGCCATTTCCCATTTCCCATCAACTGACATGGGCTGTAGGCCTGCTCACCTCGCAAGACTCCATTGATGAAGAAAAAGCATGCTGAAGCTAATTTAAAGTTTGCTGCACACCATTTTGGCAAGCCAGTAAAATACTTGAAGAACATAGTCTAGTCAGATGAGACCAAAATTGAACTTTTTGGATGCCACAACACAAAGCATGTTTGGAGGAGAAATGGCACTGCACATTATACCAATAATGAAGGTTGGAGGTGGGCGCATCACAGTGTGGGGATGTTTGTCAGCACATGGTACAGGCAGATTTCATATAATTGAAGGAAAGATGAATGGACAAATGTACAGCGACATCCTTGATAAGAACCTGTTGCCATCTGCCAAGTTGCTGAAGATGAAACGAGAGTGGACATTTCAGCAAGACAATGATCCCAAACACACAGCCAAGGAAACTCTCAACTGGCTCCAGAGAAGGAAAATAAAGCTGCTAGAATGGCCCAGTCAGTCACCTGACCTGAATCCAATTGGAAATCTATGGAACGAACCGACCATCAGAGTTCATAGAGGACACCCACGGAACCTTTGAGATTTGAAGACAGTTTGCGTGGAAGAATGGGCAAAATCACTCCTGAGCAATGCCTGCACCTAGTTTCTCCATACAGGAGGTGTCTGGAAGCTGTTATTACCAGCAAAGGCTTTTCTACTAAATATTAAATGAATTTCACCAAGCATGTTCAATCCTTATTCTCTGTGTCATTCCACTTTATTAAATATAACTTGTTTAGTGAACACAGTTGGCTTGATTTCTTTGTATGTATTGATTACTTGGGTTGTTACTGATATCTGGTGAAAATCTCAGGTCAATGGCTCCATCAGAAATATGTTTTATGAGAAAAATGTTGACATTCAAAACTTATTTTCCCTGCTGTACATGCTGAAGTAATCAACAACATCCTGATCCAAAGCATGAATTAAAGATCTTAAAATGTTGTGATTTGTCAAACTGCTGAATGCACATCAGTCTTCTGAAAGGACCGAAGAATGGACTTTTGCTTCTTTTCACACTAGAGAGCATGCACTACGAGTTGACTTCTAGCACGATATTAGAAAGGCACAATACCACAATTACAGGTTGATGTTTGAAAGTGCAGACTGCAGTAATAGGAGTTTTTGTCTTTGGTGCTACTCAGAACACAATCAGTCATTGATCAGCAGCCTCCGAGACCAGAAAAAATACTTGTTTTGAGATTTTGCTCCCAGTCTGTGCTTAACTACATGTTTTGATCATGATGGGTTTTTTTATAAGACACGCCAGAAAGAAAGAAAGAAAGAAAGAAAGATCAATGGGATTGATGGCCAGCTGCAGTGAAAACAGACAAAGCGATGTAAACAATCAATGTTCATTAATCTGCACGCTCTCATCCTCCTCTCATTGAAAGGTTTCTTCTTTTTCTCTGACACAGGCTTTTCTCTCCATTGGTCTTGTTTGCCTTCATTCATTATCACATTCAGCTTTCCCTTGAGTCCTTTCATTTGGTTTTACTCCCCTTGCCTTCTTTTCTATCCTCTAATTCTGTCACATTACACTGCATCCATCTGTAATTATGTCCCTTGTTTTCTGTCTCCTTTCAAACCCAGTATGAACCCAATATCCAGGGTATACTTTGTCTCATTTCATTTTATTCTGTTTTTTTAAAAAAAGTCTTTTGATACCTGTTTTTTTTTTTTGTATATTTTATTAATCCCAGAGGGAAATTCAGGACATCCACCTGGATGGATGAGGCAGCCAAGGTGCAGCACCAATTCCTTCACCAGTCACACACACATTCACACCTATTGTTTCAAACCTATGTTTTTGGCCTATGGGAGGAAACTGGAGTAATCGGAGTAAACTCATGCAGACACGGTGAGAACATGCAAACTCCACACAGAGGGTCACCGATGGTCAGGGGGTGGGATCGAACCCACGATGGTCAGGGATGGAATCAATCCGGTGACCTTTTTGCTGTGCTGCCACAGTGCTAACTACTGCACCACCAAGCTGCCTACGTACCTTCGTACCTTCTCAGAGCTCAAAACAACACAGTGTCTATAGTGTTTTGCATCATTTGGAGCTGCTCATTAAAGTTTTCCCCTGACCCACTTCTGGTTATTGTAATAGGCTAAAATTGCACATATACAGTGGTGTGAAAAAGTGTTTGCCCCTTTCCTGATTTCTCATTTTTTTTGTATGTTTGTCACACAAATGTTTCAGATCATCAAACTAATTTAAATATTAAAATGCAGTTTTTAAATGAAGGGGTTTATTATTAAGCGTAAAAAAAAAATAAATTCAAACCTACATGGCTCTGAGTGAAAAAAAATAAAATAACTGTGGTTTATCACGTCTTTGGAAAGCGGAGTTCAATTTCTCTAGCCACACCCTGGCCTGATTGCTTGATTGAGAACAGGCGTGGCAGTAATCAGTTAAATACAACCTGCCTGACAAAGTGAAATAGACCAAAAGATTATCAAAAGCTAGACATCATGTTGCAATCCAAAGAAATTCAGGAACAAATGAGAAACAAAGTAATTGAGATTGAACAGTTTGGGGAAGGTTGGAAAGCCATTTCTAAAGCTTTGGGACTTCAGCGAACCACAGTGAGAGCCATTATCCACAAATGGTGAAAACATGGAACAGTGGTGAACCTTCCCAGAAGTGGTCAGCCGACTAAAATCATCCAAGAGGTCACAAAAGACCCCACAACAACATCCAAGGAATTGCAGGCCTCATTTGCCTCAGTTAAGGTCAGTGTTCATGACTCCACCATAAGAAAGAGACTGGGCAAAAATGGCCTGCATGGCAGACTTCCAAGACGAAAACCACTGCTGAGCAGAAACAACATAAAGGCTCGTCTCAGTTTAGCCAGAAAACATCTTGATGATCCCCAAGACTTTTGGGAAAATACTCTGTGGACTGACAAGACAAAAGTTGAACTTTTTGGAAGGTTTGTGTCCCATTACATCTGGTGTAAAAGTAACACAGCATTTCAGAAAAGGAACATCATACCAGTAGTAACATATGGTGGTGGTAGTGTGATGATCTGGGGCTGTTTTGCTGCTTCAGGACATGGAAAGACTTGCTGTGGTAAATGGAACCATGAATTCTGCTGTCTATTAAAAAATCCTGAAGGAGAATGTCCGGCCATCTGTTCGTAACCTCAAGCTGAAGCGCACTTGGGTTCTGCAGCAGGACAATGATCCAGAACACACCAGCAAGTCCACATCTGAATGGCTTCAGAAAAACAAAATGAAAACTTTGCAGTGGCCTAGTCAAAGTCCTGACCTGAATCTGACTGAGATGCTGTGGCATGACCTTAAAAGGGCGGTTCATGCTCGAAAACCCTCCAGTGTGGCTGAATTATGACAATTCTGCAAAGATGAGTGGGCCAAAATTCCTCCACAGTGCTGCAAAAGACTCACTGCCAGTTATCACAAATGCTTGATTGAAGCTGTTGCTGCCAAGGGTGGGCCAACCAGTTATTAGGTTTAGGGGGCAATCACTTTTTCACACAGGGCCATGTAGTTTTGGATTTTTTTTCCCCCTTAATAATAAACACCTTCATCTAAAAACTGCATTTTGTGTTTACGTGTGTTATCTTTGTCTAATATTTAAATTTGTTTGATGATCTGAAACATTTAAGTGTGACAAATATACAAAAAAATGAGAAATCAGGAAGGGAGCAAACGCTTCTTCGCACCACTGTATTTTAATACATATCTCTATAGTCACGTGGTAATGTGTAGCTCTGAACTCCTAAAAGTTTCTCTTTTACAGGTGCTAAGGTGGAGTAAGGTGTGATAATGGAGCCAGTTGAATGCAAAGCGGTCATCAGGTTCCTGTACTTGAGAGATCGCACACCATGGGAGATGTTTGATGAAATGAAAGTGACTTATAGGGAGGAAGCCCCATCGTATGACGTAGTTAAGCACTGGTATCAGCAGTTCAAGTGTGGTTGGACTTTGGTGGCAATGGGATCCATTCCTGGGTGACGACACCACTGATACACCACTGATGAAGACACCATCCGGCAAATGGAGGCCACCATTTTGAAGGAATATATGGAAAACCAGAAAGTTCAACGATATTTTGTTAGACCTATGCAACAAAGTATACAACCAATGTCACATTTAGAGGACAAAAAGATGTATCCTCCCTTTTCCCCAAAAAGGAGACCTTGGGCTGGCTAAAAACTACAGTAGAATAACATTAATGGCAACTGTGGCAAAAAAAAAAAAAAATACAATGCCATATTGCTAAACCAAATCCAACCTGAAATGGAAAAGATATTAAGAAGAAATCAAAATGGCTTTCATAAAGGCAGAACCACAATAGAACAAATATTAACAGTGCACAGAATTCTAGAGAGAGTAAAAAACAGAAATCTTGATGCTGTCTTGCTCTTTGTTGATTTCTCCAAGGCTTTTGATTCAATCCGCAGAGATAAAATGGAATTGATTCTTTGGTCATATGGCATTCCTGTTAAAACGGTGAATGCAATAATGATGCTGTACAGAGATACAAAAGCCATGGTCTGATCACCTGATGGGGATACAGAGGTTTTTAATATTGTAGCGTGAGAACTACAAGGAGACACGCTTGCCCCTGCCTCTTCATAATGTGCCTTGACTACATCCTAAGAACAACCATTGACACCATAAAAGAAAATGGCCTAACACTTAAATCATCCAGAAGCAAAAGCAGACCAGCTGAAAAGATTACTGATGGTGACTATGCTGATGACCCTGTAATAATGTCAGACACTATCGCGCAAGCAGAAAAACTATTGCACAGTCTTGAACAAGGTGCTAAGGGTATTGGTCTCCATGTAAATGCTGACAAGACCAAGTTTTTGTGCTTCAACCAAACCACTGGACAGCTGAAATCTGCCTCTAATGAAAGCATCAGATGCATAGAAGAATTTAATTACATGGAGAATAAAATATCCAGATCCAAAAGTGATATAAAAACCCAAATAGCTAAAGCATGGGGGCACTGAATAAACTGAGTATTGTATGGAAGTCAAACCTGCCCGATGATATAAAAAGAAATTTCTTCAATGCCATAGTCACCTCTGTTCTGCTATATGATTGTACCACATGGACACTTACATCAAAACTCAAAAAGGTCTTACACCTGAATGCTGACACACCTATACTGAATAAATTATGAAGGCGACATTTGACCAATGAGTAACTATATGGCCACCTGCAATCTATAAGTCAGTTGATTAGCGAGAGGACACTAAGGTTTGCAGGACATTGTTGGAGGGCAAAAGATGAAATCGTTAATGTCATTCTGTTCATGGTCATGCAAGTGTCAGAAGACCATCAAAGACATACAATGACTCTGAGAGGATCTTGGATGCCTGCAGCAAAACTTGCCAGCAATGATGAGTGACAGGTGGATGGAGGAGGAGAGTCCTGGAAGTCTGTGCAACTTAGCATGAAATTAATGATGATTGTGAAGGATCACCACATAACCTTTCATCAACTAGTCCAAGATGTCAAAATCAGTGTGGAGTCTGTGGAAAAAATCATCCGTGACCATTCCTCATTCCTCTCAGACCTTTCCAGAAGCAGGAACAAGTCACATACTCCCAGTCTCTTTTGGCCATGTGCAAAGAAAAACAGAAAGACTTCTTAAACAGACTAATCACACAGGGCAAAGCATGGGTCCATCACAATGATGCAAAGACTAAAGCTCAGTTGAAGCATTGGAAGCATTATGGCTCACCACCTTAGAAGAAGGCACATGTCCAACCCTTGGCAGGCAAGGTCATGCTCACAGTCTTTTGGGACCAACATGGAGTATTGATGATGGATTTCCTGAGAAAGGGTACCACAATTACCAGGATTTACTATGCTTCATAGTTGCAGAAATTGCAGAAGGCCATCAAAACTGACAGTCATGGCATGCGGACCAAAGGTGTCCACCTCCTGCAAGACAACACCCTGGTTCACAACTCGTATGCTGCCCAGATGGAAGTGTGGTCCTGTGGCTTTGGAATCCTTCCTCACCCCCTTACTCCCCTGATCTGGTGGTACCTATGTAGAGAAAGACTAATAACTGCCAAGTTTGGTTCCTCTCAGGTCATAAGAAATGACACAGGGGAAATCTTTTATGAACAGCCCTCATATCTTGCATGTTGTAATTTGAGGTCAAATTGATGAGACCTCAGACTGTTGTTTAAAAAAATATATATATTTTTAAGCTGCATGAAATAGGATTTCTATAATAAGTAGAACATGATTTGGCATAATCTTCCACAATAAAGAAACAAAAACAAGATCTGTAAAATCTAAACACTGTTCAGCACGAGTGATGCTCTTTAAAACCACCAATGACAAATACAATGTCACATTTTGGCTTTTAAGGACCACAGAAGCTCTTTCCATATCACCAAATTTTAAAATCAATTCATGAACAGTATTTCGTGATAAATTTCTTCCCCATCTTTACCTACAGAGACTCTGAAAGTTTCCATCCATCCATCCATCTTCTATCACTTTTCCGGAGGTCCAGGTCGCCGAGGCAACAGTTCAAGGAGAGAAGCCCAGACTTCCCTCTCTCCCCAGCCACCTGCTCCAGCTCTTCAGAAAGGATACCAAGGCATTCCTAGACCAGCTGGGAGACACAATCTCTCCAGCAAGTCCTGGGTCTGCCCCAGGGTCTCCTTCCAGTGGGACGTGCCCGAAACACCTCAAGTGGGAGGCGTCTAGGAGGCATCCTGATCAGATGCCCATACTGCCTCAGCTGGCTCCTTTCAGTGTGGAGGAGTAGCGGTTCTACTCTGAGCCTCTCCCAGATGAATGAGATCCTCACCCTATCTCTGAGGGAGAGTCCAGCAATCCTACGAAGAAAGCTGTACTGTATAGGAATCCTCAAATCACATATTGGCTAACTGGAGGCGACCAAAACATCACTGCCACCGGGACTTTTGCACGCTGCCTCTCAAGCAGTGTAAACACAGACACGTGATGATGATGTCATCAACGCGTCCCCGCTGCCATGACAACTGATGAACCTGAAACATGGTGAATGATTTACTTTCTTTTTTACTCACTTTCCATCTTCTTTCTACCTCTTCCTCTTATCCGTATTTTCATTTTGGTTTGGGAATTGGCCTAAATTCTGCTCGTTTGACTGGGTAGGTCTGCTGCCTGGTGCGACGAGGCCAGAATCTCTGTGCTCTTGGACTAATGGACTGTTGTGCTGACAATGTATCTTTGTGTATTTGAGTGTGTGTGTGTGAATGTGTGTGTGTTTGTCAGACTGTCTTCCGTATGGATGAGGGTTTGTCTATGTCTATGTCTCTAAGTGTGTATTGTTACTGTGTGATCCCAGTAAATTTTATCAACTATCGTGCATAATGAGCTTCAATGAATCTAATGAAGAAGGAGTGGATGTGACACAATTTATGGACTATAATAGGAATATAAGCTGTGATCAGTATATTCCTGAGCAATAAACATCTTTTAAAAACCAATACAATTAATCTTTCATGTATTTAAACATCAGGAGCTTGAATAAACATCATCATGATCTAGTTACTTTACTTACCAGTACAGGCTGCAGCTTTGATGTAATTGGTTGTAGTGAAACTTGGCTGAATGATGTCATACATAGACATCTTAAACCCTGATGGTTATAAACTGCTCACGCAGAACAGATGTGGCAGATCTGGTGGTGGTGTCTGTATATCTTTTGTAGACATGATGTTGGTGTTTATGATATTGTCATGGAAGACTGTCATATTGACTCGCTTTTTGTTGAGATACATGTCAAAAATCGGAAAAATTTAATTGTAGGTGTGATTTATCGCCCCCCGGACACCGACCTTAATATTTTCACAACCAAACTGGAAGAAATTTTATTCTCAATCAACAATAAAAATAAAAGTTGTATTCTTCTTGGAGACTTCAACACTGACCTCTCCAGGGATGATGCAGCTAAAAATGACTTTATGAATACACTACACTCCTCTTCCTTCTTCCCTACCATTAATACCTATATTAGAATCACTCACTCCACCAAGTCCATTATTGATAATATCATTACTAACATTTGCACTTCCACACTGGTATCTGGAGTTGTGCTCTCCGAGATTTCTGGTCACTTCCCCATTGTTCTGTTTCTTGACCTTGCCGTTACGCCCTCAATCTTGCAACATAAACTAAAAATAAAAATACTTAATGAAGAAACCTTACAACGAGTGAGTGAGGACTTGCATGTCAAGGCATGGGATAGAATCTACAATTGTAGTGATGCTGATGCTGTGTTTGATGCCTTGACCAAGGAAATAACGGAATCCATTCAGAGGACAATTCCTGTCAAGACTATCACATGTAATCGTACTATTCAACATCCATGGCTTTCTAAGGGCATACTAAAATCTATTAAGTGCAAAAGTAAATTATATAAACACTACATTAAAAATCCAAATATTAACAATAAAAATGTATATACTAATTATAGAAATAAATTAACACATATTATTAGAAAGAGTAAGAGTAATTACTATGCAGAACCTATAAACGCATCACAGGGTGATTCCAAGAAATCCTGGCGAGTTCTAAATAAGGGTCTAAATAGGGACCAAAAAGCCCCCACACTTCCGAACAATAACACGGTCAGTAATCTCACCAGTAATGCCACTCTCGCTGACAAATTTAATAATTATTTTGTCTCTATTGGAGAAAATTTATCTAATAAAATTAACCAACCCCAGGTTGCCTCTTTCAAACACTATCTATCGGGAAACTACCGGAATTCTTTCCTCCTGAAGCCAACTGATTGTGAGGAAGTCTGGAAAATCATCAAGGACATGAAGAACTCAAACTCTGCTGGAGCTGATGAAATTTCCAGGAAAATTTTGAAAAGCATCATTAATTTAATACTGGAACCCCTTACCCTCTGCATTAATCTGTGTCTAATCTCCGGAGTAGTGCCATAAATAGCAAAAAAAAATTAAAAATTATACCAATTTATAAATCAGGTGATAAGAATGATTTGTCTAATTATTGTCCAATATCCATTCTGCCTACTCTTTCAATGGTTTTGGAAAGAGTAGTTTATAACAGACTTACCAGTTACCTTGATAAGTTCAACGCTATTATCCCATCTCAGTATGGCTTCAGAAAGAAAAACACTACCTACAGTATATGGCAATACTTGACCTAACTGAAAAAATCAATGATGCCTTAGCGGAGGTCACTAACGACCTCCTCATCGCATCTGATAATGGACTGGTTTCTGTACTTGTCCTTTTAGACCTTAGTGCAGCTTTTGATGGTATCGATCATAATATTCTACTTGATAGATTAGAGCACTATGTTGGACTTAATGGAACTTCGTTGCAGTGGTTTAGATCTTATTTATCTGATAGGTTCCAGTTTGTTCATGTAAATAATGAGTTTTCTTTCAACTCAAAGCTTAGTCATGGAGTTCCACAGGGATCTGTGCTAGGCCCTACTCTTTTTAGTTTATATATGCTTCCGTTAGGCAAGATTATTAGAAAGCACTGTATACATTTTCATTGTTATGCAGATGACACACAATTATACCTGTCATTGAAGCCAGATGATAGTAATCAATTAGCCAAGTTAGAAGCCTGTCTTAAGGAAATCAAAGCTTGGATGACTTGTAATTTCCTGCTATTAAATTCAGATAAGACTGAAGTCATTCTTGTTGGTCCAAAAAACCTTAGAAATACCTTTCCAAATCAAACTTTCAGTTTGGATGCGGTTACTCTTTCTCTTAATAGCTCTGTGAGGAACCTTGGAATTATTTTTGATCAAGATCTGTCCTTCAATTCACATATTAAATTTGTTTCTAAGACTGCCTTCTATCATTTGCGTAATATTGCCAAGATTAGGAGCATGCATCAGGAGTGATGCTGAGAAACTGATCCACGCTTTTGTTAGCTCGAGATTAGATTATTGTAATTCTTTATTATCAGGCTGTCCTAAAACATCTTTAAAAAGTCTTCAGCTGATCCAAAATGCTGCAGCAAGAGTTTTAACAGGTACTAGAAAGAGAGATCATATCTCTCCGGTTCTGGCCTCCCTTCATTGGCTTCCCATAGAGTTTAGAATTAAGTTTAAAATCCTTCTTCTTACTTACAAAGCTCTAAACAATCAGGCTCCTTTTTATTTAAAAGATCTGATACTACCGTATTATCCTAACAGAGCACTACACTCCCAAAATGCAGGATTACTTGTAATACCTAGAATCTCCAAAAGTACAATGGGAGCCAGAGCCTTCAGTTATCTAGCTCCTCTCCTGTGGAACCAGCTGCCAATCTGGATTCGGGAGTCAGACTCGATCTCTGTTTTTAAGAATAGGGCTAAAACCTACCTTTTTGATATAGCCTACAATTAGGGAGGGATCATGTGTTTCTGAACCCTCCCTTAGTTATGCTGCTAATAGGTTTAGTCAGCCAGGGGACCTCCAGTAATGCACTGGGCCTCACTCCTTTCCTCACTCTCAATGAAATATTTTTTTTGCTGGTCATTAACATTTGTTTGTTCTCTCCCATAGATTGAGTCCCCATCGTGCTGTTTGCTCTCTACATGTCTGTTCTTTTCATCTTCTCTATCCCCTCACCCCCCAGCCAGTCGCAGCAGATGACTGCCCCTCCCTGAGCCTGGTTCTGCTGGAGGTTTCTTCCTGTTAAAAGGGAGTTTTTCCTCTCCACCGTCGCCAAGTGCTTGCTCACAGGGGATCGCCTGATTGCTGGGGTCTTTCTGCAACTGTGGGGGTTCCCCCTACAGTTGATAGTGCTATGAGATGACTGTTGTTGTGAAATGGCGCTATATAAATAAAGTTGAATTGAATTGAATTGAATTGAATTGAAAGAGGCAACTATGGTATTGGCATTTTTTTAGACCTGTCTAAAGCATTTGTAACCATTAACCATAACATTGTGGTGACCCACCACAATCTACAGGGACATTTATTCTGACACTCAGAAGGTCTGGAAGAAGCAGAGGACCATTCACATACAGACAGAGAACCCCTGGGGGGACAACCAGAACACTGGACTATTGTTTATACATCCCCAGATTAAGGAGAAGGCGTCCGGGCGCCAGTGGTCATGCTAATCATATGTATTGACTGATATGTATATCAATATGCTAATGTGCCATGCATTCTCTCTGTTTGTATAATGTATAAAAGAGCTGATAACAGGACACAAGACAACACAACACAGCACATACAGCACAGCACTGTAGTGCACAGTGCTACAAGTGTGTCTCATTATGTTGGAGGAAATAAAACTGCAACCTTCCAGCTCGTCTTATCTTGCCTGAAACAATTCCTCCGCACTGGTGAGCCTTGACGAAGAATGGAACACGAGGCGAACATCCTGGAGATCACCCGGATGGGAAGCCCCAGCACGCATCATGGTGCGCCCCTCACCTGATCTTTTCCCTCCACACTGGTGACCTGATGAGAGAGAATGACCATCTGCTCCCTCTCACCGCGCTGTGGACCCCAGAGGACCAGAGAACGCCTGCAACCTCTTCATCCTCATCGGAGCGCGCTCCCCGGAGCGGGCAGCGCTTGGACCGACACGCACCATGAAGGGCGACACGAGCGAACCGAAGAAAGCAGCCTGAACGGGGAAGGACATCGACGCCGACTGCGTTGATTTCCACCAAGCTCCTCGACCCTGACTCAGCTCCCGACAACGAAGCCCCGCACACACACCACAGGATTATGAGGACAGCACAACTGCCAGTTATGTGGTCACTGCGCCAAGCACACGCCACGCATGGGACAAAACCGGCTCCACAGACCAATACAGCGTCCTCCACCGCTGCACATGCCCGAGAAACATGTCCGATCGCCACCCTCGGAACCTTCAGGGCTGCTCACGCACCTGAAGCAGACGTGCAGCCCGCACACAGGACTTTGTAAGGGTCTCTCAGCCACGGCGCACAAGGGGAATTTAGCCAATTGCTGTCCCTGATGGCTTTAGGGCTGCTTCCGCACCTAAAAGCCAAACCGCCAGGTCTGTCACACAGCTGCAGTTGTTTCACGGCCACTATGAATCCTCGGGGAATTTGGCCACTCGCCTTCCCCACATCCTCGCTGGATCAAGCCGCGAGAGGAGTCAGAGACTTAATTTTTTTTTTCACAGCCGCTGTAGATCACCGCCAGGTTTAACGGGAAAGTCCCTCACCATCGCGGATCCACACGCAATTTTTGCGCGGCCAAGACACCTTTGACGTCCCGGGCCGGCACTCACTTACTCCCACCCCCTCCTCCTCCCCCTCCACAGTGCTCTTCCCGCACCTCACTCCCTAAACCTAAAGCTGGCCGATCGCCGTCTGGTTCCATTACGCACGATGCACACCAGCCCGTGTGCCCACGATCCACGGCAGTTCAACGTGCTGGAACTCGGAGCGGAGTACACTGTCCTTTCCACCCCTCCCCCTCCTCCTCTACAGCAGGACAGTTCTACCGGAGCTGGAGCCCAAACAACCGGGGGGGGGGGGTGTCACAGTCCCTTCTGAGTGTTCTGGGGGGAGCCCTGTGGTGACCCACCACAATCTACAGGGACATTCATTCTCACACTCAGAAGGTCCGGAAGAAGCAGAGGACCATTCACATACAGACAGAGAACACCTGGGGGGACAACCAGAACAGTGGACTATTGTTTATACATCCCTGGATTAAGGAAGACGTCTGGGCGCCAGTGGTCATGCTAATCATATGTATTGACTGATATGTATATCAGTATGCTAATGTGCCATGCATTCTTTCTGTTTGTATAACGTATAAAAGAGCTGATAACAGGACATAAGACAACACAACACAGCATACACAGCACAGCACTGTAGCCCACAGCGCTACAAGTGTGTCTCATTATGTTGGAGGAAATAAAACTCTGCAACCTTCCAGCACGTCATATCTCACCTGAAACGATTCCTCCACAACATCCTAATTAATAAATTACAACATTACGGTATCAGAGGCCTTGCATTAGATTGGTTTATTAATTATCTGTCTGGAAGACTTCAGTATGTTTTTATAAATAACCACAAGTCATCATATAAATCCATCAATCATGGGGTTCCCCAGGGTTCCATTTTAGGACCAGTTCTATTCATTTTGTGTATAAATGACATTGCTAACTCCTTGTCTCTACTACATAAAGTACTGTTTGCTGATGGCACTAATTTATTTTTTGCTCACCAGAATCCAAATGAACTTGAACAGATAATAAATAGTGAAATAGATACCCGGCTTCAGTGTAACAAACTTTCACTTAATATCAGTAAAACTAATTATATTGTTTTCCGTTACAATAAAAAGCCAGACACCAAGGAACTTTGCCCCAAAATTAATGGACAGAATATTACAAGAGTTAGCTCTATAAAATTCTTGGGGGTCCTCATTGATGAATTTCTCCATTTCAAATGTCACATTGATGATCTAACCAAGAAACTGGCCAAATACACTGCTCTGTTTTTAAAGTGAGACATTTTCTACCACTTTCAGCACTTCTCACTCTAAATAAACTTTATTTGAGCCTCACTTACATTACTGCAATATCATATGGGGTAACACATTTCCAACTCACTTAAAAAAGCTAGAAATTCTCCAAAAGAAAGTTACACGTGCCTTATCATGGTCTGAATATAATTCTCCTACTAGTCATCTTTTCCATCGTTATAATCTTCTAAGACTTGCTGAGCATAATTACTTCCAGAATGCCTGTATAATGTATCAGGTTGTTCACAAACTCAACTATAAATTATGTGAACTCATTCCAACCTTCCTTTCCATGCACACTTACGTATACCACTAGAAATAAAAACCAAATTACTGGGAAAAATTGAAGACTAAATTTCACCAGGTTTAGTATTGTGTGCAGAGGACCGCAGATTTGGAATGAGCTTGATGAGAATCTAAAAATGTCACCTTCCATCGCCATCTTCAAGAAAAAACTAAAAATGCAACTCCTATCATTCATTCATTCATTCATCTTCTTCCGCTTAATCCTTTTCGGGTCGCGGGGGAGCTGGAGCCTATCCCAGCATCTTTGGGCGAGAGGCAGGGTACACCCTGGACAGATCGCCAGTCCATTGCAGGGCCAACACAGAGAGACAGACAACCATTCACTCTCACATTCATACCTAAGGACAATTTAGAATCCCCAGTTTTGAGGCCAATTAACCTAACTTGCATGTTTTTGGCATGTGGGAGGAAACCGGAGAAATCCCGGCGTAAACCCACGCAGATGCGGGGAGAACATGCAAACTCCACACAGATCACTGTTGGTCGGGGGCTGGGATCGAACCCAGGATCCCCCGGTGAGGGGGGGTGAGTTGCTGTGCTGTGCTGCCACAGTGCTAACCACTCCCCCACCGTGCCGCCCTGCAGCTCCTATCATTGTATAATTAATCTGCTATTTGTTACACAAACTTGTTTACTGATAAGTTGTTACACCATTGTAATTTTGTTTTATATGTTGATTCACTCCAATAGTATTTAATAACTTGACTATATATCTTGAACTCACCTACTAATTCAGTGTAAACAAATGCTGGGATTATGTGGTATATGTCTGTCATAGTATGTTTGTTTGTTCTTTCACACAAAGACATTAGACTGATTTCCGTCATTGTTTCATTGTATAATTGGGCTCCCTACTAAAACCTTTAAATAGCTTATTTGGAATGACCCATTCACACTCCAAAACAATGTAAAAAAAAAAAAAAAGCCTGTTGTATACTGCTAATCATGCTGTTGATAACTCATATTGTAATTCATTCATGCTGTTGTAATGTGTGATGTGTGTGTGTGAATAAACTAAACTGAAAGCTGTTTTCAGCCGCTTGTATCCGTGATCTCATTCTTTCGGTCATTACCCAAAGCTCATGACCATAAGTGAGGATAGGAACGTAGATTGACTGGTAAATCAACAGCTTTGCCTTAGAACTCAGCTCCCTCTTCACCACAACAGACCGGTACAACGTCCGCATCACTGCAGATGCTACTCCGATCTGTCTGTCAATCTCTCGCTCCAGTCTCCCCTCACTCGTGAATAAGACCCCAAGATACTTAAACTCCTCCACTTGGGGCAAGAGCTTGTCCCCAACCCGGAGAGGACAATCCACCTTTTTCCGGCTGAGGACCATGGACTCGGACTTGGAGGTGCTGATTCTCATCCCTGCGACTTCACACTCAGCAGCAAACAGTCCCAGTAAGACCTGTAGGTCATTGCTGGATGAAGCCAGCAGGACAACATCATCTGCAAACAACAGCGATGAGATCCTGTGGTCACCAAGCATGACACCCTCTGTTCCCTGGCTGCGCCTAGAAATCCTGTCCATAAAAATTATGAACAGGATTGGTGACAAAGGGCAGCCCTGGCGGAGTCCATCTCTCGCTGGGAATGAGTCCGACCGAGTGTTGGCAATACGAACCAAACTCTCACAATGGTCGTACAGAGACCAAAAAGCTCATAACGACAAACCCGATAACCGATATTGAATGCTAAAATGAGGATTCAGTGTACCCCGTCCAGTATGGAGTTACCGGGGCCCCACCCTGGAGCCAGCTCTGGGAAGGGGGAGGGGGCCTCAATGGCTAGTGTCTGGTGGCCGGGTCCCATTGGTGGAAACCCGGCCGGGCTCACCCCGAAGGATTTACATGGGTCCGCCCTCCAGTGACCTCACCACCTGTAGGAGGGACTATGGGGGTCCCGTGCTATGTGGATCAGGTGGTGGTCGAAGGCGGAGACCTTGGTGGTCTGATCCAAGCTTCCTAAACTGGCTTTTGGGACGTGGAATGTCACCTCTCTGGTGGGGAAGGAGCCTGAGCTGGTGCATGAGGTTGAGAGATTCCGGCTAGATATAGTTGGCCTCACCTCAACACACAGCTCCGGTTCCGGAACCCGTCTCCTGTAGAGGGGCTGGAGCTTGGCCTACTCTGGAGTTGCCTTGGGTGAGAGGCGATGAGCAGGGGTTGGTATTCTTGTATCCCCCCACTTTGCTGCCTCTATATTGGAGTTTTCCCCAGTGGACGAAAGGGTTGTTTCCCTGCTCCTTCGGGTTGGGAAGCGGGTCCTGACCATTATTTTTTTTCATGTCCACCATCTCTGCTTCTTGTTGGGGCTCTAGTGCATATTTTACCTCACCTGCTGTTTAAGCCTGCACACCTTTGAAAATCACCTTGTTGTCAGTCCCTGCTTTAATATAACATTTTATAAGCAGTTTCCAGAGCTCAATAAAACTCCCCATGAAACACACATTTGAAACTGAAGGTTGTATGAGTATAATATAACTGAAGGTTATATATCTGTTTATCACAGACAGCATAATGCATAATGTCAATTAACCAACTGATTAAATATCTTACAACTGAATTACTGATCTGCTCCAACCCACAAACTAACATTGGGGGGAAGTTTTTGTCATGATCCGAGTGCTGGAGATTCTGCCAGACTCGGTCTCATGGCTTTTTCTGCTTATTTACTCATTTGTTGCATTTTATGCTTTGTGGGGTTTACGTATTCTTGTTCTGCTTATCGTTTTTCCTGTTTGTGTTAGTGTTATATTTCTATTGTGCATTTATTTATATTTATTTGGTCTGTTATTTTATTCTTTATATCTTTAGTATTATCCTCTGACTGTTGACAGCTGTCAGGGGCGTGAAGCTTCGTGTTGGCGTGCCCTGTTAGCTGTCAGTTTTTGGTTTGCCTCCCTCTCATTGCCTCAGCTGATCCCAATTATGTATCCTTGCTTTCTCCTGCCCGTTCAGGTACCCACACCTGTCGCTAATTATGTTAATGGGTTCTGATCCCTATTTAAGGGGATGCACACTTTTGTCCGGCACAGCACCCTACTTTCTTCTCACTATTCATACACGTAAGTTCTTAGTTATTTTGCTACGTGTGCTCCTAATTTTGTCTTCCAGGTTCAGCTGGTGAGCTCATTCGCCTTAGCTTTTGCTATTTTGCTTGCCTGTTCATGGGTTGTTTAGCTCAGTCTTCCAGGTCTAGCCGGTGATCTCACTCGCCTTAGCTTTAGCTATTTTGCTAACCTGTATTTCTTCCTGTCCACGAGTTTTTTGTAGCTCAGTGTTTTCCAATAAATTTGCAAACTCACAGCCTGCGCGTGGAGCCATTTTTCCTGCCCTGAAAGGCATTTATGACAGAAGGGTGCTGCCAGTGAGGGCACCAGCAGCTGTGAGTTTGCCTTTTTTTTTCTTTTCCCTCCCATGTTTTTCTTTAAAGCCTCTGTTTTGTGTTGGTTTTTTTGCTGACATGGCAGCATTTTCCAATCATGGACAAAGTGGGTTTAGTGAGAAGGAATCTTGGGCTCTGAACAATATCCATAACATCTTATCAGAAGCTCGTGTCTCCCGTACTCCCGAAATGGTACAGGAGTGCTTGGTTGGGGCGCACAAATTCTAGAAGCATGCCCCAGCCTGTGGAGCCATCCCGGAATTAACAGACCTTCTCCTCTCCATCATTAACCCATCGTCCATGCTCCATGGGCTGGGGGAAACCTCCTCCAAACCCCAGCCTACAAGGAAGCAATTCCGGGCGTGAAAGCCCCAAGCCTCTCGCCGTCATCCAGCTGCAGACTCGTCTCCTCTTCTGGAACAGTGGCCTGCTGCCTGCCGTATTGGGTATGCAGCCCTCATGTCCTCTGATGGTCCCAGCGCGGAGGAGCTGAGGAGCGTCAGCGGGTCTTGGCAGCAGAGAAGGAGCTCAGTTTGGATTACTAGCCATGGGTCCTTCCTGAGCTTTCACAGCAGCTGGAGGGAGGTTCATCAGGCAGAGTGGAGTCTGTGCATTCCCTGACTCCATTACTCCGCCCATCTCACTAGATGACCTTCGCAGCTCCTGAAAAGACGTCATCTAGACCCGCAGCAGATACCACCAAGCCACGGGAGTTAAGGCAAGTACCTTTTCATTTATCAACATCTAATAATGAATTGTCTTGCCTTATTCCCGGTGGTGAAGCTCAGCAGCAGCGGACCAATTTGGCTGAGCATTCACCGTCTGCCACTATGATTCCACCCTCACCTGCTTCTCCTATGCCTCTCTCCAATTCCTCTGAATGTCTGCCAGTCCTGGGAGGAAACTGCCAGATAACAGAGAGGCCTGTGGTCCCGGAGAGGACTGGCTCAGCAAGGGAGAAGATCGCCTCCAGTGCCCTGAAGGCTAAACAGACGAAGGAACGTCCCCTGGTTTCAGCAACACGGGACCTGGTGCCATCAGTGAGGGGGTTCCGGGCCCTCCATCTCGGGGTTAGGGGCAGGCTGGTGTCAGCGGTGAGGCAGCCTTCAGCCACCACGCCGGATGAACCATCGGTGTCGGCTGCCTCGCCCGGAGATCCTGGGTCTGCAGCAACCACCGCACCTGCTGCGGGGGCTGCCACAGTGGAGTTGGAGCTGGACCTCCAGGTGGCCGAGCCCGAAGCAGCATTGTCGCCTGGATCAATGGAGTCCTGGACGGCAGTGGAGCTCGAGCTCAGACAAATGCTCTCCTTTGTTTTCCTCATATCTGTTTTGGATAAATCTTGTCTGGCTCTTGGTGAGGAGAGCCAGGTGGAGCCGTCATCTGCACCTGAGCTCACCTAGCCGTGCTCCTCCGCTGCCGGTGAACCTGACCCTGTTTCTTTGCTTGTGTCTTCTGAGCTTTCTCCCAGGGTCAGCAAGGATAATCTACCTGTGCCAGATGTCTCCGTGGATCCAGATTCACCACCCGAGATCGCCGTGGGTTCAGCACGCTCCCCCCCCCCACTGAGGTTGTCGAGGTTGCTCCATTCCAGCTCAAGACCTCCGTGGGTGCTGCTCCCCCTCAGGATGAGTTCTTCGCGTCAGCTCTGTCCCTGCATGGGACCTCCATGGGTGCAGCTCCTCCTCAACCCGGGTTTCCATGGGTGCTGTGTCCCAATCGGGGACCGTCATGGGTGCTGTGTCCCAACCTTAGGCCAACTTGGGTGCTACATCCCAGTGTTGGCCCGCCGTGGGCATTATGCTCCAACCCGGGGGCCACCGCGGGTGCAGCCATGTCTCAGTCCGAGTCCACTGTGGGTGCAGCCATGGCCCAGTCTGGGTCCACCGTAGGTGCATCCATGGCCCAGTCCGGGTCCACCGAGGGTGCAGCCATGGCCCAGTCCGGATCCACTGAGGGTGCAGCTTTGGTCCAGTCTGGAGCCACCACGGGTGCAGCTTTGCTCCAGCCCAGAGCCACCACAGGTGTAGCTTCGCTCCAGCCCGGAGCCACCATGGGTGTTGCTTCGCTCCAGCCCAGAGCCACCACGGGTGCAACTATGTTCCAATCCGGGACCACCGAGGGTGCTGCTGGCCAGACCAAGGGCATCGTGTTTCCCCCTCCTTCGCCAGACACCGTCGTGGTCCCCTCTCCAGTGCCAGACACCGTCATGGTCCCTTCTCCAGTGCCAGACGCCGTTGTGGTTTCCCCTCCTGTACCCGACATCACCCTGGTTTCTCTGGCTTCTCCTGCTGGGCAGCTGTCCCCTGGACCACCTTCACTGTTCAGGTGACTTAAAAATTCTGGTCGGCCACCTGACGGACTGAGCCTTTGGGTTGGGTGGCCCATGCTCTCTGGTAGACCACCTGACTCGTTCCCCCTCGCTGTCCACCAGGCCTGGGACTTTGGTCGCTCCCCTGAACTTTCTAGCTCCTTGGTCCAGGGGGCCTAATTCATTGCTTTTGACTGATGTGGGTCCTGAGCGGAGTTTGCTTCGTTCCCTCCTAGCCTGTTCCCCCCATTACCCACCTTGGGTGGGTCATTGTGGTTCCCTGCCAGGAAGGGGGGGTGCTTTCCTTTTCTTTTGGTGTTACCCTGGGGTGTCTGTGATCCACCCCTTGAGAGGGGGGCTCTGTCATGAGCCAAGCGCTGGAGATTCCCGCCAGAGTCAGTCTCATGTCTTTTTCTGCTTATTTGCTTATCTGTTGCAATTTATGCCTTTTTGGGTTTATGTTTTAATGTTCTGCTTGCCATCCTTCTGTTTGTGTTAGTGTCATAATTTTATTTTTTGTACTTATTTATAATTATACTTTGGCATGTTATTTTATTCTTTATATCCCTTGTATGGTCCTTTTTATTGTTGACAGCTGTCAGGGGTGTGAAGCTTCGGGTGGGCGTGCCCTGTCAGCTGTCAGTGATGGTTGCTTCCCTCTCACTGCCTCAGCTGATCCCAATTATGTATCATCACTTTCTCCTGCCTGTTCAGATACCCACACCTGCTGTTAATTATGTTAATAGGCTTTGAGCCCTATTTAAGTTCTTTATTCTCATTTGTTCTTTGAGGCTGTATTGCTTATCTTCATCTCGTCTCCACCAGAGCTCTGCTTTGCTTTGGTGTGAATTCCTGAAATAAGTTTTTCTCATTGTTTGTATTTTGTGTTCTGAACACCTTGTTGAACTTTATGTTTGTTATATTTTGTAATAAACTTCACAAGCTCACAGTACAGCGTGTGGGTCTCACCTCTCTGCCCTGAGGGGCATTCATGACAGTTTTCTATAAGTGCATTTTTTAACAATATAATTCAGAAAGGTAAACCTTCATATTCAGTATGCACTGTACTAAAGAGTGATATTCAAGCCATTTGATTTAATTTTGATGATCATGGTTGTAGGTTTTTATTTATTAAATTACAAATTGGGATATTCTAATTAACCCAGATGCACTAATGTTCAGAATGAGGGCTAATATTAACAAAGATGAAAAAGAGATAGTGACTCCTGTAATTCAGTCATCTACTGCATTCAACAACACGTTAGCCATGACAGCTCAGCCCTCAGCAACCAGAGAGCTTATTGTCAAACAGGTAAGCTAACATAAACAGCACATACTAACAGTATTGTCATTTTCCTAAAACTTGAAACAGTTGGCCACTGAAAATAAGCAGCGCAAACTTTCTTTACTCGTTAAAACTTACCAAGCAGAAGCAGCCGTTAATGTCATGGCTCCCAGGTGCCATTGTTTCAGATGCTCATGCATCACTGTAGGGCTGCCGTGATAGGAAAGGTCTCTCTTGCAAAGTCTGCATTTTATTTGTTTCGTTGTTTTTTTTTTGTTTGTTTGTTTTCTGTGAAATGTTCCCATACTACACAAAGTTTGAGTTTGCTTTTTTTTTTTTTTTTTTAGCTCCGCTTTCTACGTGTTTATCCTTCAGCTTCGCCATGCTGTGCTCCTCTTCTTCTTCATTGGAAATTGTTCACGCATGCCGGACAACAGAGATGCTATTGCCTGCAGCAGTTCCAATCATGCATTGCAGTTCCGATTGTGCATTGTAGTTACAACTGAACATTTCTGTGGCATATATATAAACTTTATAATTAAATGATTTATTGACAGTAAAAATCTTTGTCGACAAATTTTTATTGTCGACGTTATTGACAACGTCAACTAATTGTTTCAGCCCTAGTGGAGAACATGGCCCATTAAGACTCCATGTCTCCAGACTCCCTTGGAATGTGGTTGAAGCTCTTCCAGAGCTGGGAGTTGAAGACCTCTCGGACAGGAGCCTCAGCCAGACGTTCCCAGCACTATACGTTTAGGTCTACCAGGTCTGAGTGGCATCCACCCCTGCCATTGGATCCAATTCACCACCAGGTGGTGATCAGTTGACAGCTCTGCACCGCTCTTTACTCGAGTGTCCAAGACATATGGTCACAGGTCTGATGACATGATAACAAATTGATAAATGGCATGTGACCTGGGGTATTCTGGTGTCAGATGCACATATAGACACCCTTATGCTTAGATGGTGTTTGTTATGGACAAACTGTGGTTACCACAGAAGTCCAATAACTGAACACCACTCGGTTCCGAACGAGCAGGCCGTTCCTCCCAATCATGCCCCTCTGGGTTTCACTGTCGTTGCCCACGTGCACAATGAAGTCCCCCAGTAAGACAATGGAGTCCCCAAGAGGAGCACTCTCTAATCAAAAACTCCAAAAAGGGTGGGTACTCTGAACCATCATTTGGTGCATAAGCACAGATGATGGTCAGGACCCATTTCCCAACCCAAAGGCATAGGAAAACTACCCTTTCGAACACCGGGGACAGCTCCAATGTCGAGGCAGCAAGGTGTGTGTGTGTGTGGGGGGGGGGGGGGGTACAAGAATACCCACCCTTGCTCAGTGCGTTTTGCCTGGGGCAACTCCAGAGTACGCCAAGCTCAAGCCCCTCTCCAGGAAATTGGCTCCAGAACTGGAGCTGTGCGTTGAGGTGAGCCCAACTATAGTATATCTAGCCGGTATCTCTCAACCTCATAAACCAGCTCAGGCTCCTTCCCTGCCAGACAGGTGATGTTCCACGTCCCAAAAACCAGTTTCAAAAGCCAGGGATCAGACCACCAAGGTCTCTGCCTTCGACTGTCACCTGATCTGCATTGCACCAGACCCCCATGGTCCCTCCTCTGCACGTAGTGAGCTCACTGGAGGGGCTTGGAGAAATCAACTTCTAATTTATAAAAAAAATCTCCTAAGAAAGCCAGAACAACTTATTATTCTGCATTAATAGAACAGACCAAGAATAATCCCAGGTTTCTTTTCAGAACTGTTGCCAAGCTGACAAAGAGTCAGTACTCTGTTAAACCAAACATTTCTTTAGAGCTTACTAGTCAGGACTTTATGAACTCCTTCAAAAATAAAATTTCATCTAGCAGAGATAAAATCAGACAGATCTTTCCCACCATTAATTTAAATACAGTAACAAATGCAACTTTTCCAAACAACTTTCATTTGGACCAGTTTACTCCAATTGACCTTTTAGAGTTAAATAAAATAATTTCCTCATCTAAGCCATCAACTTGTTTATTAGACCTTATTCCTACCAGGTCATTTAAAGAAGTCTTTCTATTTATTGGTAACTCTGTTCTTCAAATACTTAATTCTTCATTAACATTAGGCCATGTAGCATAGACTTTTAAAACTGCTGTAATTAAACCATTACTTAAAAAGCCAACGCTGGATCCAGGAATTTTAGCTAACTATACAGACCAATTTCTAATCTGCCTTTTATTTCACAAGTCTTAGAAGAGCTGTTGCTGTGCAATTATTTGACCACTTGCAGGGAAATGGTCCATTTAAAGAGTTTCAGTCAGGGTTTAGAATTCATCATAGTACTGAAACAGCTTTACCGTAGGTCACTGATGATCTCCTTATCGCATCTGATAATGGACTTATTTCTGTACGTGTCCTTTTAGACCTTAGTCCAGCTTTAGATAATATCAATCATAATATTTTACTTGATAGACTAGAACACCTTGTTGGACTTAATGGATCTTCTTTGCAGTGATTTAAATCTTATTTATTTGATAAGTTTGTTCATGTCAATAATGAGTTTTCTTCAAATGGCTGCACGGTGGCGCAGTGGTTTAGCACTGTGGCAGCACAGTTTTACCCTCGGCCGGGGGATCGCGGGGATCATGAGATCGTGGGTTCGATTCCAGCCCCCGACCAACAGTGAGCTGTGTGGAGTTTGCATGTTCTCCCCGTGTTGCGTGGGTTTACTCTGGGATTTCGCCGGTTTCCTCCCGCATACCAAAAAAAACCATGTAGGTTTAGGGCGCTTGCGCACGCAGCGACCGGCAGCCGGTGGCTTGTCACCAGACTGCAAACCAAATCTACCTACGGGTACAAATAAGTTAAAAAAAAATAAATTCAAAGCTCAGTCACGTAGTTCCACAACGATCTGTGCTAGGTCCTATTCTTTTTAGTTTATATATGCTTCTGTTAGGTAATATTATTAGAAAACATTTCATAAATTTCCATTGTTAAGCAGATGACACACAATTACATTTGTCAATGAAGACAGATGACAGTAATCAATTTACTGAATTAGAGGCATGTTTTAAGGAAATCAGAGCATGGATTGTGTGTAATTTCTTGCTATTAAATTCAGATGAAGTCATTCTAGTTGGCCCCAAAAAACTTAGAAGTACTTTACCAAATCAGACTCTTAGTTTGAATGGGTTTACTCTATCTCCTAACAATTCTGTGAGGAACCTTACAGTTATTTTTGATAAAGATCTGTTCTTTAAATCACATACTAAACTTGTTTCTAAGACTGTGTTTATCATTTGTATAAAATTTGTATAAAATTGCCAAGATTAGGAACATCTTGACTCTGAGTGATGCTCAGAAATGAATCAACGCTAGATTAGATTATTGTAACTCTTTACTATCAGGCTGTCCTAAAATGTCTCTAAAGCTGGAACCAGCTGCCAATCTGGATTCGGAAGACATACTCGATCTCTGCTTTTAAGAATAGGGTTAAAACTTTCCATCTTGACAAAGCCTATAGTTAGGGTTGGATCAGGTGACCCTGAGCCCTCCCTTAGTTATGCTGCTAATAGGTTTAGACAGCCGGGAGACCTCCCACGATGCACTGAACTTCACTAATTTCTTCACTCTCAATATAATATTAACATCTGCTTGTTCTCTCCCTTAGATTGAGTCCCCACCATGCTGTTTGCTCTCTACATTTTTCTTCTTCTTCTTCTTCTTCTTCTTCTTCTTCTTCTTCTTCTTCTTCTTCTTCTTCTTCTTCTTCTTCTTCTTCTTCTTCTTCTTCTCTATCCTCTCACTCCCCTCCCCAGCCAGTTGCAGCAGATGACTGCCCCTTCCTGAGCCTGGTTCTGCTAGAGGTTTCTTCCTGCTAAAAGGGAGTTTTTCCTCTCCACCATCACCAAGTGCTTGCTCACAGGGGATAAGATAAGATAAGATAAGCCTTTATTAGTCCCACAACGGGGAAATTCCAGGATTGCAACAGCACAGGGATAGCAACACTCAGAGCAACAATCAGAAGGCAAGAAAAAAAAAAAAACAAGCAAGCAAGAGCAGCTAATATACATATGTACATATTACTATAAAATATATATATACACACACACAGACACACAGTGCAGAGCATTGTAGCTGGATGGAATAAATATATGAATATATAAACACACAGTGCAGAGCATTGTAGCTAGATGGAATAAATATGTAAATATATAAACACCCACAGTACGGAGCATTGCAGCTAGGTGGAATAAATATGTAAGTATATAAACACACACAGTGCGGAGCATTGTAGCTAGATGGAATAAATATATAGATATATAAATATGAACACACCCAGTGCTGAGCATTGTAGCTAGATGGAATAAATATGTAAATATATAAACACACACAGTGCAGAGCATTGTTGCTAGATGGGATGAAACAGCATAACCCTCTACTTAGTTATCCTACATGGTATGATTATGTGCCCATACATATTCTCACCCTCCATAGCGACCGGTATTTTCCTAGTTGTATGCCGGAGGGGACCATTGTGTAAGTCTATTGCATCTTTTGCATTTAAAAACTATTAGTTTGTTACGTCTTTTTGCTATCTCTGCGAGCAGCCCTGCTTAGGTTGTACAGTCTGACAGCCGTTGGTAGGAAGGACCTACGAAACCTCTCGGTTGTGCACCTGGGATGATGTAGTCTGCTGCTAAATGAGCTCCTCAGTGCATTCAGTACGTCCTGCATAGGGTGGAACTCGGACTCCAGCAGAGATGACAGTTTAGCCACCGTCCTTCTCTCTCCTATCTCCTCCACCGGATCAAGGCGCTGCCCCAGGACAGAGCTAGCTTTCTTAATCAGTTTGTTCAGTCTCTTCCTATCGGCTGCTGTAATGCCACTGCCCCAGCAGACCACTCCAAAAGTGATGGCTGATGCCACCACCGTGTCATAGAATGTCTTCAGCAGCGCCCCTTGTACACCAAAAGACCTGAGTCTCCTCAGCAGGAACAGCCTGCGCTGTCCCTTCTTGTAGAGTGCGTCAGTATTGTGTGACCAGTCTAGTTTATTGTTCAGATGAACACCCAGGTACTTATAGGATGTCACCATCTCGATGTCTGTTCCCTGTATATTTACTGGTGCTGTGAGGGGCTGCCCATGCCTGCGGCAGTCCACCACCAGCTCCTTAGTTTTCCTTGCGTTGATCTGGAGGCAGTTCCGATGGCACCAGTCTACAAAGTCCTGGATAAGCCCTCTGTACTCAGCTTCATCTCCATTGGAGATGAGGCCAACGATCGCAGAGTCATCAGAGAACTTCTGTAGATGGCAGTGTGTTGTGTTGTGTGAGAAGTCCGCAGTATAAAGAGTGAACAGGAAGGGAGCCAGCACCGTTCCCTGGGGGGGCCCCCGTGCTACTGATGATCGTGTTGGACACACAGTCCCGGGTTCTCACAAACTGAGGCCGGTTCGTGAGGTAGTCCAGGATCCATGATGACAGGTGCTGGTCCACCCCTGCGCGCAGCAGCTTGTCCTTCAGGATCATCGGTTGGATGGTGTTGAAAGCACTGGAGAAGTCAAAGAACATGATCCTCACCATATTCCCGGGCTTCTCCAGGTGGGACAGAGAACGGTGAAGGAGGAAGATCATCGCATCCTCCACCCCAATGCCATGCTGGTAGGCGAACTGGAGTGGATCCATCGCTGGTTCCGCCAGGGGGCGGAGGTGAGCAAGGAGCAGTCTCTCCAGGGTCTTCATCAAGTGGGACGTCAAGGCCACCGGTCTGTAGCTGTTCAGGTCTTTGGGGTGGGAAGTTTTTGGTACAGGTACCACACAAGATGTTTTCCACAGCTGTGGTACCCTCCCCAGCTTCAGGCTCAGGTTGAAGATGTACGTCACAATCCCACACAGCTGGTCTGCACAGGACTTGAGGAGCTTTGCGCTGATGCCGTCCGGTCCCGACGCCTTCCTCGCCTTGTCTGATTGCTGGGATCTTTCTGCTATTGTGGGTTTTTCCCCTACAATTTGGAAGGGTTATGAGATGACTGTTGTGAATTGGTGCTATATAAATAAAGCTGAATTGAATAGTGAAAGATGATCCACTGCTGGATAGCCTCATCCTCCAGGGCAGGGAACCACTCCAAAATCCTTACAAAGATGACCAGCTCACTTTGGACTCACCTCTAGAAGAAGGTAAGTAGTCATGATTGTAGCTAATTTAACCCAATAAACTATAATTATTTCACCCATCAGTGAAAACAAAAGTTTTTTATTGATGGGCTTACATTAGTGTTCATTGGCTTTCAATGAAAGCCAATTTGGGGTGTTGCATTTCCCACCAAGTTGCAGTATATTGTGGAAATTTGCATATATCCCCTTAGGAAAGGTGTTGAAAATCTTTGCTATTGAAAAGAGCCATTTTGAGCAATTTTAGACCCAAAAAATTTGTAAAGATTAAGGTAAAACTATTGAGATTTAAGTAGAAACTGCTCTACCAACATTAGATGTTTTCTCTAGTATGTGAAACCTTTTTCACCAAGTTTTAATCTTTTTTCCCATTGTGTGTCACAGAAACTTGTTGTTAGTCAAAGGTGCCACATGTGGTCCAGAGGCACAGGTTTTAGACCCCTGTCTTAGGCGAAAGGACTCAATTGTCCAATTACAAGTCATGGACTAAATGAAAGCAGTTGGTGCGACATGTGATGACAGATATTAGGTTGTAGCATAACAAATGAAAATATATGCTAATTGGTTCCTCTCAGTTTCACCTCAGTTTCAAGTGCAGGACTGGTGTGCTACATGCCACAAAGCACAAAACAACAAAGGTGCACTGGTGAGGTCTACATTTGTGCACCACAAGGCTTTGTGAACCCATAAAGCCTTGGGTTCCCTATGGATTTTAAAACAATTGTAATTACAACAAGTAATTATGATATGCACTTGTGTGGGCAATCAAAAATGAGAAGGCTTTAAAAAACACAAACACATGTAGACATTGAGGTACAGTCAGTATACTGGATGAGAGTGTCCATATAAAACGGCCTGTATGTGTGTGTGTGTAATATCAACACACATTATGATGATCAATTGTCCGTTCAGTTCTTGATGATATGGCAAATGAGTCTCTCTCTCTCTCTCTCTCTTTCTCTCTCTCTCACTCTCCCCACATGTCTCGGAGCCCAAGGCCGTTGCCATGGTTTCCAGCCCACGCTCTCAACCTGCTGTCTCTACTCTGTGTCTCATTAGCAGTACACTGGATTGTAGAAATATGCGCACACACAGAAACTCGTGCTTTCTCACATACTGTAAACACACAATTACTTTTCTATTCACTATTCAATTAACATCCCACGCCCCGTCTCTACCAATATTGGAAATGCTATTTGCATAATAGTACAGTATGCCAGTGTTGTAGGCTGCTGTGCCACCTTAAGCATAACTTTAACAAACCTATTCTACATGCAGAGGCCTGAGGGAACTGCCTTTCCATTCTGTTCATTTTTAGAGTATAAATAGAAACTGGAACTCATTTGTGAATGATTATTAATTTTCAGTTGGCCCTTACTTGGTTATGAAATCAGTCTCAAGCCAGAAGTTTAAGACTCTGATTTCCAATGAAGGTTTGCCTCTTGAATACAAATCACATGAAGTACAAGCGTCTTGAAGCTGCTTGGAATGTGATAAAGCATTTTCTGACATATTGAAACTGAGAGTGCAGCAGGCTTTCAACACAAAAAAAAAACAAGTTAGCAAAATTTTGTAGGTTTTTTTTCCAATATGATAATTTGGCACTGTATATCCTAGAGAAAAAAAAGACCTTTCTCAAAGGCTTTGTAGAAGCAGAGTGTTGTTTCAGCTATATTTACTGTATGTAGCGTGTCTCCCACTTTAAGAAAACAATACATTTGTATTCTATCTATATACTGTTTGTGAAGCAGTATAACTTAAATGTATGTTTTATTAACTAAAGGAGAAGTGTTAATTTTACACATCTCCATCTGCAGAACTGCAAGTAAAGACAAGATGATCGGTTTCTGCACTTAAAGCTGGATAAGCACAATAATTATTGACAAAATGAAATTTCATGGCTCTTGGAAAATCACATTATAAGAATTACTGGCTGCCCATTTTGCAGTTTGAGTAATTGACCATAATATTCCAGTCACAGCTGCATTCTCAAGAATAGAAACTGCAGTGGTATTATATCCATAGAGTGATATTTTACATCTTATGATTTACAAGGTCAGATGTGAATTGCACAGTGGCTTCGTCTTCATATTTCATGCTTTGACTTTCCATGTCTTGTCAAACCTATCCAACTGATTGGTTTGTACAGGGTTAACTGAGCAGAAAAGTCAAGTTATGGCAGTGCATAAGTTTGAAATGAAATGTGTAGGGTGGGGTGCCAATATACAAGCTATGTAATATGAAACAGTGTTTGTTAGTTGTAAGAAACAACATAAAATCACTGAAAGTAAGATAAAAAGCAAAGCACATGATATGTTGTTGTTTGTAATCATTGGCATCACCCTGTGCAGAAAAAGATGCCCGAGACCTGAAAACGAGGCATGAACCTGTTTCCTACACAACACACATTTTTTCACATAACCACAACCCCTCCAACCTCCTTGAGAAGACTTTGCAATATACTGTATTCTACAAAGAGTAAAACCTCTTCTGACAGAGCCACAAATCAACTACAGAGATGGTGAGAGCAATAAATCAGAGATGCTCTTTTTGTTGACTGTTTTTTTCTGATGCTTATTGTCCTGTTGTTTTCCATCGCTTTTTACTTTAACTAGCTGGTTAGTTTTAGCAAAATATGAATGCCATTATTACTATGACTCCTGTTAGACTCCAGTAGCAAGATTATCGGTGTCTGTGAGTGTGTAGTTCAGAACTTGTCATAATGACCCCTTCTAGACAATGGCATCAAGGTAACTAATAGAACACTCCTGACTCCGAGAGTCAGAAGTGATGCTCGGCTATGACGTTACACTTTTCCAGCGAATGACGTCATCACAGCGGGCTGCGTAGATAGACAAGCATGTCTGCTCCCATGGACAAGAAAGGAGTAAACAGCATGAGGAAATTAATCCACAAAGTCCAACAACAGAAAAACAAAACTGGCAAAGAAAAAAAAATAAGCAGTAGCCTACTCCACAGTGCTGAAACAAAGAAAAAAACAACAACACTGCGACCACCCAGAAACCCACGTGGCCCATCACTAACAAAAACTAGCCTGCTACCACCCCCTGAAGATGTGCAGACACGCGGACTGCACTGAGAGCAAAGGCACTAGTCAGAAGCCCACAGGGTCCATCACTCCCGAAAATCAGCCACCAAAGACGTTAGGCAGACCACCATACACGCCCAGTCGCAGGTCATTTTCAGATTTGACCTCATCCGAATTACAACTGTAATTTTTTAACATCATATTGAGGTGATTGTAAGTTAATGTCTGAAAAAGATGCCACTTATTAGGCTCCTATTTTGAAGAGATTTATTTGATCCAGTTTATATGATGCTGAGTTTATACAAGTCTCAGAATCAGAATCAACTTTATTGCCAAGTATGCTTACACATACAGGAATTTTACTTATCACTAAGGTGCGCTCGTGTTAAGCGCTCCCTAATGACGCGGCAGCCATACAGGCGCCTCATGCAGTGGGGGGTAAAGAGGGGGAGGGGGGAAGGGGGTGACACATTGGGCAGAGAGAAAAAACATAGTTATCAAAATATGGCTCGAGTGAGCAAGATTGTGATCACATAGAAAAAAACCCTGTAAGCACACTTAGAGGGTTTAAGTCTCTAAAGCTCATGCAGCCTTATTTGTGCTTTTTTATTCAGCAGTGTAAAAACATTACACTGATTATTTATGTTGGTGCAGATTGTTTTAGTTCCTGTATAGTTGTACAGTGAATGCATTTCATTTTTATATTATCCCCATGGACAGATTATATTTATTACATGTTTCCTCTTGACCTGATTGTGGCTGTTGTAATCAAAGTCACAGTAACAGTATCCAACTCTATTAAAAGGAGGAAGTTTACAGTTCTATTAAACATGTTATTAAAGATATATGCATTTTCATATAAATTTGAGGCAGTTGTCTTATTTTCCTTGGGGAATGTGGTCTTTATATGCCAGTTAATCATTACTCTAAGACAAGCGAGATGTAAATTGTGGGGAAAATATGTACATATTATATCAGTTTGGGCTTCAGCAATAACTACTTTGAAATTATTGGCATATCAGATATGGGCAAAAATGTTACTATCATGCATCCCTAATAATCCCTTATTAAGTGTGTGATTATAAGACTTGTAATTGCAATCAGGCCTGGGTGTAGCTGCTGAAATTGAACTCAGCTTTCCAAAAAAAAACGATGTTACTCAATTAACCTCTTGCACTCCGGTGTACCGCGGATGGGCACGTCTCTGCGTCCCAGAGCGCACGAGGGCGCTGCGTCCAAGCGCGCACTGAAAAAAAAAAAAGTTCTTCCACTACAGACACAGCCGCGAACAGATCAGATATGATTGACCTCTCATTAGACTAATAAGAGCCTTGAATTGGGTTTCTGAAACCTTGAAGAACCAATGACTGAAAACTTAGCAAGAAGGACCCGCCTACCAACGCTGTGAATGCAGCGAGCCAATTGAAGCACAGAAGTTCGGGCTGGGTGAAGAGAGACTGACTGCTGCAGCAGATGAAAAAAAGGACCCGCAGGAAGAACCTGCTACAGACCCAGCAGCACGGAGACCAACCACAAGTGCGACCTGCACTTATTCCAGCAGAATAGACGTTTAGGATTCTCTTCCATGGTCATCATAGACCGACGGAGGCCGACGACAAAGGTCGTAAATCATTCGCCAAAACCACAATCATGGAAGCGCAAAACCGCAATAATGGAATTATGTTTTGACCGGGAACCACGAGGGACCAGCGTCGTGTTCGTCTGACAATGAGGAAGAGAAGTTCGCCAGGACAATGCTGCTGTGAAGAGGTAAGTGTTATAAGCTAAATTATTCTTTATCCCTGAAAATTGTAATCAAAAAATGACTTTTGACCGATCGGTAAATTACAACTGTGTGGCACACGATGTCCGAAGTGCGTGCGCCGCGGTACACGGTTCGTTCGCCGCGTCCGGACCGTGAACGCCCCCCCCGCTACTCTTCTGTAGCGAGGGGGGGGAAGCCACGGTGACTGCGCAGCGGTCGCCACATAGCCACATGAGTCTATTCCATCATGTAGCGATGGCCGATGTCCGTCCTCTGTAGCGGGGGGGGGACAACCCCCCCCCACACACACACACAGCCCTGAGTGTCACCTTTCATTAGAGCCCAAAATGAAGCTTCCATATTCAATCATTCAAAAGTTACAGATGTTTTTCCAAACTGTGCCATTTGGCACAATTTGGCACAGTTCAAAAACGCCTGGGAACTACCTGAGGAAAAAGCTGTGTAATATATTCACTTTTTGTGGTATTGTTACAAAATTTGGACCTCAGCTGGATAACACTTGGTTCTACATTTCTGTTGCATTTTCCAGCCCGGATCTGAAGCTGTGTGTTATTTGCAAGTATTTGTATCCAAAAAAACACCCACGCCAAATTTATTTTCTTCAAGTTCACTATGTTTAGATGACTGTAACTCAGTGGCCGGAGCACTTGGAGAGATTATGACTGTTTTGGCAAAAAATTCAAAGTGTTTTCTTTTAAATGAGACCAACTGCAAAGGGTTGAAGAACAGCTTTCGATTTACTTTGGGCACGTTATTTTTTGGCGTTTTTAGGGAAATTGACCGGAGTGCAAGGGGTTAATTCATGATGTAACAAAGAGGGGGAATTACTTTTCCACATAGGGCCAGGTAGGTTTGGATAGCGGTTTTCCCTAAATAAATTAATTCATTATAACTACAAATACTTTTTTCACAGCACTGTAGGGCTGTTTTTGTTGTCATGTACACTATTCTGCATTGAAAGCCATTAGGGTCTACACAAACCCCCCCACAAATGTTCTTTATGAAAATGCCCAAAAAAATATGTCAGCAGTGCATCGCTTGTGCAGATTTCACATGTTGTGCACTGAATGTTAATTTCTTTTTAAACAGCCTTTTCCTTTTGGCCCTACAATGGTGTACTCCAGAGCCCAGGTGTACCTCACTTCTTGCCTCAAGAAGCCAAGAGAGCACCCCCCCCCCCCGACCTGAAAGGATTAAGGGACTGGGAATATATGAATTAATAAGCAAATGAATGAGTGAAACCTTTGTCTATTGTGTGTATATATATATATATATATATATATATATATATATATATATATATATATATATATATATATATATATATACATATATATATATATATATATATATATATATATATATATATATATACGTATATATATATATATATATATATATACACACTACCGTTCAAAAGTTTAGGGTCACTTAGAAATTTCCTTATTTTTGAAAGAAAAGCACTTTTTTTCAATGAAGATAACTTTAATCAGAAATACACTCTATACATTACTAATGGGGGAAATGACTATTCTAGCTGCAAATGTCTGATTTTTGGTGCAATATCTAGATAGGTGTATAGAGGCTCATTTCCAGCAACTATCACTCCAGTGTTCTAATGGTACAATGTGTTTGCTCATTGCGTCAGAAGGCTAATGGATGATTAGAAAACCCTTGTGCAATCATGTTAGGTCTGCAATGCTGTAATTGCTGCAAATGGAGGATTCTTTGACGAAAGCAAAGTTTGAAGGAAAAAATTATTATTTCAAATACAAATCATTATTTCTAACCTTGTAAATGTCTTGACTATATTTTCTATTCATTTTACAACTCATGGTGGTAAATAAGTGTGACTTTTCATGGAAAACACAAAATAATTGTCTGGGTGACCCCAAACTTTTGAACGGTAGTGTATGTCTACAGTATATTAGTGTGCTCTTGTAGGTAGCTAAAGGCATTGAATAACTTTCTTCAAAATTTTTTTAAATGATCCCGATTCAACTATAATACAAGTTTGCTTTACTTTATGCGAAGACCTCTATTTTTCCCACAGTGGTGCATTTTAAATGACTACAGCAGTGAGAATAGTTAAAGCAGAGTGTAAAAAATAATTGTTGAATATGCAGAAAGTGTACGCACAAAATCCAAAAATTTGCTAGATGAAAAAAAAATACAGAAAATATGCAAATATAAAAAAGGTTCAAAGGGCAAAAATGTATTTAGAAAATTATATATTATAAAATCCTATTGTATATAGCAGTAGTAGCATTATTATTATTATTATTAAACTGGTCAACACCAAATTTATTGTCTTAGTTTTTTTTTTTAGCTGATTTAGGACAATTTTGATGTGCTAAATCAAAAAATCACATGGGTTTTGCCCAATCAGGTCAACTTTTTGAATTATGGCCACATGTTGTTTTATACATTTTTGTTTACATGTACAGGTATTTTCACTTTATATGATGCAAAATTCTTTTTTATGTCTTGAAATTCTCTGAATTTTGAACAATGATGATGCAACATTCAATTTGCATGTACTTACCTTTATATAAAGGTAAGTACATGCACAGTACTAAGTACTAAGTAAGTACTGGTTTTTACTTAGCACCTGATCAAGAGAAACGGATGTCATTTTCGGATTCAGCTGTGCAAAATTGTTTTTAATCAGTTGAAAAAACACAGAAAACTTCCAAAAAATTATTTTTGTAACACTGTGTTATTATTATACTTTAAGTTGTCTACTTTTGCCTCCTAGGGCTGGGGCCATTCCATAGCCCTGAGGAACTAGGGGAATGTTTTCTTTTTACTTGATTGAGAGGATTCTCAAAATGGGTGCTGTTCCCAGAAGTGCTGTCTTCTGGATTTCTTGTAGGCTGATGTTGCCTGGGATTTCATCAATTTGTTTCTCTGCCTTTCTGATAACTCCAAGGGCACCTACAACAACGGGGATTACCTTGGTTCTCATATGCCACATTTGAGCAATTTCTACCTCTGAGTTCTTTGTATTTGGATAGTTTTTTTGATACTTTGGTGGAAGTGTTTCTATTGGATGGTATAGCCACATCAATCAGGGTGCATTCGTTCTCCCGTTTATCCTTGATAATATCTAGACGATTTGCTGTTAATGTTCTGTCAATCTGGATGGGCATGTCATAGAGAGCAGTTACATGTCCTTTTTTTGCTTCAACTATTATTTTTGGGTTGTGCTCATACCACTTATCTACAGTGTCTATTCCATATTCCCTGCAGATATTCCAGTGTAGGAGGGTTGCTACCTTGTTATGCCTTTGGATATACTCTGTCTTTGTGAGTTCTGGGCAGTCAGAAATGATGTGATCTATGGTTTCTTGAGAACTATTGCATAGACAGCAGTGTGGGTCTGTCCCATCTTTTACAATGTGATGCTGGTATGCTCTGGTGGGGAGGGCTTGGTCTTGTGCCACTATAATCAGTCCCTTCATTTCTGATTTGAGCCCACTTGATTTGAGCCACTGGTTTGTCAACTTCATGTCAACATCGGCCTCCCTAATTCGCAGGGGGTACACCTTCCATGCATTGCTTTATCTTCCCATCATTTTTGGAATTGTTGCTAGCCTTGGCATTTTGCACTTCCTTTGAGTCTCTTTGCACGTAAAACTGTCGCGTCATCAGTTTTAGGGGGGATCTCTTGAAGGGATAACTCCTGTTTGTATTTTTCAGCTTCTCTGGGGATAGAGTAAAGCTTTTATCGTTTTTCATGTCATTGGGCTAGGTGAACTAATTGATCATTGTTTGATGTCAAATAGGCATCTAACCCAAGAGTAGTAGTCTTATAGGTCAGTTCCACTTGGATAAGACCTCGTCCACCTTCTGTTCTTGGAAGATACAATCGATCAATATCACCTGGAGGAGGCCACATCGCCAGTCCCGAAATAAAATGGGAGAACAATGAAAATACTGAACAACCCGAGCGCGGATGGGATCAGTGCTCAGGCCATCACAGTACCCCCCGTTCAAAAGGCGCATTCCAGGCGGAGAAGAAACATCCACGGCCCCCCAAGCAGAAGGCTACCAGGACTGACCCAGGGAGGGCGGAGGGGGAAACAGGCCAGGAGGGAGAGAACCCAAAAAAAAGGAATGACTACAGGGACGCACAGAGGGGAAAAAGGAACGGGTAATATGGATAAACATAAAATGGTGTGGCAAAACACAGGAGCGACCAAAACTAGACAACACTTAAGAGGAAAAGGAACGAATAAACAAAAAATAAATATATGCACGTACTGCCCAGTAAGAAAACACAAGAAAACCAAAATACAGGTACATTTCCAAATACATAGTTTCGTCGGCCTCCGTCGGTCTATGATGACCATGGAAGAGAATCCTAAACGTCTACTCTGCTGGAACAGCACCGCCTGTGGCTGAACAGGCCGATGCGCGAATGACAGTCCCTGTCACACAGGTCACACTTGTGGGTGGTCTCCGTGCTGCTGGGTCTGTGGCGGTTCTTCCTGCGGGTCCTTTTTTCATCTGCTGCAGCAGTCAGTCTCTCTTCACCCGCCTTGAGCTGTCTGGTCAGGGTGCCTCTCCATTTGGAGCGGTCCGTTGCAAGGTCCTCCCAGCGCTCTGTGTTGATATCCAGGGCCTTCATGTCTCTCTTGCAGACGTCTCTAAAGCACAGCTGTGGGCGGCCAACGTCTCTCCTGCCAGTTGCCAGTTCTCCATAGAGGACGTCTTTGGGGATTCTGCCATCCTCCATACGGTGAACGTGGCCTAGCCAGCGGAGCCTGCGCTGCCTGAGTAGAGTGAACATGGAGGGAAGGCCGGCGTGGGACAGAACTTCTGTGTTGGGCACTTTGTCCTGCCAGGATATGTCCAGGATGTGGCGAATGCAGCGCAAGTGGAAGGAGTTCAGTCTCTTTTCCTGCCGGGCGTTTGTTGTCCACGTCTCACTCCCATAGAGCAGTGTGCTGATGACGCAGGCGTTGTACACTGCCATCTTCGTCTTGACAGAGAGTTTGGGATTCTCCCACACTCGTGTGGTGAGGCGAGCGAGTGTGAAGGCTGATTTTCCAATCCTCTTGTTGATCTCTGTATCAAGGGAGAGGTTGTTGCTGATCGTGGACCCCAGGTACGTGAACTGATTCACGACCTCCAGCTTGTAGTCATCAATGGTGATGGTTGGTGGTGCTTCCGTGCCTTGCGCCAAGACGTTAGTCTTCTTCAGGCTGATGGTAAGCCCGAAGTCCTTGCATGCCTGGGAGAAGCGGTCCATCAGGGTCTGAAGCTCCTGCTGTGTGTGGGTTGCGACTGCAGCGTCGTCTGCGAACAGCATGTCTCTGATTAGAGCCTCGCGTACTTTGGTTCTGGCTTTCAGGCGGGCGAGGTTGAAAAGCCTGCCGTCAGATCTTGTGTGCAGGTAGATTCCCTCTGTTGCTGTGCTGAAGGCATGCCTCAGGAGCATAGCAAAGAAAATCCCAAAGAGGGTTGGCGCAAGTACACAGCCCTGTTTCACTCCGCTGCGTATGTTGAATGGCTCTGAGACGTTGCCATCGTGCTGCACTATCCCCTGCATGTTGGTGTGAAACGATTCGATGAGGCTTTGCAACTTTGGTGGGCATCCTATCTTTGGCAGGATCTTGAAAAGGCCCTCTCTGCTGACCAGATCGAACGCTTTGGTGAGGTCGATGAAGGCGACTGTATGTCGCCTTCATCGACAAATACATAAATACCAAATAAACACTAGAGAAAAGAGAAAAAGAAAAAAAAACCTCAAAGGCAAGAAAACCAAAATACAGGTACATATCCAGAAAACAAAAGTGTAGATACACTACAATCAGAAGAAAACTCGGGGAAATGCAGAATAGCAACAAAAATATATGCATAGTACGGCTCGGTACACTGAATAGTGAAGACAAAAAATACAGGTACACTCCACCTTAGAAAATACTCAAACAAGAGATAAGGAGAACAAAAATAGAGGTGCACTCCACCTTCAAACAAAAATACAGGTACACTACAATACACATAAGTGCCACACCAACACTTCGACTCAAAAGAATACACAAGTGCAGACAAAAAGTAAAGGCATAGTCCAACACTATAACCCAGGCAAAGAAAAAAGGCAGTTCACGCTGACTCTACTATACGCAGTATGACAGGGCAGTTATACTTATAGCTACCAGTTCATATTAATTTACGACTCGACCATGCACAATCTTCTGGGACAAAAATGTTCAGAATGGCTCTTGTTGACCTCTAGTATCTTAGAACAAATTCCCACAAAGAACATGATCAACTTAGCTGTTAACTGCATGTAGAGTTGACATGAAGTAATCCTAAAAAGAAAACAAACCAAAAAAAAAAAAAAGAACACCCTTGGAACCCAGTGGGGGAAAAAAAGCTGAAAGTCAAATTCCACCCCAAACCAAATATAATACCAAAACTCGGACAACGAACCAAGAGTCCTTCAGAATACATGAATGAAACACAAAAAAAACCACAACTACAAGGGCATCAGGAGGTAGACGGCTGAGAACGGGGACACCAAAACAGTTCAGAGACCGACCCGCATCTCGAATCCCCCTACCATAAGGGGAAAAGAACAGTTTGGGCGGCCTACCAAAGTCCCAGACCCGGGGAAACAGTACCTTAGGTGGCCGGACCAGGTCGCCGAGCCAACAAGGTAGTCCTTCAGGCGGCCGACCCAGGACGCAGAACCAGCGAGACGGTTTCTTGGGCGGCTGAACCAGGTCGCCGACCCAACAAGACAATTCTTCAGGCGGCCGTCCTGCGTCCTCAGACCACCAGGACTGGAGGGGGATACTCGGAGATGGCCTCCCTACCAAGAGGGACAGCGAGGGGGAGCTGAGCCGAAAACGGGGGACCCCAGCGGCACCCGGTGGAGAAAGATAGGGGGAAAGATGAGGGACCAGTCCGGCGTCACACAGCAGAGGATCAGCAGCTCCTTCACCGACCTTGGACCGAATCAGCACTGTACCCTCAACGAGACCCGATTGGACCAGTGCAGCACCCTCGATGGGCCCCGATTGGACCGGCGCAGCACCCTCGATGAGCCCCGATTGGACCGGCGCAGCACCCACGACAGACCCCGATTGGACTGGCGCAGCACCCACGAAGGAGCCTACTTGGGCCGGCGAAGCACCCACAACAGACCCCGATTGGGCCAGTGCAGCACCCATGACGGACCCCGATTGGGCCAGCGAAGCATCCACGTCGGACCCCGATTGGGCCAGCGAAGCACCAGGGATGACCTCCGAGCACAAACCTGGAGCCTTCATGACGACGACTGGAACTGATTTGTCTTCAGTGACCCTGAGAGAAGGCTCAGAGAAACAAAAGGAACCGGGATCAGGATCACCGGCAGCAGCAGATCCCGGCGAAACGAGCTCGGATGCAGTGGTTGGCTGCACCAAGCTCATCTCCCCGAGAGACAGGCAAGAATGCTCCAGAACGGAAAATAGAAAGACAAAATAGAGTGCTTGCCTGATCTCGGGCTCCACCGCCGTCCAGGACTCCGACGATCCAGGTTCAATAATCTGGAGGTCCATTCCTGGCTCCGACTTGACTGCAGCGGGCTCTGCAGCCGGCATGATGGTCGTCACAGTCCGGGAACCCCCAGGCGCTGAAGCCCACGCCGACGGCCCGCACAGCGTGGTGGCAGGGGATCCGTGACCTGATGGGTCCAACTGCTCCTCCACGGAGACGCGGGGACACTTGATCATCAGCACAGGTTCCAAAGGGCAGTCCGCCCACTCCCTTTGCCCGTAACATGGCTGCGGGGCTGGCGCCAGACTCTCCAGGCCGCAGGCTCCTCCTTCGTCCAACGGTCGATTCCTGGCACCGGGGGACACTTGTAGGGAGGGGAAGGAGACATAGAGAATGCAGGTTCATTGTTCATGGCTGCAGCAGGGGAAGGGAGCTCAGGGGACTGTGAACCCCAAGCTCCACCCCCAGGAGTCAGACAAGGCAATTCATTATATGGAGTGTGAGAATGAAACAGCACTTGCCTGTTCTCCTGAGGACCGATGGTGACTGCTGCAGCGGGCTTGGTTCTCCCCTCTCCCGTGTGGATGGTGGCGGAGGGCCCCCTGGGAAGACGAGGAGGAGCCACTCGCACAGGATCAGCGACGGGTGCAGCCGGGGCAGGACTCGTTGAACTCACAGCAGCTGGACAGAGCGCTGAGGAGGAGGGAGGAGCAGCCGAGGCAGTCCGGGAACGAGGAGCTGACGGAACAGCGGGAATGGATGACCCGGAGGCTGAGGCTGCTGACTGTCCCTTCCATTGTGACACCGGGGAAACAGCTGGCTGGGAGGCAGAGTTCTCACGGCGGCCCGGAACAGGATCCGGACAGGGATCTCGCTGAGGCTGATGGCAGGCAGGGTGTGGATGTCTCCCGGCAGAGGGCGAGGCTAGCGTTAGGTCTGGGAAGCGTCGCTGCTGCGCAGACACGGAGGCTAGTTGCTTGGCATACTCAGGATAATGATGAAGTTCAGAATTGACCTCCACCAGTCTAACTGCCGCCACCACATGTTTCAGGATCTGGCTGGGATGAAAGGAAGAGCATGCTTCAGCCACACAGCCCCTGATGAGCTCAGCTGCCCACTGCGTCTCCTCACGGGGGGTCCTGGCTGTCCTCTTCCTCCGCTGCAGATGGGAACGGCCCTTCGGTGATGTAGGCCCCTGGGTTGGATGGGTGACAGGAACCTGATCCCGAGGCGAGAAGAGGAGATGCCTCAGCGTTGGCTCTGTCTTCAGTTTCCTGCTGGAACTCCTCTCCGACCCACGGATCCTTCCCCAAAGTGCCGTAATTTCAGCCATCCTTCTCCTGACCTCAGCGTGATCAGCATGGCAAGGATTGCACTTACTTGCCGCCTCTGTGAGGTCCAGGTACCAACGTGAGCCGTCGGGAGTGACGTTGCGACGAGCGTTGGAGAGGAGGCCATCTACCGCTATCATAAACACAATTAGCTCGTAGCCCAAGTCCAAAGAATAACCTTTTCTTGGTGATGCAATCTCCCGAAACACACTGGCACACAAAAACAGGGGGGAAAAGCTACAAGCCCAAAAAACAAACTCACGGTGGCCGGCGTCTCGTTTGGCTGCGACCTACTGTTATGGATGCCCCTTGCAGGGCATCAATGAAACGCTAGAGACCAACCAGTGAGTTTGCTTGTTTATTAACAAACACTAGGATGACAAAATAAACAGCCACGTGGGGCAAAAACATGAACATAAACTAAGTCACAAGATAACCAACTATGAGGATAAACTGAGAAGGGCAGCGAGGCCAGAGCCTGCGCTGTACAATAAACACTTACAAGAAGACGATCAAAGATGAATCACAGGGAGGACTGGAGCTGGGGAAAGGGACTCCAGTTGCGTACACGGCGGCGCACGGAATTGTTGTAGGTCGCAGCAAGGAGTGAGCCTCAGCTGCTCCCTTAAGTGTAGAACACACACCAATCACAGAAGGGGAATGTAATTAATGAAATGACATACAGCTGTCACAGCGCCGACTCGGCTTTGACAGCCGGAAGTCCCGCCGTGACGCTGTCACAATAAAAGCCCTGGAGGAGGCCACATCACCAGTCCCAAAATAAAATGGGAGAACAGGGAAAATACTGAACAACCCGAGCGTGGATGGGATCAGCGCTCAGGCCATCACAGTTTGAGCTGATAACGTTCACAGTTATAAGCCTCGTGATCATGGTAAAACATAAACTCTGCTTTAGGAATATAATCATAAGCTGTTTGCACCTCCACAGCCAAACTAAGGAGTCCCAGTTCAACACTTCATCTATATTAAAGGAAGTTGTTTACAGCAAAGCAAATGAAATACACGGTTGTGTTTCCACAGCTCACAATAAACGATCATTCATGTTATTCTTTTCCTTTGACCTCAGTCGTTCTGAGCCTTGTCACATACAGCTGCAGATCCCTTGCTAATATTTGATGAGAGATTAGGGAGTGGATGCTTTTAATTTTTATCATTGTTCTGAAATCACTGTAGTAAATCTGGTTTTACATGTGAAAACAAGGTCACAAAGGGTCAGTGAGGCTTTGCTTTGGCACAATATTTGAATGTGATCTGAGGCTGTGCTACCAATAGGTCACTTTAGTAATTAATGTCTGAGTTCAATAATAACGTCACCCGACCCCAACCCACCCACTCTCTTGCTGCCATGGCAACCTGGCAGAGATTCTAGATGAGCATCTGCTGCTTACAATCATAAAGAGTGCACAGGCGCACAAACACAGAAATATGCGCACACACACCAGTAGTCAACCGACAGAATCTGATGGCGTTAATTAGCTGGACAGAGAACAAGCAGGGAAAGTGATTACAGAATGAGTGACAATCGGATGGTGCAGACAAAAATTGAAACAAGCCAATCAACAATCCAAGAAGCAGGCCAACATCTGTACATATACAGTACAGTATATGCTGTAATGTAATGTGAACAAAGAGGCCCAACTGAATTTGGTTGTTTTTTCAAAATAAACTGCTGCCTTTATGAGACAGCTATGGCTCCCCAAACACAGTTACACAACACCAAGTGTGAATCTGCATCAGCACACAAAGTGATATGCATGAATCAATATGAAAGAGAAAATAAATCAAACTTTTAGTGTGAGGTTTTTAGTGGCACCTTCCAAATAGATTTTGAAAGTTTTGACACTGGTGGAATATATCCTTTTTTTATCAAGCAAATAGCTCCAAGGTTAGTCTGCTGATGACACGACTCTTGTCATGTCTCATAATGAATGAGGTAAGCCTGAACCTGAGCCAATATGGTGAATGGTTTAGGCTAAGTAAACTATCAGTAAATTTAAGAAAATCAAATTTATATTTAATGGGAATAAAAATTAAATATAATTTAAAAATAGTGCAATACCTAAGCTTCAGCCTACAAAGTTCCTCAGAGTTATTATTGATGCTAAATGAAATTGGAAGAAACATATTGCATTTGTTGGTATTAAAATATCTAAATTCTGTCAGATCTGCCTCTGGCAGATGAGGGTACAGCAGGACTCAGTATGCAGACTAACAACATAGCACAACTTTAATCAAAATCCAAAATTAAAGCAGCATGAAGGCTGTGATCAGACATGAATAAACTAGACTTACAAAAACTCTCAAGATGTGAACTAGACAAGACGTGAACTGGAGGGATTTTCTGCAATGACGCCACACTGAACTAAAACTGAACACAACATTTATAGGGAACAGGCAATCATAAGAACACAAGACAGCTGAGGACAAATCAAAAGCTAAATGAAAACACACATGAGGGAGGCTAGAGGTAAGGAAAACAAGATGGACCGGAACTACAGATAAACAAGGACAGAACAAAACACAAACACAGGAACAATGGACAAATGGAATGAAAACAGAACATCACAAAATAACCAAGGAACACAATGGGAATGAAATCTTAAGACAAGGAATAACAATACACAAACATAACAATAACCATGATAATAATAATAAAGAAGGTTTCAACACTAACCAAAAATGAGGACATGGGCTGTGCTCATGGCCCGATCATGACAGAAAATCTCGAAACATAAGCCAAGGCAATCATGACAAATCCATTGGTGGTATAAGAAAAGTAAGACAATTTATGCATGGCAAATCTTTACGTTCTTTATATTTTATTTTAGCCCCATCTGAGCTGAGAAGCAACCTGCTCCTAGCCCTGTACTTAGTCAGTTCCATTGTTCCTTGAAGTACAGATTCTTACCATTTATAATATCAATAAATATCAGATATAAGAAGCCAACTTTATTGTCATTCAATCATTACAGCCAATCATGTACAGTAGAACCAAATTATGTTTCTCCTATCTACAATGTTAATCACATCTGAGGGGCCACTGCCATGCAAGGCACCACCACAAACAACTTTTCCTTCCCACTTTCTATTATGCTGAGCACCAAGCTAGAAGGCAGGAAGTACCATTTTTATATGGTCTCAGGTATGACCCAGTCGGGGCTTGAACCCACGACCTCCCGGTTGTGGGGCAGATGCTCTACAAACTAGGCCGCCACTCCGGTGGCCTAGTTTAATAATAAACTAGGTTAATAAAGTTATGAATGTCAAGGTTAATCTCGCTAATCATTTTGCCTAATTTTTCTGTAGCGGACTTGAAAAACATAATTATTTGACAAGAGATTCAGCTAATTTTATGTTACTTCAGCCTTAGAACTATAGAAGAAAGTTTCCCATCACATTTTAAGAATCCGTGCTCTGAATTTGTTACTCTCCTGGTATACTTTATTAATCCCAGAGGGAAATTACAGGGCATCCACCTGGATGGATGAGACAGCCAAGGTGTGACACTAATCCCTTCATCATTCACACACACATTCAAACCTAGGACCACTTTAGAGTCTCCAATTAACCTAACTTGCATGTTTTTGGCCTGTGGGAGGAAACCGGAGTACCTGGAGTAAATACACGCAGACACAGGGGAGAACATGCAAACTCCACACAGAAAGGTCACCAATGGTCTGAGGGTGGGATTGAACCCACGATGGTCAGGGGTGGAATCGATCCCGTGACCTTCTTATTGTGCTGCCGCAGTGCTAAACACTGCACCATCGAGCTTCCCTTTTTTTTTTTTTTTTTTTTTAAATAAATTTGCAAGTGTTTTTCTTGCAAGTTTTTGGGGGGTATTGTATTGGAACCACACCTTTCCCAAACATTTATCAAAATAACTTCAAATGAATTCGATGACAGAAAAATTGCTTTATTTTTGTCATAGTGTGTTTTCATCTTACCCTATATTGTTGTAGGAATGGACCAGTCGAGCCTCGGTAGCTTCTTGCCCTTTCCTTCACAATTATTTATTTTATCTTTGACATGTTATCCTGTGATGTGTAAAAAATAATAAAATAAAATATAGCAAGCAGATATATTGTAAATTGTGTTTATCTAATTGCATACTGTCATATCCGGCTCTAGGGAGCCGGGCAATCAGAGCCAGGGGCAAGCCAGTGAGTCGTGATATTTTATTCAGGGAAAAGGGGAAGGGATGAGGAGAGCACAGATACTCATGCAGACGTACACTCACAGGTTGCACAGCGCAGAGGTAAGCAGCTCGTACCGGACGTGGGGGTAACAAGACGTACATACTCACAGCGGGATACAAACACAGGAATGCTGCAAGAGGAGTATAAGCTGACAACAGACGAAGGGGCTTCAGCTTAGCAATGTGTTTATGTCGCAGCCCCGAGTCATCGAGGCTGCTCCTATTTATCCTCATTGGCAGCGCCCCAGCTGATGAAGACTAATTGGCCCCAGCCGTCCATAATGCTGCCAGCTGGGGGCCAGCTGAGACGCTGCTCAATGGGAAGCAGGGATGAGGGAAAACATGGGCTGAGTGCCGAGACGGCATCTCAACCCATGGTGACAGAGCCCCTCCCTCAAGGTCGGGCTCCTGAACGACCAGGAACATCCCAGCCCCCCCCCCCCCCACCTAGGGTGGGAGGAAGGGAGGCGGACCGGAGGGGAAGAAGCCAAGGGAAGGACAACACCAATGGGGCAATGTAGGGTAGCGGGAAAGAAAAACCCAAATACAATACTGACAAAACAGAATAATTAACCCAGGTACAGATGGGGAGAAGAACTGGGTCAGCACGCCGGTTACATACTACCCAGAGAGTACCAACCATGCGTGACCCAGAGCAAGGAAAAAAGAACCACCAAAAAGGTACAGGGCAAAAAATGCTGAGTACGGTTAAATAAAGGGGAACCTATACACAGCGCTAATTTAAGTACATACACACAGTCACCAAGAAAAGTGAGGGTGACTGGAACAAATGACAATTATAGAGCAGGGTGTTACGGAAAACAAGGCACATGACTATAACGAACCAACAGGACAAAAAAGAAATACTGAGTGCAGGCAAAGAAAAACCCACACACACGAATATATAAATACCCAGTCACCTAAAGAAATGAAAGTGACTGGAATAAATGGATAACTGCAGAGCATGGTGTTACGGAAAACAAAACATAACTCTACAATACAAAAAACGAGGCTAAAAACATGGCACAAAAAGTAAAATGCTGAGCATGAGCGATGGAAAACACAGCACTATAAAAACGAATCCACCAACAGGACAAAACATTACACCCGAGTGACCTTAATAACAAAAGAAAAAGTGACACCCGAGGTGAATGGCAGGCAGAGTCCAAAAATGGCCGAGATGGCTCCGGAGATCTCCCCGCCCATCGTCCAGCTGGCGAATCAGGGAAAGAGAAGTGTTCGGACGGCGAACTCTGGACCCAGATCCCAGGAATCCAGTCCACCGGCAGCCGAACCAGGCTGCCCAGAGGGAAACAGACCAGTGGGGGGAACCAGATCACCGAACCGAAAGTTCTGTGGGTCGGGTCGTCGACCCGCATCACTCAACCACCAGGACCGTTGAGACGGGCGAAGGATCAGAGCGGATCCCGGTGGAAGAGGCTCAGGGGAGAGCCGATGACGAGGGTGGCGGGCGTCAGGCCGCAGGAAAACGGCCACCTCCTCACCGGACCTGGACAATACTGGGGCAGCACCCACGTCGGACCCCGATCGGGCCTCAGGCGAACCCACGTTGGACCCCGACTGGGTCTCGGGTGAACCCACGTTGAATACTGCACCAGAACCGACCTCCAACGTTGAACCCGGACCCTCCAGCACCACGAGGAACAGCAACTCCTTGCCGGTGACCCTGGAAGAAGGCTCAGAAGAGAAAACAGAACCGGGATCAGGATCACCGGCAGTGCCAGAACCCGGCGAGACGAGTTCAGACGCAGCGGACGGCTGCACCCAGCTCGTCTCCCCTGGAGATAGGCTGAAGTGCTCGGGGATAAAAAGAGAGAAAAGAAAGGAGAGCACTCGCCTGATCTCGGGTTCTGACGCCGTCCAGGACTGCGAAGATCCAGGATCCGTCGTCAGGAGGTCGTTGTCAGGCTCCCATCTAGCCGCGTCGGGCCCCGCAGCCAGCACGATGGTCAGCGCAGCTTGAGATCCCTCCAGCTCAGGTAACCCCGCCGACGATCCACTCGGCGTGAAGCCAGAAGAATCTCGTCCCGCCGGACCGAACCGCTCCTCCGTGGAGACCCGGGGACGCTCAGTCGTCGGCGTAGACTCCACGCAGCAGTCAGTCCCCCTCCTCCGTCCGCAATGTAGCTGCGGAACCACAGGCCCTCTCCATATCCCACCACGTTGACCCGGAGCCGGGGACCGCTCGGCGGAGAGAGACACAGAGGATGCGGGATTAGGCATACAGGTTACAGCAGGTGGGGAGAGTTCAGGGAGCTGCGAACCCTGAACTTCTCCTCCAGGGATGTGACAGAGCAAATCATTAAGCAGGTGTGAAAAAACAATGACTTGCCTGCCCCCTGGAGGTTGAGTATCGCCTGCTGTAGTGGAATCTGCTTCTTCCTCTCCTCGCCCGGCGATAACGGAGGACCCCCCGGGAATTCGTCTGAGGGTCGCTCGCGTTGTCTCCAGCAGAGAGCTCACCAGGCCGGGATTCCAGGCACACACAGCGGTCAGGAAGCGCGTCGAGGAGGAGGGGGAAACAGCCAGCCCGAATGTCCAGGAATGACAGCGGGGGAACGAGGCTCAGGGGACGAGGCTGTAGAATCTCCACACTGACGAGACGAAGGGATGACAGCTGCGTGGGAGGAACGGTCCTGACGATGACCCAGAACTGGATCCGGACGAGGTTCGTGCAGAGGTGACTCGGCGATGTGATGACGACTACTCCCAGGGGACGAAGCGAGGGGGAAACCCAGGATTCGCCGCTCCAGATCGGAGATCGAGACGAGGAAGGCGTCGAGCACGGGAAAGCTTCGTAGCCCTGAAGTCCTCACCATCAATCTCACTGCCGCCGCCACATGCCTGAAGGTGGTGACAGGAAACACAGTAGAGCTCGCGACAGCCACTCGACCCCGGACATAACTGCTGTCAGCTGCGGCTCCTTGAAGGGAATCCCGAGTGACGTGGCGCAGGTCGGAAGAAGTCCTCTGGTTGGCGCGAACTCCCGGACTGGAATGGCGGCAGGAACGGGACTCCGAAGCGGGGAAAGACGTCGCCCACTTCGACTCCCTGCCGGGATTTCCATCCACCCCGTGGAGCTTCTCTCGCTGTGTACCTGCAGCGTCTATCCTGGCACTGTCCTCCAGATGGTACAGAGAGTGAGGGTGACAGTCCAGGAGTTCCTCAGCACGGCCCGGATGCCAGCATCTCGCGTTGGAGGCGTCGTGCAGGGTGAAGAATGTCCCGTCGACAGCCTCCGAGATGGACCTCAGCTCGTCGCCCTGGCGCCGGAAGTGACTCCTGGGAAACGGCATGCTAGCAGCGCTGACACCCGGACAGAAAGGTACATTTCCACAGCGACTCACGGCCGCCGGCAACTCTTCTGGCTGCGACATACTGTCATATCCGGCTCTAGGGAGCCGGGCAATCAGAGCCAGGGGCAAGCCAGTGAGTCGTGATATTTTATTCAGGGAAAAGGAGAAGGGATGAGGAGAGCACAGATACTCATGCAGACGTACACTCACAGGTTGCACAGCGCAGAGGTAAGCAGCTCGTACCGGACGTGGGGGTAACAAGACGTACATACTCACAGCGGGATACAAACACAGGAATGCTGCAAGAGGAGTATAAGCTGACACCAGACGAAGGGGCTTCAGCTTAGCAATGTGTTTATGTCGCAGCCCCGAGTCATCGAGGCTGCTCCTATTTATCCTCATTGGCAGCGCCCCAGCTGATGAAGACTAATTGGCCCCAGCCGTCCATAATGCTGCCAGCTGGGGGCCAGCTGAGACGCTGCTCAATGGGAAGCAGGGATGAGGGAAAACATGGGCTGAGTGCCGAGACGGCATCTCAACCCATGGTGACACATACACGAAAACCATGTCAAGTTAAAATTGTGCAAACAGAAGTATAAATACTAACAACTGCCAATGGTACACCTCAGCCTGCTGGCATTGAGCACTGGCTGGCTGAATTTTTGTACAAACTCACCTGAAATCTAAACTATCCTAGATTTTGCATAGCTGCAACTATGGAATCAATATGAAAAGCCTACTCGTGTAACATTTCAGTATTTTGTTTTGAATCACCTTAACTCTTGCAGTTTTGCATATCCACTTTGTACAGTTTTATTGCTGATGTTCTTCTCGTGTAGGATTGTTTGTGTGTTTTTGTGACCCGCCGGGGAACTACAGATGCAAATTAGCAGTATTGCTAAATCTGGCATACTTACATTTGTATTAATCTTCATCAGTATGTAATGTCCCTTTCAAATAAACATTAAACTTAAACTTATGGTAAAACTTATGGGAAACTTAAGCTTCATTTCATTCTTAAGTTATCACATTTGAGGGCAAGGTTACCTGAGGGCAATGTCATCATTTCCTTTCTGAGTAATCATGTTTACAATGTTTTGGGAAAAATTGGCCTATGACCTTGATCTTGAGTTCAAGGTCACCCAAATTCTAACTTGTCTAAGATCTGTCATAAATACAACTAGAAAATTCCCAATAGAAATTTTGATTGTGTGCCAATTAGGGCTGGGCGATATACCAAATATATTCATTGTATTGGTACATTTAGCCACCCATGATACATATTTCTTTATATCGCCCATACTTGAATATTTATCACGTTAATATGAGCTGCCGCTGCAAGACAGGTTTGTCTGCAGCTTAGCTGCTGAAGTCTGAAAGTGGAAGCTCTCTAGCTCAGTGCGGCTGCCTCACCCAGAGCAGAGATGAAAAGGAAGATGACAGGAAGATAACGGTGCGGGCAGCACAGCAACTCACCCTTGGCCATGGGATCCAGGGTTCGATCCCAGCCCCTGACCAACAGTGAGCTGTGCGGAGTTTGCATGTTCTTCCCGTGTCTGCGTGGGGTTACTCCAGAATTTCTCCGGTTTCCTCCCACAGGCCAAAAACATGCAGGTTAGGTTAATTGGAGACTCTAAAGTGGCCCTAGGTGTGAATGTATGTGTGAATGGTGAAGGGATAGCGCCGTACCGTGGCTGCTTCATCCATCCAGGTGGATGCCCTGAATTTCCCCTCTGGGGATCAATAAAGTACACAAAATCAAAATTAAAAAAAATCAAATTAACAGGAAGATAACAGGGTAAACGGAGGCTCACCTTAAGCACAGAAAATGGAGAGAGCGAGGATAAGATAAACATTTTGAGTCTGAACTCTGCACGTTTGTCCACTAAGTGAATGAACTTTCAAAATAAGAGCTCCTATCCGGTCTTGCAACCCTTCATAATATGAGTGAGTGGCTTTGCCAAATAAACAACTGATGTAGACACATAAAAAAAACAAAAATAAGTGATAAACTAGAAAAGCACTCGGACAGCGCAGACCTCCGCCAAGCGCCACAGTTCCCCCCATACAGTGTTTGTGTGTATGTTTTCAGATTCCTTGACCATGAAAACATATGACTAGCAATTGGATTGACAATGATAGGATTAGTGGTTCAGTAGTTATTGACGAAAATCGCATTTTCCGTAATGGCGGTTTTCTTCTGGACGGTGATCCGGATCACCACCAAAATCTAATCATCTGTAGGATACCTCATTTCTGACAATCTGTGAAAATTTCATGAAAATCCGTCCATAACTTTTTGAGTTATGTTGCTAACAAACAGACAGACAGACAGACAGACAGACAGACTCTTCACTTCCGCCTCCCAAAGACAGCAGATGCTTTTTCCTTCTCTCCAGCTCTGACTTTTTATCTCCTTCCTCCCCTAACTGACTGGATCCCAGCTTGCTATCGTCTGTCTGCGTGTCTCTACTGCTGATTATCGAACGAAATTATGGATTTAATAAGCTGAGCTTTGAACGCAATTGACACTATTTTTTCAACGAGGAAAAGTGCCCCGGGGGAGGTAGTTTGCCCCGCAGGAACAGCGGCTGCGGGCTATTTGAGGGACACAAGTAATTGGAAACTCTTGTGCCTGTCTGATCTCTCTATCGAAGATGTTGAAGATTTATACATCTTCGTAGCAATGGTCATCGGGATCCTTCTGATTGGATCTGGGATTGTCCTGGTGTACCGTAAATTGATGAAGATGGACGTAGCCTATCAAAATGCTGGCCAGGCGAGGCTTAACCATCAAATTGAACAATTGGGGAGGACTCTGACAGTGGCTAATGGAGAACTGTCTAGGAAAATGGATTACATCATGATCACGCTGAGAGCCGCCCATGAAGAATTCAACGTCCAGCACTGAAGGATTAAAGTACTGAATCTGTAAGAGAATATAAAGTCTTTTTCTCTGGGAACAGTACTATTCGACTAATCTGACCTGCCCCTCACACAAGTCCTCCAGATTATCTGCAGTTTTTTGTTTCCAAAACATTTGAGCTGCATTGACTCTTATGGACAGCCAGCTGCCTGGCTCAAGGACAATGTGCCAGCCGCTAGACAAAACATCTCCTGCTGAAGAGACTTTGTTGTTCTTAACTGATATAAACACCTCCACTCAACACTACACCCACACTGACTCAATAAACTGATGAGAAGATCATTCACTTACTGCTCCCTTTGTGTCTTGTGTACACTCTATGTCTGCTAATTGTGCATTGAGGGCTTTTTTTCTTGTAATCATAATATTGATCATTTAATGACCGGTATTCTGACAATCAATGCTTTTTTGCTCTCTCCTATTGTGTTATCCTTTTCTTCCCTATGCTTCCTGTTCCCGTCTGATGACAGGCGCGTTATCGATGCTGCCGCGTCACCGGAAATGCAGGTCGTTTTCAGTGTCAAGTCAAATCCCTCGTATGTTATCAGTTATCAGTTGTTTACTGTTAATGTACTTGGCAGTAAATCCTTTTCTGAGTTCTGAGTTCTGAGACAAAACAACGCCGATGAAAACATAACCTCCTTGGCGGAGGTAATAATTATACTTCTGTCACTTATTAGACTGCCAAGCATTAACTATGTGTGGTAAACTGAAACATTTCTGCACATGTGGATAAACTTGATCACTTGATAATGTGAGTTCTGTTAAACAAAGGAAAAAAGACACTTTGCTCAGTTACATATTGTTGTGAAGAATTTTCTCTAAGTTTTCATTTTATTTTATTATTCAGCTTTTCCATAAGTGAAATGAATATACATAATAAATTTCTAATAAAAATGTAAGTAAAACCAAATTTTAAAGGACCGGAATAAGATGGATGGATGGATTCAGTACACAAAATACGTATTGCAAAATGTATCGTATATTGCAATATAGAGAAAAATGTATCAAGATACATATTTTTTAGCTATATCGCCCAGCCCTATTGCCAATGCCATTGCCCGTTGATCATGGCTGCAACCTGCTAGAACCTAATGAAAAATCATGAAAATTAACTGAATGTGTCATGAATTATCTGCCGTTTAGAAGCAGAAATAATAAACCCACTCGCAGGAGTACATTGTGTGTATTTTATTGTGCAGAACAAAAATATAACAGTCCAAATAAACAATAAACAGAGAGCTACGGGAGTACAGGGATATCTCAAGGACGCTCAACAGAACAGGTGAGTAAAACATGGGGAAAATGTTCCATGGCAGACGGGACTGCAGAGGAGGAATGGATAAATGCCCGGGAAAGGAACCGCCAGGCGGAACTGGTCGGCAGGGGCAAAACAGTTTGTACTCACGCAGCTGGAGCAGACCGAGTTAATCCGTGAAGTCCACAGAGCAAGGGAAACAAGGAGGAGAACTAACAGATGAAGGCTACTTTGGAAATACACCTCAATCACCCAACAATGCACAACAGCGAACCCAATTCTTAAATACAAGAACACTAACGAGCTGAGTGCATGCCGGTGAGAAGAGAGAGAGCGAGAGAGTGTGGAAGAGCGTGAGTGAAAACAGGTGTGCGTGAAGCTGTCGGAGCAGCTGAGTGGGTGTGTCTGTGTGTGTGTGAAAGCAGGAGTGAGCATGAGAATCTGAGCATGTGGATGGAGATGAATGTGTGTGTGAGTGTGTGTGTATGCAAGGAGTGCATGAGAGTGAGAATGAAGGTGGACATATAAGTGTGTGTGCGTGCACAAACAAGAAGGGGAAAATAACGAAAGGCAGCCAGCTGGTACAGGCTGGCAGGAGAGAAGGGCGTGGCTGAGCTGTCAACAGCTGAGCAGAGCTCAGAGCCTCCCATGAGGAGCCTAGAGACAGCTAGGGGGAAAAACACACTCCTGAGGGCACAACAGCCATCATGCCAAGGAGCTGGGCTGGCAGGTCCAGTCCAGTCCATGACAGAATGTGAATGAAAATTAAAAAAAAAAAAAAATCTGATCTCTGACCTTCTGACCCCAGACCCATAGTTTGAGGTCAGGATCTCAAGGTGAACCTGTGCACCATGTTTGGTGACCCTGGCTTTACTCATTCTACAGTAAAAGGGCAATATTTTTTTGACACAACTATGGTATCAATTAGAAAAGCCAACATCATTTCCTTCTGTAGTCAAGTCAAGTCAAAGTTCATTTATATAGCACATTTAAAACAACCTCAGTTGACCAAAGTGCTGAACAAATACCAAAAACATAGAATTAACCATAAAAACAAGCTAAAAGTAATAAAATACAGCCATGTAAACATAAACGGATTAGAATACTGTCATGAGCTGGGGCTGGGATCTCTGCCAGGCCCAGTCTCGTGGCTTTTTCAGTGTATTTAATTGTCTATTGTATCATCGTGCTCCTCTTAGTGTTATTATGCTTTTTATTTTCTCCAGTTGTGTTTCAGTTATTTTGACCATGTGCTGTTTTGAGTTGTAATTCTTTTTGGATCATGTTTATTTCTCATTTTTGTTCTGTGAGCTGACAGCTGTCAGATGACTCTTCCTGGTTTGTGCCAGTCTCGGCATCATCTGTCAAGCTGTCAGATCAGCTGCTCCTCCCTTACCTCTCATTACCATCGGCTGATTCCAGTTACTATTGTGCTTTTTTTTGCCTGCTCATGCAAGCCCACACTGGTGCTCACTTATGTTCAATTCAATTCAATTCAATTCAACTTTATTTATATAGCGCCATTTCACAACAACAGTCATCTCATAGCACTATCAACTGTAGGGGGGACCCCCACAGTTGCAGAAAGACCCCAGCAATCAGGCGATCCCCTGTGAGCAAGCACTTGGCGACGGTGGAGAGGAAAAACTCCCTTTTAACAGGAAGAAACCTCCAGCAGAACCAGGCTCAGGGAGGGGCAGTCATCTGCTGCGACTGGCTGGGGGGTGAGGGGATAGAGAAGAAGAAAAGAACAGACATGTAGAGAGCAAACAGCACGATGGGGCTCAGTCTATGGGAGAGAACAAACAAATGTTAATGACCAGCAAAAAAAAAATATTTCATAGAGAGTGAGGAAAGGAGTGAGGCCCAGTGCATTACTGGAGGTCCCCTGGCTGACTAAACCTATTAGCAGCATAACTAAAGGAGGGTTCAGAAACACATGATCCCTCCCTAATTGTAGGCTATATCAAAAAGGTAGGTTTTAGCCCTATTCTTAAAAACAGAGATCGAGTCTGACTCCCGAATCCAGATTGGCAGCTGATTCCACAGGAGAGGAGCTTGATAACTGAAGGCTCTGCCTCCCATTGTACTTTTGGAGATTCTAGGTATTACAAGTAATCCTGCATTTTGGGAGCGTAGTGCTCTGTTAGGATGATACGGTAGTATCAGATCTTTTAAATAAAAAGGAGCCTGATTGTTTAGAGCTTTGTAAGTAAGAAGAAGGATTTTAAACTTAATTCTAAACTCTACGGGAAGCCAATGAAGGGAGGCCAGAACCGGAGAGATATGATCTCTCTTTCTAGTACCTGTTAAAACTCTTGCTGCAGCATTTTGGATCAGCTGAAGACTTTTTAAAGATGTTTTAGGACAGCCTGATAATAAAGAATTACAATAATCTAATCTCGAGCTAACAAAAGCGTGGATCAGCTTCTCAGCATCACTCTGAGACAAGATGCTCCTAATCTCGGCAATATTACGCAAATGATAGAAGGCAGTCTTAGAAACAAATTTAATATGTGAATTGAAGGACAAATCCTGATCAAAAATAACTCCAAGGTTCCTCACAGAGCTATTAAGAGAAAGAGTAACTGCATCCAAACTGAAAGTTTGATTTGGAAAGGAATTTCTAAGGTTTTTTGGACCAACAAGAATGACTTCAGTCTTATCTGAATTTAATAGCAGGAAATTACAAGTCATCCAAGCTTTGATTTCCTTAAGACAGGCTTCTAACTTGGCTAATTGATTACTATCATCTGGCTTCATTGACAGGTATAATTGTGTGTCATCTGCATAACAATGAAAATGTATACAGTGCTTTCTAATAATGTTGCCTAACGGAAGCATATATAAACTAAAAAGAGTAGGGCCTAGCACAGATCCCTGTGGAACTCCATGACTAAAATTTGAGTTGAAAGAAAACTCATCATTTATGTCAGAAAAATTATGTGTATGCATATTATCATTTTTATATAATCCAATCAAGTATATATAAATGTAACTGTCTGCTGAAAAATACTAAAACTGTCTGTGTATTAGAAGTTTTGTACATGATGCATGAAGATTGAAGTTGTTTTTTCTTATTTTAATTATGTTGAAATTCCAGTTCTCCTTTCATGGTAGATTTAGCTTAAGGCACATGATGACCTGGGCTGCACAGTATGACCTGCCCTAAGAAACTGTTACTCCTTAGAACACAAGGTGGACTCTGATAAAGTGAAACTGTTCCTTTTTCTTTGATGTCAGCATATTTCATCATGATTGTATAAGGGAGTATATGATAGATGTTTCTGTTTGATCATGCAAACTGCTGTGTATAAATTGTCTGAACTCTGATGATTGTCTTTAGTACTGATCTCCTGTAACCAGGATTTGTGCTCCTTGCATTGCAAGTAAACAAAAGCTCATGAGAAATAGAATTTTGTGTCTTGAATCTTTATTGAGGTAACGAACTAATATACGATCACTTTTATGAGTTTCTAGATTCCTGACATACGTGGTGCCGTGACCCGGATGGACAACAGGCTAGAGGGTGCCAGAAGCGACGCCTTCTCTGGGTTGAAATCCGTGCGCACGGTCTGACCACTGGTCAGCTTTGGAAACCCGCTTTCTGGGAACTCCGGAGGAGGACCGGCGCCCTGGCTCTCCCTAGTTGACGTCCATCCTCGATAATAAAGAGAAAGAAGCTAGCAGTCATAAAGTAAGTGACGTCTTTTGTTATTAAGTGTAAGGATACATTGAGTTTCCTATATTACGGTCAGGGACCATAAAAGTCAGTATACACTCAATACGTTACAAGAATCTCCTAATCCATCCTGAGTGAGTAATGTAACAAAGAGCCACAAGAACCTTTTTCAAAATCAATAAGTGAGTGTCGCTCATAAGTCTGAAAAGAGTGTAATGGTAGAAAAAAATGGTCGGGGACCATAAGTAAGTTGCCAGGTTTTGAATACATGTAATGGTAATATAGCGGCGACTATATTTTTCCTGACAACAAGGATAAAAGGTTGTGATACCTGGTCTGGGACCAAAAAAGAATATCGGGTCGTCTGGGACGTAATGGTAGTGTGTTGAACCGAAATAACACACTTTTCCTGGTAAAATACTTTAATTCCTGTGGAATTAACAAAGGCTAAAAATGGGTAATTGCGCAGGAAAAACAGAAAACAAGAAAAAATCTAAACAAAAGAAAAAAGAAGAAACGGCATGTCGAACAGTTAAAAATTATAATTACCATTTAAAGGAAAAAGAGCAAATAAAGGATCCTGAAAAATATTTAAATAAATGGGAAAAAGATTATTCTTTCAAACCCACACTGAATGTGGATGAATGTGCAGTCCTAGTATCAACTGTAAAACTTATAACTAAAGGCAATAAGAAAGGGAGAAGTAAGCTAAGTTCTGAACTTAAATGTGCCAATCTCTGGGCAATGGCGGCTATAGACACCAAAGCCAAATCAGATCAAGGGAGAAAGAATGATGAAAAAGAAAAAAAAACAAAAAACCAAGGTATAAGAGTCAAAACAGCGAGGAGCCCTTAAGTCACGGGGAGGAGGAAGCACATCCTCCCCTGTCTCACCCAACTTCTGATCCTAAGGAGGGTCCTTATAATGCATTAATGAAAGAGGCCAGAGAAGTTGAACAAAAGTATCTCCCTCAAAACAGTGAACACACATCAGCTTTTCCGGTGATTGTCAAATCTGTAAAGGTGGAAGAGGGAAAGCCAAAACAAGACAGGCTGTATTTTAAACCTTGGACCCCCCAAGAAATAATTCAGGCGGCCAAGAGCATACCAAATCCTGAAGAGGATTTGACCAGGTGCATTCGGGAGCTTAAAGATTTGTTGTTAATACACTATTTAGGTCCCTCAGAAATGTTTAAAATACTGAGAACTGTGTGTGGTGAAAAAGTGAATGAATATATAAATGAACATTTTGATCCTGATTATGAAGACAAAATTGCTGGGGTAACATTTTTAAAGGACACGTTGATGCAGAAGAAAAAGTTAAAAGTAGGACAGTTCCACTGCTCCTGAGCAGTGTAGAGGGTGAGGAGGAAGTGTTTGTTGCACGGATGGTGCAAGGTGGGGCTAGACCCAAGACAGGCAGGTCAATGCAAGTGAATGATGGAAATCAGGATGTTTGTTTTAATTGTGGCAAACCTGGTCACTGGGCCCGTGACTGCAGGTTTGGCCAAAGAGGTGGATTTGGAGGCAGGGGACCAAGTAGAGGTAGAAGAAGATTTCAGAATGATCAGAGAGGCAGGTTTCAGCAAGGCAGAGGAGGTAGAAATCAAAATGATTATGGAGGTGAGAATAGACAAGGACCCTCAGACCGAAGAGCATGACTAACCGACTGTGACAAACTCTCTTCTGAGGACAAACAGACAGTACTGGACCAACAGAAAAGACTATCTGAAGTGTTGACAAGGCCTAATGAGACTTTGGACTTGACTATGTACAGCAGTGCGTTGTTTGCCCCTACAATATGGTTACTAGTGAATGGAAAGGAGGTTGAATTTCTTTGTGACACAGGAGCCACACGCACTACTGTTCGCAAAATCCCCAAAGGTGCTAAATTTACTGGAAGAACTATTAAGGTTCAAAATGCAGGAGGTGGAACAACAACTGAGAGCCTTTATGGCCCAATTACATTAACAGACTCCTCCACAGGCAAAGTATGTATTTCACAAGTGGTTGTGGCACTCTCCTGCCCAGTAAATTTACTCGGGAGAGATGTATTATTCAAACTTGACATTACATTAGGCCCAAATTTAAAAAATAAAAGAAGGATGACTACACTGATTTAAAGGACTCTGATTTTACAGATGTGATGTTTATATGATTTTGCACTGCGGGATACATTTATAATGGTGTAACAACATCATATTTCAGAAATGTGATAGCAATGAGGAATGTGCTTCTCCTGATTCAGCGGTGGCCAAGCTGGGTCAGGATGAACTACATTGCACTCCATAATTTACCAAGGAATCTATGAAATAGGGGCATTCCTTGTAAAATATTAAATCAAATTCTAATTGGGCAAAACGTCCGCCTTTCCTTTGACTGAAAGGGTGTGACACAATATTTCAAATTCAACCTATCTGTGTTCAACTGGACAAACTGATCTTATTTATCAATGCTGAAGCATATCAAAAATGCACAGATAGTTATTTTCTTTTTCTTTTTCTTAAGTAGAATTTGTAAACTATTTCAAGAGATGTCACAAAAAGAAGCTATAATTATTGAAATCTTATTTTTGAAGGAACTGGGCTACCTGCAAATTTTATTTAAAATTAAAATTGTTAGCACACTTCCTTTCAGTAAAATCAAACAAATACCCTGTAACTTTGCTGCATGTGAGTCTCCATGTATCAAAACAGGGGGTATCAAAGAAATTAATTAACAAATAATTAGCAATCCTCAGAAAAATAGATAATGCATAAAAAATTATCAATAAATGATTGATGATGAATTCAATTCAACTTTATGTACATAAGCGCTTCTCATTTCATTTTCTGTAGTACCCAGGATAAACATATGGCTACAGTTATAACTAAAATACATGCTGGGCAATACAGACCACTTTTTATTATTCATGGGATAATACAAATAAGAAGATCATGCCCTCTATTATGTTGTGAAGGGGGTTTTGCAGCAGGACAACCATTCCATATTGTTACCAGCTAGACTATTGTCGTACACTATAACCTTGTTGTCACAGCCACACCTTAAGCTTGTACCAAATTCCTTGTGGTTATTTACTGATGGCTCATTTAAAAAAAAAAAAAAAAAAAAAAAGAGGGCAACAGAGGAGCGAGCGGTGGTTCTCTCTCCCATCAGCAAGGGGGGGGGGGGTGAACAGCAGCTCTCTCTCTCTACTTAGCAAGGGAAAAAGCGAGCGACAGGCTTGCTTAGTAAAAAATAGAAGTGTGCTTATGCTGTAACAATGTTGTCTGGGGTCCTGATTGTGTAAAAATTCCACAACCTGCATCACCTCCAACAGCTGAACTATTGGCTACTAACCTGAATGTAACTTATCTGTACAGACAGTAAATATGCTTATAACGCATGCCACCTGCATACTGTTACCTTGAATCTGCGGGGGTTTGTCACCTCCACAGGAAAACCAGTAAATATCGATAGCAATTATTGCAGCTACATAATGTTTTGATGCTACCACGTTATGTGGCAGTTATTCACTGCCCTGCCCACACTAATGGCTCTGACTTGTTTAACTGCAGTAATCGCTTGGCTGATAACGCTGCTCACTGTACTGCTATTAATCTTTTAGGAACCATCTGTTTTATTAATGATATTGATGTTTTAAAAGATTGTTAAAATAATATGGACCTTCCTCCTGTTTCATATGTAAATAATTAGATATACATTTGGCTTGCCTGACGAAAATTTGCTCTGCCACCCACATTATATAAATGAGCTGTCCTGGTGGCACATGGCCAATCATGTGCCAACAGGAGGGAAATCAATGAATGATGAGGATGTTGGAAAAACTGTCCTAATATTTTGAAAGAAGTAACAAAAACATGCCAAAAGTGCATCATTTGTTTATAAAATAATGCTCAAGGCGCAATGGAAAGCTACAATATTGCTTGGTGTTGACTAACACCTTCACAAAGTGGACAGAAATTTGTCCCACATCCTCAGCAAATGCCGCATTTGTGTGTAAAACTCTAGTAAATTATGTTTTTCTGTTTTTGGGGTTCCAGAACTGATTTATGCAGATAATGAAACTCATTTTACAGCACAAACAGTTCAAGACTTGTCATAACCCGAGTGTCGGTTCTGGCCACACTCGGGCCTCATATCTTGTTGTTCCCTGGCTTTGGCAGCTGAGGGTTCCTTCCAGCTCCTCGGGCTCTTATTGTGAAGGCGCCCGGGGGAGCTCCCTGCTGTCAAAGTCAGCTGCTGCTCTGCTGTCATTAGCAGCAGCTGTGCCGCGTTGGGGTCATTAGCCACCAGATATAAGCGGGTGCTGAATGTCCTCCAGCGCGGCAGTCTCTGTTATGTTCCTGTTATGTTCAGCTATGTTCTGGTTATCCTGGTTAACCCCTGTTGTGTTCCTGCTGACCTCCGTTGTCCACTGTTAGCCGACTCGGGTATCTCGTAATCCCATCGGTTAACGGTCCTGTGTATAAGGTACGTTCAGTGTGATTACCCTGACTATTACTCGTCTGGTGCATCGGGTGCTCCCCGGCTCAGACGTACCCATCCCGTTGTTTGTAATCTCTTCCTTGTCAACCTGCACTGTTAATAAACATCACTGCAAACTCACTGGTGACTGAGGCGTCTTGTGACGGTCCGTGAGGGCCGTTGTGACAGTAGACTGCCGCCAAACGCCCGGAGAGGAGGCGTTGTATCGAGACGCCATTCACTGTGCAGTTTGCAGTATTGGACTGTTTGTTTCTACCTGTCTGAGTGTCTGCAGCTGGGAGTATGACGTCATCCAGGAGCCGCAGCGGGCGCCTGGGCAGGCAGCTAGCGGAAGCTCTGGAAGATATTGACAACACCATCTTTTCTGCTACGCTGTGGGACGCTCCCAGCGACATGTTAAGACATTTGGACTACGCTGAGGTGTTTCTGCTTAATCTCCCCCTCGAGTTTGACGATCACCCGGAGGTGATAGCGAGGTGGGAGGAACTCGCCGCCCAACGCGAGTCACTTCGTGGGCTGGAGGAGAGGAGCAGGAAGCAAGGGAGAAAGCGTCCTTGCTCCCTGCGTCGTTGTTCCGCCCCCGTCCCGGAGAAGAACCAGGAGTGCGCGCCGTCTGGGGGCCGGCGACGACGTCGGCGTAACGACGCGGGCTCTCCTCAGCAGAATCCTCAGCTGAAACCCCGTCTGGATCCAGTTCTGGGTCGCCGCAAGGGCTCAACCCCCCACACAGCTGTCACTCCTGCGCCTCGTCAGAGGGGAATCCCCGCAGCCTCGTCTTTTCCCGGGCTTTCGCCTGCTGTCCCGTCAGCACTCCATGCCCGACTGACCCCGGCTGTCGCCCCCTCCTCCTCGTCGCCTATCCTGGCTGCTGTGTGTCTCGGGAGCTCCGTTTTGGCGAGTCTCATCCCGGAACCATCTCGAGTGGCCTCACCTCGTCTTCCCAGAGGGCCCTCTGTCGCCACCCAGCGGGGAAAGGGAGGAACGACGTCCCCCACAGCGGGAACCATCTTACCCTCAGGAGAAAGGCGAGTGCATGATAATTTCTCTCATTCCGATATTGTTTTGCCTTGTCTGACTCCTGGGGGTGGAGTTCGGGGTATGCAGCCCCCCGAGCTCCCTCCACCTGCTGTGGATGAAAGAATTAACCCTGCTTCCTCTGTGTCTCCCTCCGCTGAGCGGTCCTCGACGTCAGGCCAACGTCGCTGGATGAGGAGGGGGCCTGCGGTTCTGGAGAGCCTGGTTCCGGTTCCGCAGCCACGCCATGGGCGGAGGAGGAGAGCGGACTGCAGCATGGAGCCTTCGCCGGTGAGGAAGCGTCCCCGGGGTTCCACGGAGGAGCGGTCCGGTCCAGCAGGGCGAGATTCTCCTGCCACCACGCCATGCGGGCCACCGGCGTGGACATCGGTGCCGGAGGACTCTTTGGCTGCACGCACCATCATGCCAGCTGCGGAGCCCGACGCAGCTGAGTGGGAGCCTGAGGACGACCTCCTGACATCTGAGCCCGGATCTTCGCAGTCCTGGACGGCGTCAGAACCCGAGTTCAGGCAAGTGCTCTGTTTTGTCTTTCTGTTTCACCTCTTAGAGCACTTTTGCCTGTCTCAAGGGGAGATGAGCCAGGTGCAGCCGCCCGCTGTGTCCGAGCTTATCTCGCCGGGTTCTGGCGCTGCCGGTGATCCTGATCCCGGGTTTTCTCTCTCTTTTGAGCCTTCTCCCAGGGTCGCCGGCGAGGGGCTGCTCTCGCCTGCTGCGCCAGAGGTTCCGGTTTCGGGGTTGGAGGTCGAGTCTGGTGCCACGCCGACCCAGTTGGGGTCCGTCGCGGGTTTGGTTCCGGAGGCCCAATCGGGGTCCACCGTGGGTTTGGTTCCGAAGGCCCAATCGGGGTCCACCGTGGGTTCGGTTCCGGAGGCCCAATCGGGGTCCGGCGTGGGTGCAGCACCAGCAGGTCCTGGATTCGGTGAGGGAGCTGCAGATCCCCGGCCACCGGATGCTGGACAGACTCATTCCCCTCGTCACCCTCATCACCACCGTCATCCTCCTCGTCTCCCTGAGGAGCGCTACCCATCTCCACCTGGGGCTGTTGGGGTCCCGAACGCTCCGCCCGGTTCCCCTTCGTCTCTCCCCTTTTCAGCGGGACCGCCGGCTGCTTCTTCCCAACGGTTCTGGTGGGCTGGCGTTGCGGGGCGGCCGCCTGAAGGACTGTCTCGCCGGTTTGGTTCTCTGGGCCGGCCCCCCGTCATTTTTGACTCCCTGTGTGGCGACCTGCTTCGGCCGCCTGAAACTCTCTGCTTCCGAGCATGGGACTGGGGTAGGCCACCCGAACCGTCCTCTTTTCCCCTCCCTGTTCTGTGGCCTCTTGATGCCGGACGACCCCCCGAACCTTTTGCCCCCATCCCTCCGGGTCAGGACTGCACCCTCCCCGGGTTTCTGATTTCGTTTGTGGGACTGTTGGGGTGTGCGGGGGGGGGAGGGGGAGGGGGATTGATTTGTGTTTTTGTGGCCCACTACTTTGTTTCTGTGTTTGGTGGTTCTTTTCCCTCCACCTTATGTCAATTTGTTTTTGCCAATAGGTGTACTGCCTATTTTGACTCTGTTCTTGTCACCCACATTCAAGGGAGTATGGGTTTTTTTTTCCTGTCTCTACTGCCTTGTTGGTCTTGTTGTTTGTCTCTCTCCCTCCTGCCAGCACCCCATCCACCCACCCTAGGGGGGTGGGGTGGGAGGGGGCTGGGGTGTTACTCTGGCCGCTCAGAGCTCGGCCTTGAGGGGGAGGTACTGTCATAACCCGAGTGTCGGTTCTGGCCACACTCGGGCCTCATATCTTGTTGTTCCCTGGCTTTGGCAGCTGAGGGTTCCTTCCAGCTCCTCGGGCTCTTATTGTGAAGGCGCCCGGGGGAGCTCCCTGCTGTCAAAGTCAGCTGCTGCTCTGCTGTCATTAGCAGCAGCTGTGCCGCGTTGGGGTCATTAGCCACCAGATATAAGCGGGTGCTGAATGTCCTCCAGCGCGGCAGTCTCTGTTATGTTCCTGTTATGTTCAGCTATGTTCTGGTTATCCTGGTTAACCCCTGTTGTGTTCCTGCTGACCTCCGTTGTCCACTGTTAGCCGACTCGGGTATCTCGTAATCCCATCGGTTAACGGTCCTGTGTGTAAGGTACGTTCAGTGTGATTACCCTGACTATTACTCGTCTGGTGCATCGGGTGCTCCCCGGCTCAGACGTACCCATCCCGTTGTTTGTAATCTCTTCCTTGTCAACCTGCACTGTTAATAAACATCACTGCAAACTCACTGGTGACTGAGGCGTCTTGTGACGGTCCGTGAGGGCCGTTGTGACAAGACTTAATCCAAGCTGTAAGATCAAATTTCATAGTATCTACCACCCACAAAGTACAGGTTTTGTAAAAAGAAAAATGGTACAATCAAACAAAGGCTGGAAAAAAAACTATACATGGAAAGGGTATTACTTGGCCAGAAGCCCTGAAATTAGTCAGACTAACCATTAACTCTATACTAGACCTAAAGACAGGATTATCACCTTTTGAATGTGTTTTTCACGGTCCTCATGCATTACCTGACCTCTCACCACTAACCACGCCTAACAAATACACAGATCTTGGTGAACATCTCAGGGAATGTTTTGATCCTGTCAGAAGCTCTCTCTCCTCCACAGAAAAAAGCGGATAACCCGTTGCAACTTGGAGGCTATGTAAAGAACCACCACCGACAACACTGGACACTCCCACTCCCACTGCAGTATGTATTGCTGAATGACCATCTTGGATTCACGTTAAAAGACTACGGGTGCCTATAAGGGAACTAACTAACTTGTTTCCCTGAGTAAGTCCAGTTACAAAGGGGGCGTGTCCTTTTAAGGACAAAGCCGTCTCAACCCTGGTGAAGAAAGAGGCCCGGAGGGGTACTCTCTCAGGTGGAAGCATGGCACCAAAATTATTGATGACTCTGTGTTCAGCACTTCTCCTGACAGTGGGGTGGTAATCTCTTTCTGATTCAAGGACAAGGAACCCACGAAGCACGGACAATGAACAATACGTGGATTATATGCATAACCTGTGGTACCAGACAATGGTGGTTTCAGTGAGAGGACTGGGAATCAATACTTCTTGCTATGTGTGTTCATTGCTACCCCATTCACACAAGACTGCAATACCCATGATCCCTGCTCCACTGAGTGAAGAGGAAACACCCGGAGCGACAATAGCGATGAACTCTCTGTTTAATACAAGCAGTAATGTTGGACATTGGTTGGTGGGTAAACTATCTGGAAAACAGAGAATTAGTGATTTTAAAGGTATTATGAGTACTCTTTTTCCAATGTATGGCAGTGCTCTAGCTATACACCACATAAATGCATTAGCATGGACAATGGAAAATCTGACTGTATTAATGGAGCAAGGATTCACAACTTTAAATGAAGAACAAAAATTAGCCATTTGAATGATATTTTACACTTACAGCATGGGTTAGATGAAGATAAAGGTTGGGGCTTCTGGGATTGGTTTCAAAGTAGAACTTGGTGGCAGATTCTTTTGAAATAGTTAACCCCATTGATTGTGATATTAATCTTATTCTGTGTGCTTTTCATGTGTGTCATTCCCTGTATAAGGTCCATAATAAATAGAGCTCTTGCTCAACACACTTTCATGTTACAATCTGTTATGCTCCAAAGAGAAGTCCCTGTACAATATACTGCCTTGAGACAACAAGGTAATGGTGATTGTGATGACAGAACCACTGTTTAGATTTGGAAGTGATGCTCAATGAACGTCAATGTAGAAAATCGTGAGAAGATACATTGTACTGATGATTGCATGTGATTTAAATTGATAAAAATGATAAACAGGAGGGAATGTCAGAAAAATTATGTGTATGCATATTATCATTTTTATATAATCCAATCAAGTATATATAACTGTATGTAACTGTCTGCTGAAAAATACTAAAACTGTCTGTGTATTAGAAGTTTTGTACATGATGCATGAAGATTGAAGTTGTTTTTTCTTATTTTAATTATGTTGAAATTCCAGTTCTCCTTTCATGGTAGATTTAGCTTAAGGCACATGATGACCTGGGCTGCACAGTATGACCTGCCCTAAGAAACTGTTACTCCTTAGAACACAAGGTGGACTCTGATAAAGTGAAACTGTTCCTTTTTCTTTGATGTCAGCATATTTCATCATGATTGTATAAGGGAGTATATGATAGATGTTTCTGTTTGATCATGCAAACTGCTGTGTATAAATTGTCTGAACTCTGATGATTGTCTTTAGTACTGATCTCCTGTAACCAGGATTTGTGCTCCTTGCATTGCAAGTAAACAAAAGCTCATGAGAAATAGAATTTTGTGTCTTGAATCTTTATTGAGGTAACGAACTAATATACGATCACTTTTATGAGTTTCTAGATTCCTGACAATTTACATGAACAAACTGGAACCTATCAGATAAATAAGATCTAAACCACTGCAACGAAGTTCCATTAAGTCCAACATAGTGTTCTAATCTATCAAGTAGAATATTATTATCAATAGTATCAAAAGCTGCACTAAGATCTAAAAGGACAAGTACAGAAACTAGTCCATTATCAGATGCAATGAGGAGGTCGTTAGTGACCTTCGCTAAGGCTGTTTCAGTACTATGATGGATTCTAAACCCAGATTGAAACTCTTCAAGTAAACCATTTCCCTGCAGGTGGTCAAATAATTGCGTAGCAACAACTCTTTCTAAGATTTTTGAAATGAAAGGGAGATTAGAGATTGGTCTATAGTTAGCTAAAGCTCCTGGATCTAGCGTTGGCTTTTTGAGTAAGGGTTTAATTACAGCCGTTTTAAAAGCCTGCGGTACATGGCCTAAAGTTAATGAAGAATTGATTATATGAAGAATAAAGCTACCAATAAGTGAGAAGACTTCTTTAAATAACCTGGTAGGAATAGGGTCTAAAAGACAAGTTGAAGGTTTGGATGAGGAAACTATTTTGTCTAACTCACAAAGGTCGACTGGAGTAAACTCATCAAGACAGACATCAATAGAAGGAGTTGTAGTAGTTACAGTATTTAAGTTAACTGTGGGAAGAATCTGATTGATTTTATCTCTGATGGATGAAATTTTATTATTGAAAAAGTTCATAAAGTCCTGAATAGTAAGCTCTAAGGGGATGCTAGGATTGACAGAGTCCTGACTCTTTGTCAACCTGGCTACAGTACTGAAAAGAAACCTGGGATTATTCTTGTTCTCTTCTATTAATGCAGAGTAATAACTCGTTCTAGCTTTTCTAAGAGATTTTTTATAAATTAAAAGATGATTTCTCCAAGCTAAATAGATTTCATCTAAATTAGTAGAGCGCCATTTTCTTTCTAATTGACGAGTCTTCTGTTTTAAGCTACGAGTTTCTGTGTTGAACCAAGGAGTTAAAAATCTCTGATTAGACTTTTTCTTTTTTAAGGGGGCCACCAAGTCTAGAGCCTGATGCAGAGAAGCTGAAACACTATCCACCATCTTATCAATTACAGAAGGAGCAAGCTGTCTATAGCTTATTTCCGTTGTGTTGACACATGGCATAGAGGAAACAATCTGCATAAATTTGGAAACAGCATCATCTGAGAGGCATCTACTGTGATAATATTTTTCTTTAGGAGCCAAATAGTCAGAAATAGTAAAATCAAAGGTTAACAGACAATGGTCTGACAGTACAGGGTTATGAGGAGACACTACAAGATTTTCTATTTCTATGCCATATGTCAGAACAAGGTCCAATGTATGGTGGAGGTAATGAGTAGAATTTCCTACTTTCTGAGAAAACCCAATCGAGTCTAATATTGAATTAAAAGCCACATTAAGGCAGTCACTATCTACATCCACATGTGTATTAAAGTCCCCTACTATAATTATTCTATCAGATTTCAGCACTAAATCAGCTAAGAAATCAGCAAATTCGGATAAAAATTCTGAATAGGTTGATGGGGGACGATAAACTATGGCAAATAAAATTGGGTTTAACCTGAAATTGCTAAAGTGCCCAACACTGAGGACCAGGCCCTCAAAGGAATTATAACATGTTTTTTGCTTTACATTAACTAGTAATTTGGAATGGTAAATTGTTGCTACTCCTCCTCCACGACCAGAACTTCTGGGATTTTGACAGTTTAAATAACCAGAGGGAGTTGATTCATTTAAACCAACATAATCCTCTTGTCCTAACCAAGTCTCTGTAAGGGAAATTAAATCAGTCTGATGATCAATTAACAGATCATGGACTAACGGAGACTTGGGAGTTAGAGACCTAATATTTAATAAACCACATTTAATTTTTAAATTATGAGGAGGAACAGAGGCCAAATCATTCAATTTAGAGGCTTTATGTTTAATTTGAGTTTTACCAATATTTTGCTTTATCACTTTGGGATGCTTATACATTATATTTTTATTTACTTTGGAGGGAGCAGACAACGATTCTCTGATGGGGAAGACAGGGGCTAAGTTGAGGGGTGGCGGATGAAGAGTAGCTGCAGAGAGGCGTGTTAGACTGCGACTCTGCTTCCTGGTCCCAACTCTGAGTAGTCATGGTTTTGGAAATTTGGATAAAAAAGATGCCAGATTGTTTGATAAATGAGAAGCACCATCCAAAGTGGGATGAATGCTGTCTCGTCTCATAAGACCAGGTTTTCCCCAAAAAGAGCTCCAATTGTCAATGTAGCCCACGTCATTTTTAGGACACCACACAGACAGCCAGCGGTTCAAGGATGACGAGCGACTAAACATGTCATCACTGGTCAGATTGGGGAGGGGCCCAGAGAATACTACAGTGGCAGACATCATTTTTGCAAACTCACACACCGATTCTATATTAAGTTTCGTGACTTCCGACTGCCGGAGACGGATGTCATTAATGCCGGCGTGAATAACAATTGTGGAGTATTTACAGTTACTTTTAGCCAGCATTTTCAAATTTGACTCGATGTCGCCTGCTCTGGCCCCAGGAATACATTGGACTATGGCCGCTGGAGTCTCTAGGTTCACGTTTCTGACTACAGAGTCGCCAGTGATCAGAGTTTTTTCCTCAGCGGGTGTGTCGCTGAGCGAGGAAAAACGATTAGAAACGTGAACAGGTTGGTGGTGAACCGGGGCTTTGCGACTAGGCTTCCTTCTCACAGTCACCCACCCAGTCTCCTCGCTGCTGAGGAGAGCCGGGGAACCGCTGACAGTGGGACCTAAGCTAGCTAGCTCCGCTGCAGCTAATGGGCGTCCGTCGAGATTAACTGGCGCAGACGGTGTTTCAATGCAGCGGAGCCGGGATTCCAAATCAGACAACCTCGCCTCGAGCGCCTCAAAAAGACAACATTTATTATATTTACCGTTATCACTAAAAGAGGCAGAGGTGAGCTAAACATCTGACAGAGAGAGCACACCAGAGGAGGAGAGGAAAGAGAGGTAGTAGCCATAGCTAGTGGCTAGCTAGTGGCTGGAGAGCTGGAGAGCAAACCACACAGGCAGACAGCAAAACAGGAAGTGACGATACGTTACCACAAGGAAGTGTCGATCAGAGTGATGTGAAAGTCTTTTGTTAAGTCATATGTATGTTGTATGTTAATGAATTTCACTTGCATTTAAGTTTGGCCATGTCACTTGTTCATTGCTGCTACGTTGTATGTTCCTCCTGTTGTTTCCCGGATCTGTTCTCCATTCTGTTCGGCTGCATGTGCAGATCTCCCCTCCAGAGCGCTTCCCCCGCTCAGATACAAATCTTGTAAATTTTTCCTTGTTTGGCATTTTGTATTTTTGCACATTTTTGGACTGTTATGTTCTTCTGTTGAATAAATATGCAACACCATTCAGTGCTTGGGTTCATCTCTCTCCTGCCTCGTAGAGGTGAACTTGACAGAATACTAAGAATTAGAATAAAAGCAGATATAAATACAATAAATTTTAAAAATAAAGAACAAAATAAAAGAGGCCAAAACAACTTGTCTAGCTGAGGCTAAATGCCAAAGTGAAAAGATGAGTCTTTAGAAGTGTTTTAAAGTGCTCTAGTGTCTGTGCAGCTCTAATCCGATAAAGTAGGCTGTTCCACAGCAGGTAGATTTGGACATCATCTGCAAAACAGTGGAAGGAAATATTGTGCTTTCTAAAAATAAAACCCAAAGGCGGCATATACAATGACAAAAGGAGAGAGCCCAGAACTGAGCCCAGTGGGACCCCACAGTTCAGCGGGGAAACAGCTGAAAAATATTCTCCCAACTGAACAGAAAAAGACTGACAGATAGATAAGATTCATACCATTTGAGAGCAGTGCCCCTAATGCCCACAAACTGGTCGATACGTGACTGAAGAATGTTGTGGTCAACTGTATCAAAGGCTGCTGTTAGGTCCAAAAGCATGAGGACAACTGAGTTACCAGAATCAACTGTTAAAAGCAAATCATTTAAGACTCTGTGCTGTTTCAGTACTATGATGTGCTTTAAAACCAGACTGGAATTTCTCAGAAATGTAATTTAGATCAATGTGGGTTTGTAGTTCATAAACAACTTCTGAAATAAAAGGAGGTTTTGAGATGGGTCTAAAATTGGATAAAACTGTGGGGTTGTAGGGAACCCATGCTGGGATAATCATCTCAGACTGGAAGCAGAGGGGAGGGGAATATTCCCTCTGCCGGTAGAGCGTGGGGGATTAAATGGAAGACAGTATGTATTGCAATGTGTAAATGTATTGTGATGCAAGATTTCAGGCAACAGGGGGAAGGAATGGAGTGATATAAAAGGAGAGACCCTGGTGTATTAAAGAGAATTTTTTTCTGTGATGAATGCAGTGAGAGAGAGAAATAAAGTTGTCTGTTGTGCAGATCTGGTTCTTTTATTTGCACTCTCCACACTGGTGACCCTTGACGAATTATGGAACACGAGGCAAGAACCCTGGAGTCGGCCTGGACAGGAAGTCCCAGCAACGCGGCAAGCATCCCAGAGACGGCCCCAGCAACGCGTGCGCTGTTTCGGTCAAACTACCGGACTTTTGGCTGCACGACCCACGGTCTTGGTTCCACCACACCGAGGCTCAGTTTGCCCTCCGGGGAACAACAGCAGATGACACCAGATATTACTATGTGGTCGCAGCGCTGGACACTCGCACGTCTCAGCACGTAGCGAGCCTGCTCCAACAGCCTCCAGCCCACGATAAATACGGGGCTCTCAAGGCCGCGCTGACCCGGCGTTACACGCTCTCGGACTGTGAGAGAGCAGAGAGGCTCCTGAGGCGCTCCGAGTTAGGAGATGGGTCGGCGGTTGAACAGATGGAGAAGATGTTGGCGTTGATGGGCACAGATGACGGGCATTTTCTGTTTGCCTACCTTTTTCTCCAGAACCTCCCAACAGAGGCAAGAGCGGTCCTGGACAACTCACCGGTGCTGGCCGCACGCGACTACCGTGCGCTAGCCCAGGAGGCAGATCGGATCATCTTTACCACCAGAGCCCTCACAGTGAACGCGGCGGTGTCAGAACCCAGCGAGATGACCAGCGGAGGTGAGGAGCCGGCGACGGTAGCAGCAGCGGGGACCAGAAGGCGCCAGAGAGACACGCTCTGCTTCTACCACCGCCGCTTTGGAGAGAACGCACGCAGATGTGTGCCACCGTGCCAATTCAAGCGTTCGGGAAACGCCAAGGCCGGCAGTCAGTAGCAGCTGCGACCGCCGGTGAAGAAAACAAGCTGCTCTACGTGACGGACTCTCGCTCGGGGAGACAGTTCCTCGTAGACACCAGCTCCCAAAAGAGCCTCATCCTGCCGTCCTACGCCGACCAACTAGGGGGAGCTAGCGGCCCCCAGCTGATAGCCGCAAACGGCTCGGACATTAGGACTTTTGGTGAGAGGACACTGACTGTATTCCTACACGGCCGTATGTACGAGTGGACATTCGTCATAGCGGCATGCAGTTTCCCGATCTTGGGAACTGATTTTCTGTGTGCACACGGGTTGCTAGTCGATGCTGCTACCAGACGCCTGGTTAATGCAATGTCTTTTTATTCTCTCCCCTGTACAGCTCGAGGGGCCAGGCCAACGACACTAGCCAATGTCACAGCTCCAGGCGGTAAGTTCCACACACTGCTCACTCAGTTCCCAGCACTCACGGTCCTGACGTTTTTGTCGCCCATCACTAAACACGGGGTGGAACACTTTATCACCACCACAGGGCCGCCCGTTTTCGCACAACCTCGGCGCCTGGACGCAGCTAAACTGGCCATAGCACACGAGGAGTTTGCCAGCTTGGAAAGGTTGGGTATCATCAGGCGCTTAAACAGCCCATGGGCATCCCCGCTACACATGGTCCCTAAAGCCGAGGGATCGTGGCGACAGTGCGGAGATTTTGGCAGATTGAACAACGCCACAGCGCATGACCGCTACCCAATTCCCCATATTCAGGATTTTTCCATTCACCTCGCCGGGGCACACATTTTTTCTAAAATAGACTTGGTCCGGGGTTACCACCAGGTCCCAGTGCACGCGGAGGACATACCCAAAACAGCAGTAATAACTCCGTTTGGCTTGTTTGAGTTTTTAATGCATGCCCTTCGAATTAAAAGGTGCGGCACAGACATTCTAACGCGTGATGGATGCGGTGTTGCGCGATCTGCCGTTTGTGTTTGTCTACCTGGATGATATCCTGGTGGCCAGCGCGTCTGAGGACGAACACGTAACCCACCTCAGGACGGTTTTCCGGAGGTTGGAAGAGCACGGGTTAATAATCAACCAGGCGAAATGCCAGTTCGGCGTGACGGGGATTGACGTTTTGGGGCACCGCATCTCACCGGAGGGAGCGATACCCTTGCCGGACAAGGTGCGCGCTGTGGCGAATATTCCCCTGCCTCAGACGGTCAGGGTGCTGCAAGGGTTTTTGGGGATGGTTAACTTTTATAACCGGTTCCTCCCCCGCGCAGTTCAGCTCATGCAGTCATTGTACGCCGCGCTCAAGAAATGGAAGCCGGCGGACAGAGTCGAATGGACTCCGGAGCTGGAGCAGGCATTCTCTGAGGTTTAAACAGCCCTGGCAAACGCCGCACTGTTGGCGCACCCGGACCCGGCGGCCCGGGTAGCGCTCACTACGACGCCTCGGATGTGGCTATAGGGGTCGTCGTGGAGCAACGCATCGCCAGTTCTTGGCAGCCGCTCGCTTTTTTCAGCAGGGCTTTGCACGACAGTGAGCGTAAATACAGCGCGTTCGACAGAGAGTTGCTGGCTCTCCACATGGCCATACGCCACTTCCAGTTCTGGCTGGAAGGGCGAAGCTTCACTGCGTTCGTGGACCACAAGCCGCTAACGTATGCGATGGCCAAGGTTTTGGAACCATGGTTGGGCCGGCAGCAGAGACAGCTGGCCGCGATCTCGGAGTTTATGACCGATACTCAGCATGTGGCCGGTAAACTGAATGTGGTGGCGGACTGCCTCTCGCGCGCAGTAGTGGCCCCAGTCTGCGTAGGGACAGATTATACAGCCATGGCCGCAGAGCAGATTGGCGATTCGGACGTGTGCACGCTCCAGTCTGGAACAACAGGGTTAAGGCTGGAGAGCAGAGTACTGCAAGACAGCAGCCCCCCCCCCAATGTGTGACGTCTCCACGGGACGCCCGCGCCCGGTGGTCCCGGTTGCTTGGCGCCGCCGAGTGTTTGAGTCAGTTCACGCTCTGGCGCACCCAGGAGTGCGCGTGTCAGTCAAAATGGTGGGAGCGAAGTTCGTATGGCCAGGCCTGCGCAAACAAGTGAAAAAGTGGCCTGCAGCCTGCGTAGCGTGCCAACGAGCCAAAGTGCACAGACACACGAAGGCCCCTTTGGAGCCGTTTCGGATACCGGTTAAGAGGTTTGACCATGTTCATGTGGACCTCGTGGGCCCCCTCCCGCCATCGCAGGGTTCACACACCTTCAGACAGTGATGGACTGCACCACACGCTGGCCAGAAGCAGTCCCGCTAGCGGCAACCACGTCCGTGGACATGGCGTGCGCCTTTTTGACAATATGGGTGGCACGTTTTGGCATCCCGTCGGACATCACGTCCGATAGGGGCCCGCAGTTTGTTTCCGACCTCTGGTCCGCGATGGCCCGTAGCCTGGGTGTAGCAATTCATCGCACAACCGCGTACAACCCACAGGCCAATGGGTTATGCGAGCGTTTCCATAGGTTGCTGAAAGCAGCGCTCAGGGCTTCGCTTATGGATGCAAATTGGGTACACCGGGTGCCGTGGGTTCTGTTAGGGTTGCGTTCCGCACCAAAAGAGGATTTGGAGGCTTCCCCAGCGCAGCTTGTTTTTTCTCAGCCACCGCGGCTTCCCGGGGAATTTTTACCAGACAATCCTGTGCCGGACGACTGTCTGTCTCAGCGTTCGCAGCATAGCGCAGATACAGGCACGCTACCGGGCCCAGCCCACCACTGTTTTCCATGTGCTTTTGTGGCAAAAACTTTGAAGAATGCGGCGTTCGTGTTTGTCAGGCACGATGCCCACTGCCCCCCATTGCGCCCACCCTACGATGGCCCGTTCAGAGTGCTGGAACCAGGGGACAAACATTTTTTGTTAGATTTGGGGGGTCGTCGGGAGAAAATATGTATAGACAGACTTAAGCCCGCCTTTGTGGTGGCGGTCGAGCAAGTGATGTTGGCTCGGGCCCCTCGGCGTGGAAGACCCCCACTGAAAGCTCCCCAGGTAGAAAATTCAGCAGAGCAGCCACACAGGCAAGTAGAATGTCCCCCCCCCTCGCCATTGCCCACCCGCAGACAGACACACCCCCAAGAGCCCCCCACCGGCACAGCAGCGCCGCGGAGTCGAAGGTCCCTCGTTACAGCAGATATGGGAGGAGACTGAAGCCAAAAGGACGTGAGGGTTGAAACTCAGTGTGAGACTCTGGGGGGGGGGGGGGGGGGGGGGTAGGGAACCTACGCTGGGATAATCATCTCAGACTGGAAGCAGAGGGGAGGGGAATATTCCCTCTGCCGGTAGAGCGTGGGGGATTAAATTTGAAGACAGTACGTATTGTAATGTGTAAATGTATTGTGATGCAAGATTTCAGGCAACAGGGGGAAGGAATGGAGTGATATAAAAGGAGAGACCCTGGTGTATTAAAGAGAGTTTTTTTCTGTGTATGAATGCAGTGAGAGAGAGAAATAAAGTCATCTGTCATGCAGATCTCGTTCTTTTATTTGCACTCTCCACAGGGTCAAGATTAGGCTTTTTAATGAGGGGCTGGATCACAGCACGTTTAAGACTCGAAGGAACATCACCAGACATTAAAGAACAATTAATTATATCTGTAGCTATCATGTTTACAAGATTTAGGAAAAAAACTGGCCTCTGACCTTGAGCTCAAGGTCACCTAAATTTGAACTCATCCAAGATTTTTCTTAGATACACCTACGATATTGATTTGGACAGCCTACATCATTTCTTTTTCTAGTTATGGTGTTCACACGGTAGTTGTTGACACCAAAGCCGACGCCGAAGCCCATTCGTCTGGTGGCATGAAAGCAATGCAGCCCTTCACTGAACTGAATTTTTACCCCCTCAGTCTTTTAGAGACTGAGGGGTAAAAATCTGAAAATACAATGACATGCCTAATAAAGAATTACTTAATAATTCTGCAAGAAGCACTCATTTGAATGACATGTTGCACCAGTCTAACAACATTTGTGAAGAAGAGGGGGTCACAGTGTGGAGATGCTTTGTTGAAGGCGGTTTGGCTCACTGTATTTATCTAGTTTAATGAATGCTTAAAGAAGTCAATTTGTCAGCATATAGATGCATAAAAAAGGCATTAATCAAGCCATGATTATTCAGTTTGCCTCCATTTTCTTTAAAGATCCAAATACTTACTGACGGAGAGCAGTTTTCAACATTTCAATATATACTGTGGCCGAGCCAGATTATGATAAGCCCATCATCCATGAATATACAACAAAGTATACAACCCATAGTTGTAGGTAAGGATCCCAAGGTGAACCCATGTAGCAAGTATGGTGACCTTAGAGAGCTTTACACCTTCTATAGTAAGAGATCATAGGAAGTGCCAGCCTTGACCTTTGACCTTTTGACCCTAAACCTGTAGTCAGAGGTTATGGTCTCAGAGTGAACCTATGTGCCAGGTTTGGTGACCCTAGCTGTCTTTGTTGTTGAGATATATTTTATAAGTCATTTTGATGTTGACGTTTGACCTTGCCATCCCAAAACCACTGTCACACTTCAGTGTCACAGGGTGAACCTGTGTACCAGGTTTGGTGGCCCTAGCTTTATCCGTTGTACAGTAATAAGGCATAAGGAATGTTAACCTTGACTTTTGACCTTTTAACCCCAAACCCATAGTCAGAGGTCCGGATCCTAAGGTGAACCTGTGTACCAAGTTTGGTGACCATAACTTTTCTTGTTGTACAGTAATAAGGCATAAGGAATGTTAACCTTGACTACTGACACCAAACTCATAGTCAGAGGTCAGGATTCCAAAGTGAACTTGTGTACCAAGTTTGCCTAGCTTTACTCATTTTATAGTAATAGCAAATGTAGCATTTACCATTTACCACAGTGCAACTGCAATGTTAACTTTGAACTTTGACCTTTGACCCCTTGACTTCAAACCCATAGTTAGGTGAGGGTGTAAGTTGTCCAAGGTACATATTATAACTCCTGTATCGATTTGAAAAGCCTTCATCATTTCTTTCAGCAGTTATTGTGTTTAGAAGATTTAGGGAAAAATCTGACCTTTGACCTCAAGGTCATCCGAAGAGAGTGAAATTGCAATATGCGCATCAGAGTATCTCAAAGCATGGTACCAAGTTTCAAAACAAGTGGAACAAAACTGTAGGAGGAGTTGATTTTACAAGACAGTTACTGTCTATGAAGTGAGGTGAAATAGGAGGTCATAGGTCAGGGGCTGCAATTCCTGCAAAAATTATCCAATCAGAACCAAATTGCAATATGTGGATCCTCAGTATATATCAAACCACAATACCACGTTTCAAAACAATTGGACCAAAACTGTAGGAGAAGTTGATTTCACAAAAGTGGGACAGAATGACCCATAACAGAGTCCCCCTCCGGTCTTCATCCAAAGGGCTCTTCAGCCCCTTTGGGCTTCGACCAGCGGGGGATAAAAAGCATACGGTGATGTCTGATTAATATTCATGATTTGAAGAAAAAGTATCAACCGTTCTAAATCTCATCTCATCTATTAACGGCCTCAGCCAAAGACAGGTCAAAGATCACCCCAATGACACCAAAACTCATTAAGCTAAATGTCAGAACTGTCTCACACGTAGACACAGCGGTGCTAAACTGGGTGGGTGGCAAGGAGAGAGAGAGAGAGAGAGCTGAAATGTGTGCGTGTGTGAACCCAACTGTGTAATTCTGAGAGTGATTGGAGCAGTTTACACACCTGACATTCGATAAGGCACACAGCCACACAAGCAGCAGAACAGACCACACCTGCTTACCTTGGCAGCAAGATCACTTTTACTCATCTACCATTGCCATACTTCATTACCCTCTCCCTCTGTTTTTCTGACACTTTCTCACCGCTCATCTTTTTCCGTTTCACCACCAACCTTCTCTCGCTTAATCAGTTATACTCACGATTGCTTTTTGATTTACTCCGTGTTTCTAGTTCTGTTGCTGGAGTTTCTTTTTCTGTTTGGATTTCATATTTACAGTTATATAACAGTTAGGTCCAACCAAGCAATCTGATTGGACAACAGCAGTTCCAGGAGTAACTATATATTACCTGAAAATCACACTCATTTCACAGAAAATGTATCACTCTGCTTCAGTAGTGTTCTAATCTTTAAGTTACACAACATAACAAAAATATTTTTTTTGTAAGTTGTCTGTGTTTTTTCAACTGATTTAATGTAATATTGCACTGCTAAATTCAATTCAATTCAATTCAATTCAACTTTATTTATATAGCGCCATTTCACAACAACAGTCATCTCATAGCACTATCAACTGTAGGGAGGACCCCCACAGTTGCAGAAAGACCCCAGCAATCAGGCGATCCCCTGTGAGCAAGCACTTGGCGACGGTGGAGAGGAAAAACTCCCTTTTAACAGGAAGAAACCTCCAGCAGAACCAGGCTCAGGGAGGGGCAGTCATCTGCTGCGACTGGCTGGGGGGTGAGGGGATAGAGAAGAAGAAAAGAACAGACATGTAGAGAGCAAACAGCACGATGGGGACTCAATCTATGGGAGAGAACAAACAAATGTTAATGACCAGCAAAAAAAAAATATTTCATAGAGAGTGAGGAAAGGAGTGAGGCCCAGTGCATTACTGGAGGTCCCCCGGCTGACTAAACCTATTAGCAGCATAACTAAGGGAGGGTTCAGAAAACACATGATCCCTCCCTAATTGTAGGCTATATCAAAAAGGTAGGTTTTAGCCCTATTCTTAAAAACAGAGATCGAGTCTGACTCCCGAATCCAGATTGGCAGCTGATTCCACAGGAGAGGAGCTTGATAACTGAAGGCTCTGCCTCCCATTGTACTTTTGGAGATTCTAGGTATTACAAGTAAACCTGCATTTTGGGAGCGTAGTGCTCTGTTAGGATGATACGGTAGTATCAGATCTTTTAAATAAAAAGGAGCCTGATTGTTTAGAGCTTTGTAAGTAAGAAGAAGGATTTTAAACTTAATTCTAAACTCTATGGGAAGCCAATGAAGGGAGGCCAGAACCGGAGAGATATGATCTCTCTTTCTAGTACCTGTTAAAACTCTTGCTGCAGCATTTTGGATCAGCTGAAGACTTTTTAAAGATGTTTTAGGACAACCTGATAATAAAGAATTACAATAATCTAATCTCGAGCTAACAAAAGCGTGGATCAGCTTCTCAGCATCACTCTGAGACAAGATGCTCCTAATCTTGGCAATATTACGCAAATGATAGAAGGCAGTCTTAGAAACAAATTTAATATGTGAATTGAAGGACAAATCCTGATCAAAAATAACTCCAAGGTTCCTCACAGAGCTATAAATTTTTATAAATCCAAAAATGACATCCGTTTCTCTCGATCAGGTCAGGTTTTTATGTTAAGTTATAAGCAGTTGTACAGCAGTTGTACAGTTGTACTGTAAATTGAATAGTAGACAATGATAAAGGTAAGTACATGTAAATTGAATGTTATGTCATCATTGTTCAAAATTCAGAGAATTTCAAGAAATAAAAAAGAATTTTGCATCATATAAAGCGAAAATACCCGTACATGTAAACAAAAATGTAAGAAAACATGTGGCCATAGTTCAAAAAGTTGACCTGATTGAGCAAAACCAGTGTAATTTTTGGATTCAACACATCAAAATTGCCCTAAATCAGCTAAAAAAAACTTAGACAATAAATTTTGTGTTGACCAGTGTTATCAATAATACCAGTGCCTTCTTATAATATGTGAGAATTGTACTACATTTTTGGATAGCTTAATTTCCACAGTGAGGTTTTCTTTTGAAAAGAGACAGTCCTAAAGGTCTCGCCCTTGTATACAGCTCGCTCGTCAAAACAGACAAACTAGAGTTGGGTTTATTGTCTCAACTAGCAAACCGTAATACCATTGTGGTGATGGACTCTCTTTCCTCTGAAAATGCCAAGAAAAAGTGAGCAAAATGTTTGAAAAGTAACAAGGAAATGCACCAAAGCTATATTACTGACCTGCTAATTAGCCACTGGCGTAAGTCATATGACCCACAGACTCTACTCAACAGGTGAACAGTGTGTACATTAACTGTACATTAACATTTCGTTACACATATTTAAAATAACAATAGGCCTATTCTTTTCTGTATCAGGCTCACTGAGGTGCTTAGCAAGAGTTAACTGGGTATATTTAGATGGGACTATTTTTTCGGTGTCACAAAATAACTGGTTGAACAAAACAAAAATAATATACCAATCATGATGTGCTCCTCAGGCCCAAAGGTGGTCATCAAGTTCTCCTCAGAATTTGTTTCTGTCCTCGTTGGTGTAGTTGGGCTGAAGAGCATAGCACGAGAACACTCTGAGGTCCATGGTGCCAGTGTCAGTCCTGATAGACCAACGATCAGACACGCAGATGACTTTCACAACATCATCTTTTAGTTTCATTGACTACAATCCCTTTGCCATTCTGCTTTAAGTTCTTGTTGGTGTAAAAGAGTTTGACTCTCTCACTGATGTCCCTGGCCTTTGCTCCCTTCCCCTTCATTTCTTGGACATATGCAACATTGATGCAATGATTTCTCAAGAGTTCAGCCAATTCACAGCTTCTTCCGGTCAGCGTGCCAATGTTGAACATACTGAATCATAGATAGGCTGACTTCTTTGGTCCACTTCGCCCATAAGCGGGTTACCCTTACTGACTTCTCATGTTGTTTGGGTGAGGGCAATGTGGATCAGTTATGGGGAATGCCCTAGCTCTTCTCAAAACCAAGATTTGATCAGACATTACCATAAGATGGGACCGAAGATACTCCAGCCAGCGCATCGCCCCACCTGTAGCTGAAGGCTCTCACTGTTCACTGAGGTTCTGGGGAGCCTCGTTACCAGCCATCATCATGAGGAGTTGATGATGGGTCTTTGACGAAATCAAATCAAGTGTGACAGACACAATTAGAAACAGCTTGAGTATACCTCATTGGAGTCTTCAGCCTATCACCAAAAAGGACATGTTTCACTTCCCACCCATGCCTGCCTAAACCTGCCTAGAACTTCAACAAGTTGGAACAAAAGAAATTAACTTCAGCAAGTCAGTATCCAACCAAATAGGGCAGGGATAGACAACTGGCGGCCCGCCGGCCACATGCAGCCCTCGTTCCTCATCCTCATCCTGGAATACCCTTGGTGCAAAGCCCAAGAATAAATCATCACACAGGGTGAAGGGAGGACAAGCAACAGCCCAACTTGGTGAGATATGTGATGCGAATGGATGGCCTGCATTACCGTGTAGACCACGAGCATCTTCAACCCCAACTGTCAGCAAGACACAACCGTGGATAGCTGTCAAAGGAAAGCCTAAAAACAAACCTCCTCCACAACAGCCAAACATGCCACTTCAGAACAGATTTGTGCCGCTACTGCAGGACCCTGGACCTCCATGTGATGACCTGGATAAAATCTCCTCCACACGCACCAAGGTAAATCAGAACAACTCAGAAGGTAAAAGCCTACAGACAAAGCTAACAGCTGGGCCTGAAACTCTGATTGTTGGTGACTCTGCCGTGAGAGATGTGAGAAACGTATGTGGTAAGCACACAGAAATAATGTGGTTTCCCAGGGATATGGTGTGTGATGTGACAGACAAAATTCTGCATATCATGGCTGATTATCCCACAGTGAAGAATCTCATATTACATGTAGGCTCAAATGATGTTGTGAAACAGCAGTCTGAGGTGCTGAAACAGGACTTTAAGGAACTGCTGAATCTAGTCAGCTGTCTGAATGCTGAAGTGTTTATTAGTGGCACACTACCAACGGTCAGAGGAGGAGTTGAGAGATTCAGCAGACTGTTCAATTTAAATGGATGGCTATCAGAAGCTTGTACAAACAAATCACTTCATTTTATTGACAACTTCAACTTTTTCTGGGACCGCAGACACTTTTTTAAGGGAGGTGGACTCAGCCTCAGCAGGTCAGGCATGAGGCTGTTTACTTCCAGTCTGTTCTATTTTCTGGGTTGCCATTCTGCTCCCCAGGACAAGGACAAGAGACAAGAGGAACCAAAACAACAGGATAAGATACAACCCAGAAGAAACTGTGAGATAAAGCCGCCTCAGCCCCCGCCTGTGCAGACCCATCCTTCACCAAAAGTCACCAGTAAGGATACACCCCCGCTACCACTGCATACCCCCTCCTCCTCAGCTTCCTCTTCCCCATCCTTCCCACTCCTTGACTTCACTGACCAGATGAAGGAGCTGGTCACTGTGGCCACAAAACTGACCCCATGCCCTAGTCCAATTTTCTCACCCCGAATCCTCCCACTTCACCCCCCCCATCTCCCCCTCCAGCAATTCTCCAGCAAGCTCTGACACAACTCACAAAACCCCGACGCCCACCCCCACAGCTGAAGCCCCGGCACCCACCACCACCCCCACCCTCACAGATGAACCAAAATCCACAGCCTGATAACAACACAACCTGGGTTTGACGTAAAGGGCCCAGGCTTCAATACCACTGGTACTCATAGCTCTTTCCAAGACAAGCCGGGGCCCGGTATGGAAGTAGTTTCCTTAATTCCTGTTTTAATAAGTAGCAGAAAAAGGTTGGTAAATTTACAGAGAAACAAAATCCATCCTACACATCCTGTAAATTTATTAAATCTAGTGTTCATTTCTCACCAGTCACAGCCTAAACAAAATAAAAATTTGACAGATGATGTTGTCAACATATTGAAACTATCTTTATTAAATCGCACAAGTAGGTTCATTTTGTCTTCTTTTAATTATTTACATTTTGTTCTTATTAAAGACAAAAATAGAAAGGAGATGTTTTCGACTGTTCACTGCAGCCTTCGTCAGAAGTGTCAGCTGATTGCTGCGAGGTGGTCGGAGAGCAACAGACACAAACACTGGATCAAGGAGGCCATAGAAATCAGGAAGCGGGGAAAAGCTAGCATGAACCAGGATGAGGGGGCCTTTATGCTTTCCCACACCTGGGACTACATTCTCCAGAGACCATAGGATGGTGGAAAGCGGGGCCGGCTTGGTGGATCTAACAGGTCTGCTGGGCTGGCTCAGCCTATGAAAGTCAGCTGATAAAATGACACCTCGCAGCAATCAGCTGACACTTCTGACGAAGGCTGCAGTGAACAGTCAAAACATGTAAAGAAGGTAAAAAACATCTCCTTTCTATTTTTGTCTTTAATAAGAACAAAAGGTAACTAGCTTTATTAAATATTAGGTCTTTCGCAGGAAAAACATTTTTAATTAATGATCTCATTATAAAACACAAACTGTATTTTATATTTTTAACAGAAACCTGGTTAGACCAAGACAACAGTGGATCTCTTCTTATCGAAGCAGCTCCTCCCAACTACAGCTTTATAAGTGAACCCAGGCTGCATAAGAAAGGAGGAGGAGTAGCTGTTTTGTTTAATGATTCCCTCCAATGCAAGCAGATGTCCTATGATAAGTTTACTTCATTTGAGTATGTGGCTCTTCAGCTGAATTCCTCCTCCCGTGTGTTGTTTTTCAGTGCTTACAGACCACCTAAATACCATGCAACCTTTTTTGAAGATTTTACAAAGCTGCTGTCTATTATCTGTGTTGACTTTGTGTAGTTATTGTTGGTGATTTTAACATTCATGTTGACAACCCTCAGGACAGAGGGACCAAAGAATTGTGTTGTGTCCTTGATAACTTTGGACTGACTCAGCATGTAACAGAAAAAACACACAACAGAGGACACAGTCTGGACTTGGTCATCTCCAAAGGTCTGAACATCTCTAAGGTTATGGTGATGGACGTTGCTCTGTTCGACCATTCTCGTGTTTTCTTTGGCAGTGGTATTAATGTCAACAATGGTACATCAGTGATAATACCAGTGAAACATTCATCCAAGCTTTCTCTTCCTCACCCCACCCCACCCCACCTTCACCTTCAGTAAATGAGCTTGTGGAAAATTTCAATGGTAAAATTACAGCTATATCAATGCTATTGCTCCCATCAAGATGAAGGTCGTCACTATTAAAAAGAAACCTCCATGGAGAAATGCCAAACTAGTAAGAGCTGAAAAAAGAGAGTGTCAAAAAGCTGAATGCAGGTGGTGAAAAACTAAATTACAGATTCATTATGAAATCTATAATGAGAGATTGAGCATTTATAATTTGGATGTGAGAAATGCAAGGCAAGCATATTTTTCTGACATCATTGCTAAAAATAACAATAATGCATGCACCTTGTTCAGTACTGTTGACAGGCTAACAAGTCCCCCTGTGTCAGTAGCTCCTGAACTTCTTTCCAACTGTGCCTGCAATGACTTTGCCTTTTTCTTTACTGACAAAATTCAGAAAATTAGACAATCAGTCACTGCTCATATGCCAGGTGCTGGACTTGTGTTTCCTCTGTATCCACGTAGAGAAGATGCAAACACCATGACAAATTTTTTTCCAATCAATCATAAAATCTTGATTGACATCATACACTACCTAAAATCCACTACCTGCTGCCTTGATACCCACCCAACAGGGTTTTTTTTTTTAAATGTTTCATATTGCATGGCGTCAAATCTACTACAGATCATAAATATGTATCTGCATTCAGGTGTCTTCCCTCAGTGCTTAAAAGCAGCTGTTATCAAGCCACTTCTAAAAAAGAGCAGCCTAGACACCTCACTCATGAACAGCAATAGGCCCATATCAAACCTCCCCTTTCTTAGTAAAATAATAGAAAAAGCTCTTTTTCAACAATTGTACAACTTCCTGACATTAAATAACTGTTTTGATGTCTTCTAGTCAGGTTTTTGGCCACACCACAGCATTAAGACAGCTCTATTTAGGGTCCTTAATGACATCCACTTCAATACAGATAATGGCAACATTTCAGTCTTGGTTCTACTGGACTTCAGTGCTGCATTCGACACGGTCGACCATAACATCTTACTAGACCAGCTAAAAAACTGGGTGGGACCTTCTGGTACAGCACTTAGCTAGCTTGAGTCCTATTTAAAAGACTGGGACTATTTTGTGTCAATAGGTAACTACAAATGCGAGCAAACAAAAATAACCTGTGGAGTTCCCCAAGGTTCCATTTTGGGACCTTTGCTTTTCAACATCTATATGCTCCCACTAGCTCAAATCATAAAAACCAACAAAATATATTTCCATAGTTATGCAGATGATACATAAATCTACATAACTGTCTCACCAGGAGGCTATGGTCCAATTAAAACTCTGATCAAATGCATTGGTCAAATTAAAGAGTGGATGTGCCAGAACTTTCTTCAGTTAAATTAAGACAAAACCGAAATAATAGTTTTTGGAGCCAAAGAAGAAAGACTCAAAGTTAGCACTCAGCTGCAATCAATGATGCTAAAAACCAACAGCCTAGCCAGAAATTTGGGTGTGGTTCTGGACTCAGACCTGAATTTTAACAGCCACATTAAGACAGTAGTGAAATCAGCCTATTATAACTTAAAGAACATAGTGAGGATTAGCGGTCTGATGTCTCAGCAGGATCTAGAAAAACTTGTCCATGCATTTATCTTCAGTAAACTGGACTACTATAATGCTGTCCTCACAGGTCTCCCTAAAAAGTCCATCAGACAGCTGCAGTTGGTTCAGACTGCTGCAGCTCAAGTCCTCACTAAGACCAAGAAAGTAGCTCATATAACTCCAGTTCTCAAATCTTTACACTGGTTTCCTGTCTGTCAAATAATAGACTTCAAAATACTGCTGTTGGTTTATAAAGCTCTGAATGGTATAGGGCCCAAATACATTTCAGATCTGCTAGTCCATTATGAACCACCCAGAGCCCTCCGACCATCGGGGTCAGGCCTACTATCTGTGCCCAGAGTTAGAACAAAACATGGTGAGGCAGCATTTAGTTTTTATGCCCCTCACATATGGAACAAACTCCAAGAAAGCATCAGGGCTGCTGAAACTCTCAGCTCCTTTAAATCCAGTTTAAAAACTCTCCTATTTGCCATGGCCTTTCAGTAGAAAAATTGTTAATCTCCTACAATGCACTGTAAATTTTTATTTCTGTCGTATTCTATTTTAGCCTGCTTTTGTTTTTCTTTAATTTACTTCTGAGTTTGCTTTTTAATTCTTATGTATTCCTTTTGCAACTTGTTCTAATGCTTTAATGTTTTATGTAAAGCACTTTGAATTGTCTTGTACAGGAAATGTGCAATACAAATAAACTTGCCTTGCCTTGCCTTCTGTGTGGCCTGTCAGTCCATTTCCAACTAGAAAAGCACTCAGAGAGCGCAGACCTCTGCCAAGCGCCACAGTTCCCTCCATACAGTGTTTGTGTGTACGTTTTCAGATTCCTTGACCATGAAACATATGACTAGCAATTGGATTGACAATGATAGGATTAGTGGTTCAGTAGTTATTGACGAAAATCGCATTTTCCGTAATGGCGGTTTTCTTCTGGACGGTGATCCGGATCACCACCAAAATCTAATCATCTGTAGGATACCCCATTTCTGACAATCTGTGAAAATTTCATGAAAATCAGTCCATAACTTTTTGAGTTATGTTGCTAACAAACAAACAAACAGACAGACAGACAGACAGACAAACCAACGCCGATGAAAACATAACCTCCTTGGCGGAGGTAAAAATCAATTATTTATTCATGTCATGTTTGACCGTAAATGGAACTGCATTCTTAAATGCAATTACAGTGTCCACCAACAGAGGGAGCTCTAATCGAAACCTAGGTGCCACTCTGTGCCAGTGGTCAAGCGAGAGTGAGGGAGTGGTGTGCACTAGAGTCTGTGTTGTAGGTATGTGTTGCATGCTGAGACCTGAAAGAATAGAGCTGGGGATTGGATCAGGAGTAAAGTTAACATTAACAGGCTGTAAACAGCAGTAAATGTAAAAGGTAGGCTGCTTTTAAACAACAATAAATGCTATAGCTCTTCAGAAGTGATGGGCAGGTGACGCCTCAATGAAGCTCTGAGGCTTTCCTTCAAATTGTGCTGAAAAAGATTCAAAGCTTCAAGGCTTCATTCTAAGAACAGTGATATCTGGTGGCCAACCAAAGCCATAACAACCTATTAAGAGCATGACTGAAGCACTGACACTGTTTCAATCCCATGCCAGCAATAAAAGTTCAGAGAATACTGTGTGATTATTTTAATCTGCTGATGTTTGTGTTCATTTATACTAGTGGGTCTTAAGCTTTTTTTAATTCCCCATTTTGGGGAGGCAGATGATTACCAAGCCCACCCACACCGACACTCACACCCACCCACCCACACACACACACACACACACACACACACACACAGACACACACACAGACACACACACACACACACACACAGGTCTTTCTCTGTCCCGCCACACCCACAATGAATCCGAGAACAAGCTAAGCCTCATCATATTTGCTTTTCTTCTTGGCTTTTTTGTTAATTATCATCAGGGATTTCTCTGTCCATCATTTTGGTGGAGAAAGGTTTAAAAATTAGGTCATGATATAATTTTATTAGGAATTTTAATTCTAATATGCTAAGTTTTGAAATGATAGATTTTAATTTCATTTGCATTTTCAGTTTTAACTGTGAAATGTAAATCTATCCCTTGAGAAAAAGAAAAAAAAATTGTGGCCCTCACGACCACCAAATTTGCCCATTCCTAAAATAGGGCATACAGAACCACAACCCTCCTTCTAATTTACTTCTTAGTTATGGTACTGAAGAATGCTGAGGGATTGAGGTGTGGGTGGGCCATTTGCTTATGTCTGTATGCATTCTCTAACTCAAGAATTAAAGAAACTAGGGTCACCATACCTTGTACATAGGTTGGCTTTGAGGATGAGTGCCTGTAGCTATGTTTTTGTTGTCAAAAGGTCAAACAAAGTCATTAAAGCTCAGAATCAGATTTGGACTACAGTCTCTTTATTGTAAGAGCTAAGACTGACAAATTTGGTATACAGGTTGACCTTGAGACCCTTACTTGTGGCTACAGTTTTGGGGTCAAAGTCAAAGTCATACGGTTGTCAGCCTAGAATGAAATGATGGAAATGCAGCATGTCTGCCCATGTCTTATGAAATACAAGAAAGAGATGTGGGAGCTACTCAGATGTGTTGCTAGAGGATACAAAGGGGTTGGCCTTTTCAAGAAAGAGAAGACAAACTGATTCATTGTCATTCATTCTGAATGGGTACACTGAAGACAAAATTCCCCACAGAGAAGGTCACTCAGGTAAAAAAAAAAAAAAAAAAAAAAAGCAACGGAAATATATCAAAATCTCAGTCCTAATGTGGAAAAATGAAGGTTCAAATCTACTGGAAGAATATGACATTTTCATTTTTTTAGCATGCTAACTTAAGCAATGATGCTGACCTTCAGAGTTTTTGGAAGTTTGCATCTTTACTGTTTGTTGTGGAGAAAATATCCCTTTGCTCTTCTTGCAAGGTATATCAAAAATAATGGATAAGAATGGTTCTGGAGTGGAAACTTCAGCAAAATCTATCACTACAACACTCTACAGTGTGTTCAGGACTGATGTATATACTGTATATGTGTGGCGGTTCGTTTTAACCCCACAACAGACTAAGGACACTCAGCCCTCTTTTCTCTGTTTTCCTGCTACACTACTGAGAAGCAATGTGCCATTCATGTATTTGTGATGCAAACATGCATGTGTTGTGATGTAATGCGCCATTCTATATAGTGTGCATATGGCTTGTCCTTACTGTGCTTTTTCTGAGCATCTTAGATGTGCTTTGGTGTATTAATGTCTACAGGTAGACGAGTTTCTTCTGTCTCACCTATGTGATGTTAATCGATGCCTTTCATCCTTTGTATTCATGCATTTTGCCCTTACTGTGACCTAGAGACTCAGATCAATATGTAGATGTGCTTGTTAGCCTCTTTGTCTGACACTTGGAGCGAGGTCTAGCTAATCTGCCCATTGTGATGTATGTCTTACAAATGCAAATACCTCCTGCCTGTTCTGTTGTCCCTTTGATCATTCTAGACTGTGGGGTACGTCTCTTTGATGTATTGTTATGATCAAGTATTTAAGGTGCAACTCTGTAACATTCTCTCTCTTACTCTTCTTCTCTCACTCTGATCCTGCAACTGGTAGACACACACGTGTCCTCCTCTCCTTCTCTGAGAGCTTAGGGATCCCGCTCCGGGCTGCTCCACTATGCACCGGAGAGGGGATCCCGTGAAGGCGACATGATATAATAAAACCTGCTTAAAACCACAGCACTGCTGCTTATTATATCATGTCGCCTCACTGGTGACCCCTCCAACACGCACACGTTTTGTGCGAAAGCAACCTTCCGAGCTGGACAGCCACACAGCTGCGTTGGTGGCCCCTTGAAGACGCACACGTTTTGTGCAACGCAGCCTTCTGTTTTGGATGGCCACGCTGGCGAACCGACGCTGAAAAAAACGAGCGGCCAGCGAACGCAACACCCGGGCATGAATGCTCCGTCGCCTGAGATCTGCACAACCACGCTGGACCGGCCGCTCTCACTGAGAGCGCACGCACCTCGTCCTCTCTCCACGACGGCAACCTCCAGGGCCGACGGGGAGTGCAGCGCGTGGAACTGAACGCACCATGGCCGCACGAGCGACAACGATCGTCCACTTCCTCACACCGCGCCAACGCAGCTGCATGAGCCTGAGGAACAAAAGATCGTCTATTCCCTCCCGCCGCTCCAACGCCTCTGCACGGGCCTGAGGGACTAAAGATCGTCTATTTCCTCTCAACGCTCCAACGCACCATGGCCAAATCTACAGCAACAGCTCAACCTGGATTTTATTGGCGCCGTCTGCGCTGATCTCCGCCAAGTTTCTGCACCCTGACTCACCACTCCAGCGGCCCACCCACGCACTGAACCCCCGCGCACGCACCGGGGAGTTACAAGGATGGCGCATCACGCATGGGACAAGTAACGGCTCCACAGACTGCCTTCCTCCTTCGCCGCTGCCTTTCAGGGCTGCTCGCTCACCTGAGGTACGCATACAGCATACTGGAAGGATTTGTTAACAGTCTCAGCCACGCCACAGACCGCCATCGTCCTCCGCCGCTGCCCTCAGAACCTTCAGGGTTGCTCGTTCACCTGAAGCAAGCACGCAGCTCGCCACTGGATTTTTTAATGGTCTTAGCCACGGCACAATGGGATTTCAGCCGTCAGCTGTTCCCGGGAGCTTTGGGGTTGCTTCAGCACCCAAAACCAACAGTCCCCCTGCTTTGTTTACTTTCTCTCTTACAGCCGCTCCTGCTTTTCTTCATGGCCACGAGAGGAGTCAGAGACTAATTTTTCTTCTTGTGGACCGCTGCACGTTCAACGGGACCAGCCCTTCGACATTGCGGACCCACAAGCAATTTTTGCGCGGCTCAGGACGATTTCACAGCTCCTGCCGGCACTTACTACCCCTCCCCTCCCTCCCCCTCCGCCTGCAGCGAGCTTCTCCCACAGCTCGCTCACACAGATGGATTATCGAGGTCGCGACCCCCTGCCGCGTCCTCTGGGGGGGAGCGTGTGTGGCGGTTCGTTTTAACCCCACAACAGACTAAGGACACTCAGCCCTCTTTTCTCTGTTTTCCTGCTACACTACTGAGAAGCAATGTGCCATTCATGTATTTGTGATGCAAACATGCATGTGTTGTGATGTAATGCGCCATTCTATATAGTGTGCATATGGCTTGTCCTTACTGTGCTTTTTCTGAGCATCTTAGATGTGCTTTGGTGTATTAATGTCTACAGGTAGACGAGTTTCTTCTGTCTCACCTATGTGATGTTAATCGATGCCTTTCATCCTTTGTATTCATGCATTTTGCCCTTACTGTGACCTAGAGACTCAGATCAATATGTAGATGTGCTTGTTAGCCTCTTTGTCTGACACTTGGAGCGAGGTCTAGCTAATCTGCCCATTGTGATGTATGTCTTACAAATGCAAATACCTCCTGCCTGTTCTGTTGTCCCTTTGATCATTCTAGACTGTGGGGTACGTCTCTTTGATGTATTGTTATGATCAAGTATTTAAGGTGCAACTCTGTAACATTCTCTCTCTTACTCTTCTTCTCTCACTCTGATCCTGCAACTGGTAGACACACACGTGTCCTCCTCTCCTTCTCTGAGAGCTTAGGGATCCCGCTCCGGGCTGCTCCACTATGCACCGGAGAGGGGATCCCGTGAAGGCGACATGATATAATAAAACCTGCTTAAAACCACAGCACTGGCTGCTTATTTTTCCATGCCGCCTCATATGATTCATTCTTGTGGTGAAAGTGTTTGAAATATCTAAAACCAATTTGTTTCCATTACTAAATGAGGGAAGAATAGTAACTGGACACTTTGTTCCTACAACAGCTGAGAACATCTTGAAGAACAAGCCTGTTTATTTTCACCAGCATGTCTCCAGCAGAAACTGATGCCCAGTAATTAGAAGCATCTTATGTCTCCTACTTCACTCAAAAAGAAATATACTGTACACACATTTTCACTTTCTAAACTTTTTAGCAATGAAAACTGAAATCCAAATAAAAGCTAACCGACACACAAACATTTATACACAAATGGCATTTTTTCAAACTCTAGCAAAAAAGTAATGATGAGATAACTTAAAAAAATCACATTAGTTTTATTAAATTTAAGCATAACTGGACTGTGTTGTAAAAGGAAAAGCAATGTCCCCATGTTAAGAGTGTGGGCTTTGTATTTCAGTTAAAAAGTAGAAGGCGAGAAAGTGCAGAGAGCGAACATTATTCCCCCTCAGCTGTGGTCCATGTCTGAACTTAGTCAAGTGTGAATGTGGCAAACACACAATGCTTTTACAAAAGAAATCTGGCCAGTTGCTGAAAGGTGTGTATGGCTTGGCTTTGAAAAACTGTAAAGAAATAAAGTGACATGGGTCAGCCTGAGTGGAATACATGATGGAAAATGATCAATAAGCGAGAGACAATGAGCTCTGCGAGTGAGACACTAAGGAGCAAAGAGGTTAAAGACAACAAAATCCCCTGAGATAAGTTGGGACATGGAGAAAGAGACCGGGGGGTAAGGTGACGCAGATTTGATCTCTAGGGGAAGGGATTCACTGACGAATGGAGAGAAAAGAAGATCAAAAATGAGCCAACAGTGCTCTAGATAAGTAAGTGTTCTCAGCAAGGTTACAAAAGAGTAATAATGTTAAAGGCGAAAAAGTGAGTTGAGCAGAGAGAGAGAGAAATGGGGGAATGATGTCAGGAGGAAAGTGTTACAGAAAAACAAAGGCTGTATATTCTGCCGATTCCTCCTGGTCTCACCTCATCACTTTTTATTGCTTCACACATAAACGTGTTATCCCTCATATTCAGCACTGCAGACATTGTAATATCACCTGCTGAGGTAATACAGCACCAAGGAAACATTACTCTCTCTCACACAGTCTCTCTTATTTCTGTTTATCTTAATCACTGTGGTGGCCTTTTGGTATTTGGCACCCTCATCCTCTCTTTTTCAACTTTTCCAACCTCCTCTCTATCATTTCTCTTTTTTGTTAGCACTGCTTGGCTTTCTGAGCTTCTACACTCAAAGACCTCTGTATCACAGACAAGTGATTTAACTTACTTCCAAAAGCAATGCTGCAGTGATGTGGAGATTGCTGCAGTGATGTGGAGTGAATCACTAGGCAACGGAAGCGTGGCTGCCAATCCGCACCAACAGCCTCTCCAACCACATTTATTCACATTCATACACTAGTGTCATAGACACTGGAGGCAAGGTGGGAAAATTGTGTTGCCTAAGGACACAGCAGCAGGGTGGGGGGATTCAAACTGCCAACCCTCCGGTTATCGAATTTTTACTAGGCAAAGCATTTGATGAATAATGCCTAACCGTCAATCTGCAGTTTTATCCCAGCCTGACAGGTAGCGCACATGCTCTGATGTGCCCGTTTTGTCCACTGCCTACATGAAAAATAAGAAAAATCAAGAACCATGTGCACTTTAGCAATGACAATGGTGACTGCATGAAGGCAAGAAAAGAAACTCCTGTGCTTGCCACTTTTAGCGTTAATCATCTTTTCTTTTTGGTTCTCTGGTCTCATCACATTTCTTTTTAATTCTTCATCATATTCTTTCTCTTCGTCTTTGTATGCTGTGTTGGTGGCACCATCGGGGCGTTGGACGGGGGGGGGGGGGTACTTTTTACCCAGGGCCCACTGCAGTTAGGCACCCACAAAAAGCCTGGAATGAAAACATTTTTCTGTGTTTCATTCTTTTAATTTTTAATCAATTAATGTCATAGTAGACATTGAGAGACTGGATTTTGCATTAACAGTAATGATGGCTGTTGCCCTTTAAAAATTTGCAAAAGAGTTTAGTCCACACACCTGCACCTGGTTGATTCAACTGCAGCACCAGTCACAGCAACCTGAAGTTTATTTTATTTATTTAGCGAATGCAAAGTCCTCAAGCCAAGCAGTTGCCTCCTGGTTTGCTGTATGGAGGGTGTGTAATCCTCCTTCCAGTCTTTGGAGCGGGCAAGCCTCTATGATGTGTTCCATTGTTTGCTCCTCTCCACATGCGCACAGTGGGCTAGGGCTACTGCCCCATCTGTGAAGGCTGGCCAAGCAGGGGCCATGTCCAGTCCTGAAGCGATTGAGTGTAGACCACTGTCTCCTTGGGAGGTTGGTGCCCGGGACCTGTTGGTTGGGGTTTGTCACCAGGTGTTTGTTTGAGACCTCCTTGGTCTCCCATTCCTCTTGCCAAGCTGTCTGGATGGTGAAATCAGCTGGGGGAGGGTTTTTCCAAATTGGCCGTCTGGATGAAAGTCGAGCAGTGGGTGGGGTGTAGATATCTGCACGGATTGGTAAGTGAGGAGAGTCTCTGGCTTTTTGAAGCATCCTTTGAGTTAGTGCTGCTCGCCGGATGTGTGGGGGGGCTATGTTTGACAGTACAGGGAGCCAGGGGAGTGGTGTTGAGCGGATTGTTCCAGTTATGGTTCTCATGGTTGTGTTGAGCTGGGTGTCTACGTGGTGTGTGTAGGATGACCTGGACCAGACAGGGGCACAATATTCTGCTACAGAGTATGAAAGGGCCAGTGCTGAGGTGCGCAGGGTGGAGACTGCCGCCCCCCATTTTGCACCAGCGAGCTTGCACCTCACCTGAAGTCTATTCCTGCAGCATGTCTGTTTCCTCAGTCAGGTTAGTGCAATATTACCCTAAACCTCACCTTTTATATTTATTTATTGCTTTGTGAAAGTACAAAGTAGGTAATTTGCTATTTTTTAACAAGGGGGTTGTGGGTGATATTCATAGTTAGCACTTGGTAGAACTACAAAGATATAAACGTAGTTTCAGTACAAATTTGCAAGAATAAAGGGGCAAAAATGTGATAAAATATGGTAATTTACAACTTAAAAAGTCACATATTTACTATAAGCAAGTCCCAAATTTATGAGAAAAACATCCAATTTTCGTGAGAAAAACCAAAGCTTCCAAAAGGCGACCCCCCCAAACACACACATCTCTAAGAAAAAAAACCCCTGAAATTTACAACAGTGAAGTCACAATGTAGTGTCCGAATAATAAGGAGGCAAGGTGACGTTTTATATGGTTTAATAACAAGAACTATTACACACTCAGGGGAGACCTGAGTACAGGAGTGTAGCAAGGAGACCTGCATCAGGCTTTTATATCCCAGGTGATGTCCCCCCCACCGAAGGCAGGGCATCACCCCTCCCAGCCTAGGGCACCGCCATACTACTATATTATATTATATTATATTACTATCCTACATCCTCCCCCTTGAAAAAAATTGCAAGCACACAAATTACCCAACCAAATAATTTACACCCGAATCATACACTAATACAGGGAAGAATAGGCCTATCCATTCACACCACACTGGCTCAGCGGAGCTCCCGCAATGTAAACACAGTAGTCTCTGAAATAAAATGAGCCACACACCAAAATAAAGTAATCCCTCCTAAACTAAACACATAACAAATGCAGACATAGACGATGGCATTACCCAGTCTCATAAACTCATAGGATACATAAACACGTAAACAGAGAACTCCCCCCCCCCCAAAAAAAAACACAATTTCACACTATAGGGCATTAATCAAACCACTCACACACAGGTGTTACTGCACCTCACACTCAACCCCATTCACCCCACAACAATCACTCAACAGCAGTGGTCATGTGCACTAAATACCTAAATCACCCTGTCATAGACACACATGTTTCCCTATTCCTAATGAAAACACAAACAGCCATAAAGGCCCAAACCTGAGACAGGGGACTATAGGCAGTAACTCATGCTGGGAATGAAAATACAATACTGTAAAACACTTCAAACAGTTATACTGACCAAGCGCTAACACACACCAATAGGTCACAGTCCAACAGTGCTATAAACACACTTTTCATTTCTCCTTTTTTTTTTTCAAACAGAACATTTCAACCATAACCAGAACATATATTATTAATTGCACATATCAGACACACTGTTAGCCCTCATACATTCAACCCGGGTCTCCCGAAGCCCCCCCAGAGTGTCCGTCACGCAGCCCACTTCCAGAGTGTCTCCATTTTCTTGTGACCAGAGACGGACTGCATGGATGCCCTTTTGTGCTCCGACGTTGCAGCTCATTGGGATGCCGTCTCAACCCCTCAGTCAAACTCAGGTAGCCATCGCTGCCGGACTGGACCACCCACAGATCATCCTGTCCCGCTGTCCCGATTCTAGAACTGCGCACCCGACCAAGCTGAGGCTCAACCCTAGGGCACACGTTATCACCCTCACCCAGGGGAGCACTCACTGGCTTCCTCCGTTGTCTGCACCGCGATCTGGCCTCCGTATGACTCCTCAGCAGATCGCCAAGTTGACTCAAGCCATGTCCCTTGCCTTTGGTGTCGGCACAGCTAGGGTTTGTGCTGTCTGGAGGTACCCCGGATACTCCATGTTGGTACTTTGGAGCAGCATCAGTCACTCTTTGCTCAGCAGCCGGAACCTGTTGGCCGCCGGAGCCCCGTAGTTCACACTCTTTGGACTTTTCCACCACCGCAGGGATCAAACCATGCTGTCCGAGTCCACCGTTCAAGGGGCCACAAACATTGGCACGGGACCCCCGTCTTGTCGGCGTACTAAGGTGCTGGCAGTGTCCCTCTTCACCCGGAATGGGCCACCCAAAGTCCCACACTTCATTGCTATTTCCCACATAAAACAAGTCACTACCTGTCAGATTAATGCCTTCTCGAGACAATATAATGTCAAGGGGATCATTACCATAACCACAACAGGCAGTGCACGTTTTACTCATATTGTGGTGGGGAAAACATCGTCTTACGATTCCCAAGTTCAAAATGGAGTTCGCCGATTCCTTGTCCCCAACATCGGCACCGGTGTCCTGACCGTGTTGGGAGAGACAGTGTGGGCCACTATAGACACCTTCTTCTTTCCACCGTCCCTAGCAGACCTCCGTTCCTCCTTGTCGAAACTGCGGCAGATTCTGGTGAAGTGATGGAGCAAACTGCACTGTCCACAACGCTTGCCACTCGCCGTACACTCCCTGGCTCGATAGCGGTGCTTGTTGGATCCGCAACCGTAGCATCATGGTGTCCCCGGGGTGGACCGTATTTTGACGATGGCCACATACTCGTCGCCGCTGCCCTCGTCCAAATCCAAAGCCAGGGCCTTCCCATGTGCCTCACTCTTCTGAGGGGCTTCTTCGCAGCTAAGGTGTTTCGTCAGCCGCTCCACTGCCTCGTGCTGTTGCGCTAGCTCCATGGCCGCGAGCAATGTTAGCTCACCAGCGTGAGTCAGCAAGCGAACCCTCGCCGAGGAGTAGGCCACGTGCTCAGCTAATTGGTCATGGACCATCTCCTCCTCTAAGGGCCCAAACCTACACTCACCCGCCAACTGCCGAAGGTCTGCCACAAATTGCTGGACCGATTCTCCAGGTCGTTGGCGCTGTTGTCGGAACTGGATGCGCCGCATGATGATATTTTCGGGGGCGTGAGAGTAGCCAGCCATGAGCTCCACTACGTTGTCAAATGTATCACCTCCTCCTAAGGTGCTGAGGATCTTCGGGCCCTCCATGCCCAGGCTATGGACCAGAATAGCCCTCGCTCATGATTTAGTCAGATTGCCGAAGTCCAACGCGAGCAGATAATTTTGGAAGGCCACAGACCACCTGGTCCAAGGGACCGGCGGCTCTCCCGGAGCCTCCAAAAAAGGACGCAACGTAGCTGCAGCCCTTTCCATTTCCAATTTTCTTCGTTGCCAAATGTAGTGTCCGAATAATAAGGAGGCAAGGTGACGTTTTATATGGTTTAATAACAAGAACTTTTACACACTCAGGGGAGACCCTGCCGCAAGTACAGGAGTATGGCAAGGAGACCGGAGGTCTTGCATCACCCCTCCCAGCCTAGGGCACTGCCATACTAATATATTATATTATATTACTATCCTACACACAAATTTACAAGAAAAAAGTTTTCTGAAACATTTAATTATAGGCTGTATTTTTTTTAACCTTTTCTCCCATAAATGTCTAATTTTCTCACCAATTAGTGAGTTTTTTGTTGTAAACATTTTTTTGGAAAGTTAACTTTTTTCAGAATACATTTGCAACTTTTCCTGATAAATTTATTACTCTTTTTCCTATAAATTAGCCATGTTTTATGATAAACGTGTTATCTTTACTATAAAGTTTTTCTATAAAATTTGCAACTTTTTCATTTAATTGTCATTATTTTTCTTGTCCATTTGCTCCTATCCTCTCACTGATAAACTAAGTTTCCCTGTATAAAGCATCCTTACAGTCTTTACTGGGATGGAGGAGGGCAGGTTAACAGAGGGGAGGATTTGGGCTCATTTTGCTGACAAGAGGAATAGACTTTTTAAGTTTTTTGGGAAATTTTTATTGATTGATTGATTTGAATGGAGGTTTAATATTTCATTTATTGAAAAACAAGCTTTTTCATATTTTTGCAAAGATTTTTTGTATTTTGAACAGATTTGTTTTTTAATGGAAGCTGCCCATTTTTTGCCATTGACTTTACATAATTAATAGTGGTGTTGGCGCTATCGTGTTAATCGCCCATTAATGCTTTGTCCCCGTTAACGGCGACAAATTTTGTGATCACAGTTAACGGCAGTTAACAACAGAAAGTGTAAACGGTACTTTTTAGCCTAGTGGCTCTCCGTACCAAAGCCGCTCTGCTCACAGACACTGGGCGCGCCATGCAGACATTGCGAAGTCAAACAAGCTGGATTATAGCCATGGAAATCCCCAAAGTGCTGTCATGTTTAAGTTTACAACGTTATCTGTCGGAGCGCTCACCTGGATAATTGTTACAGCCTCCTCCAAAACTTTGCCTGGATGTTGGGTTGTTCTTCTTCTGTGGATGCTGGCTAGCTGGCTAGTAGCTACATGCTAGGTTGTAGCTGACCTCCAGCAGCTGACATGGACAGAAATCCGCCTTATTTCATCCTCATAGCTTTGGGTCCAACTGTTGGTGAGTACCAGTCTAAAAAAGTTCTCAAGCTGTGTTCCTAATGTCCATTCACTCCCCCGCCGCTTTTGCAGCATGGTGGAGTGTCGTCAAGGGTGAGATAGTTGTTTGTTTATGTTTCCAATTTTTCTGCTAAAAGGGAAATTGTTTCTGTTGTGACACACGAGGTCCATTGGTTTTGTATTGATCTGCTTAAAAGTTGTGGATGTTTGCTATGGGAGAAAGAGCAAGCTCCATTTGTGGCTGCTGGTTAGATGCTGAGTTGTGTTGCAGTGAGAGGTAATGAGCCCTGGCATTCCGTTGTTTACACATACAGTCTGCTTTTGAGAATTTTCTGGAGAATGGTCACTGTGTTAGCTGATAATTTTGTAAAAATCTATGGGCTATTAAATATGTCCATGAGTGTATAGTTATTAAAATAAAATAGATATGCCAAACAAGTACAGTAAAATTTGCACTACTGTATGTACAGTTCCTTTTTTTTCATTATTTATGAGTGCTTTTTGGGGTTTTTTGGAGACGAAGATGAAGACCTCAACGGTAGAGCAGGCAGAAGCTGGTAGTAACGATAAACACCACAATGGCTGTAATAGCGGACGAAGGGAGCACACCCTGACACAAAGCAAGCTGGTGGTGGCACGCTTTGAGGCGGTTTCCCAAAAATCTGGATTCCGGCAGCCTCCTGCAGTTGTGAGAAGATGCCAGTCGTCTAGGGTCTCCCTTGCCACTGGAACCATTTTCTCTACAATCAAGGTAGTGGCATCAGGAAAAGTGCACCCCCCATGCCACTCTAAAAGCCATCACTGCACAGGTATCTTCTTTACCTGAGTTTCCGACCTTTAAAGTCTGGCGGCAATGGAGCATCCAGTAACGGGGGCAGGTTTGAATGAGCTGGAAGCTTCTAGCTGGAACTCTGCACGTCAGCGGCACAGGACAACGGTCGTTAGCAGTTGGGATTGAGTGGCAGCTGCTTCCGGCAGACTCCTGTGCGTCTGAGCAGCCCTATTTAGGGACGGCACTGCTCACCCCAACTGGGGAAAGGCCTAGAAAAGGTGGCCTAAACATTGCCCACTCAGCACAGCACCCGGATAGGAAACCGCACCTGTCGGGACATTCCACTATGCGGTCGAAAAATAAAAACAATACCATTTAGAATTGCAGCATGGAACATAAGGACACTCCTGGATGCCAGCCCGGACAGACCACAGCGCAGAACAGCACTCGTTGCCAGCGAGCTGAAGCGTTACAATGTGGATGTGGCAGCACTCAGTGAGACACGACTCCTCGAGGAAGGCTCACTCAATGAAGTAGGAGAGGGTTATACATTCTTTTGGAAAGGATACCCCATTGGCGGTCAACTCCTTCATGGAGTTGGTTTTGCAATCAAGAACAGCCTCCTGCACAAGCTCACAGAATCACCAGTGGGTGTCAGTGAAAGGCTCATGACTCTTCGCATCCCCCTTGCAAAATGCAGGTATGTCACTTTGGTAAGTGCCTGTGCACCAACTCTGTCATCGAACGCTGAAGAGAAGGACCGCTTCTACCAGGCACTCGATGACATCCTCAGTCACATCCCGAAGGGTGACAAAATCATGCTGCTTGGTGATTTCAATGCAAGAGTCGGAAAGAACTTGCAAAACTGGAATGGTGTGATCAGTGCCCATGGCATTGGAAAAGTCAACCCCAATGGCATGAGACTTCTTAGTCTCTGTGCGGAGCATGATCTTACCATCACTAGCACAATCTTCCAGCAAAAGAACAAATATAAGGCATCCTGGATGCATCCCATGTCCAAACATCGGCACCTGATCGACTATGTGATCGTGAGGAGGGCTGACCTCAAGGACGTGCTCATCACAAGAGCTATGTGAGGGGCAGACTGCTGGACCGACCACCGCATGATTCTGTCAAAGGTCAGAATGCATGTTCGGCCCCTAGCTTGCCACGGTGGCCCAAAGAGGAAAACACTCCACTGTGCCAGACTCTCCAGCAGCGACATCTGTGACAACTTCCATCGCTCCCTAGCTGAGAGGCTGGCAGGTATTGAACAACTGATCATCTCAGAGTCTGGGATGGATGAGAAGTGGACCGCTCTTTCTACCATTCTCTTGGACACTGCAGCCCAAGCCATCGGTTTCAAAACCAAGAAACATCAGGACTGGTTTGACCAGAATGCTGGAGAGATCTCCACCCTCCTGGACAGAATGCACAGGGCACACAGAGCCACCTTGAACAACCCACAATCCCAATTCCATAAGAAGCAATGGCAAGCCCTTCGTTCTGAGGTCCAAATAACTCTCAGGAAACTGCAAGATGAGTGGTGGATCTCAAAGGCCAACGAAATCCAGACTCATGCTGATAGAAACGATGTGCACAGTTTCTATGATGCAGTCAAAACCATCTACGGCCCCAGAAACTGCTCCCTGGCACCTGTGAGATCTGTTGATGGTTCTTCTTTAATCAAGGATCAGGCCATGATAGTGGAGCGGTGGGCTGAGCATTTTAACACCGTGCTTAACCAGCCCACCTCAGTGGACCCAACTGTCCTTGCAGAGCTCCCTGAACATCCTACCTTGCCAGATCTCGACCTCCCCCCAACCTTCAAAGAAATCCCTCATGCAGTAAAAACCCTGAAAAACAATAAATCCCCTGGACCTGACGGCATCCCAGCTGAACTTCTCAAGGAAGGAGGCTACCTCTGTACTCGGACACTGTATCTCTATATCTCAGAGGTGTGGAGACGAGAGTGTGTCCCACAACAGTGGAAAGACGGCAACATTGTGACCATCTACAAGAACAAAGGAGACAAAGCCATCTGCTCCAATAGTAGGGGTATCTCTCTGTTGGCTACTGCTGGAAAGGTCCTTGCCAAGGTCATGCTCCGCAGACTCATCTCTGCAATATCAGAGCGGGTCACCCCAGAGTCACAGTGTGGTTTTCGGAAGGACAGGGGGACAGTTGACATGATCTTTGTGACGCGTCAGCTCCAAGAGAAATGTCGGGAGCAGCATAAGGACCTGTTCATTGCCTTTGTCGACCTGTCAAAGGCATTTGACACAGTGAACAGGGAACTACTGTGGCAAGTCCTAAAGAGATTTGGGTGTCCACCCAAGTTTCTCACCATCCTTGCGCAGTTCCATTCTGGGATGATGGCCCGAGTGGTAGTGGGAAGGCACAGCTCAGAACCTTTTGGAGTGCAAACCGGAGTGAGGCAAGGCTGTGTGCTGGCCCCAGTTCTCTTCAACATCTTCCTTGTCTGTGTAACAACTCTGCTACGTAGGAAGGTGGAGAAACAAGCTGGGACTGACAATCAACACCCAGAAGACAGAGGTACTCTGTCAGTCCAGTACCGACCCCCCACAAAACCCAATAACCCTCACAGCAGCAGGGCAACAGCTGCTCACAGTGCCCACATTCAAATACCTGGGGAGCATAATGTGTGACACCTGCTCAATGGATGACGAGATCCAGAACCGCCTCAAGCAAGCATCAGCATCTTTTGGTCGTCTACGGAGAAAGGTTCTTCAGAACAGCAATCTCAAACTCCACACCAAAGTGCTGGTCTACAGAGCTGTATGTATCACCACCTTACTATATGGATGTGAGGCATGGACTATTTACAGCCGCCATCTGAGAAGCTTGGAGACCTTCCATGTAAGATGTCTCCAGAAGATCCTTGGCATCACTTGGAAGGACAGAGTGCTGCACACAGAAGTGCTGGAGAGAGCTGGCAGCTGCAGCGTGGAGTCCATCATGGCCCAGCATCAACTCAGGTGGTTGGGGCATGTCATCCGGATGCCCAGCCACAGACTCCCACGCAGAATCCTGTATGGTCAGTTACACCGTGGCCAACGCAGCGCTGGTGGGCAGAAGAAGCGCGTCAAAGACCAAATGAAGTCCATCCTGAAGAGATGTCAGATCAACCCCTCTTCACTGGAGGAACTCGCTTCCTGCCGAGACATCTGGCGCTTCCACTCCTCACAGGGAGTGGATTATATGGAGGAACAGCGCACACAACACCGGACAGCAAAGCGTGCAAAGAGGCATGCTCACCAAGTCCCCCCTGCTCCCCCCAGCACCTCCTTCACATGCCCAGTCTGTAACCGAATCTGCAGATCCAGGATCAGACTATTCAAACACCAGCAGACTCACAAATAAAGAAGATGTTCATCATCGAATCGATAGACTACCAGACAGAGAGAGATTGAGCTCAATTGGAAACAGGGTTTGTTAAAGATGCTCTAGCCAGAAAATGGAAGTATACAAAAGAATAAGACCAATGGAATAAAAAATTAATCAATCAATTAATTAATTAGTGCTCAACTCATAACTCGTGCAAGTCCATGTAAATAAATGTGTAAATGGAAAAATGCTACAGGTCCATTCTCAAAAGTGCATTATAGACAAAGGGGTCTGGAAATACTGATGACAGTAAATACTGTATATTCTTAAAGACAGATAAACAAATCATATACTAGTATCAAACTGTCCATAACAGTGGAGCTTACTAACCAAGGCTTTTAATGGAAATGGTCCCATCTTAATCCTTGGAATGTAAAATTCAAAATTTGGTTTGTGTTTGAGGGGCCACACACAGTGCTGTACACGGGGCCCAAAATTTGGTGCTACACCCCTGAGTACCACCTTTTGAACGGGAGGCTGGATCTTGCTCATGTGTAGTCAACACAGTCATATAATTATGGGCTGCACATATTCAGCCATGGAAGGAACCCGCGGAGCCTAGTGGACTGGAGGGGAAGATAAAATTTACATCACACAAGTCTCGTCTGGGAACGCCTTGGTACCCTCTCTGAAGAGCTGGAGCAGGTGGCTGGGGAGAAGGAAGTCTGGGCTTCTCTACTTAAATTGCTGCCTCCGTGACCCGGACCTCCAGAAAAGTGGTAGAAGATGGACGGATGGATGGATGGATGGAAGTCTCGCGCTCAAACAGGGGTGCAGAGCAGGAACGAGCATAAACCCAGCTTTATGGATGTTAACAGAAATGCTGGTTCCTCAAAAAAAAAAAAAATTCAAATGACTACATCATTTCTATACATACGGCATGTCACATGCTACTACTGAAGCACTACTCAAAATCTGAAATTTCAGTATATCATGTTATGCACATGATATCAGTTTAGAAACAGCACCTTTTTATGTGTTAGATTTTTTTCTCAAAGATTAACTCATTGAAAAATATATGGACAGTATTGCTATAACACAGGGCTATTTAATTACAAAATCATTTGGGCCACAATTTGAAATCAAGACATGTAACTGGACCACACATGTTCAGCGATCTGTTGAATGACAAATTTCAGACCAACACAGATCAATATGACGAAAAATGTGCACTTTTTATTCACTGTCTTGATTTTAAATGTGTGCTTGGCACATGACAAAGGCACATCAAAAGTGCATAAAAACACAATAACAGTGCTGGGGATGAGCAGAACTTGAAGTAGTAGATTTTTTTTCCTCTTGAACAACAATTAAATAAATAAAATGAAAAAAAGTAAATTCTGTAAATAACCATTTTGGTCACATCTTACTCAGGCATATCTCAAAGTGCATAAAAACTCAATGTGCACTGTTAGAAGCATTAACATTTGTTTCCCTTTTGAAATAAAATACACTACATCTTGGTTATAACTGACCATGGCACATCACAAAGTGCATTTAGCTGAATAAAAAAAAAAAAAAAGAACTGTCAAACACTTCAGTGCACAAACCCCCAAGAAAAGACTGATAACATTAACAAACATTGCACATCCACTATAGTGGTTTGTTTTGTTTTAAATCACCACATGTGCGTAGGAACCTCTTTTTATAACTACACATTCCATTAAGGTGTGTTCACACCAAACGCAAACAGGCAAATTTTTTGCGCAGCACGATTACATTATAAATCAGTGTAAACACGCCAACAGACATGAATAGTGAGATGCAGACAGGCGAAGTTGTCTTTAAAACTTCTGCAGCTGTGTTCAACCTGCTGTGGAAATTCCCAAAAAAATATCATGCTTAGGTTTACATTATCTGATCGGGGGCTCACCTGAAAATGTCGTCTCAAGCCTCCAAAACTTCACAGATGATGGGTGTTTACGTTGCTAGCTTGCTGGGACATCCGTGACCGGAAACTGTGGGTAAATAACTCCAAAATCCCGATTCAGCTGAAGAGCTCCCAGTCCTCCTGTCTCCCGGTGAGTGAGTTTCATTTTCTAACTAGTTTACTCTGCAGTGGTGATAATTTTACTCCAGTGACAGCAGAATCTCAAAGCTAGCTAGCGGACGTGAATGTGCAACCACAGAAATTTGCGCGTACTCGTGTCTTCCCATTCATTTTGTATAGATTTGTGCTGCCCATTCGCATTTGTTGTGAACACACCTTTACACACACATATCAGTCAACCAAAAATTTCTAGTAGAGTTAAGGATGCAAAAAGCACCCACTTAAAAACTTGAGTAATGACTTCAGTTTGAAGGTTTGAGGTTTTTCTCCAAAACTTATAACAATTTTCTTATAGCTTTCTACTTTTCTCTGTAAATTTATCTAAATTTGAAACCATGTTCCTCAAATTTGCAATTTCCTCTTGTAAAATTGACTTTTCTTGCAAATTTGAAACTTTATTATAAATTTGTGGATTATTTTATGGCTAATTTTTGTCTGTTTTTTAAAATAAAATTATTGTTTGGGTTTTTTTATAAAATTTTTTAACAGATTGTGGTAAAATTTTGACTTTTTTTTCCTTATACCATTTATACTTTTGACCATAATTTCACAGAGCCAGAACAGAACAATAGTTTAACTCTGATTTCAAAGAAAAAATATTAATAAAATTATATTCAATGAAATAAATTAACTTAAATTACCAAAGCTGCAGTTATTTCTGTTATGATATTTCTATATATTTATAGTTTTTTAGAACTCTCCTCACCACCCAGACAGCAGGAAAAACCTCCCTTATTTTGAAATCTAAATGTTGGCACGTTTAGTTTGTCTGAAGGCTGTTAACGGATTAAAGTCATTGACTTTGTGAATTTTAGTCATCTTAACTTGCCAGGTACATAATAATGAACAACATTTTCCGGTTCTGGTTCCGCTGGACCGGCGGTGCCACACAAGTTTGGCTGCCTTTTGCAACTGCCTTTTTCTTATCTTCCTTCTTCTTTCTACACCTTTCATTCTATATATATATCACGGACACACAGATCCCCCCAAGGGTCTCCCGAGTCGGCGGACGGAGCCACTGTTTGCAGAGGGGGACGATACAGCAGGGAAGAGCTAGCTAGCTGGCTAGCTAGCTCCAACCGCCACCCGGTGCTAACGGAGAAGCTCGACATGCTGAGGAACTGTGGCGAAAACAATGCGGGTGCCGGGCTGGAGTTTAGGCGGCGTGCAAGAAATATAAGACAGAATAATAAAGAGCGATGGCAAGAACCAAGCAGACCGCCCGTAAATCTACTGGAGGAAAAAGCCCCCCAGGAAGCAGCTAGCCACCAAGGCTGCTCGGAAAAGCGCTCCAGCCACCGGCGGAGTGAAGAAGCCTCACCATTACAGGCCCGGTACCGTGGCTCTGAGAGAGATCCGTCGCTACCAGAAATCCACGGAGCTGTTCATCCGTAGGCTGCCCTTCCAGCGCCTGGTGAGGGAGATCGCTCAGGACTTCAAGACCGACCTGCGCTTCCAGAGCTCCGCCGTCATGGCTCTGCAGGAGGCCAGCGAGGCCTACCTGGTGGGTCTCTTCGTGGACACCAACCTGTGCGCCATCCACACCAAGAGGGTCACCACCATCATGCCCAAAGACATCCAGTTGGCCCGCCGCACCCGCGGAGGGAGAGAGAACTTAGACTTTCTGCTGCACATTCACCAACCACAATGCTCCGCACTGTGTGTCTATATATATATATATATATATATAGTAATATGTACATATGCATACTAGCTGTTCTTGTTTTTTTCTTGCCTTCTGATTGTTGCTCTGAGTGTTGCTATCCCTGTGCTGTTGCAATCCTGGAATTTCCCAATTGTGGGACTAATAAAGGCTTATCTTATCTTATCTTATCTTATAAATTAGTTAATATTTTCATGGCTGGTGAAGTCAATCCTCAACAAGTCATCAGTCACTCTTGCCTTTCCCTGCATATGAAGTCTAACCACACCTGTTTGCTAAGTGATTCTTCATTATTGTTACCATTACTTGCTGGTTAAAACCCCCATAAATGCCTCCACAGCTTACATACCACTTCTGCTTTTTTTCCACCTGCCAACTGGAACTGTCACGTGGACAGGGCACTTCTGAACTCCGTGCGGATGACGGATGACGTTGTTTGTGCGCGTGCTTGCAGACCGTTATTCCTTCATATTTTTTTCTTAAATTTATGTTTCCTTGGTGTGGCCTGGGCCCGCGGGCCACTCGGAGGTTGGTTCTGGGCTGCATGTGGCCCGCGGGCCACTAATTGAATAAGCCTGCTATAAGCAATGGGAAATTTGTTGTTTTTTAACAAAGGGGATAGTGATGTTGGGTATTCAATTAATTAATGTATGTATGTATGTAAATTAAATACACATTTCCAAAATATAGGTACTAAATTTCATAAAAGATGTTAGAAGTTAAAAATTTACCATTAGACAGTCCCTAATTTATAAGCAAAAAGTTACAAAGTTGTGAGGGAAAAAAATCCCCATGAATGAGGAAAATAAACATTTCCAAGAAAGTCATAAATTTATAAGAAAATAATTTGCAAATTTACAAGAATAAAAACTGCACAATTGTATATTTTTTAAAAACTTTTTTCAGTGATAAATGTTCAGCTTTCTTGCTTTTTTGTGCAAGTTTTCTTGTAAATTTGTAACATTTTTCTTGGAAAGGTATAATTTTTTCTGATAAATTAGCAATTTTTTTTCCTGGAAAAGTTGTAATATTTAGAATAAATTTATTATGTCAGTTTTTGTTACCTCCTTTTCCATACAAATTGATAAATGTATACTGATAAATTTGCAACTTTTTTCTCATAAATTTTCAGCATTTGTCTTGTCCATTTGTAGCTAAACGTCTACTGATATAATAATGAATTGCATTTATATAGCCATTTTCATGATACCCCAAGCACTTTACAATGAGTCCATTATGCATTTACTCCACAGACAGAGATGCGCAAGTGTCACGGACACTGGAGACAAGGTGGGTAAAGTGTCTTGCTCAAGGACAAAACAGCAGGGTGACAACCTGCTCTACCTCCACTACTGCCCTATTCAGTTATGTATAAATTATACTTGCACTGTTTATGGGGATGGGCGGATGGTATCTCAATAAGGGGGATGGTTTTGTTAACAAGGGGATGCCATCCCCCTTCATATCACCTACTGCTTATACGTGACACAGCAAGAGAGAGAAAGAGAAAGCATGATAGTTGAACTAACTAGATAATGAATGAAGACAGGAAGCAGCAACATAAAAACAACAGTGAATAAGACTGTCACCATGGGGTGAGACGCCGGCTCGGCGCTCAGCCCATGCTCCTTTTATCCCTGCCTCTCATTGGGCAGTGCCTCAGCTGGTTCCCAGCTGTCAGTGTCACGGGACGGCTGGGGCCAATTAATCCTCATCAGCTGGGGCGCTGTTAATGAGTATAAAGAGGAGCAGCTTCGATCATTCGGGGCTGCGACATAAGCACTGCTAGGCTGAAGCCCCTTCGTCTGGTGTCAGCCTCAACTCCCCTTGCAGCATTCCGGTGTTTGTATCCCGCTGTGAGTATGCACGTCTTGTTACCCCCATGTCCGGTACGAGCTACCTACCCCTGCGCTGTGCAGCCTGAGAATGTACGTCTGTATGAGTGTCTGTGCTCTCCTCATCCCTTATCCCTTACCCAGAATAAAACATCTCGACTCACTGGCTTGTCCCTGGCTCTGATTGCCCGGCTCCCTAGAGCCGGATATGACAGTATGTCGCAGCCAGAAGAGTTGCCGGCGGCCGTGAGTCGCCGTGGAAATGTACCTTTCTGTCCGGGTGTCAGCGCTGCTAGCATGCCGTTTCCCAGGAGTCACTTCCGGCGCCAGGGCGACGGGCTGAGGTCCATCTCGGAGGCTGTCGACGGGACGTTCTTCACCCTGCACGACGCCTCCAACGCGAGACGCTGGCATCCGGGCCGTGCTGAGGAACTCCTGGACTGTCACCCTCACTCTCTGTACCATCTGGAGGACAGTGCCAGGATAGACGCTGCAGGTACACAGCGAGAGAAGCTCCACGGGGTGGATGGAAATCCCGGCAGGGAGTCGAAGTGGGCGACGTCTTTCCCCGCTTCGGAGTCCCGTTCCCGCCGCTATTCCAGTCCGGGAGTTCGCGCCAACCAGAGGACTTCCCCCGACCTGCGCCACGTCACTCGGGATTCCCTTCGAGGAGCCGCAGCTGACAGCAGTTATGTCCGGGGTCGAGTGGCTGTCGCGAGCTCTACTGTGTTTCCTGTCACCACCTTCAGGCATGTGGCGGCGGCAGTGAGATTGATGGTGAGGACTTCAGGGCTACGAAGCCTTCCCGTGCTCGACGCCTTCCTCGTCTCGATCTCCGATCTGGAGCGGCGAATCCTGGGTTTCCCCCTCGCTTCGTCCCCTGGGAGTAGTCGTCATCACATCGCCGAGTCACCTCTGCACGAACCTCGTCCGGATCCAGTTCTGGGTCATCGTCAGGACCGTTCCTCCCACGCAGCTGTCATCCCTTCGCCTCGTCAGTGTGGAGATTCTACAGCCTCGTCCCCTGAGCCTCGTTCCCCCGCTGTCATTCCTGGACATTCGGGCTGGCTCACCCCGGCTGTTTCCCCCTCCTCCTCGACGCGCTTCCTGACCGCTGTGTGTGCCTGGAATCCCGGCCTGGTGAGCTCTCTGCTGGAGACAACGCGAGCGATCCTCAGACGAATTCCCGGGGGGTCCTCCGTTATCGCCGGGCGGGGAGAGGAAGAAGCAGATTCCACTACAGCAGGCGATACTCAACCTCCAGGGGGCAGGCAAGTCATTGTTTTTTCACACCTGCTTAATGATTTGCTCTGTCACATCCCTGGAGGAGAAGTTCAGGGTTCGCAGCTCCCTGAACTCTCCCCACCTGCTGTAACCTGTATGCCTAATCCCGCATCCTCTGTGTCTCTCTCCGCCGAGCGGTCCCCGGCTCCGGGTCAACGTGGTGGGATATGGAGAGGGCCTGTGGTTCCGCAGCTACATTGCGGACGGAGGAGGGGGACTGACTGCTGCGTGGAGTCTACGCTGACGACTGAGCGTCCCTGGGTCTCCACGGAGGAGCGGTTCGGTCCAGCGGGACGAGATTCTTCTGGCTTCACGCCGAGTGGGTCGTCGGCGGGGTTACCTGAGCTGGAGGGATCTCAAGCTGCGCTGACCATCGTGCTGGCTGCGGGGCCCGACGCGGCTAGATGGGAGCCTGACAACGACCTCCTGACGACGGATCCTGGATCTTCGCAGTCCTGGACGGCGTCAGAACCCAAGATCAGGCGAGTGCTCTCCTTTCTTTTCTTTCTTTTTATCTTTGAGCACTTCAGCCTATCTCCAGGGGAGACGAGCAGGGTGCAGCCGCCCGCTGCGTCTGAGCTCGTCTCGCCGGGTTCTGGCGCTGCCGGTGATCCTGATCCCGGTTCTGTTTTCTCTTCTGAGCCTTCTTCCAGGGTCACCGGCGAGGAGTTGCTGTTCCTCGTGGTGCTGGAGGGTCCGGGTTCAACGTTGGAGGTCGGTTCTGGTGCAGTGTCCAACGTGGGTTCGCCTGAGGCCCGATCGGGGTCCGACGTGGGTGCTGCCCCAGTGTTGTCCAGGTCCGGTGAGGAGGTGGCAGTTTCCCTGAGGCCCGCCGCCCTCGTCATCGGCTCTCCCCTGAGCCTCTTCCACCGGGATCCGCTCTGACCCTTCGTCCGTCTCAACGGTCCTGGTGGTTGAGTGATGCGGGTCGACAACCCGACCCGCAAAACTTTCGGTTCGGCGATCTGGTTTCCCCCCACTGGTCTGTGTTTGCCTTTGGGCGGCCTGGTTCGGCAGCCGTTGGACTGGATTCCTGGGATCTGGGCCCAGAGTTCGCCGTCCGAACATTTCTCTTCCCCGGGTTGCCAACTGGACAATGGGCGGGGAGATTACCAGAACAATTCCGGCCGTTTTGGACTCTGCCTGCCGTCTCCTCGGGTGTCCTTTACTTCTTTTATTATTATTGAGGTCACTCGGGTGTAGTTTCTTTGTCCATTAGGGGAATATATGTTTTTGTGCTGTGTTGTTTTTTTTAACCATACTCAGCATTTTTATCGTATTGTTATCCTGTTACCCTGTCACCTTTTTTTCCTCTTGGTGACTCACCTTATGTATCGCGCTGTGTATTGCATTTTCTTATCTTTACTCAGCGTTTTCATTCATCCTTACCTTAGCCTTGGCCTCGTCGGTGCATCATGGAGTATGCGTGTGGTTTCCTGTTCAACCATACTCTGTGATCACCCCATTCTGTCTTATTATCCTCGTGGGGGGCCTTCCCTAGCCCCGGCTTTAACATTGACTGTGTTTGTTATTGTTTGAAGTAATGTGTTTCATTCCCACTTAACCATACTTCATTATTACCCATTTGTCCTTGTCACCTCTGTTTCTTTAGGTGATCTTTTATATATTCGGTGCTGTGTGTTTTGTTTTCTTTAGTATCCATGCACAGCGTTTTTCATTTTTTGTCCTGACCTTTGTCTTGTTGGTGCATTATGGAGTAGTGTGTTTTGTTCCCCTTAACTATACTCTGTGGTTGCTTTATTCATTCCTGCCACCTTTTTGGTGGGTTTTTGGTTTTCTTTTTTTTGCCCCGATCTATACGTTATTTGTATGCTGTCTGTAGTCGTATTTGGTATTTTCCCTACCTGTGTCCTAACTCAGTTTTCTCCCTAACTGTGCTCTGGGTTAATCCTTTTCCCTGTGTTGTAGGGTATTGTATTTGGTTTTTTTTTTTTTTTTTCTCTGCCCTGCTGCCCTACATTGGTCTATTGTTTTTTTTTTTTTTTTTTTTGTCCTTCCCTTTGCATCTTCCCCTCCGGTCCTGCCTCCCTTCCGCCCACCCTAGGTGGGGAGGGGGGGGGGGGGGGCTGGGATGTTCCTGGTCGTTCGGGAGCCCGACCGTGAGGGGGAGGCTCTGTCACCATGGGGTGAGACGCCGGCTCGGCGCTCAGCCCATGCTCCTTTTATCCCTGCCTCTCATTGGGCAGTGCCTCAGCTGGTTCCCAGCTGTCAGTGTCACGGGACGGCTGGGGCCAATTAATCCTCATCAGCTGGGGCGCTGTTAATGAGTATAAAGAGGAGCAGCTTCGATCATTCGGGGCTGCAACATAAGCACTGCTAGGTTGAAGCCCCTTCGTCTGGTGTCAGCCTCAACTCCCCTTGCAGCATTCCGGTGTTTGTATCCCGCTGTGAGTATGCACGTCTTGTTACCCCCATGTCTGGTACGAGCTACCTACCCCTGCGCTGTGCAGCCTGAGAATGTACGTCTGTATGAGTGTCTGTGCTCTCCTTATCCCTTACCCAGAATAAAACATCTCGACTCACTGGCTTGTCCCTGGCTCTGATTGCCCGGCTCCCTAGAGCCGGATATGACAAAGACAAACTTTTTTCTGACTGTTTGGCAATGTTACATTTCAAAGCTTTAAAAAGCCTCTCCACAAATTTCAAAATGTGTCATATTGGTGGGTTTTTGTAAACAACGGGCAGCAATATGACAGTCGAATGGGAATTTGATCCATGGTAATTAACAGTGTTAGTGGAGAGGGCTAATAATCACTTCGATGAACTACAATAACAAAATCTCAGTCATACAAGAAGAAACATTACATGGACAAATATTAGGACTGAAGGTGGCATGAAGAACCACCCTCTCCTGTGACATCCTGCAGATATGTATAGCATACTTTTTTCCATCTTTCCAAATATGCTCTCAAAACACAAATAGAAGCAGTTTGCACCTGGTTCTCAAAGGTGTCAAAAATAGATGTAATCAATTTACTTCAGGGTTAGTAAATGCCACTGCATCGGCTCACTGAATGCATTTGCCTATGCCCCGCCCAAAGTTTTACACATTCAGCCAGAAATGACCCACTTTCCATGCTCATTAAGGCAAAGATACCAAAGGTTCATCTGCTGCACTATTTGGCTGTCATGACCAACACAATCCTCACTGAGCAGTCTTACCAAATCAGTTTGCATCGTTTTGCAGTGCTATCAACTTTGAACATTTTAGTATTAGCAAAACTCTAGTACATCAGGTCGTTACTTTATAGATATTCATTACATTTGCTCAAGTAGCCATGGGCCATCAATCTGTGTGTGTGTATGCCTCAGTGCACACAGCCGCACACTTTTCTCTTAACACATTTGGATAAACGGCCAATAATAGACAATCGTGTGCAACCTGATGAGGCTGTGGCTTAGAAGCAGCAGTCAGAGCTTCTGCTTGCACACACAATAGCAATAATTATACCAGTTGATCTAGCACATGTGCACATGCACACGTGCACACAGCCAGGGAGTCTGTTTGACTGCAGGGATTAGCGAAGAAAGGTTCAGCTAATGCCCAGTAATGAGACATCCAGCTTATCACCCACAGAATTATGTGCATGTACATGTGTCACCAAGAGACAGCCGCAGATCCAGATCTGCATGTTTTTTTTTAATCTGAACTTTTAACGACTTTCCGACATCCCAGTGGTGTCACGTGGCTCATCCAGTGTTTTCTCTCTATTTTAAGTGTCTACTTTGCATGAGGACATACTACAAATATGATAAATTTTAACAGCATGACAATACAGATTAACACAGTGGCCATAAGTACTACAATTACTGTATCTAACAACACTATAGTGTAAATGAAAGTATGTACATCTACAGACTAATTATTATGCTAATGAAAGCATCAGTTTACACAAAATGTTGAAAATGTGTATCAATGAACAAATGAGTTCATGATGAAAAGCAGGTAATATTGTAACTAACACCATGTACAAACTTTAGAAATGGTGAATTTGGGATTTTTTTATTTTTTTTTTTTGCTATGGTAGCTCTTTTATGACCCGATCGCAACAACAGAGTATTTGTAAGATTAAAATAAAATATTCTAATTTTAAGGACAAAATATCCCTCTTCTTTAAATTAAAGCTAAATGTGTTAATTCTGAAAATCTGTATGGGATTTTTTTTAACAGTATTTGTGTCGCTGCAGTTTGGGAGTCAGACTTTGGGGATATTCCCTGTTATGATGGCACAAAGTTCATACAATACACATAAATAGAGACAAAGGCCCATGGTGGGCTACCTAACAAAAAGATAAACACAACTGAAGAAATGAAATGGATTTTACAGTGATGACCAGCCAATAAGAAAGCAAATCAAATGCATGGGAGCCAACTTCAGTAACCATCAAATAATGCCATGCTGTTCAAAGCTAATGGTGTTGCAGAAATGCACATAGTGTCCTTTAGCTGTCTGCTCAAGAATGATGTAATGAATTGGCTACATCAACAGCATCCCAGGTGTGGGACAGGGTATAGGATCGCTCATCCTGTCATCCTCACAAAAAGCAACAAATACCGCCGTTGGATCAGGGAAGCCATTGAGATCAGAAAACAGACCCCAAGATCCATCAACAGGGATGAGGGATCCTATACCCTGTCCCACACCTGGGATGTTATCCTCCACAGGATACTAGACAGCAGGGAGTGCAGTCATCCTCTGCTGTCTGGTAAACCTGGACAAACAGCTGATAAAAACAGCTGATTGTCACAACATCAAGTGACCCTTCTGAAGAAGGTTGCAAGAAGTGGCAGAAACATGTTAAGGTAAAAACAACCTTATTCACTGTCTGATAGAAAAGAAATTATTTCTATAATCAAAAACTGATTTGTTCCTTATGCTGCCTTATGTCTTACATCTCCAAATAATTCATCAAAATTTGCTCATCACTTCAAAAACCCAGCCTACAGACAGCCACACACTAATCTGTGCAGGCAAAACACAAGCACCCTAAATAAGCACATGCTAGTAAAACATATGTATTACTATACTATATGTATAAGGCACCCTGACTTGTCAGAGATGTTCCATGATTCACTCCAGTATCCGAGTTTAACATGTCATAGCATTCCTTTTTGGTTAGAAAGACTTTTGTATTTTTGGTTTATGCAAGTCATGATAGTGTCAGTGTCTAATAACAACTGATGTTATTTTTGTGTCATGATCAAACCACTTTTTGCTTGGGCTCATACAGTTTGATATTCTTTTTAATATTTTTTTACATTAGTCCCAATAAAACCTTTGTGGTGTCATCTACAGCAGGGCTGGGCAAACTTTTTGGCTCAGGGGCCACAATGAGTTTTAAAATTTGACAGATGAGCCAGGCCAGTATCAGATGGATGAAAAGTATTTGTGTAGAAAAATATAAATGGCATGTAAAAGTGAAAGAAATCATTCAACTTACATGTAATTTCAGTGAGAACAGTGTTGTTGGTCACTCTTTTTTGTTGTCATATAATAAAACAGTAATATTCAGTTTTTGTGAAACCACTTAGTAAACTACACCTACATGCTCAGACTATACATGTAAACCAAACAGATTATGGCAGTTACCCACTGAAAGCTCACCTCCTTTTTCTGACTGAAGAAAGAAGCATTTGAAGAGGAGAAAAGCAATACAAATGTATTGTATTTTGAGAGCTGCAGCTAATCTAAAGACTGTTAATTGTTTCCTTCTTGGCTCTTTTCAAAAACAATGATGTAACTTACGTGACTTTAAGTTCGTAGGGTTTGCATTTACATACTTTAACAATTAGGCTGTGTGTCCACAGAGCACATCAAAATGCTCTAAACCTTTTTTTCTTAGCGCTTGACTGGCAGTCTTAAAAAAGGTCTCTGCCCTATATCCTAGCAACCGCTTGACATGTCACTCAAAGCTTGCCGTCGGGTTTCACATATTTTTCTCTGAAATTCTGTACTAACTGGAATAAATCACATCCGACTTGTAAGAAAACACACATCCTTCTAAGCTTTTGCTGTTAAATATTGATCATGGTATACTTTTAAGATAAGATAGATAAGATAAGATAAGCCTTTATTAGTCCCACAATGGGGAAATTCTAGGATTGCAACAGCACAGGGATAGCAACACTCAGAGCAACAATCAGAAGGCAAGAAAAAAACAAGAGCAGCTAGTATACATACACTACCGTTCAAAAGTTTGGGGTCACTTAGAAATTTCCTTATTTTTGAAAGAAAAGCACTTTTTTTCAATGAAGATAACTTTAAACTAATCAGAAATACACTCTATACATTGCTAATGTGGTAAATGACTATTCTAGCTGCAAATGTCTGTTTTTTGGTGCAATATCTACATAGGTGTATAGAGGCCCATTTCCAGCAACTATCACTCCAGTGTTCTAATGGTACAATGTGTTTGCTCATTGCGTCAGAAGGCTAATGGATGATTAGAAAACCCTTGTGCAATCATGTTAGGTCTGCAATGCTGTAATTGCTGCAAATGGAGGATTCTGTGACGAAAGCAAAGTTTGAAGGAAAAAATTATTATTTCAAATACAAATCATTATTTCTAACCTTGTCAATGTCTTGACTATATTTTCTATTCATTTTACAACTCATGGTGGTAAATAAGTGTGACTTTTCATGGAAAACACAAAATAATTATCTGGGTGACCCCAAACTTTTGAACGGTAGTGTATGTACATATAAATATAAATATATATATATAGACAGTGCGGAGCATTGTAGCTAGATGGGATAGATATATAAATATATAAACACAGTGCGGAGCATTGTAGCTAGATGGAATAAATATATGAGTATATAAACAGTGCGGAGTATTGTAGCTAGATGGAATGAATATGTGAATATATAAACACACAGTGCGGAGCATTATAGCTAGATGGAATAAATATGTAGATATATAAACACACACAGTGCGGAGCATTGTAGCTAGATGGAATAATATGTAGATATATAAACAGTGCGGAGCATTGTAGCTAGATGGAATAGATATATGAATATATAAACACAGTGCGGAGCATTGTAGCTAGATGGAATAAATATGTAAATATATAAACACACACAGTGTGGAGCATTGTTGCTAGATAGAGTAAATATATAAATATATATATAAACACACATAGTGCGGAGCATGTAGCTAGATGGAATAAATATGTAAATATATAAACATACACAGTGCGGAGCATTGTAGCTAGATGGAATGAAACAGCACAACCATCTACTTAGTTATCCTGCATGGTATGATTATGTACCCATACATATTCTGATTATGTACCCATACATATTCTCACCCTCCATAGCGACCGGTATTTTCCTAGTTGTATACCGGAGGGTACCATTGTGTAAGTCTATTGCGTCTTTTGCATTCAAAACTATTAGGTTGTCACGTCTTTTTGCTATCTCTGCGAGCAGCCCTGCTTAGGTTGTACAGTCTGACAGCCGTAGGTAGGAAGGACCTGCGAAACCTCTCGGTTGTGCACCTAGGATGATGTAGTCTGCTGCTAAATGAGCTCCTCAGTGCATTCAGTATGTCCTGCATAGGGTGGAACTCGGACTCCAGCAGAGATAACAGTTTAGCCACCGTCCTTCTCTCTCCTATCTCCTCCACTGGGTCAAGGCGCTGCCCCAGGACAGAGCTAGCTTTCTTGATCAGTTTGTTCAGTCTCTTCCTATCGGCTGCTGTAATGCCACTGCCCCAGCAGACCACTCCAAAAGTGATGGCTGATGCCACCACCGTGTCATAGAATGTCTTCAGCAGCGCCCCTTGTACACCAAAAGACCTGAGTCTCCTCAGTAGGAACAGCCTGCGCTGTCCCTTCTTGTAGAGTGCGTCAGTATTGTGTGACCAGTCTAGTTTATTGTTCAGATGAACACCCAGGTACTTATAGGATGTCACCATCTCGATGTCTGTTCCCTGTATATTTACTGGTGCTGTGAGGGGTTGTCCTTGCCTGTGGCAGTCCACCACCAGCTCCTTAGTTTTCCTCACGTTGATCTGGAGGCAGTTCCGATGGCACCAGTCCACGAAGTCCTGGATAAGCCCTCTGTACTCAGTTTCATCTCCGTTGGAGATGAGGCCAACGATCGCAGAGTCATCAGAGAACTTCTGTAGACGGCAGTGTGTTGTGTTGTATGAGAAGTCCGCAGTATAAAGGGTGAACAGGAAGGGAGCCAAAACCATTCCCTGGGGGGCCCCCGTGCTACCGATGATCGTGTCGGACACACAGTCCCGGGTTCTCACAAACTGAGGCCGGTTTGTGAGGTAGTCCAGGATCCATGATGACAGGTGCTGGTCCACCCCTGCGCACAGCAGCTTGTCCTTCAGGATCATCGGTTGGATGGTGTTGAAAGCACTGGAGAAGTCAAAGAACATGATCCTCACCGCATTCCCGGGCTTCTCCAGGTGGGACAGAGAACGGTGAAGGAGGAAGATCACCGCATCCTCCACCCCAATGCCATGCTGGTAGGCGAACTGGAGTGGATCCATCGCTGGTCCCACCAGGGGGCGGAGGTGAGCAAGGAGCAGTCTCTCCAGTCTTTAGCCTGATTTCGACTGGCTGGTTAGAGAGGTGCAGTCCTAAAGATAAACTTTTTTCAACTTTCAGCGCCCTGAGCAAAAAAAAGCTCAAAACTGAGTATTTTTGCACCAGTGACACTGAGCAAATTCTGGACTGTATAGAAAATGAGCAGAAAACAGATGTTCAAAACTAAATGCCATGTCAATTTTTTAGATGATGCAATTTCATACAAAATCAAATGAAAGATACAAATACACACAAATTCACTATGTGTGGTGTGAATTCACAGCTTGGCAAGCTGGATTTTGTTCAACCCAGCCAAAGATTTTGCTTGATGGCAAGTCATGAAAGCCAATCACCAGGAGTGAATATCAACAGTGGAGAATAATTAATTTGAAAATAACTCACCAGAGACAGATGGACCGGAGCGCCGCAGTTGAGACAAAGTGTGCAGTTTGTAACCACCCATGATATCCTGCTCAGCTGCTACCGACCTGCTAATGATGGCTAGCAGCTCATGAAACTGGACACCAGTCTGTATGTTCAGTGCTGAAAACAGCCAACATCAAAATTCAATTTCTGGAGGAGGCAGTGACATTTTCCCCAACTGTGTGCCCCTCCGGATAGTGTTGCAAACTCAAACACGACTGCGTTTTTTGGGGACTTCCACGGCAGGTACAAGGCAGCTTTAGAAATTATGAAGTTAACCCCACCCCCTCTGCGGGACGAATTCTCACATGTTGATTTCAACTTTGGCGGCTGTACTCAAGCAAGAAGAGCGATGCGACTTTTCACTTTGCTCTTGGTCTGAATGCAGGAAGAAGCCAAAATGAATGCATTTTGGCTTACAAATGCATGCAGATGTATTTGTACAAATGCACAAATGCATTTGTAAGCATTACAAATGCTTACAAATTATTTACTATAATTTGAACAATTATGTATCAATATCTGATGGGCTAGATAAAAAAGCCCAAAGCTTGTTCTAGTATCATACTGCCTCCTTGGAGTTTTTAAGCAGAGAAATGACAATTCGGCATATCTATTGTATATTTTGAAAGTAGACAAGGCTTTAGATAGTTGTCACATCATCCTTACACTGTTTAAGTTTGACTCAGAGCTGTCACCTGTGAGATCTCTCATTGCAATAATGATATGCAGAAGAGACATGCATATAGTACACTAGTACACACCCTGAATCCTCTTTTGCAAACTTCCTCTCATTCACACACTCTATCACTGCCTTTCGGTAATTTCCCTCGCCTTCTGTCTCCTTTGTTGCCATGGTAACAAGCTGTGTGGAGGCTGTGATGCAGCACCCATTTGACTGAGCTCACCGGAAGAGAGGAAGAGTGAGGGAGACAGAGGCGAGTTTGTGAGGACTGGTGTGTGTGCCAGAGTATCGTTTGACACCCAGCTGGGGGGAAAAAAAACTGTACATGTTTAAACAAACATTTGGATGTTTGACATAAGATAAAGACTGCAAACTGCATTATAATGTGGCACTTCTCTCAGCTGACCTGGCCATCACCTACAAGCCAATGTTTGTCAGAGGTTCACTGACGAGGACAAAACCATACAGACACTTTCATTAAATAGTTAAACAACATAATAGTTAATTACAGACTAATGGTAATGGCTCATGAGCCACAGTTGTATGTTCTGAATATTACCTGATTATAGTAGGTAACAATGATTGACCTCATCTTAATTACAGTCTTTACCAGATGGGTCATTGTCACAAATTAGTGGCATTCTAAATACAATGATAAGGAGATACTGTGAAACAGCATAATACAGTGGCAATACTCTACTATTCAACCCCACCAGCATCACCCAACGCTGTCACCACAGCTGCAGGTGTGCAGGCCTTGCTACTTTCAGACATCAAAGATACAGTATGGAACTTTTGAAAACTGAAACTTTAGTCAAATAGGGAACCACAGTCCCATTCAAACCATTAATTTCTGATGAGCACCTCAGGACAAATTCCCATCAAACCTGCAGAAGCTATGAGGTGTATGGGGATACAATTCTCTTCACCCCCACAAGATATCTAAAACCTGAGTTTCTACAAGTTGCAAGTTTGGTAGCTGTAATGTAACGATGATGGAGTATCACTATTTCCTCGTTTTAACTTCCTGATAGCCCTTTGTTGGTTCATGCTCAGGCTACAGTTCGGTTCCAGGGTCTTAGAGCCTAGGAGCTTTCCTGCAAACCAGCCCACATGCTGACTGGTTCAAGAAGAACTAGTAAGAAGAAGAATGAAAGTAATGAAAAAAAAAAAGAATGACAGATCTGCTGGCAATCTACAAGGCCTTCACAAATGCGCTGCTGCCCCAAATTGGGTGACGAATATACCCGTGGTTGGTCTGGTTTGATTCCTGACATGGCGGAATAGCTGTACACTTTCTACAACATCTTAAAAAACACAGTAAAATTTGGGTTTGTTTAATGGTGTGTGTGATATCATGGATTCAGCGGAGCAGGGAGAAAAGCAACAGGGCGACAGAAAAAAGGACAAAAGTCAGAGAAAATGACAAAAAGTATCTCAAGTCTAGGATCATTTCAAGCTGAAATTGAAGGAAACTATTGTACAGTGTGTACACTGTAAAGCCGAGTTAGCATACCACAACAGCACAACGTCAGTGTTACAGCATTTCGACAGAAAGAATCGAGCCACATCATGCACAAGCAGCAGACTGAGACAACGTGATTGAGATTTAAACTGAGTCTGCGTGGGTTTACTCCGGGATTTCTCCGGTTTCCTCCCACATGCCAAAAACATGCAAGTTAGGTTAATTGGCATCAAACTGGGGATTCTAAATTGTCCTTAGGTGTGACTGTGAGAGTGAATGGTTGTCTGTCTCTCTGTGTTGCCCTGTGATGGACTGGCGATCTGTCCAGGGTGTACCCTGCCTCTCACCCAAAGATGCTGGGATAGGCCCCAGCCCCCCTGCGACCCGAAAAGGATTAAGCGGAAGAAGATGAATGAATAGAATGTAGTCAGCTATGCTAACTGTGCTTCTATGGCCAAAGAACATAAAGCAGCTACTGCTAATAGCTAGCCAGTGTTTTTTTTTATGTTGTAAGTTAAAGCTAATGCTACAAAACTGAACTTTATGGTGTAACGTAACGTGAGAAAGCCTTTGTTATTTTACATCCATGCAACGAAATTTAAAATGCAGCTTCATGGTACAAAAAGAAAAATTGCAAGAGAGTGATAAAGGAAAATAAATCATTGTGTTGCATAAAGTACAGCAGGATCACATTATCAGTTCTAGTCAAAATACTGAATTCAGATCTTTTTGGCACACAGCTATTTTAAGTTAAAGATGGGAGCTGGAGGCTTCCTTTAAAGAGCTTTTTTAAAAAAAAAAAAAATTCTATATTTGAATATTATGGGTACATGAAAGACAAAAACAAGATTTTCTAGTGAACTTAGTGGTATCTCTATACATTTTTTATGCAATACAGGCCAACCTTGCTGACAGTGACTCCAGCAAAGCAGAAGACCAGGTAATGCATGCAGGCGCCAGGGGTGAAACATCATTCCTCCAGAACTTTCTGGGCTTGTCGGACTCCAGTCCCAGTTATCTTACAACTTGAGACTTAAGAATTTGTGTGTTTGTATATTTGCATATTCTGTGTTCTTTTCTGATTGTGTCCTTACAGTGTCTTATCTCTCTGTCTATCAGTGATGATGAGCAGGATGAAGAGCAGCAGTTAAATCAAGCTGTGCAGAGTGAGGTCCTCATGGACTTTGGAGAACATCTGCTGTCCAAGAAGGAGAATGTATTGTCATGGAGGGACAGAAATGCAGCACGGTATCCTACATTGTCAAAACTGGCAAAGTCATTGCTGTGTATTCCAGCAACATAACCATCAGAGCATCTGTTTTCTGCAGCAGGTAAATGTCATGAATTGCCCAAACAGTGGAATGGAGAGACCCAGATGCTGAACTGCAGTTTGTGATTTTTTTTTAAAGAAACACAAAAGTCCAAACAGTGAACGGACACAAAAATCAAAAATAGAGCACAAAGCAAAACTTACAAGCGGCAGGGAGAAAACAGGATAACACGGAATATGAACGTAGAGAACGGGGACAGAGTTCTGACACGGATGATACTTGAGACTTCAGCAAACAGAAAAGAAATAACCGCCCTTATAGAGGGCCAGAAACAATTGAACACAAAAGGTAACAGGTGTGAATCTCATGAGCGGGCTGGGGAAGAAGATGATGACAATCAGCTGTGAGTCATGAGAGGAGACGGGGCTGACAGCTTGACAGCAGCACTGCCCACAACCAGGGAAAAACCTGGAAGTGCCTCTGACAGCTGCAACTCCAGAGAGAGAAAAAAAAAGAAGAAAACCGGCAAGAAATGAATACTAAATGATAACAAATAAAGACAAGAAAACCCAAATAAGTAAATAACAAAACTACAATTAACGTCCACAGGAAAATAAGTCATACTAAGAAACAACACAGAATATATGAGAACAAACCAAAAAATAACAGGAATCAGAACAGAAAAATACAACACTATACAAATATGGAAAAAAGGTAAAGATGGTAAATGGAAATATGGAAATGGTAAAGATGGAAATATGGTAAAAGGTAAAGATACTAAGCATGGGGGAATCCCCCCATGCTCAGATTGTGACAGTAACATTGCTTCAAAGAGCAGGGCAAGTCTTCTTTCTTATATGCTGACTTTTCCTCAGGGAAACCACCACATGCTGCTTTGAAGGATTTCCTCATAGAAAGTTAGCAAACACAAGTTAACATAAAGAAACTCTAGTTTTTGTCTGCGTGGATAAAGACAGTTCAAGTGTGATCAGATTAACAGGTTTGTTTTGATGCAGCTGACACAGATCTACACGTTGCTTTAAAAGTGGGGCATTGTCATATCAGCTTTAATTTACTATAACAGTTTTGTTTATGTTGGTTGGTATATATTGTATATATTTTTCAAAACAGCTGAGGCTTGTGCCAGAAAGCGTTCTAAAATTGAACTTATATTTTATCTATTTAATTTTATTTATTTGTTTTGCTTGTCTTATTTATTTTGCTTAAGCAATTGTAAATTTTTTGTAGAAACTTTACAAGTTTGTTTTATTTTATCTGGTGATACTACATTAATACTAGGCACCTAATGGTACACATCAACAATTTTGTTGTCACAGTTTAAAGGCAAAATATATTGCAGCAACTGCAAATGAGGTTCTATGCAATAAGCATTGCAGTAAATGTGTACCTGTGCTATTGAGTGTTTAGTGTTACTACTGCTCTTTAAGAAAGAAAGTTCCACACATGTTGGTCATTGCAAGTTTCTTCAATACAAACATTTAAAAAGTATCCAATTACTTGCTTAATCGATCGATTAGAGTGACAGGTTACTGGATTATAATAAAAATAATCGATAGCTGCAGCCCTACTAGCACCTTACCTCATTAACTATTAAATTGCTCTGGATTTGAAAACCATTCAGGAAAATAGTTTAAAGATTAAAAAAGGTGCTGATGAACAATCAGTGCCTAATGAGAACCCAATAAAGATGGCACATATGCAGGTGTTTTCACACCTCAAAGTCCACACCAAGGTCCGGACAAAGGTTCAGATTTTTTTTACATTGTATACATTTGGTCTGGTTAAGGGACGTTCAGACCAAAAGCAAAGCACAGATATTTTGCACTGTGAAATGACATGTAAAGTTAATACAGGGACACAAATAGATGCAAACTCGCATTCGAGTGAGTTGCAGAGGGGCAGGGTCACCTTCATAACTTCTGCAGCTGCTTTCTACACGCTGTGGAAATCCCAAAAACACCATCCTGTTTAGGTTTAGGTTATCTGGCGGGGCACACAGCTGGGAAAAATGTTACTACCTCCACCAGAAACTGTACCTGGATGTTGGCTGTTTACATTGCTAGTTTGCTAGCCCTTGTTAGCACATCTGTAGCAGTGTGGGTGGATAAATTCTCCACACTCCATCTCCACTGCAGAGCTCCCGGTCTTGCTATTGACCGGATAGCAACCATGCTACTCACCATCCAGTCTTTTCTGCATCTCCGGACACATTAGTAACCACACTTTGAGTTGAAGACCACCATATTAAGAGATGAACTAGTTTTGTCAGGCTAGAATTTTATCCAGGTCTTCATTAAAGAGGATGTTTGTCCTTCTTCAGCTGTGATGATTTTCACGTGGCATTACTCGTCCTTTTGTTTTGTTTTGGTTTTTTTTCAAAACTGTCGCATCCAAGTTTTTGCATTTTTATGAGTTTTTTCAAGTGACTGTTTATGCCACTGACGGCCATGTTTCATGTTTCCAAGTGCCACCACTGTTTATTTTCCCACTTATCAGCTGCCTTAACTCCTGTGTTCGATCTGAAAGACTTTTCTGAAAACTGCTTTCACATTCTAAACAAACCGGACCGAGGTTCAGGTTGATCCGGACTAAGATCAGTCTTTTTGCCAATCCAAATTTCAGCTCTTTGGTCCAGACCATGGTTCAGTTGAGAAAAGTCTGGACCAAATGGGTTAGATGTGAAAGCCTGCTAAGTCTGTAACAGACTGCTGCATAATGCATGGATGACCTCCTGAGAGGAGACATCCCTACAATCCACATTCTGTTCCAGGTTACAGTTATTGAGTGTTAATCCACTTAGTGTTAGTTGAAAGCATCCCTAAAAGGTTTTGATTTAGTCGGTGTCCTCTTTATCACAAACCTGTCCCTTCTCCTTTCTTGATTCTTCATCTTAGGTGGGATTCAGACGTGAACAACTCCTTTTTTTTTTTTTTTTTTTTTGTTACTTATTTGTACCCGTAGGTAGATTTGGTTTGCAGTCTGGTGACAAGCCACCGGCTGCTGGTTGCTGCGTGCGCGAGCGCCCTAAACCTACATGTTTTTGGTGTGCGGGAGGAAACCGGAGAAATCCCGGAGTAAACCCGCGCAACACGGGGAGAACATGCAAACTCCACACAGCTCACTGTTGGTCGGGGGCTGGGATCGAACCCACGATCTCATGATCCCCGCGGTCCCCCGGCCGAGGGCAAAACTGTGCTGCCACAGTGCTAAACCACTGCGCCACCGTGCACCTTTTGACTGTAAATCCAATGATCCCATTAAAGGTAAAACACAATGACATTATGACTCAAAGATGTCTTTTCAGTAGCCAGTATGAGTCCATTTCCTCAGAAGATTTGAGAGACTCTGCCAAGGCAACCTGCTCTCTGTTAATATTCCATTTAATTTGATGGCCCATTTCTTGCTGCAACCCGTTAACACATAAGGCAACTGAACAAACTGCCTTCATGTGGTAAATCGATACCAGCATCTGTTATACTTAACTTGGCAGGAAGAGAAGAGGTCTTAGAGACTAGCGGGGACAGTTAATAAATATTATACTGGCTGAATGCTGTTTAGGGCCTTTTCCACTAGCCTCACTTAGCCCTACACCGCACCACTCAGCCCGCGTTTGAGCATTTTCCATTAGCCCCAGCACCGGTTAGCAGGTGCTTTTTTAGTACCTGATCCAGGGCAGGGTCTAACCGAGCTGAGTAGGGCTGAGTATGGCTGTGATATGACTTTAAGAGACTGGTCGCCGCTGATTGGTCAGGTCGTAACGTCACGAAAGCGACTTTTTCTGCTGAATCTACTCCACGACCGCCATTTGTAGTTGTTCAGCCAGTGAACACAGTGCGCCCCTTTAATACAGTATATTATATTAATATACTGTATAATATACTTATATAATAATATACTCCTAATATTATATATTAGGAGGTGCGCAATTTTCTTTCTATATTAGCCGACGATCGCATCCAGCGCGAGTTGAACGGATCTACTCGAAATGAAAAAATATACCAGCAGTTGCCCGAGCAGATGGCTTCCCAAGGGCACATCCGTACTGCCAAACAGTGTCGGGAGAAGCTGAAAAAGCTGAAAAGCGATTACCGAGCAGTGAAGGACCACAATGCTTGAAGTGCAGCGGATCGGAAGGAGTGGAAGTGGTTTGCTGAGATGGACGCGATCTATGGACATAGGCCCTTGACATGGCCACGGCCTTGGAAACCGTGGATGCTGAGTGTTGTTTTGATATTGCGTGTCTTTTCGCCACTTTATCCTTTCTGTGCCAAGCACACTGTTTTTAAGAAATAGGAAGGTTGTTAGATTGTGGGTAATGGTTGTTACTGAGGCTTGCCTATTGTTTTGCAGCCAACTGCAGATTCGCGCTTGCTTTGTGTTAAGTATTAGCGCGAACAAAACGCTGAATTACGCTTATTGTATTCCGGTTAAAAACTTTAGAGTGCTGTGTACATGTTGCACTTTGGTGTTAAGTTTTAAATTGCGTGCATTTTCTTTCTAGAATCGCAGTTCATATCACAGGGGTCCACCTCAGTGGACATGGACACAGCGGACTCTCCTGCCTCTGCCTCTGCGTCTGCGTCTGCCGGAGCGCCAGCTGGATCGACTCCCATGTCAGCCACATCACCAGCTCCATCTGGATCACGTTCAAGTGCCGGTAAGGCACAATAACCACGATTTTTTTTTTGTTGAAACAGGTCCAGCGGAAACCAGGGTCGAAAATCCATCCATCCATCCATCCATCCATCTTCTACCACTTAATCCTTTACAGGTCGCAGGGGGGCTGGAGCCTAACAAGTTATGTACCAAACTGATTAATGCAATTTCCTGTAGCTGCATATTAATTAATTGAAAATGACTTTTTAAATGTACAAAAAGGTTATTCTTTGGTCTTCACTTATCGGTGTTCCACAACCATTTTTAGGCGTGGTGATTGAAGTGCTGTTGTAACTCCTGTTTTAGAAAAACAAATAAAGCTCATGAACTGCCGTTGAAATCAACATGCTTCATTGAAATGCTTTGCGTCAGCTGACTGTATTAACCCATTCAGATTTCTGCGGCCACACTACAAGCAACTATTTTAAACATTACCCATCCATCCATCCATATTCTTAATCTTAATCCTTTTTAGTTTTGCAGGGGGGCTGCAGCCAAAGACAGCACACTGCATGTTGCAAAATCTGCTCTACTGAGGGGCAGCAACATGACAGTTCAGCTTATATACAGCAATGAAGCATAATATAATAGTGACATTCCACCACAGACTTTCACCAGTGTAATTCCATAATATATGTAGTGATCCAGCTTTAACGACCATGCCTTTCTGTCTTTCCATCTAGGCAAGAGGAAAACGGACAACTCCATCGCTGACCTTACATCAGCGATGGTCAACATGCATGACGAAGAGATGCAGCTCTTGGAACGGCAGCATGACCAGCGGCAAGAACACCATCAGGAGTACATGCAGCATTTGCGACAGGTGGCCGTAGATGTGCGGGCAGATGCGCGTGAAGCCCTGGAGCAGGACGCTGCGTTGCGAAGGGAAGAGCTCGCAGAGATGTCAACATTCAACAGAGATTTCCTGACCCTATTTGGCAGGCTTGTGGACACATTTAGCAGTCTGCGTGTCTAACCATGTCTCCCCACGCCCAGTCTGTTTTTTTGTTTGTAAATTTTGCTTCTGGAATAAAATTGTATTGTTTGCATCAAAAGTCTGGTTTATCTGTTATGACACCATATGAGAAAAGCCAATAATTACATACACATTCCATTCTCTGTTCACTCCACATGCTGCTGTTCATCAGGTCAGGTGTATAGCCTTCTAATGGTAATTTAATTTTTAACAACACAACGAAACGTAATGTCTTGGTAGGTTTTTTTTTATTTTAAACAAATCTGAAATGCTGAATCCATTTCTTTTGAACGGGTACATTTTTTATGTTATAAGCAGTTGTACAGGTGTGCTTGAACTTGTACAGTAGACAATGATAAAGGTAAGTACATGTAAGTTGAATGTTGCATCACCAGTCAAAATTTAATAAATTAAGAAGGAATCTAGCAAAAATTTGGCACTAATAACATTAGACACAACTGTGTTTTTGTTGCACACAACTGTTGTTACCAACAAGTTGTGCCAAATTTATATTCCCTTTTCCCAAAAATTAAAAATCAATTTGTAAGTAAAAGTGGGAGACCTTTACATGGGAATATGACATGTATCAGCACATGATTTATAGTTCAATTTGCATTTCCACCTAAGCAAAAGTGGCTTGTCGAGCTGGATTTTTGTGAAGATGGCCTGTGCGGTGTTTCTGCATGTAATTACATACCTGTCAAGTGATACGGTTTCGCCGTATTTTAATACGGGGAAAATGCAATTTTAGCAAATACGGGCGTATTGCCATTTCTGTACGCCAAAAAGAACAATATACGGGGAAAAAAATGATTGAGAGTGTGGAGGAACACGTCGTGTGTGTGACCCCCACAGTGGGGCTGGCAGAGTGCTCAGCGTGAGCAATTATCACAACAGTGAGAAGTGTGGACTCATCATTAGGCTGATGGCCTCGCACCTTCTTAACAGATAAGCGTTATGAACAACAGAAGACAGGTAGATGGAACATGCACAACATTTTATTTACAAAAAACATTTTTGAAGTATGTATGCACATAAATGTGGGCGAAATTACATTTCTACCTATTGCTAGACAAGTACTGCATTCACAGCATCTCGTATATCGCCACCCTGCTCCTCTGCTCTCTGTGCCGCTGCCACCACTGGTTCATCTACTGCATCATCCAATGTAGTGTCAAACGTCTCTCCATGACTCTCACACAGATTGTGCAGAGCACAACAAGTCAGCACCATAGATTTCACCAGTTTCATGTCACAGTCATTCCTCTCTCCTTCCTCCTTCCTTCTCTCCTCGTCATCAGCCATTTTCTTTGTTGTGGAGGATTCGGTCGCGTGTTTCACGTCACGAGAGTGTGGCGCCGCCTCAGTGCCGCCTGCTGTTCAAGAAATCCCACCCACCGCAGGTGTGCCAGCAGGTGTGCCAGCAGTAATGTTGAAAAGCAACCGAGGCAGAACCGAACCGAAGTGAGTCGAGTCGGGTTTTCTAATCAGGGCTAGTGTTTGATGGCTAGAGTCTCTTCCCCACTAATTCATTTCAATGCTCTTCACTCAAGAACACAAAAACAATTTAAACATTGTATCAGAAAAGATGCTCAGCAGCTTCAGTTTTTTGGACAGTTCACTTCTTTTGTTTCACATGTGGTCTGTAGTTGTTTCTCGAGGGTATCACAGTTCATATTTCTCTTAATTACCTTTGCCTGGTTGGGAGTCGGAGCTAATTTAAGGAGCAATTCATTTCCTGTCCTGGCACTTCAGGACATAGCAGGGCAATTCTTTACAGATAGCCTTTCAAAGGTGTGATGGATGAAAAGGAAATCTACAGAGGAAAGAAGGAGGCTGGAAATATGCAGCTGATTATGGAAATAAAGTGGAGACATGCAAGATGAACTGTGGAAATGGAAGTGGCTGGAGGTAATAAGGAGCGCTGAGAACAAACACCAGAGGTCATTTATGTTCTGCTGATGTCTTTGCTGTTGGTAATTTGTGTCAGTTTGAGCACAATATTTAGACAATTAAATGTTCAAAAAAGCAGAAGATAATCATTTATGATGCTGATGATGACTGAATTACAGTAACGACCATCATGAAACGGATCTGTGCATGCACCCATGTGCATGTGTGTTAGTATGGGGGCATTCAAGCATGCTGAGCGGCTGGCCTGATGTAACAGTCAGTTTAATCCCTCACTGTAAATCTGGGGAAATGAGCAGCAAAATACCAAAACTGAGAGCTGGCCATAGACTAATGCCGCAAACAACACAGTTTGTTCTACCAACACACACAAATTCACAGAGCAGCTGATATACATCGACTGTGGATTACCTTCTTTCTTCTACTATCACTGTCTCTCTGACTCATCTGTCTGTCTGTCTGCCCCTCCTACCCTCTCTAATTCTAAGCACTTTTCTCAGTGGAGTGCTGTAAGAGGATAAGGCCATTCCATCGGAGAGCAATAAGAGGATGAATCTGTGTGTTGCAGCGTCTGTGTTGGCCCATACGTAAGTGTGTGTATTTGTTGCATGTGCTGGTCACTCAGTGCTCATCTGAATGCAGACTCTGTGAGGGACCCTCTACACAAATAGAGATCGCTGGGTGACAGCTGAGAGATCAAAAACTGAACAGCTCTCTCAATGGTCTCCAAAAGCCTCAAAAAAGCTGCTTCTCTGTAAATGATTGGGAGATCGTTGTATGATTATCATGGTAATCTGTGGAGATCTTTGAAAGAGCCCAGGGACTACAGGTGGAAATTAGCACTAGTGCTATAACCTGGTACAATGCATCTTTCTTCTTTAAGGTCAATGTATATTGTGCATGTCCCTGCATAAATAAATAAATAAAAGAAAAGAAAAAATCCTTCAGAGATCATTGAGAGATCAAGCAAGACCACTGAAAAACCAGTACAGGTCACTGAGAGACCAGGAGGGATTGCTGAGGGATCATGAAGAGTTTTTGGGCAACATTCATTGGCCATAGAGTTTTTCACCACAGAAGGGTGTGTGGTATATAGTGGTGTGAAAAAGTGTTTGCCCCCTTCCTGATTTCTCATTTTTTTTGTATGTTTGTCACACTTAAATGTTTCAGATCATCAAACAAATTTAAATATTAGACAAAGATGACACAAGTAAACACAAAATGCAGCTTTTAAATAAAGGTGTTTATTATCAAGGTAAAACAACAACAAAAAAAACCCCACAACTACAGGGCCCTGTGTGAAAAAGTGATTGCCTCCTAAACCTAATAACTGGTTGGGCCACTCCTAGCAGCAAGAACTGCAATCAAGCGTTTGCAATAATTGACAATGAGTCTTTTACAGCGCTGTGGAGGAATTTTGGCCCACTCATCTTTGCAAAGTTGTTGTAATTCAGCCACAATGGAGGGTTTTCGAGCATCAGCCGCCTTTATAAGGTCAGGCCACAGCATCTCAATCGGATTTAGGTCAAGACTTTTTTGAGGCCACTCCAAAGTCTTCATTTTGTTTTTCTTAAGCCATTCAGAGGTGGACTTGCTGGTGTGTTTTGGATCATTGTCCTGCTGCAGAACCCAAGTGCGCTTCAGCTTGAGGTCACGAACAGATGGCCGGACATTCTCCTTCAGGATTTTTTGGTAGACAGAGGAACTCATGGAGCTATTTACCACAGCAAGTCTTCCAGGTTCTGAAGCAGCAAAACAGCCCCAGGCCATCACACTGCTACCACCATATTTAACTGTTGGTATGATGTTCCTTTTCTGAAATGCTGTGTTACTTTTACACCAGATGTAATCAGATACACATCTTCCAAAAAGTTCAACTTTTGTCTTGTCAGTCCACAGAGTATTTTCCCAAAAGTCTTGGGGATCATCAAGATGTTTTCTGACAAAACAGAGACTAGCCTTTATGTTCTTTTTGCTCAGTAGTGGTTTTCGTCTTGGAACTCTGCCATGCAGGCCATTTTTGCCCAGTCTCTTTCTTATGGTTGAGTCATGAACACTGACTTTAACTGAGGCAAGTGAGGCCTGCAATTCCTTGGATGTTATTGTTGGGTCTTTTGTGACCTCTTGGATGAGTCGTCGCTGAGATCATGGGGTAATTTTAGTCGGCTGACCACTCCTGGGAAGGTTCACCATTGATCCATGTTTTCGCTATTTGTGGATAATGGCTCTCATTGTAGTTCACTGGAGTCCCAAAACTTCAGAAATGGCTTTATAACTTTTCCATATTGATAGATCTCAATTACTTTGTTTCTCATTTGTTCCCAAATTTCTTTGGATAGCAGTATGATGTCTAGCTTTTGAGGATCTTTTGGTCTACTTCACTTTGTTATCCATCCATCCATCCATCTTCTACCGCTTTTCCGGAGGTCCGGGTCGCGGAGGCAGCAGTTCAGGCAGAGAAGCCCAGACTTCCCTCTCCCCAGCCACCTGCTCCAGCTCTTCAGAGAGGATACCAAGGCGTTCCCAGACCAGCTGGGAGACATAGTCTCTCCAGTGAGTCCTGGGTCTGCCCGGGGTCTCCTCCCAGTGGGACGTGCCCGAAACATCTCAAGTGGGAGGCGTCCACAAGGCATCCTGATCAGATCCCCAAACCACCTCAAATGGCTCCTTTCAATGTGGAGGAGCAGCGGTTCTACTGTGAGCCTCTCCCAGCTGACTGAGCTCCTCACTCTATCTCTGAGGGTAAGTCCAGCAATCCTACGAAAAAAGCTCATTTCAGCCGCTTGTATCTGCGATCTTGTTCTTTCGGTCATTACCCAAAACTCGTAACCATGGGTGAGGGTAGGAACGTAGATTGACTGGTAAATCGACAGCTTTGCCATAGAGCTCAGCTCCCTCATCACCACAACAGAGAGGTACAACGTCCGCATAACTGCAGATGCTGCTCCAATCCATCTGTCAATCTCTCACTCCAGTCTCCCCTCACTCGTGAATAAGACCCCAAGATACTTAAACTCCTCCACTTGGGGCAGGAGCCTGTCCCCAACCCGGAGAGGACAATCCACCATTTTCTGGCTGAGGACCATGGACTCGGATTAGGAGGTACTGATTCTCATCCCAGCTGCTTCACACTCAGTAGCAAACCATCCCAGTAAGAACTGTAGGTCATTGCTGGATGAGTCCAGCAGGACAACATCATCTGCAAACAACAGAGACAAGATTCTGTGGTCACCAAGCATGACACCTTCCATGCCCTGGCTGCGCCTAGAAATCCTGTCCATAAAAATTATGAACAGGATCGGTGACAAAGGGCAGCCCTGGCGGAGTCCAACCCTCACTAGGAATGAGTCCGATCGAGTGTTGGCAGTATGAACCAAACTCTCACAATGGCCGTACAGAGACCGAATAGCTCGTAACAACAAGCCCGATACTCCATACTCCCGAAGCACCCCCCCACAAAAATCCACAAGGGACGTGGTCGAATGCCTTCTTCAAGTCCACAAAACATATGTAAACTGGTTGGGCAAACTCCCACAAACTCTCAAGGATTGTCGAGAGGGTAATGAGCTGGTCCAGAGTGCCATGGCCAGGACGAAAACCACATTGCTCTTCCTGAATCTGAGGTTCGACCAACGGCCGGACTCTTCTCTCCAGTACCTTGGCATGGACCTTCCCAGGGAGGCTGAGGAGTGTGATCCCTCAAAAGTTGGAGCACACCCTCCGGTCCCCTTTTCTGAAGAGAGGAACCACCACCCTGGTTTGCCATGCCAAAGGCATTGCCCCCGACCTCCACACAATGTTGCAGAGGCATGTCAACCATGACAGGCCTACAACTTCTAGGACCTTGAGTTACTCAGGGCAAATCTTGTCCACCCCTGGGGCCCGGCCACCAAAGAGATTTTAAACCACCTTGGCGACCTCAGCCCCTGTGATAGCCGAGTCGTCCCCTTGTCCATAAGCCCTGCTTCCTCTGTGAAAGGCGTATCAGTGGGATTGAGGAGATCCTCGAAGTATTCCTTCCACTGCCTGATGATATCCCCAGTCGAAATCAGCAGCGCCCCATCCGCACCATACACAGTGTGGACAGGGAACTGCTTCCCCCTCCTGAGCCGCCGGACAGTTTGTCAGAATCTCTTTGCGGCCAACCAAAAGTCTTGTTTCATGGCCTCACCGAACTCCTCCCATACCAGAGTTTTTGCTTCAGCAACCACCTGAGCTGCACTCCACTTGGCCTGCCGGTACACCTCAGCTGCTTCGGGAGTCCCACAAGCCACCCAAGCTTGATAGGACTCCTTTTTCAGCTTAATGACCCCCCTCACCACTGGTGTCCACCACTTGGTTCGGGGGTTACCACCACTAGATGCCCCGATGATCTTGCAGCCACAGCACTGGGCCGCTGCTTCAGCAATGGAGGTGGAGAACATGGCCCATTAAGACTCCATGTCTCCAGACTCCCTCGGAATGTGGTCGAAGTTCTTCTGGAGGTGGGAGTTGAATACCTCCTGGACAGGGGCCTCAGCCAGATGTTCCCAGCACACCCTCACTATACGTTTGGGTCTACAAGGTCTGAATGGCATCCTCCCATGCCATCGGATCCAACTCACCACCAGGTGGTGATCAGTTGACAGCTCTGCACCTCTCTTTACCCGTGTGTCCAAGAGTGTCACAGGTCTGATGACAACAAAATCGATCATCGACCTGCGACCTAGGGTGTCCTGGTGCCAAGTGCACATACAGTATGGGCACCCTAATGCTTGAACATGGTGTTCGTTATGGACAAACTGTGGTTAGCACAAAGTCCAATAACTGAACACCACTCGGGTTCAGATCGGGCAGGCCATTCCTCCCAATCACCCCCTTCCAGGTTTCACTGTCGTTGCCCACGTGCGCATTGAAGTCCCCCAGTAGGACAATGGAGTCTCCAAGAGGAGTACCCTCCAGCGCCCCAGTCAGAGACTCCAAAAAGGGCGGGTACTCTGAGCCATCATTTGGTGCATAGGCACAAATGATGGTCAGGACCCATTTCCCAACCCGAAGGTGCAAGGAAACAACCCTTTCATCCACTGGAGAAAACTCCAATATAGAGGCAGTAAGGTGGGGGGGATACAAGAATACCCACCCCTGCTCGCCGCCTCTCACCCGGGGCATCTCCAGAGTAGGCCAAGCTCCAGCCCCTCTCCAGGAGACTGGTTCCGGAACCGGAGCTGTGTGTTGAGGTGAGGCCGACTATATCTAGCCGGTATCTCTCAACCTCATGCACCAGCTCAGGCTCCTTCCCCACCAGAGAGGTGACATTCCATGTCCCAAAAGCCAGTTTAGGAAGCTTGGGATCAGACCACCAAGGTCTCCACCTTTGACCGCCACCTGATCCACATAGCATCGGACCCCCATGACCCCTCCTGCAGGTAGTGAGCCCACTGGAGGGGGGACCCATGTAACTCCTTCGGGCTGAGCCCAGCCGGATCCCATGGGCGGAAACCCAGCCACCAGACGCTAGCCATTGAGCCCCTCCCCCAGGCCTGGCTCCAGGGTGGGGCCCTGGTAACCCCATACCGGGCGGGGTACACTGAATCCTTGTTCTAATATTTATCATGAGAGTTCACTTGGTCAGGCAGGTTCTATTTAACTGATTTCCTGATTGAGAACAGGTGTGGCTATGTGGCTAGAGAAACTGAGCTCAGCTTTCCAAAGATGTGATAAACCACAGTTAATTTATGTTTGAACGGGGGGGGGGGGTCACTTTTTCACACAGGGCCATGTAGGTTTGGATTTTATTTTATTCTTAATAATGAATACCTTCATTTAAAAACTGCATTTTGTGTTTACTTGTGTTATCTTTGTCTAATATTTAAATTTGTTTGATGATCTGAAACACTTAGTTGTGACAAACATACAAAAAACTGAGAAACCAGGAAGGGGCAAGCACTTTTTCACGCCACTGTGCGCGCACACACACACACACACACACACACACACACACACACACACACACACACACACACACATACATACACACTACTCAAAAAGTCTGGAAATGTTATTGAGAGATCATTGAAAGAAAAAAATGGTCAGCTCTGTGAATGATTTCTCAAATGTTCTCAAACAGTGGAAAAATCGCTGCAAATAGTTGCTCCTTGTTGCAAACACTGTCGCTAACATTTGTTCATAGTTATTAATGTTCACCAGCTGTCTTACAAAAACACTCTCATAAATCTTGCAAATGGTTGTTAAATGTCACTAACTGTCGCTAAAGACAGAGGTGAACCCTGATGTTCGTGAACCTTTATCAGAAAAGTTGGAGAATCCAAAAATGGACACATTCATCAACTTTCACCGCGCTGTGAGATACTACCCTCAACAATCACCAACAGAAAGTCTCTCAACAAACACTGAAATGCTCAAGGCGCGCTCAACAATCTCAGTGATCTCTCAGTGATCTTTCAATGAACTCTATTCATCTTTCATCAAACGCTCAACACTCACTCACTGATTTCTCAGCTATCTGTACCTTCAGGGTGGAAAAATTTGGCATTCACTAAAAGATTGCTGAACGATTACTGGGAGATCAATGAGATTGTTGAGTGCTCCTTGAGCTGTCCTTGCCTGCTGAACAACCTTATTGATCTCCCAATGATCTCTCGGCAACTTTTCAATGATTTCTCAGTGAACACCAAATTTTTCCACCCCAAAAGTAGAGATGGCTGAGAGATCAGTGAGGGATTGCTGAGCATTTGATCAAAAACCAATAGAGTTCATTGAAAGATCACTGCTAGATCATTGGGAGACTGATGAGATGGTTGAGTACTTTTTGAAAGATCACTTCCTTTTGGTAATTGTTGAGGTATTGTTAGTAGTAGATTAGTTTATTTGACAGGGACAGTGCAATAAACATAGACAATTAATCAAAGACAATCAATCTGATGTGTTGCACATAGAGTGTATAGCTATTAGCTAATTTGCAACTCTTGTCCCTGGATGGGCTTTAGAAAAAAGAATCAAGATAAAAAATATACACAATAACCACATACATCAATGCAGAAAAATTATAAATACACAATTATAAATATTATAAATATTAAAAAATACACAAATATAACAGCCTGACTCACATTTAACATAAATATTATAAATATTATAAATACACAAATATAACAGCCTGACTCACATTTAACACATATAACATAACTCACATTTGCCTATTTCAGGCCTTCCTCCCTCCGTCACTCACTATAAACAAACACATTTATTCCTTCCCTTCATTCACTCTCACTTTGCAGACAATTAATTCATACATGAGTACATTCTTGTTTATTTTTCAGCCAGTTTTTAACATTTTTAGTGAATGTTTTAAAGTCCGTTATTATTTTAATTTCATTTGGCATTGTGTTCCAGATGTGACTGCCCTTTATAGAGAAAGCTGTTTGTCCAAATGTGGTTCTGCGGTGGAATATTTTACAGTTATTGTTAACAGAACTCCTGGTGGCTCTGCTGCTGTCCTGTCTTTGGACAAAACCAGCAAGTGGCTCGGGTGCTGATTTATGGAAACATTTGAACGTTAATTTCAGAAGACAGAGGTCAATGAAGCTCTCAAAACTCAATAGGTTGTATTTTTTTAAAACATTACAGTGATGCCACCTAATGGGCTTTTTGTCCAAGATTTTTAGGGTTTGATTATATAATGAACCTATATGTCTTATTGTGGAAGGGGCTGCTTGAGCCCAGACTGTCAAACAGTATGATATATGAGAAAAAACCATAGAATGCATATACAGTGCAGCTGCTTCGTAAGGTATGTAATATCTAATTAATTTAAAGCAGTTCAGATTTTTTTTTACTGTTTTTGAAATTTTCTTTATATGAAGATTAAATTTGAGTTGAGGATCTAGTACAATGCCAAGGTATTTGAATTCTGTAGCTAAACTGATGTCATGATCATGTATATTAACTTTAAAATGTTGCAGGTTACATTTTTTGATTGAAAAGCACATTGAGACTGTTTTCTGAAGGTTCAGCAATAGATGGTTCTTGAGGAGCCACTCTTGGACATCAACCATACTTGTAGACAGTACATCTGCAGCCTGTGCTGGAGTCTTGGCAGCTGTGTAAATAACTGCATCATCTGCATAAAGTTGGCATGTTGCAGCTGAGCAGTGTAACGGCAGGTCATTAATAAAAATGCTGAAAAGTAAAGGACCAAGAATGGACCCTTGTGGGATACCCATGCGGTTGTTTAAAAATGAGGATTTATCCTGGTGAACTTTTACACACTGTTCTCTATTCTGGAGATAAGATGCAAACCATTCTAATGTATTTGGGGAGAAGTTAAAAGATACCATTTTGGATAAAAGCAAACTGTGGTTTACAGTATCGAAAGCCTTTTTGAGATCTAGAAAAACAGCTCCTACCACATTACCCCTGTCCAAGGACTGTTTGACGTTTTCAATAAGGCAACAATTTGCTGTTTCTGTTGAGTATCCTGGTCTAAAACCAAATTGATGTGGATGAAGAAGTTGACTGTCTTGTAAGTAGTCTATCAGCTGTGTAGCTACAACTTTTTCAAGAACCTTAGATAGGACTGGTAAGATAGAGATTGGGCGGTAATTGCATATATCGTCTTTACTGCCTGATTTATGAACTGGTATGACGACAGCTTTTTTCCAGCCAGATGGAAATGTACTAGACCTAATGGAGAGATTAATGAGATGAGTCAGTGGTTTGATTAATATTTTGCTGTGCATTTTGAGAAAGGAGGTGCTCATATTGTAGATATCATTAGTTTTTGAGTTTGACAGTGTTTTAACAATACCAGCAATTAACTTCTCATTTACCTCATCGATGTGAAAAGTATCTGTTGGAAGTATGGAATTTGTGTTGTTGAGCACATTTGGCAGCACAAAAATTTTTGTTAAGTCTTCCACAGAGCCCACAAAGTGTGAATTAAATTCATTTGCCAAAGTAGCCTTGTCACTGACGGTCTTGCCATTGATTCTAAGTTCCTTTACCCCCTTCTGATCGTTTTTTTTATTAGTTAAGTTATTTAAATGCCTCCATAGGGAACTGTTGTTACCCTTTGCATGATCTATCAGTTTATTGTAATAAGATATTTTTGATTTTCGCAGCTCATGTACCACTTTATTTCTTAAACTTTTGTACACAAGGTGATCATTTTGTAGTTTGGAGGTTAGTGATGTTTTCAGTGCATAGTCTCGCCTCTTCATAAGTTTTCTTATTTCATTATTTAACCATGGTAGGCTAATCTTCTGTTGTCTACTTTTAATTTGCTTTGAAAATTTTTCTATAGACTTTGTGATTGTTGCAGTTATAAAATTACAACAATCATCTACTTCACATGTTGCCATGAGCTGCTCCCAATTTTGATTCTCTAAGTAATGTTCAAACTCCTCATTTTTTGATTTGGGGATAATAAAATTTGATTTGTCAATATCGACTCCCCCAAAATACTGTAGTCGCTTTTTAGTAAGTTTCCTGACAGCAAGAACCATGTTATGATCTGAGAGACCAGTTACAAGATTATAGGTTCTGGTTATTCGTTCTGGTTTATTAGTAAATACCATGTCAATAAGTGTTCTGGATTGTTTGGTTATCCTGGTGGGTCCTTTGATGATTTGCTGGTAATTAAATTTAGTCATGAGGCTTTTCAGTTTTTGTTTGTCTTTTTTATCAGACCAGTTGATATTAAAGTCACCATGAATTATTGTTTCTCTGTTCTTCTCAAGTTGTTTAACCAGATCACTTAATTCATTATAAAAGGAAGAGTTGTGTGATGGTGGGTTGTACACTACTGCAATGTTGAAATTCATTACCGGAGAGAGACATACATTCACAGCTAAACATTCAAGTGAAGTATTCAAATCAACCAGTTGACATTTATATTTCTCTTTGATGTAAATTAAAACACCTCCTCCCCTCCCTACCTGCCTGTCTTTTCTAAAACACTGGTAGCCCACAATATCGATCATATTAGTGTCATATCGATCATATTAGTGTGTTATGGAAAGAGTCAAAACTTTGAGGACTGTGGAGATCAGTGAAGATCCTTGAGACATCATTGAAAGATCTTAGCAATCACTGAAAGATCATTTGGAGATCTGGCCATTTTGTCATCACTCAGTGGTCGCTCAATGATCTCCACCCGTGTAAAGGCAGTATTACTGTATGTGTATAGTTGAGTATCGCTGTACGCTGGCTGCCCAAAGGCCCAAGGCTCCGCCCTACAAAAAGAAAACCTGTTAATTCCCAGTAAAGGGACTTTGAGTGCTGGAATAACAGTAGAGATTTCCATCTGTTCTACTTCTTCATGTTTTATTACTTTTTTTGATTGTTAGATGATTATTAAAGCAATGAGGCAAATGTGTTTGTACTCAAGAGTATACAGTAGAACTAGAAATAATTGATCAGTTTGTCTGCTGCTTCATTAAATTATCAACTGGAATTCACACTCCTATCCACATTTCTTATTAATAAAACATGGATTATATAATGTAATTTTAAAGCAGTAGTAATCATAACTACGGAGGCATCAGTATAATCATTAAAACAAACTAAAAAGTTTCTTTTATTCCTGGCATTCTACATTGTTTTTGAAAAGGATGGCATAGAGAAAGACAGGGAAGGGGTGAGGAGCATGGGAGGGAATTGTTGCATGTTTGGCAGTGGCTGGGACTCAAATCAGGGACCAATTCGCCCAAGCACCATCTACTCTAATCACCTACCTTGAGCTCGGAGAGATAAGACTTCTCAGTAAGACTTTATTCAAAATCTGTGAATTTCAGCATTTACAACTTGCAAATTTTTCCATTATTTTTTTACAGTTATCAGGAAAGCGAAAAACAGCAAATTTTTATCATTTGTTCTGAATTTATTGAGAGATGAGCACATTAATAACAGCACAGCTCATGGGCAGATACACAAATACTGGGCTGTTGCTTCTGGGTTCCTTGTCAGCCCCGTTGCTGATAGATATAAATTCTCTGCTAAAAATAGACGACTGCCAAATTGCCATGTGGCCCCGCTACAAGGTCAGTGCAGCATCACACATAGCACAAGGTTTTGGTGATGTATGAGGTAATGCTACTTCAGTGGACTCCTTTTAAAGGGAATTCCCAGTTAGCCTAAAACTGCTGCTTGCTCAAAGGCTTCTGATGCTGCCAAAGAAATGTCAGACTTTTATATATGCTGAATTTATTATACTTATATAAATTTTGGTTAATATTCACTTTTTAATGTGGGCCGATTAATGTATTTTTAAAATCTGTCGCTGTCAGAAGACTTCTGGCATGGTGTCAGCAGTGGTGACACAGCAGCTGGTTCAGCTTTTAAAAAGAGCAGGTCTTGATTTTCCAAAGGTTAACTTTGCAATGTTTATACAACATTAAACTGATCCTCCAAGACTCAGGGCAAAAGAAGTGTGCAACCTCATCCTGTGCACACACCCTGCTTCAAGTACACACACTGATGTAGTGCTCATTGATTGGTGGTGCTCACTCAAGAGTATGAGAAGAAACAGTTTCTATCAGAGTTGGCAGAGGAAAACACTCCAGCAGACCATTCACTCTGATATATGAAAATGAATAAAGCATCTAACTCACCATTAAGGTCAGGATTATGCAAACCAATGGAGAACTGCTTCATTTGTTTGTATTTTCATGTGCTGAGATAATTAGGAAAGTTACCTTAAATAGAAAGGCTGACTTCCTCTTTGATCATTTCAAAATAAAAGGAAATGTGACTAAATTAAATGTGGCAGTTGAAAACCAAATTAGGGACCCCTGCTTTAGCAGTATGTTTGTTGAATGAGGGTCACAGGTCCATTCCATGAATAAACTGCAGTTAAAAGTTGTTAGTATACTTTTTCATTGATTCTCTCACAAGTTTAGCAATTAATGGCAATTAATCATAGAAAAATGTGCAATTAATTAGTTTTTATTTTTTCAAATAGATGCCCAGCCCTATATGTACATTCATTATGAGATTGTAGGAGTTTGTTACCTTGCCATAGATACATTTGTTTTTATAGCCTTGCCTGTTGCTGCATCTTGACGACATCATCACTGTAAATGGTTCTCAATTGACTTACTTGGTTAAATAAAAAGAAAGCAAAATAAAATACATTAAGAGCACGGTATACTTGTCCAGTGCATGACCACTGGGTTGTGACAACACCAGGATTTACAGAACATCACTAACTTTTTAAAATTGGAGGGTCACTGTGGTACAGGGGTCATTTTAAACCAAACTAACAAGCTTCTCTTCCATCAGGCCAACAACCTTAAGAACATGAACACCAGTGTCCAAACAGGAAGTTTCTCTGCTAACAAGTGTGCAAATTGTAGCACCATCCACTCACCAATATGGAAAAATAATACCTGGAAAAGAATAAACTGAAATAAAAGCTTACCGTTGTTAAGTACACGTATTTCCCCCTAAAGAAAAGGTGAGCGGCACCACCCAGTCACAAAACTTTGCCTCGGTTTCTCCCACTAATGACTGTAAATGAAGAAAAATACCCCTTCTGTCACTCTTCTATCAAATAGTGATCATCAATCCTGTAGGAAAGCACAACATAAAAAAGTAACTTGACAGAGTGTGACGCTGAGGTGTTCATAACAGAAGTGAGGCTACAAAAAATATTTTTTTTTGTTCTGACCTTCTGGAATCAACAATAAACCTAAGTTTACCAAATGGACCATGTTACAATGACAGTTAATGCAGCCAACTCAGACTGAAATAAAATAAAATATTCAGGCATTAAAGTTAGTCAATAGACGGTTCACTACTCAATGACAGTGTTGCTGGGGTGATGGGGGGGGGGGGGTGCTGACACACAGAAAGATAATGCTGTGAAAGAAAGCCCTCGGTAATCCACATAGACAGATGTGATGTCACTGAGCAAAATATTGAAAGCACCAAGGTGTTGTGCCTTGGTGCCTGTGGCATGGTAGCATGGGCAGCTGTAAAAAAGTGGCACTCCGACCTCTACTGGCCGGGAATAGTTATTACAATACCTTTTTTTGCTGTGGCATTGACAGAAATAGTGAGTTAAATTTGTGTTTATTTCAAAAACAAAGTGTTATTTTGAAATTCTGGCAAATTAAAAGTCGAGAAAATACAATGATACTGTAGAGAGTAATAGGGAAAGGATGTGGAGGCGAGGCACAAGTGTAGGTTGACACAGATTCTTTATTGAACCCTCTATCATATGTACAGCTTTGGACCCCAGCGTGGGTGCTGGGGCCGTGAAGAGCCTAGTCTGGAAAGGCTTTGCCTCAGATCCTCTGCGCTCTCTTATATAGCTTTATTGACCTGTGCGTAGGAACTGAGGCTGGCGCATATTCATTAGGTCTGACAAAGGCCATGAGTGGCAAGATTATAATAACACGTTATATACAAAAGCACTGTGTTCGCTGTATTCGCCTCCCTGTGCTGTAGTTTAAAGCAGCAGGCGTTGGAGACATCTTAGAGTCTGGTGTAATTACCCCTGTGGGGTGCTATCCCCCTGGGTCCATTATTCAGCCCCCTCTGTCTGCTTCTGGGTGAGAGATAATGACTGTCCGCAGGGTGCTGGTTCACCACAATACAAGCCTTTAGTTCCACTTAATTTTAACCAGGCGAGATGAAACAGAGAGACAGACAGACGGACAGATACAAACAGCCACAGACACACTAACCGATTACTGTATGCCTCCGTTTCACCTAGGCATAATAAATAAAGTAAATAAACACCACTGAATACCACTCCAATCCTACAGCTGAATTTTTACAAGTTACAAGCCAAATCTGTGTCAGAATCCAAATTACACACAACAGCCAGGAGGAACACACGGAGCTGCACAATATAAAAGCCTTTTATTTCCAGATTGCGTATTTTGGAGCGTCTGTGCCGAAGGGTTGCTGAGTGGGAACCCGCGTGGAGCTGTCAGCGCAGCAGGCGGAGTCTGTCCATCCGCTTCTGTCAGTGTCATCCCGGCGGAGGACGTTGTTCCCCCGCCCGGGTTCATGGTGTCTGCTGAGCATGAGCTTGTCAGCGTCAGACACCGAGCATGACTTCAGTGTGGAAGCGGCTGCAGCGGGTCGGCAAGAAAGCGGCCAAGTTCCAGTTCGCTGCGTCGTTTAAAGAGCTCGTTGTGGAGTGTACCAATAAATGGCAACCAGACAAACTGAGAGTGGTGTGGATCAGGAGAAGCAGACGTCACAGCACAAAGGCCAGGCATTGGCTTGCTTGCTACTGGATAACCATGAAAACCAGGACTACCTGTCTCACGGGTCGGGCCGTCAGCGACTCAACCAGCATCCCCGCCCTTCCGAGGGCGTGGAGGGTGAAACAGGGCATCCTGGCAGAACTAAAAACAATATCTGTCACAGGTCTGTGGTAGACCACTCCCAGTTACACAGGGTGAGACTGGACATCCTGGCAGATAACCACATCTGTCACAAGGTCTGTGGTGGACTGTGCCAGTCGGTGCATTGTGACATGCACTACACAAAGAGCAGAGATAAACAAACCTATCATCTGGTCAGTCACTGCAACAGATACTGGATTCAGTTTGTCTTGGCTTGTCCTTGCCACTGATATTACCTTTATCTGCCAAGAATGTGCTGCTAGTCCACCAAAAGCTAGCAGTACTCAAATACTTTGCAAGCAGTTTCATGAAATGGTCAATCAGAAAGCAACTCATACCGGCTCGGACGCCACCCGGGCTTACAAGGTCCGCGCTGATCTGTTCACACTCCAACAGGCAGCGAAAAGTAAGCTAGGAGCAGGAAGACAAAAGAAGAGGAAAACAGCAACCTTGTGTGTAGCAGAATGGAATGTACGCACTCTGTTGGACAGAACAGCATCACAGCGCCCAGAAAGACAGACTGCGCTTGTGGCCCTGGAAATGAACAGGTACAATGTAGACATAGCTGCACTTAGTGAAACAAGATTGCCTGGATATGACAGCTTGGAAGACCATGGGTACATCTTCTTTTGGAGTGAGAGATCAACTCAAGAAAGTAGAGAAGCAGGAGTGGGCTTTGCAGTTAGAAAGGAGATAGCAGCAATGCTTGATGAGGAACCGGTGCCAATCAACGACAGGATAATGACTATGAGACTCCCACTATAGCGGAAGATGTATGCCACACTCATCAGTGTATATGCCCCAACAATGACCAACACAGAGGAGGTGAAGGAAGCGTTCTACAGTGAATTATGTGAGACTATCAGGCGTGTACCGACTGATGACAGGCTGATACTCATTGGAGATTTTAATGCCAGAGTTGGTTCGGACACTGAGAAATGGAAAGGAGTGCTAGGCAGTCATGGAGTAGGCAAGTGCAATGCTAATGGAGAACTTTTACTTGCACTATGTTCAGAGTACAACCTTGTGAAAACCAACACTCTATTTAAGCACAAGGACACACACAAGAAGACATGGATGCACCCAAGATCCAAGCACTGGCACTTATTAGACTACATCATAGTCAGGCAGAGAGACAGAAGGAATGTATTGGACACCAGAGCAATGAGAGGCGTGGACTGTGGCACTGATCATGTTATGCTGAGATCTAGATTAAGGATTTGCAGACGAAAACAGCACTGCAGGACGGGTGCAAAGCCACCACGGAAGCTAAACACTAGTGCACTGAAAGGCCAAAAGAAGCAGGAAGAACTTACACAGGAAATGGATGAAAACTTGAAAGACTGAGACAGCAACAACTCAGAGAATGACATAGAACAGAAATGGGCAACATTGAAAGATACGGTGTATCAGACTGCGAGTGATGTATTAGGCTACCCTGAGAGGAAACATCAAGATTAGTTTGATGAGCATGATGAACACCTGAAGAAACTACTAGAAGCAAGGAATACAGCTAGGCAGGAAAACCTACAGTGTAACACAAGGTCGAAGAAGAAGAAATACTCAAAGGCTCAGAGTGAGCTACAGAAGTACACCAGAGAGATGAAGTCCAACTGGTGGGATGAAAAAGTGGAGAAACTTCAAACTGCAGCAGACAGGAAGGACATGAAAACATTCTTCACAGGTTTGAGAGAAATCTACGGCCCTAAACCAAGAGGATTGATCCAACTAAAGGCTATGGATGGTGAAACGGTTTTGCAGGAGAAAGACAAGATCCTGGACAGATTTGCAGACCACTTTGACCAACTACTAAACAACCCTGGATATCTCACTGAAGAGGCTAAAGAAGCTCTAGTGCAGCAACCATCTGTATCAAGTCTGGATGAACCACCAAATTTTGATGAACTAAGGGCAGCTATCAGGACAACACAGGATGGTAAAGCTCCAAGAAGGGATGGAATTCCAGCAGAAGTGTGGAAATTTGGTGGTGTTCAGCTGACCAACTGCCTGCACAAGCTCATCCAAGAGATATGGGATGCCCAGAAAGTACCTCAAGACTGGAAAGATGCAAGTATTGTGCCTTTGTTCAAGAAAGGTGACAGCAAGGATTGTGGAAATTACCGAGGTATATCACTGCTAGCCACTGTTGGTAAGATTCTCTCACGTGTACTACTTAACAGATTCAGTGAACACATCTTGCAGAATGTACTACCGGAAACTCAGTGCGGCTTTAGAAGTGGAAGAAGCACAATGGACATGATTTTCTGCTTGAAACAGGTTCAAGAAAAGTGTATCGAACAGAACATGCCGCTTTATGTAGTCTTCATAGACTTCAGTAAAGCCTTCGATACTGTTTCGCGACAAGGACTTTGGCAGGTACTCAAGAAATATGGTTGTACAGAGAAGTTTGTCAGCCTGACTGAGGCACTCCATACAGGTATGCAAGCAAACGTGGCAATGAGTGGTTCAGTATCTAAAGACTTTTCAGTAAGCAACGGGGTGAAACAAGGGTGTGTGCTGGCACCTACACTCTTCTTGCTATATCTGGCAGCCATGCTTGAGGTGGCCTTCAAAGACACTTCAGAAGGAGTATACATTCAAACAAGGAAAGAAGCAAACTTGTTCAATGTGGCACAGTTTAAAGCCAAGAGTAAGACATCGATAAAGATAGTAAGAGAAATGCTCTTTGCCGACGACAGTGCTCTAGTTGCACACAGCGTGGAACATATGCAATCTTTAGTGGAGAAATTTGCAAGAGCAGCTAGCCAATTCAGCCTCCAAATCAACATCGAGAAGACAGAGTGGCTTTATCAACCACCAAAGTTACAATTATCAACATCACTACCAGAAGAGATCAGCATTGGTACAGAGCCACTAGTCAAGTGCAAGACTTTCAAGTACCTAGGGAGTACTGTTTCAGAGAATGCTAGGCTGGAGGATGAACTATCTCTCAGAATGGGAAGAGCGAGCGCTGTGCTTGGAAACTTGAGGGAGAGACTGTGGAACAATCGACATGTGTCTATCCGTGTGAAATGCAAAGTGTACAGAGCGACAGTACTGGCTACTCTATTATATGGTGCTGAAACTTGGACTGTCTACAGAGTGCAGGTGAAGAAACTCCACACGTACATGATGAGACACCTTCGAGCCATAATGAACATCTCATGGAAAGACAAGATAACCAGCATAGAAGTGTTGAAACGAGCTGGTCTACCATCAATGGAGGACATGCTAATACAGATGAACCTGAGATGGCTCGGACATGTTGAGAGGATGGACCACCAGCGTCTCCCCCGGCAGTTACTCTACTCACAGTTATGCGAGGGCAAACGCAATCAGGGTAGACCAAGGCTCAGATTTAAAGACACTGTAAAAAGAAACTTGGAGAAGTTGGACATAGACAGGAGTTCCTGGCAGCAGAAGGCTAAGGACAGAGCTGTGTGGAGGAATCTGATCAGACCTAAATGAAACAGTCATTGTCGCCCACGACAGACTGCTATGATGATGATGATGATGATGATGATGACAATTCCAGATTGTAATCTCCAAACAGAGATATTTTAGACTATGGAAACATCTCACTCAGACACAGCTGCAAATGTCACCACTGCAGCTACCGGGGTTCACCTGCAGGGATCCGCAATCCAGCTGCCTCCAAGTAGTCTGCAGTCAGGGGCTTCTCGTTGCCTCGGCACATATTGTGCTGGAGCTGGGGCTTGATTAGAGGGCATTTTGCCAAACAGAATTCCTCCCAGGAGAGATGGATTGTGCATGTTGCCTCATGAGTCAACTGTATAGTCTCCGGTAATTTTTTTTTTTTTTTTATCTCTAAATCACATTTACAGAGATGGGATCCAGTTTCCAGTGGTGCTGGTTTTGGACCATGAATGAGGCAGGTTATATCTGAGGGAAATTAATTATTATTCATCGGGGTTTCACTGCACTCAATAAGCTGAGTTGTGGTGATAAATCTTGTAATAATAATAATAGTGTTTTTCAACCACTAATTCATAGACAAATCATTTTAAATGAAGTAGAAACGTTACATTAATACATTCTGTGAGTTTCAGCTGTTTTGTAGTTTAACAGACCCACCTGATAAAGTCAAACAGAATTTTGCTGAGAGCCCACAACTTCTCACGGCAGATGGAAACTTTTGCAGCTTTGCCTGCAGATTCTCACGTCATGTTTGTTTTTATACATCCCACTGTGTGCGTGAAAATCAGCGTATACCATGTTTTTGTGCGTATGCACTGTTTTTACATGAGGCCTCAGGACACCTGCTGCACGCTAATTCACATCTTGACACAAGTGTCATGTTTTCACAGCTGTGGTGAAAATAGCCTTCATTTAATCATAAATTTATGATGATAATTCTTAAAAAATTGCAACTTTTCTCATAAATGTGTTACTTTTTTCTTGTTAACTTGTGATTCCATTATCAGAAATGTATGTTTTTCCTCACAATTTCACAACTTTTACTCTTACATTGACAGCTGTTCTCATGAATTTAAGACTGCTTCTGTAAGTTTATAACCATTTACTCTAGTTGCCATGAACAGTTTTGCAGTGTACTCAGACAGCTTCTTCTGAATCAAGAACATGCATTATGAGTGTCTATCCCTACTAGTATTGTAGTTGGGCCCAGACTGAGACCAAAGTCTCCCAAAACCAAAACGACACCAAGACCACTGTGTAAGTAGGTTTTGGTCTTGGCTTGGTAACGGTCTTGGGGGAATCTGGTCTTGAGGACGTCTTGACGAGGTCTCAACTACAACACTAAACCCTTCATGTGCATATTCAGTTAAAATGCATCTCTCACTGAACACCCTGCAAGATGCCACCAGGCTGCGTATCCTCCAGCCTTTAAATCCAAAGATGCTCCTCAGTCAGTCACACACACCTTCAGACATGCACAGTGTCCATCATCTGTATGAAACAAAGCACGAGCTTCAGAGAAATAAGCAATAATTCTGGATAATGACACACGTGCACCCATGTACATCTCCATCTCTTTCCCTCCTTTTTACACCCACCTATTAATTGTTACAACAAAATCCCCCACGTTTAATTACCAACAGTGTTTTATTGCAAAGCTTTGAAAAGAGGCAGTAGAATTAATTTGAGTTGTTTCACCAATTAAATAACATGAAACAGCTTGCATTTTAATCAAGAGTAGATTAGCATGATAGTAGAAAACACTGCACAGTTTTATATCCATGAACACATCATGCATGTGTGTGATTGTACAGCAGATGTGAGTCTCTCTGTGAGAGCAATGATGTGTAATTACACTCTTACTCCTACCTCCTTATTTGTGTGACGAGAAATCTCTGAATGCCACGCACATGCAGATATACACCTTCTGATCTCTGCTCTTCCCTCAGCTCAATTTCTCTCCTCTCTTCAATAGCATTCTCCCTTCTTTCCCGTTCCTCTTCACTCTGAATCGCTACTTCGCCTCCACGCTCCGTTTCCCCCACTCTGCCCCGACATGTCTTTGATCTCATCTAGCTGTCATACAGGTGTGTATTCCACTAAAAAAAAAATCAATTTCAAGGACAGGCTGCTTTGAGACACTTGGATGTTAACCACAAGATGGGCTTGCCAGCATTTCTCTCAATTCACAACCCGCATGAAAGTAAACGCTGAAGAGACAGCTGTGGTGTGAAGTGAGGCACTCATCAGTCACAACACTGTATCCGCAACATGATGATGTGGCTAACATTTGATCATCTCTTTACAATGCAATGCTCTACCCCAAAGAATCTACTTTTGACTTGTACCACCTACATGTAAATATTGGTGCACACTCCTCTGATGTGTTACCGATATCCTGGTGCCAGATGCTCAGGCATGACTTTGACGTTATGGCACATTGCAATTTGCTGGATTTAATAGGAGACACAATGGCAGATAGAAAGTCATAAATCAGGAGGAAAAAAAGACTGAAATAAGAAAAGATAAGGGAAATTGAGTGTGAATAGCTCACGGGAATGTCAAAGATAAAACAAATTTGTTGGGGTAAAGTATGTCAGGATTTAACTGAAATGGTAAATGGTAATGGCGTTCGCTTATATAGCGCTTTTCTTCTCATCTAGGATGACCAAAGCACTTTACAGATCCTGCTATCTACCCTTTCACACACACACTCACACACTGATGGCGGCAGAGCTGCCATACACGCAGGCGCTAACCAGGCCACCAGGAGCAACTGCCTATTGACGTGAGCGATACACTTCTAACAGCGCTCAGAGTTGTTACAGAGAAGATCAGAGTGATTGGCAGTAGAAGACCCATCATACATGCACATTTTACTGACCATGCGTTCACATAGCCATTCATATAAACACAAGTGCATGTGCTGCATATCATCTTGGCTGCTATGCTGGATTCATCCATATATGGTAGGGGATATTTCCATGGCAACAGCAGGCAGAATGGGTGCAGACTTGAGTGGGATGGTCTCCAGAGGGAGAGTCTGCCTTTTGACTTTTGATTCAAACTATTTTCTCTCAGTCCATTCAACAGTGCAGCCATCTCTTCAGCAGAGTCAGAATATCTGAAGCTTAAGGGAATACATCCAGTCATGGTTGCATGACAGCTACCATGGCAATTCAGCTGCAATGCATTACAATTTGCGTGTTTTTGAGAGAATACATTTTTTTGAAGTTTTGACAGCTGACATTTCCTGAGACGTGGCGCAAAGAACATAGAGAAACAGGAAAAAAAGACAAACATTTAAAAATATAGACCAGGAGTCACCAACTGGTGGACTCCAGTCTGGATCCGAACCCCGAGAGTCCTCCGTCCGGACCCCAAAGTCTTTTGATACAATTTGGGGAAAAGACAGAGTTTTTTATTTTGGCAGGGAAAAGCTGAACTAAACTGCTGCATCAGCAGCCGTCTGACAGACTATGGCACGAGCCCTTGGGCACTCTCCTGCTGCAGACTACCCTCTTCGCTGTCCCATGAACGCCACTCTCTGCAGAGACTCTGTGGCTCCAACTGCTCCAGAGTATGGGTTGCAAAATCAGGTTCGCTGAGGGCGCCAGGGCGCTCCCCCAGCACACTCACACACACAAGGCCGACATCCACCCTGGACAGACCGGTCTGTATCCACAAAAAGAAGCGCTATTGTGAGCCGACAGTAGTTCATGCTGGGATGCAGAGGTGAGGTTGCTGGTTATCAAGTAAAAACTCAGTAAAAGCTCCGTGTGCTACTGAACATGAAAAGTTCCACCTTCTCTCTCCCTGTAACCATGGAGTTACAGCTCCATCCATGCTGGAACAGAGTTTACTGTTGATAAAAAAAAAAATGTTGAGGAATATTTTGTGTCCGTTTTTCTGTCTTAGTTCGAAACAGTTTTTTTCTGCACTGAACTTTTTGTGAAATTTTGTTTTTTTAGATAATCTTTTTTTTAATGCAATACAATTTAGTTTGTGTTCTCCTGTAAAGCATTTTTAGAATTTTAGTTGTAGATTTTAGAATTTTAGACCTATTTATTTGGAATCAACAAACACATTTAGTGTTCTCCTGTATTATAAAATTTTATATTACGTTTTGTTTGAAATTGAACAAAGAATTTAATTTTAATATTTCTTTTTTGTTTAAAAATTAATATAGAGTGAAGAACAGCTAAAACATGAGCTTAATAAGATAATGTGTGAAAGCAAGTTAAATGATATTGGCCTGTCTGGAGACAGCTGTGGTCTTCTGAAAGAATGTCAATGAAAGGATGACAGTTCTTAAAAGCACATTTTGAGATAAATTTCTCCATGTTTATTTTTTTTTTAATTTAACCTTTATTTATACAGGGTAGTTCCATTGAGACAAAACCTCTATTTTTCAATGAAGCCCTGTTCACACTCACACCAGGAAGCTGCCCAGTACAATCACAGACTGACCTGTGACCACTGAGCAGCTCCACTGGAGCAGTTGGGGTTAATTGCTCAAGGGTGCTGCAGAGGGGTTAAGGAGGGTAGGGTAAACACTGCTATGTTATCTGTCCCATCCAGACCTGATCCTGCCGGTCAGGGATCGAACCCGTGACCCTCCACTCACCAGTCCACATCCCTAACCACTAGGCCACCACTGCCCACCATGTGTCAGATTTCTCTTCCATTTGTTTTAATAAAAGATGCTGGAAGTAAATTCTTGGGTCATTGCAAATACTTTGCTTTAAAAGGGCCAAGTTGTCACACAGTGGGAAGGAAAAATCTTGAATAGAAAGAAAATGCACTGAGAATTGTTTCAGAATAAAGTCAGAGTTCTGAATCATAATTGAATCATGAGGTGCCTAAAGATTCCCTCACCTAGTTCGGACCTCAGCTAGAAAGGAGGACCAACTTATCAGACCTTTTGCAATTTTTAGCTGGTGACTCCTGATATAGACTACTTTACAGAAGTGGGTACAATAGTCTTGACTTTTATCTGTCGCGAAAGAGACTAGACTGTCAATGACAGAGTGGCTTATCGCAGTCTGACCTTGACCACAACCTGGATGAAGACCCTCCGGTGGGTCTTCAGACGGATCTACAAGAAGTAATGATTTTTGTGAAATCACAAATGCCCAGATCTCCTGAACTTGGTCCCTGAGCTCGACTTCAACCTGGATGCAAATCCACCTGTGGATTATTGTGTGTGTGTTTGGTGACCATCGGGGCAATTGTACAGGAGGAGTAGCGATTCCATGAAATGTGGATGGATGGACAAACATACGGACTGACGGACAGATGGACACTGCACCATCACATTAGCAAACAACGAAGGTGATGTTTTGCTTGAAGACAAATAAAAGAAAACTAATGACATGACGGGATGTGCGTCCGTGCTTGCGGGTGTGTGTCTGTGTTTGTGTGTGTTGAGTGTGGAGAAAGTATCAAAGTCTCCCATGTGGCAATAGATATTTATCTCAGCCCAGCTATTCATTAATGGGCCTGTAGCCCTCTGGCACCATGAGGAATTACAGAAGAGAAGCAATCAACATTCAGACAGGAAAGTGTGTCTGGGTCTCTGTGTTATGTTGACTGTGTGCGTGTGCGTGTGTGTGTGTGTGTGTGTGTGTGTGTGTGGCATTTTTTCTGTGACGCAGTAGTTAGTCAGAGGACTTAATGTGGGTGTTAAGGATCGTCTTTTGGAAGAAACTGACTGTCACAAATCTAAAGCCGAAAACAAGGAAGCAGGTCTGCGGAACTGTGACTGTTTAACATTTAACTCGTAGTGCCAATACATTACATTGCAAGGTAAGAACCGAGACAGGATTTAATTTATAGTGACTTCATTTTCTCTCAGCAACTCAAAATAGGGATGTGCCCAACAAGTACGTCTGGGCAGTGAGGTTGTTTTTTTAACTTGTGAAGTCGAGCAGCCTTGGCAAGACAAACTCGAAGTACATACAGTACTTTTAGTCCAAATGGCTGCAGCCTGCACCGTGCATCACCAGTAGGGTAAAATGTGCTATTTACTAGCATGTCTGTTTTATATGTCTCCTCTAGTAAATAATACACACTGTACTTCCTTTCTTTCTCTGAACATGTTGCTACGGTGTTTCCATACAGAAATAACCATGTACTAGGTTGTTCCTAACTGGCTACAGAAGATCAATTCCCCCTACCTTTTAAAATTCAATTCAACTTCATTTATACAGTGCCTAATCACAACAAAAAGGTGTGTCAAGTTGCTAGATCCACAAGGCATGAATCATAAATAATTCAGAGAAAACCCCAACAATCAAGCGATGAGTAGAGAAATTATATCTACATGTCAGAGAGGAGGGGGTTTATACAGTGTCGACATGTGATATTTAGTAGTTCACCCATCCATCTATCCGTTTTCTTCCACCCATGCAAGATTAACTCATCATGTTTAGGAGGGAAGCCTAGACATTCCTCTCCCTAGAAAAACTCTTCAGTTCATCTTGGACGATCCTGAGGTCTTTCCAGGCCAATCAGGAGATATAAACACTTCAGCAGTTTCCTGGTTTGCTGGGGTTTTCTCCCAGTTGGACATGCCTGGAAAACCTCCAGAGAGAGACAATCAGGAGGCATCCTGGTGAGATACTTGAACCACCACAGTTGACCCCTTTGGAAGAGAAGCAGTGGCTCTACTCAAAGCTCCTTCTGGATGTTAGAGCTCCTCACCCTCTCTCCAAGACTGAGCTCTGACATCCTAAGGACTAAAGACATTTCAGCCATATTGTATGTATTCATGATCTTATTCTTTTAGTCAATACCCAGACCTGATGACCATAGATGAGGGTTGGAGCATGCATAGATGGACTAGTAAAACTGAAAGCATCGCCTTTCAGTTCAGCTCTCTCTTCACCAGGGCAGCACCCCCACCATTACTGCTGACAGCGCGTGATCCACCTGTCCCTTTGCTGCTCCACTCTACCATCACTTGTGAACAACATATCTGAAGTCCTCCATGCTGGGCAAAGACTCACCCCTGAGCTGCAAGAAGCAATCCACCTTGTACAGCTACATGTGGCTATAACACAGTCATAAGGGAATATACATGCAGAAGTACAAGAAGACACAGAATTAAGACAGACTATTGGAGGCATTAACAACGATCAAGCAATCTTATGGTATTCCACATACTATTTCAACGAGATACCTGAATAATGAGTTTTATCATTATCTGTATGCGACCGTGGTAATGTAATTATCCTGGTGCTAAATGACTGTCTGCCCAACTGGATTAATCAGAAGTTCCTTTCAGAGCCCCCACCCATGACCATCTCCAATTTACAACTACAGTCCATGCATGATAGTGAATCTCAGAAAAGCTAATTCTTCAGTTAAGTCACAGATTGGCAAGAGACACCAGACTACAAGAACTGATGCAAAAAAGGTCCATTTCAATAAGCCATTATTTTCTCTATTCAAGCTTAGAACTACTTTTCAGCAACAAGTGGGGAGCCAAATGTTGAGCTTGAACAATAAACACAGTATCGCATATGTAACAAAAGACTTTACTTACTCTCAGAAGGACAAAGACGGTGGTGGTGATGTTGATGCTGATGAAGATGATGTAAGGGGATTAAGATGATAATGAGCATCAGGGTGGCGATGACAACAAATATGATGCTGGATACGATGGTTTAGTTAGACAGCACACATCACTGGAGAGAAAGTAGAACACAATTGAAAAGAATTTAATCTAAACAGATATCACTTGATGCTGTTGATATTCTGTCCAATAATCTGTTTTTGCTCTCAGCACAGTAGTGTTGGCTCACGTAAGTCCTAAAATCATTATTCACCTTATGGTAATTACATAGTTGGCATGGCAACCAAAAACCAGGAGGCTAATCGGTAACTTTCACATAGAGGCATGCACAGATGTGGAAGAAACAGCTCATTTGGAGGGTAATTTCTGCAAATGAATCACACAGTGAATTTATCTAAGAGAGAACCGAGCTCCACGTGAAATCAAGTCCAAAAATCCTCACCTGTCTGTGTTTTGTGTGCAACAAGATCTCACATGCACAGTGTAACTACACAGTTTGAGAGTTAAGTAGACTTCTCTGTTTATGAGACAAAGGCTCCTGCTTAATCTCACAATTATATTCCTCAACAAAAGAAAGAATTTTGAAACAGGACCTGGTTAACTCAGATTAAGGTTTCAAATTTCCATTCATCCATCCACCCATCCATCTTCTACCACTTCTCCAGAGGTCCGGGTCACGAAGGAAGCAGTTCAAGCAGAGAAGCCCAGACTTACCTCTCCCCAGCCACCTGCTCCATCTCTTCAGAGAGGATACCAAGGCATTCCCAGACCGGCTGGGAGACACAGTCTGTCCAGTGAGTCCTCAGATCAGATGCCCAAAATCATGGGCATCTGATCATCATCATCTGATCACGATCCATGAGATCATGATCAGATGCCCAAACCACCTCAAATGGCTCCTTTCAATGTGGAGGAGCAGTGGTTCTACTCTGAGCCTCTCCCGGATGACTGAGCTCCTCGCCCTATCTCTGAGGGTGAGTCCAGCAATCCTACGAAGGAAGCTCATTTCAGCCACTTGTATCCGCGATCTCATTCTTTCTTTCATTACCCATAGCTCATGACAATAAATGAGGGTAGGAACGTAGATTGACTGGTAAATCGACAGCATTGCCTTACAGCTTAGCTCCCTCTTCACCACAACAGACCGATACAACGTCTGAATCACTGCAGATGCTGCTCCGATCCATCTGTCAATCTCTCGCTCCAGTCTCCCCTCACTCATGAATAAGACCCCGAGATACTTAAAATCCTCCACTTGGAGCAGGAGCTTGTCCCCAACCCGGAGAGGGCAATCCACCTTTTTCCAGCTGAGGACCATGGACTCGGACTTGGAGGTGCTGATTCTCATCCCAGCCGCTTCACACTCAGCGGCAAACCGTCCCAGTAAGTAAGACCTGTAGGTCATTGCTGGATGAAGCCAACAGGACAACATCGTCTGCAAACAACTGAGATGAGATTCTGTGGTCACCGAGCATGACACCCTCCGTTCCCTGGCTGTGCCTAGAAATCCTGTCAATAAAAATTATGAACAGGGTTGGTGACAAATGGCAGCCCTGGCGGAGTCCAACTCTCACTGGGAATGAGTCCGACCGAGTGTTGGCAATACAAATCAAACTCTCACAACAGTCATATAAAGACCAGATAGCTTGTAATAACAAGCCCGATACCCCATACTCCCAAAGCACCCCCCACAAAAAACCACGAGGGACGCGGTCAAATGCCTTCTCCAAGTCCACAAAACACATGTAAACTGGGTGGGCAAACTCCCATGAACCCTTGAGGATTCTCGAGAGGATAAAGAGTTGGTCCAATGTGCCATGGCCAGGACGAGGTTCAACCAACGGCCGGACTCTCCTCTCCAGTACCTTGGCATAGACCTTCCCAGGGAGGCTGAGGAGTGTGATCCCTCTAAAGTTAGAGCACACCCTCCAGTCCCCCTTTTTAAAGAGGGGAACCACCACCACGGTTTGCCATGACAAAGGCACTGTCCCCGACCTCCACGCAATATTGCAGAGGCATGTCAACCATAACAGGCCTACAACATCCAGGGCTTTGAGTTACTCTGGGCGAATCTCATCCACCCCCGGGGCCCGGCCACCAAAGAGATTTTTAACCACCTTGGCGACCTCAGCCCCTGTGATGGGCGAGTCGTCCCCCTCGTCCACAAGCCCTGCTTCCTCTGTGGAAGGCATGTCAGTGACACTGAGGAGATCCTTGAAGTATTCCTTCCACCGCCCAACGATATCCCCAGTCGAAGCCAGCAGTGCCCCATCCACACCATACACAGTGTGGACAGGGAACTGCTTCCCCCTCCTGAGCTGCTGGACAGGTTGCCAGAATCGCTTCGATGCCGACTGAAAGTCTTGTTCCATGGCCTTACCGAACTCATCCCACACCCGAGTTTTTGCTTCAGCAACCACCTGAGCCACACTCCACTTGGCCTGCCGGTACACCTCAGCTGCTTCGGGAGTCCCACAAGCCACCCAAGCTTGATAGGACTTCTTCTTCAGCTTAATGGCCTCCCTCACCACTGGTGCCCACCACTTGGTTCGGGGGTTGCCACCATGAGATGCACTGATGACCTTGCAGCCACAGCTCTGGGCAGCCGCTTCAACAATGTAGGTGGAGGACATGGTCCAGTCAGACTCCATGTCTCCAGACTCCCTCGGAACGTGGTCAAAGTTCTTCCGGAGGTGGGAGTTGAAAACCTCCCGGACAGGGGCCTCAACCAGATGTTCCCGGCACACCCTCACTATACGTTTGGGTCTACCAGGTCTGAATAGCGTCCTCCCATGCCATCAGATCCAACTCACCACCAGGTGGTGATCAGTTGACAGCTCTGCACCTCTCTGCACCCAGCTCCACTGCCTCCTCAGCCCCTAATTCATCAAAAGCGGTCCCCCCCTCCTCCTCCTCCTCCTCCTCCCCCCCTGCCCTTGTCATCAGTGAGCAGGACGTGCACAGACAGTTCTCCAGACTGAACCCGCGCAAGGCCCCCGGGCCGGACGGTGTGTCTCCCTCCACCCTGAGACACTGTGCGAAAGAGCTGGCTCCTGTCTTCACAGACATTTTTAACACCTCCCTTAAGCAATGTCACGTGCCGACCTGCCTCAAATCCTCCACCATCATCCCTGTCCCCAAGAAGCCACGGATTACTGGACTTAACGACTACAGACCTGTAGCGCTCACCTCTGTAGTCATGAAGTCCTTTGAGCGCCTGGTCCTGTCTCACCTCAAGTCCATCACCACACCCCTCCTAGACCCGCTGCAGTTTGCCTACCGTGCTAACAGGTCTGTGGACGACGCAGTCAACCTGGCCCTCCACTCCATCCTGCAGCACCTGGACTCCCCGGGAACCTACGCCAGGATTCTGTTTGTGGACTTCAGCTCCGCATTCAACACCATCTGCCCCGATCTGCTCCAGGACAAGCTGTCCCTGCTCAACGTGCCTGACTCCCTCTGCAGGTGGATCACCGACTTCCTGACGGACCGGAGGCAGCATGTGCGGCTGGGGAAGTCTGTCTCGGACTCTGTTAGCATCAGCATTGGATCACCCCAGGGCTGTGTACTTTCCCCCCTACTCTTCTCCCTTTATACCAACTCCTGCACCTCCTCCCACCAGTCTGTTAAGCTGATTAAGTTTGCGGACGACACCACCCTCATCGGGCTCATCTCCAACGGCGACGAGTCCGTCTACAGGAAATAGGTGGCCCAGCTGGTGTCCTGGTGCAGCCATAACAACCTGCAGCTGAACGCTCTGAAGACAGCGGAGATGATTGTGGACTTCAGGAAAGTCACAACCCCCCTGCCCCCCCTCACCATCACAGGCTCTCCCATCACCATTGCAGATTCCTTCCGCTTCTTGGGCACCACCATCACCCGGGACCTCAAATGGGAGCCAACCATCAGCTCCCTCATCAAAAAGGCCCAGCAGAGGATGTTCTTTCTGCGGCAGCTGAGGAAGCTCAAGCTACCCACCAAGATGTTAGTGCAGTTCTACACGGCCATCATCGAGTCCATCCTCACCTCCTCCATAACTGTGTGGTATGCAGGAGCCACTGCCAGGGACAGACTAAGGCTGCAGCGCGTCGTGCGCACTGCTGAGAAGGTGGTCGGCTGCAAGCTCCCATCTCTCCAGGACCTGTACATCTCCAGGACCCGGAGGCGTGCTGGCCGGATCATAGCCGATCCTTCACACCCTGGTCACGTACTGTTTGCCCCCCTCCCCTCAGGTAGAAGACTTTGGTCCATTCGGACTAAAACCTCCCAGCACATGAACAGCTTTTTCCCCTCTGCCATCAGAATGCTGAACATTAAGTGACTTATTGACTCTCGTGCACTTTGTACAGCAGCTCAACCAGACTCATGTCATTCATCACTGTTTTTTCTGTTGCATTATCAACTGCACTGTGGCACCCCATATTATCTGCTACTTGCTAATTTTTTTAAAACTGCCTTGACTAGTACTACTCATTATTACTATTATTATTATGATTATTACTTATTTTTCTACACTTATTGCACGTTTTTAGTCCTTTAGTTTTTTAGTTTATCTCTTTATCTCATCATGTTTTTAATGTTGCAGCATGGCACCGAGACAAATTCCTAGTTTGTGTACTACATGAACAATGGCAATAAATCTGATTTTGATTCTGATTCTGATTCTGATTCTCTTTACCCGAGTGTCCAAGAGTGTTGCAGGTCTGATGACACAATAACAAAACCGATCATCGGCCTGCGACCTAGGATGTCCTGTTGCCAGGTACATATGTGGGCACCCTTATTCTTGAACATGGTCTTCATTATGGACAAACTGTGGTTAGCACAGAAGTCCAATAACTGATCACCACTTGAGTTCAGATCGGGCAGGCCATTCCTCCCAATCACCCCCCTTCAGGTTTCACTGTCACTGCCCACGTGCGCATTGAAATCCCCTAGTAGGACAATGGAGTCTCCAAGAGGAGCACCCTCCAGCGCTCCAGTCAGAGACTCCAAAAAGGGTGGGTGCTCTGAACCATCATTTGATGCATAGGCACAAATGATGGTCAGGATCAGTTTTTCCAACCCGAAGGCGCAGGGAAGCAACCCTTTCGTCCACCAGGGAAAACTCCAATATAGAGGCCACAAGGTGGGAGGATACAAGAATACCCACCCCTGCTCGCCGCCTCTCGCCCGGGGCAACGCTAGAGTAGACCAAGCTCCAGCCCCTCTCCAGGAGACTGGTTCCGGAATCGGAGCCGTGTGTTAAGGTGAGGCTGACTATATCTAGCCGGTATCTCTCAACCTCATGCACCAGCTCAGGCTCCTTCCCCACCAGAAAGGTGACATTCCACTTCCCAAAAGCCAGTTTAGGAAGCCTGGGATCAGACCGCCAAGGTTGCCGCCTTCCACCGCCACCTGATCCACATAGCACCGGACCCCCATGGTCCCTCCTGCAGGTGGTGAGCCCACGGGAGGGCAGACCCATGTAACCCCTTCGGGCTGAGCCCGGCCGGGTCCCATGCATGGAAGCCCGGCCACCAGGCACCAGCCATAGAGCCCCTCCCCCAGGCCAGGCTCCAGGGTAGGGCCTCAGTGACCCCATACCGGACGGGGTACACTGAATCCTTATTTTAGCATTCATCATGAGAGTCTGTTGGATAGTTCTTAGTCTGGCCCTTCACCCAGGACCAGTTTATCTTGGGTGATCCTACTAGAGGTAAATTGCCCCGGACAACATAGCTCCTGGGTTCACTAGGGCACGCAAACCCCCCACCACGATAAGGTGACAATCCATGAGGGGGTTTCAAATTTCTTCACTCGCAAAAAAGAAGTATCACATTTATGAGGGATAAGGACATGTACTTATACAGCGCTTTCTCTAGTCTCGAAGACCACTCAAAGCACTTCACTAGTACTCTCTATTCTAAGGGCCTATAGGAGACAGATACCTAGGGACAATTACAATGACCAATTAACCTAACATGCAGGTCTTTGGATTGTGGGAGGAAACTGGAGCTCCCAGAGTAAACCCACACAGCACAGGGAGAACATGCAAACTCCACACAGAAAGGTTCCCACCCCTGCCAGTCTGGGGATTCAAACCTGGAACCTTCTAGCTGTTAGGCAACAGTGCTAACCACTGTACCACTGTGCTGCCCATGATACACATAAAACTATTATCTTAAAACACATTTTCAAACAAAAGTATAGTAACAAAACTAGTAAGAGGTCCTATTTTTTCATTTGGGAATTATTTGGAATTAATAACTGAAACATAATACTACAAGTGTAAGCAGTATAATGGCTTCAAAAGACTTTCTCATTTCTAATCACCAGAGAGATGTACACTCAATGTAAAAGTTGGACTAAAAGGTAAAGCAAGTCTATACTATCTACCAGTGACAGCTCTTATTCAAATAAATGATTACTGTCATTTAGTCAATCTGGAAATAATTTTAGTAACACCTTTTGGTCACAAAGAGAGCAGTGGCTCATTCACTCCATTCATTCATGTCACGACTTCTACTGGTTTGGCGATGAATCCAACCCACCATCATCATTCAGTGAATGGGGCTGCAGTTTACACACTGACCAAAAGGAGTCACCAAAACTCACATTTCCAAACATTCCATACACTAGCATTAACATTTAAAGATTTCCATGAATATAGACTGCAATGGACTACATGCACAAAGACTTCAATGCTTTGTGAATTCTGGCTCTGTCATATCCGCTGTCTTATGTTCTACGTTGGCTGTCAATGAGAGCTCAGCAAAATGTATGATCAGTAATTTTCTGTCGATTAGTAAGACGATAAATATTCACTGCTATAAAGGTGGGAAACGTGGTGGGTTACTGTCGGGTCATTTTAAGCTAAAACTAGCCTTTGTTTTGTTATAATCAACAAAAACCTAACTTTTGTTGGTGTGTTGCCATGGTAACTGAAAGTCAGCAGGTTTGGACGTTAAATAATATCTCGATACAATGGACAGATCAGAATGATAAAGGATAGATTATTAGGTAAAAATGACAGTTTCACTGTGTGGATTTGTTCTATTGACATGATATATTTAAATAAAGCTGTTTCATGAGTAACTTCAGCCTATTATCTGCTGGTTTAATATTCACTCAATGTAAAAAAGTGTTTTTATTGCTTGAAATTTCTACACAGTATTATTTCCTCTGCTGATAGCTTTGCAGGAGCTGGAACTGGAGCTGTTTTCAATAATCAGTCACACTAAGTAGGGATTTTTTTTAAATTTCCTGTCAGAAAAAAATTACCATGTTCAAACAATTGCCTTCTGTAATATTATTATTATGACAAGTTACAGGATAAGGGGTTGTTTTTGATGCAGTCAAAAGCAGACATGATTTCTTTTTGTTGTCATTTTGATGGAAAAATTCTATGCTACACTGAGTTATATGAATTTTGATGTATATTTTTCATATACTGTATATATGAAGCTTAATGTGTGTACTGACTCAGGAAATCCTGTTACCATATTTGGAGTTGTTGAGTAGTGGGAAAAACAGATTGAAGGATGCTGATGTAACTTAGGTTATCAACTATGAATGTCCAGTTCTATCACTGTGACTGCGTCCAGCCCTATCACTAATGTCAACTGGTTTCCTGCATGTTGTCAGCAGATACAATCTGAGTCATGAATGAAATAAGCAAGAGGCTCAGCAAACTTTATCAATTGAGTCATGAATGAACTATCAAGAAGTGACCTCACCCTGACAACCCTTTCGATATATCAGATGTGGACAAAATTGTTGATACCCCTCTGTTATTGAAAGAAAAACCCACAGTGGTCACAGAAATAACTTGAATCTGACAAAAGTGGTAATAAATAAAAATTCTATGAAAATTAACCAATGAAAATCACACAATGCTTTTGAATTGTGGTTCAATAGAATTATTTAAAAAAAAAACAAATTCATGAAACAGGCCTGGACAAAAATGATGGTACCCCTAGAAAAGATTGAAAATAATGTGACGATAGGGACATGTTCAACCAAGATGTGTCCTCTAATTAACATCACAGGTGTCTACAAACTTGTAATCAGTCAGTTGGCCTATTTAAAGGGTGACAAGTAGTCACTGTGCTGTTTGGTGACATGGTGTGTACCACACTAAACATGGACCAGAGGAAGCAAAGGAGAGAGTTGTCTCAGGAGATTAGAAAGAAAATTATAGACAAGCATGTTAAAGGTAAAGGCTATAAGACCATCTCCAAGCAGCTTGATGTTCCTGTGACTACAGTTGCACATATTATTCAGAAATTTAAGATCCACAGGACTGTAGCCAACCTCCCTGGACATGGCCGCAGGAGGAGACGGATAATACAAATGGTAACAAAAGAGCCCAGAACAACCTCTAAACACATTCATGGTGAACTCCAAGGTCAAGGTACATCAGTGTCAGATCGCACCATCCGTCGTTAGTTTGAGCCAAAGTGGACTTCATGGGAGACGACCAAGAAGGACACCACTGTTGAAAACAAATCATAAAAAAGCCAGACTGGAATTTGCCAAACTACATGTTGACAAGCCACAAAGCTTCTGGGAGAATGTCCTATGGACAGATGAGACAAAACTGGAACTTTTTGGCAAGGCACATCAGCTCTATGCTCACAGATGCAAAAATGAAGCATACCAAGAAAAGATCACTGTCCCTACTGTGAAACATGGAGGAGGTTCTGTTATGTTCTGGGGCTGCTTTGCTGCATCTGGCATAGGGTGTCTTGAATCTGTGCAGGGTACAATGAAATCTCAAGACTACCGAGGTATTCTAGAGAGAAATGTGCTGCCCAGTGTCAGACAGCTTGGTCTTAGTCACAAGTCATGGGTCTTGCAACAGGATAATGACCCAAAACACACAGCTAAAAACACCCAAGAATGGCTAAGAGCAAAACATTGGACTATTCTAAAGTGGCCTTCTATCAGCCCTGATCTAAATCCTATTGAACATCTGTGGAAGGAGCTGAAACATGCCGTCTGGAGAAGGCACCCTTCAAACCTGAGACAACTGGAGCAATTTGCTCATGAGGAGAGGGCCAAAATACCTGCTGAGAGGTGCAAAAGTCTTATTGACAGTTACAGAAATCGTTTGATTGCAGTGATTGCCTCAAAAGGCAACAAAATATTAAGTTAAGGGTACCATCACTGCTGGCGACCCTGACCTCCTTTCTTTGCGCCCTCTGTCCAAGCCATCTTTCAGGGTCACCAAAGATGGTCAAACACCGCCGGAGGGCTCCACGATGCCTGTTGTTCCGCTGGTGGGCTGCTTACTGGGTATGGTGCTCGCCTTGGTCAATCGGCTTCCCGAGGACTCAGCATTGGCCCAATTGGAGTCCACCGCAGGTGCTGCAGAGCCTCAGCCGGAGGTCACTGCGGGTGCTGCAGAGCTTCAGCCGGAGGTCACTGCGGGTGCTGCAGAGCCTCAGCTGGAGGTCACCGTGGGTGCAGCCAGGCTCCCACTAGAGTCCATCGTGGGTGCAGCAGAGCCGGCCCGGTTAGGGGCCACTGTGGGTGCAGCCAGGCTCCCGCTGGAGTGCATCGTGGGTGCAGTGGAGCCGGCCCGGTCGGAGGCCACCGTGGGTGCAACTAGACTCCCACTGGAGTCCGTCGTGGGTGCAGTGAAGCTGGCCCGGTCGGGGTCCATTGTGAGTACAGCAGAGCCGGCCCGGTTGGGGGCCACCGCGGGTGCCACTGCGGACCACCCTGAGGACGCCATGGAGGTTCCCTCTCCCCGGTCCGGTTACCCACCAGTCAGCCTTCCGGTGGGCAGGCCACCTCCTGCTTCACCCCTTCAGTCCTGGTGGCTGAGCAACATTGGCCGACCACCAGAAGAAGTGACTCCCCGGGTCAGGTGGCCCACGTTTTCCGGCAGGCCGCCGGACGCCATCCACCGGACCTTCTGCTGGGCCTGAGACTCTGGGCGGCCTCCTGAGCCCCAACGCCCGTGGACTTGGGGGGGTTAATCATCGGCCCTGGGCGGGGCATTGTGTTCCCTCCTTTCCTGTCCCCCCTACCTCCCACCCAGGTTTGTGTTGTTGTTGTTGTTGTTGTTGTTGTTGCTCCTGTTGGGGGGGGGGGGTGTCTTTTGATGCAACCTTGGGTGTCTGGGAATCCACCCCTTAAAAGGGGGGCTCTGTCATGGTCCGAGCCGGCTTGGCTTTCCCCGGCTCGGTCCTGATTTCTCTGTGGTGGTTGTTTCTGTTATGTATGGGCTCTTTCTGTATTTCAGTAACCATAGCCACTTCCTGACCGACAGCTGTAAGTCAGCATCAGCAATCTACTTTCTCCCACGCTGCTGACAGTCTGTCAGTCCAACCACGCCCCCTCGCTCTCCTTCGCTTTCCACCAGCTGTTCCCAGTCCCGGTAATTATCCTCCCCGCACCTCACCCAGGTGTTGCCTATTTGTGAGGCCAGCGGTGTTTGTATGAAAGCAGCCCTTTGCTGGACAAGCACCGCTGGATCATTGTACGAGTCACACTCTCGTCCTCCGGGGTGTGACCGTCACGTCTTGAACGATTGCTGTTCGTGCCATGGGAGAATTGGACATTTTGGGACTGCGCCTGCCCGTGATGAGCATGATGAACACCTGAAGAAACTACTAGAAGCAAGGAATACAGCTAGGCAGGAAAACCTACAGTGTAACACAAGGTCGAAGAAGAAGAAATACTCAAAGGCTCAGAGTGAGCTACAGAAGTATACCAGAGAGATGAAGTCCAACTGGTGGGATGAAAAAGCGGAGAAACTTCAAACTGCAGCAGACAGGAAGGACATGAAAACATTCTTCACAGGTTTGAGAGAAATCTACGGCTCTAAACCAAGAGGATTGAGCCAACTAAAGGCTATGGATGGTGAAACGGTTTTGCAGGAGAAAGACAAGATCCTGGACAGATTTGCAGACCACTTTGACCAACTACTAAACAACCCTGGAGATCTCACTGAAGAGGCTAAAGAAGCTCTAGTGCAGCTGTTGATGAAGTAATGGCAGCTATCAGGACAACACAGGATGGTAAAGCTCCAGGAAGGGATGGAATTGCAGCAGAAGTGTGGAAATTTGGTGGTGTTCAGCTGACCAGCTGCCTGCACAAGCTCATCCAAGAGATATGGGATGCCCAGAAAGTACCTCAAGACTGGAAGGATGCAAGTATTGTGCCTTTGTTCAAGAAAGGTGACAGCAAGGATTGTGGAAATTACCGAGGTATATCACTGCTAGCCACTGTTGGTAAGATTCTCTCACGTGTACTACTTAACAGATTCAGTGAACACATCTCGCAGAATGTACTACCGGAAACCCAGTGTGGCTTTAGAAGTGGAAGAAGCACAGTGGACATGATTTTCTGCTTGAAACAGGTTCAAGAAAAGTGTATCGAACAGAACATGCCGCTTTATGTAGTCTTCATAGACTTCAGTAAAGCCTTCGATACTGTTTCGCGACAAGGACTTTGGCAGGTACTCAAGAAATATAGTTGTACAGAGAAGTTTGTCAGCCTGATCGAGGCACTCCATACAGGTATGCAAGCAAACGTGGCAATGAGTGGTTCAGTATCTAAAGACTTTTCAGTAAGCAACGGGGTGAAACAAGGGTGTGTGCTGGCACCTACACTCTTCTAGCTATATCTGGCAGCCATGCTTGAGGTGGCCTTCAAAGACACTTCAGAAGGAGTATACATTCAAACAAGGAAAGAAGCAGACTTGTTCAATGTGGCACAGTTTAAAGCCAAGAGTAAGACATCAATAAAGATAGTAAGAGAAATGCTCTTTGCAACGACAGTGCTCTAGTTGCACACAGCGTGGAAGATATGCAATCTTTAGTGGAGAAATTTGCAAGAGCAGCTAGCCAATTCAGCCTCCAAATCAGCATCAAGAAGACAGAGTGGCTTTATCAACCACCAAAGTTACAATTATCAACATCACTACCAGAAGAGATCAGCATTGGTACAGAGCCACTAGTCAAGTGCAAGACTTTCAAGTACCTAGGGAGTACTGTTTCAGAGAATGCTAGGCTGGAGGATGAATTATCTCTCAGAATGGGAAGAGCGAGCACTGTGTTTGGAAACTAGAGGGAGAGACTGTGGAACAATCGACATGTGTCAATCCATGTGAAATGCAAAGTGTACAGAGCGACAGTACTGGCTACTCTATTGTACCGTGCTGAAACTTGGACTGTCTACAGAGTGCAGGTGAAGAAACTCCACGCGTACATGATGAGACACCTTCGAGCCATAATGAACATCTCATGAGAAGACAAGATAACCAACACAGAAGTGTTGAAACGAGCTGGTCTACCATCAATGAAGGACATACTAATACAGATGAACCTGAGATGGCTCGGACATGTTGAGAGGATGGATCACCAGCGCCTCCCTCGGCAGTTCCTCTACTCACAGTTATGCGAGGGCAAACACAATCAGGGTAGACCAAGGCTCAGATTTAAAGACACTGTAAAAAAGAAATTTGAAGAAGTCGGACATAGACAGGAGTTCCTGGCAGCAGAAGGCTAAGGACAGAGCTGTGTGGAGGAATCTGATCAGACCTAAATGAAACAGTCATTGTCACCCACGACAGACTGCTATGATGATGATGATGACGATGATGATGATGCCTGCCCGTGAGTAGACTGTTTAGTGTTTCTCTGTGCGGTTAGCTGCTACGCTTATCTGGTAGCATTTCTCCCTGCAGCTTAACTGCTACACTTAGGCCATTGCCCAGTTTGCTTCCCTGTGCCAGTAGAGCTCCCTAAAGTCTTCCTCGCTCTCCCGAGTGCAGCTGTATTGTATTATTGTCCTACGGCCACGGTACACAGTGGTCTGCCTGCTGGTCGCTTCTGCGGTAGCCTTTTGTGTACATCATCCCCCGTCTTTGTGTGAACTGTGTGTAATCAATAAATGTGTGTTTGGTGAAACCTTGCATTTAAATCCTCATTCCTCCTTCTCTCCTCCGTGCGCAATGGAAGAGCGCACGGTGGGTTTATGACAGAATCAAATTGAGATGCTGTGGAGTGACTTGAAATGGGCCGTACATGCAAGAAACCCCTCAAACATCTCAAAGCTGAAAGAATTCTGTGTTGAGGAGTGGAGCAAACTTTCCTCAGACTGATGTCAGAGACTGGTAGATGGCTACAAGAAGCGTCTCACTGAAGTTATTTCAGCCAAATGGGGTAACACTAGCTATTACGCTGTAGGGTGTCCTAACTTTTTCCTAAGTCAGAATATGCATTTTTGTTGATATCTTTTTTAATGAGTAAAACAAGGTTAATTTTTGTTATTTACCTGCAATTAAATCATCTTCTTTCCAGAGATAAATAAAAACAAGATTAGACACCAATATGTGAAAATTTCTTAATAAAGAACTGAATATTTAATGGGGTGTCTTAATTTTTTCACATGACTGTAGAAGAGAGGAAGTACCATTTTTATATGGTCTTTGGTATGACCCGGCCGTGACTTGAACCCACGACCTCCCAGTTGTGGGGCGGATGCTCTACTTCTACACTGTAAAAAATAACTAAGGTTATTCTACTTAAAAAAGTTAGTGTTCGGGCTGCCTTAAAATTTTAAGTTGACTGAACTTGAGTTTATGTGTTTTGTGTATCTTTACCACTTATCTTCTCAAGTTCAGTCAACTTAAAATTTTAACGCAGCCCAAACACTAACTTTTTAAGTTGAGAGAACTTTTTTACAGTGTAGGCCACCACTGCAGCTGGATTTATAATTATATAATAATAATAATTATAATAATAATAACTTAGATTTATATAGTCTATATGAATGAAGGGGGTCATGTTCCGAGTAGACAAACTCGATGGACGTAGTGTGGACAGTCAAGATTTAATGACAGCATTGCACCTGATTAAAACAGCAGCAAACAGTGAAGACGGGGACAGAGTCAGAAGACCGTGGACAGGTCATGGTGGCATAGAGATGTTCTGAGGGAGGCCAGAAGTGACCGAGTAATAACCACATATAGAGCCAAAAAAAAAAATTACTAGTAAAAACAGCTGACCAATGAGGAAGGTGAATCCACACAGATACACAGCCATGTGTAAACAGTCCACAAACTGATAGGTAGTGACAGATTAACTAGGTCTGATCAACAGTGAAAATGGGACTGATGAGCACAGAAAAATGAATCTTATCACGAAGTGAGAAGCTCCGACATATAGCGACCTCTCAGCGTCGGAATAGTCAAAATAATATAATTAAAGTGAGAGCAAGATGCATCTTTACATTATTAGCTTCCTTGTTAACATTGATCACGGTCACTACAGTTTAAAACAACATTGCAAGTTTTCTCCGAGGTAAACTGTAGCCATGTTTAATAATGGTAACAGTTTAAACAAGGAGCTTGGTCCAAATCATTGTAAAACCATGAAAGCGTACATTTCTGTCATAAAACTGTGATGCTGAGCAAAGCAGGGCACAGATATTTTTGGAGCGTTTTTTCTCCTGTCCTTGGGAATGCTCCAAATTAAATATTTTTTTATGTACAATTGTGATAAATATTCTTATATCTACCACAATCCTATACTGTCAATACAACCTGGATGCCGAGAAGGCGGGTCATTTGTAACCGGATATACATCATGCCATTCAGTGCAAGTAGTCAATTTGGACCAGGATAAGTTTTAACGTTGCATCTTGAAGTTTCTAAAGGAAAACAAAAATCCTTTACCGCCAGCCCTACTCACCAAAAATGAAGGTGCAACTTTGTCACCCTTCCCTCAAATTAAATTTAAGCTATGTGACAGACTGCCCAGAGGGGGAGATTAAATCATCCAGGAAATATACCCCACCCGGCATTTTCTCTATTTTGTTGCCTTATACAATGGAATTTAAATGGATTTTTAATCTGACTTTATGTAATGGAACTACAAAAATGCTTCCAATAATTCAAAAAATATCAAACTGAAAAGTGGTCAATTCAAACTTATTTACCCCTCAGCTATGACACCCCATCCAATAATAATAATAATGGATTAGACTGATATGGTGCTTTACATGTCAAGTGACATCTCAAAGCGCTTACAGTGAGTCCATTATTCATTCACTAAACAGATAGACATTGATAGTGGTAAGCAACCTCTGTAGCCACAGCTGCCCTGGGGCAGACTGATGGAGACGTGGCTGCCAATCCGCTCCAACAGCCTCTCCAACCACTACCGAACATTTGTACACATTCATGCCCAATGTCATGGACACTAGAGGCAAGATGGGTAAAGTGTCTTGCCCAAGGACACAATGGCAGGATGTCTGGAGAGAGTGGGATTTGAACCCTCAGTCCTCCAGTTATTGGACGACCCACTCTTCCTCCTGAGCCACTGCCGCCTCAGTACTTTCAGAAACCCCATAATTAGTAAAATAAGATCCATCTGTGGGCAAATTAAGTGTCAAATAATCTCAGCATATACACACCTGTTCTGATGGACCCCAGAGTCAAAACCAGTGCAATACCACTAAGCAACAACCAACACCAAGGACTGATACTACATAGACCAAGGAACACGTCAGAGACAAAGTTGTGTGGAAGTAAAGATCAGGGTTGTGTTATAGAAAAATATCACAACTTTTGAACATCCCTCAGACTACCATTAAAACCATTATTAGAAAATGAAAATATTATACTACTATAGTAAACCTGCCAAGAAAGGAATACCCTCCAAAACTTATGGACCAGGCAAAAAGGGCATCAATTAAAGAAGTTACCAAAAAGCCATAGATAATGGTGAAGGAGCTGGGCAGCTCTACAGTGCAGATTGGCTATACATTCCACAGAGTTGGGCTTAATGAAAGAGTGACCAAGAAAAAAAAAATGATTAAAGGGGAAAAAGCAGAATGTTTGGAATTCCCCAAACATATGGAAGAAGGTACGGTCAGATGCGACTGAAATTGAACTTTCTGGTCATCAAGGACAAGGCTATGCCTGGCGTAAACCCAACACCTCTCATCAACACAGTCCATTGAGGGATAGTGGGGGCAACATCATGCTGTGGGGATGTTTTTAATTGGTAGGAACAGGGGAACTGGTCAGGTTTCAAGGAAACATGGATGGTGCTTATACAGAGAAACCCTTGAGGGAACCTGTTTGAGGCTTACAGACATTTGAGACTGGGATGAGGGCTCAACATCTGGCAAGACAACGACCCTAAACAAACTGCTAAGCAACACTCCAGTGGTTTAAACAGAAATGGGCAAATGCCCTGGAGTGACCCAGACCTCAATCTAATTGAGAATTCGTGGTATGATTTAAAAATTACTGTACATAAGCAGAACCCATCTAACTCAGAGGAGCTGGAGCAGTTATGCTGTCAAGAATGGGCAAAAATTCCAGTGGCTGCATAAGCCAAGCTTTGTGGGGACATACTGCACATCAAGCGATTTGCAGCTGCAATTGCTGCAAAAGGTGGTCTTATAAATTTCTGAATTTGTGGGGGGGCACTGAATAGCTATGAACACTCAGGTTTTCTGGTTTTATTTCTTGTTTGCTTCACAGTAAAAACTATTTTTCACCTTCAAAACTTGGAGTTATATTGGGTAAATTAAATAATGCACACCCCCAAAAATCCATTCACATTCCAGGTTGTAATGCAACAAAACAGAGACGGTGCCAAGGAGGCGCGAATACTTTTGTAAGGCACTGTAACAGCTGGTGTATATAGAGACAAACTTCAAAGCAAATTCAAACACTGTGGACTGCACAAGGGGGAAATGAATGAACCGCTGGTAAGGGCCCCTTTACTCAGCACGGAGATCATTGAGAGATCCAATTTTTGATCCTTGGGATCATTTGGGAGATCCTTGTGTTTTGGACTGAGTCAGAACTTTGAGGTGGAGATCACTGAAGATCACTGATAGATCAAAAATTGGCCAGATCTCTCAATGATCTCTCAATGATCTCCACCTCTGTGTAAAGAGGGTATAACCCTCGGTCATATCTTTTTAGTTTGAGAATGTTTTAGTATATAACTGGCAGGACACACAGGCAGGCACTGGTAACCGGTGCAAAGGTGCAAAGGTAACCACAGCAAGATTTTTTTTTTTTATTCAGTATTACTGACCTGCCGACGAGGAGGAATTCTCCAACCAGTCCCTGGCGTCTCATAGCCATGAGGATATTGCGGACTGTCATGCCTTCACAGAAACATGCCACTACTCTGGCCTTGGGCAGGTGGGCCCTCAGCCTCTCCAGCAGCCGATCAAAGCTCTGTTCTCCAGCATTGCTCCAGATTTTGCCTGAGGAGAACAAGGCAGACAAGTGAAGACACAGCCGTGTGACCCTCTCCACTCCAGCTGGCAACCACCATGTGCAGTATAAGAATACACTGTAAAAGCACACAATTTAACAGATTATATGCATGGATGTTAACTGAGGGGAGAATGAGATATTATGTTAAACATGAAGCTGTTCCCAACGTGTAAGGGGTAGTGGCTCAAAACTGTCTGCATTTCCTTTTCCTAATCATAAGCAGGAATCTCAATGATGCATACTCTAAAATAGCATTCATGTCTTTTTGCTAATATTTTGTCTTTTTTTTTCCTTTTCTCTGTTCAACATCAGAATCTGTGATGTTTAGCATTCATCTTGCTAAATCCTCTTAACCTGAGCCTTTTACCTGAGTGGGCAATACAGATGCCCTCTTTGGCCGCCATGTCCTTGAACGCCTCCATCCCACTTTCACCATAGTTGCCTAGAAAAGCATAGAAAGGATGGGAAGGTTTTAAATGAGTACAGCTTGGGGGACAATTTGTCTATGAACAGTGGGAAGAATGAAAACGAGAGAAAAACTGCCACTGGAAATACTCCAGTGTTGCATGTATTCATCACACGCAAGGGTAACCCCAGACTAAAAACCCAAGAGCCAGAGCACAAAACATTTGTGTTCTTGTATTTTAACCCAAATGTCTGCATAGTGCTGGTGTCTTCAAAAAACAAAAGAAAAAAAAAATATTTTTCCTCTGATTTTTAGATGACTGCAGTACAATAGATATTCTTACTGCAGAAAGAATACATTTTTCAAAAACAATCAGGATTGCAGTTACAGTAAATCTGTTGTACTGGATAACAAAATATTAAAATGTCTAAAGCTAGTGTTGACCACAGGCTTTTCTTCGGGTATCAAAACCAGACTTCAGTGATGGAGGAGTTCATTCTGGTGTGATGAACGCATTGCACCAGCACCCAGGTCTCCTGACTTTTAAATGTGATCTTCACCTTGAGCACACCTGATGCAGACCAGTGATGTGCGGTGAGGTTCGTGGTAGGTGAAGCTGTTATGCTATAAATAATTTTAACAAAACAAGTGCAAGGTATTTTATTGATTTAGCTCTTAATGGAATACACAGAAAAGATAGTGATAAAAGTCCATGTTTTCATTTTATGACTCTCCTTGAGCATAGAAAACATGCAAAGACCATCATTTACACAACTATAATGTATTAATTTATTTTACAAACAAGTTTTTGCGTCATTTCTGTCATAGTTGTTTGTGGCAGCGCCTTGCATGGCAGCAACCCCTCTGATTCTAGATGTGATTAACCTGTAGATTGGAGATATACTGTATATATGTAATTTTGTTCTACTGTACATGATTGGCTGTATGGATTGAATGACAATAAAGTTGGCTTTTTCTTTTTTGGGCACAAAATTCATTATACTTTGTTTTTGGCCAAAGAATAATGTATATTATAGTAGCTCAGAGAGCTGCATCTCTCTGGGTGTTGCAGCCCCACAATTTACACTCATTATTACAAATTATTAGTAGTATATACAGCTACTATACATGCATGGTCTTACCTTTACTTGTAAATGAAGTAAATTTGCCTGTCCTCCTGGATAAAAATCACTGTGACTTTGTTAAAAAAAAAAATATCCTTTTACCATTTAAAAAATCCTGCGCTTACAGTGCTCTAGTACACCCCCTCTCCTTGGGGCAACGGTACTGCACAGCCTCTTGTTATTCTCAGCCTACCCTGCCTCCCCTGACAGCATGTCATTGATGCAGACCTGCCTGAGGATCATTGTGTGTCAGTTTGGTGAAGTTAATCCCTTCCACAACATGTGGGACAACATGTGGTGTATAAGGCCTGCGCCTATCTCTGTTTCACTGACCCTAGGCCACACAGCTACTGTAAGCAGTGAAAGCTACAGTAGGGGGTCAGTCCTCTGGTAGCTCTGTGTGTGAACTTTTCTTTCCCCATTCTATTATGCTGAGCACTAAGCTGGAAGGTGGAAAGTACCATTTTTATATGTTTTTTGGTATGACCCAGCTGGGATTTGAACCTATGACTTCCCGGTTGTGGAGCGGATGCTCTACCAACTAGGCCACCACTTTGGTGGCTCAGTTTGGTGAGCATCGGGGCAATTGCCTAGGAGGAGTAGTGATTTTTGTGAAAAGTGGACCGACAGACAGACAGACGGCTGGACAGATGGCAGCGTTGTCACATTAGCTCCTTTCAGTTTTGTCAGAGTGAGCTATCAAAAATCAGACCATCAGTGACATAGTGCAGCCATATTTTAGCCTTTTCTTCTTTTAAAAGCGCCATCCTAGGACCAAGTTGTAATATCTGCAATACATCAGTAATCATGGTATATCATGATGTTAATGAAGTTTCTAATATTAGCTTGTATCTTTTCAGTGTTATCCCCAGAGAAACTTCTGGGCTGGCTCTCTCCTCCGTAGGGATTCTTTCATCTCTTGCTAGTGGCCAACACAAGGTCAGCAGAACCTGGATGCAGACCCACGCGGGGACCATCCTGTGTGAGTTTAGTGAGTATCCAGGCAACTGCCAAGGGGGAGCAGGGAATCTCCTGATTTGCAGACAGACGAACAAACAAAGGATGGAGTGCCACGCCACAAGTTCATTTTGCCTTTTCTGGAAAAAGGTAAAAACTTTTCTAGAAATAATTTCTGCCTTTTATATGTGAAATACATAGAAATATTCTTTCAGGCTTTAAGGAATTAATGCAATATCACATCACTACTCATATGGGCTCAATCATACGTTACTTAGACATTACACTAGTTAGCAGGTTAAAGACTGCAGGGATCTCTATCGGATGGATGGATGGATGGATGGATGGATGGATGGATGGTCCCACGTTTATTTCAAGGCCATTCCCATAGCTTGCCTGTAGAAATCTATGTCAGGGAAAGCATCTCCCCACTGTGGCACCCCTTTCTTTGCCAAAGAAAGTGGGTGACCTGAAATTTATGCTAATGATGGGTTGTACACACTGGCAAAGAACATGACAGGATTCCCCTCTCTAATTTCTCTCCCTCTTCACTCTTATCTCGGTCCCTTCTCTGTGTTGTTTGAAGAAATTATCAAAACTCTCTTTTTTTAATCCCCTTTTATTGTTACAGTTTACTGTACTGTGTGTCATTAGGAGCAGAATGGGCCCTAATTAAGTATCACTGATCTGTGCTCCACAGGATTTGTTACAGTGGCGGGATAAAGAGGTGAGAGGCGAAAAGCAAGAGAAATGCTGTGTTTAAAGAACAGAGATCGGGGGAGAGAGGGAAGAGTTGAAAGACAAGAGGAGAGCACACAGAACCAAAAAAAAAAAGGCGAAACGACGGGAAAAGGAACTGTACGCACAAACAGAAGAGAAAGAATGTGTGTAGTCGGGCCAGTGACGAGCGTGGAGGAGTGAAGTGTAAAGTCCTGTAATTAGTGTCTCAGCGAGAGGAGTGGGAGACAGATGGTGCAGACCATCCTGACACACATACACAGTCATACTCCTACTATCATCAAAATCGATAAAGCTTGTAACCTACTTCACTCAGGACTCAACAGGGATTTATGTGTGAGACATATCTCTCTCGCTAAGCCTACCACGGGTTCTGTCTGTTTCTGTGTCTCTGCCTCTCTAATACACGTGCACACTCTCTATGCTAGTCACACTAGCACACTGTTACACTAACACACTTACAGGCCCAACACTCTCAGACAAAACAACAACAACACACACACACACACACACACACACACACACACACACACACACACACACACAGGCTTCACCTACACCGGCCCGGCATGTCCTCTCTTCCTCACTGCTGAATCCATTTAAGGCTACCTGACGTGTGGTAGCACCTGTTTTAATGGCCATTCTTCATTACGACAGGGAACAGAAGTCACTCCACAACAGATGACCTTCTTTCAATCTTCTTTCTCATGGAAGTCTTTTTCCAGCACCAGCAACCAATAGCTTCTTCTCCCCAACCTTCACAGCTGCAGCAAGACAGTCACTAAAATTCAGCATACAGAGACAGGTGGCTCTTCCCCTCGACCCCCGCCTCCCGTCCACTTCAAATTAAGCCCTCCTCAATCCATCTCAATTACCACCCTCTGCATCGTGTCACTCTTCACAGGTCTATTACATGCAATTACACGCACCGCCTCATCTTTTCGCCTTCCGTCTTTTTCCTCCTGTTCTCCTTAGCAACATGTGGTAAAAGTGGAAACACTGCTAAAAGAGCACTGCATCCTTCTCTTCCTGTTCTGTATGGCCTCTGCCCTTTACTATTTTCTACCAGCTCTCCTCCAGTTATCACATCTGGAGACAGTGTGCACTTCCATGCAACCATGGACAGACTTGCAGACTCTAATATTATTGATTCTGTATTGATTAATAATCAGCATCAATGAAAAGTTACATTAAAAGCAGTACAGTAGGTGAAAATTTAGGGGAAATGTATTTGAACTGTACAAATAAAATGGTTCGGACCTTTCTAAAGAACATTAGGTCAACTGAGTTTAAAATTTTCAAGCTAATTATGCTGCACAACTAACTTTAGCTCTAAACCTATTTCAAGTAAGTGTGACTCTGAGCAGTTATCAAAGGAAAGAAATCTCAACTAACAATTAGAAATTACATTTTAATAGAGGCCTTTTCTTTTCACTGATAGGATCAGTGCAGTAGCTTCTGTCTCTTCAAATTCAGTGAACAGACTGTGTTAGGTTATCCCCTTCCTATATTTGTTATGCAAATGCCAAAATCTTGCATCATTCATGCAAGATAATCAGTTTTTCAGCAATGAATTAGTAATTCATATTAGATGATAATTAGACCAATATCGGTCTAATTATTAAGATAAGATAAGATAAGATAAGCCTTTATTAGTCCCACAACGGGGAAATTCCAGGATTGCAACAGCACAGGGATAGCAACACTCAGAGCAACAATCAGAAGGCAAGAAAAAAAAACAAGCAAGCAAGAGCAGCTAATATACATATGTACATATTACTATAAGATATATATATACACACACACACACAGACACACAGTGCAGAGCATTGTAGCTGGATGGAATAAATATATGAATATATGAACACACAGTGCAGAGCATTGTAGCTAGATGGAATAAATATGTAAATATATAAACACCCACAGTACGGAGCATTGCAGCTAGGTGGAATAAATATGCAAGTATATAAACACACACAGTGCGGAGCAATGTAGCTAGATGGAATAATATGTAGATATATAAAAACACAGTGCGGAGCATTGTAGCTAGATGGAATAAATATATAGATATATAAATATAAACACACCCAGTGCTGAGCATTGTAGCTAGATGGAATAAATATGTAAATATATAAACACACACAGTGCAGAGCATTGTTGCTAGATGGGATGAAACAGCATAACCGACTACTTAGTTATCCTACATGGTATGATTATGTGCCCATACATATTCTCACCCTCCATAGCGATCGGTATGTTCCTAGTTGTATGCCGGAGAGGACCATTGTGTAAGTCTATTTCATCTTTTGCATTCAAAAAACTATTAGTTTGTTACGTCTTTTTGCTATCTCTGCGAGCAGCCCTGCTTAGGTTGTACAGTCTGACAGCCGTTGGTAGGAAGGACCTACGAAACCTCTCGGTTGTGCACCTGGGATGATGTAGTCTGCTGCTAAATGAGCTCCTCAGTGCATCCAGTATGTCCTGCATAGGGTGGAACTCGGACTCCAGCAGAGATGACAGTTTAGCCACCGTCCTTCTCTCTCCTATCTCCTCCATCGGATCAAGGCGCTGCCTCAGGACAGAGCTAGCTTTCTTAATCAGTTTGTTCAGTCTCTTCCTATCGGCTGCAGTAATGCCACTGCCCCAGCAGACCACTCCAAAAGTGATGGCTGATGCCACCACCGTGTCATAGAATGACTTCAGCAGCGCCCCTTGTACACCAAAAGACCTGAGTCTCCTCAGCAGGAACAGCCTGCGCTGTCCCTTCTTGTAGAGTGCGTCAGTATTGTGTGACCAGTCTAGTTTATTGTTCAGATGAACACCCAGGTACTTATAGGATGTCACCATCTCGATGTCTGTTCCCTGTATATTTACTGGTGCTGTGAGGGGCTGCCCATGCCTGCGGCAGTCCACCACCAGCTCCTTAGTTTTCCTCGCGTTGATCTGGAGGCAGTTCCGATGGCACCAGTCCACGAAGTCCTGGATAAGCCCTCTGTACTCAGCTTCATCTCCGTTGGAGATGAGACCAACGATCGCAGAGTCATCAGAGAACTTCTGTAGATGGCAGTGTGTTGTGTTGTGTGAGAAGTCCGCAGTATAAAGAGTGAACAGGAAGGGAGCCAGCACCGTTCCCTGGGGGGCCCCCGTGCTACTGATGATCGTGTCGGAAACACAGTCCCGGGTTCTCACAAACTGAGGCCGGTTTGTGAGGTAGTCCAGTTATTAGACCAATATTGGAGAGCACTGAAACATCAAACAAATTATTTATAATCATTCAGTCTAAATGCTGATTTTTTTGAATTAACATTTCAGGCTTTAAAATGTAAATTTACAAACAGTGAAGAAGGAAATCATATCCATGTTGCCTTAAAAACAACCTTCAGTTAGAAATATGTGAATTTTAAATGATACATCTCTGTGTAGGATTGTCAGTGTAGAAGGATGTGTTAACCCCCTTTACACAAGGATAGAGACCATTGAGAGATTGTTGAGTGATGAAAAAATGGTCAGATCGCTCAACAACATTTCAGTCTCTCAGCAATCATCAAGATCTCTCAATGATCTTCCAGTGATCTCCAGGATCCTCAAAGTTTTGACTCAGTCCAAAACAATCTCTCAACAATTGCTAATGAGACACAATTTCTCAATGAACTCTCAATGATCGCTCAAGGATTCAACATCTCAATGATCTCCCAACAATCTCCCAATGATTTCTCAGTAGTCTTTCAATGAACTCTATTGGTCTGTCATCAAATGTGCACCAATCTGTCACTGATCTCTCAATCACCTCTACCTTCAGGGTGGAAAAATTTGGTGTTCATTGAAAGATCATTGAGAAATCATTGAAGGATCGCTGAGAGATCATTGAGAGATCAATGAGATCATTGAGCGGTGAAGGAGTGCTCAAAGAGCACTCAACAATCTCCCAAACAATTAAACACAGGATTTAGGAGATTGTTGAGATATCGGGCCATTTTCTGATCTCTCAGTGGTCACCCAATGATCTCCATTTGTGTAAAGGGGCTCTTAATGTTATACGCAGCCTTTGAGAATGGGGAAAAAACAACTCACTGTTATACATTATATTCATCAACAGGTCATGTTGCACAGTTTATACATATACTACCTACGTACTGTATATATAGCAGCTTAAATCTTTCTAATAAGTCAAATACAGCTAGTATCCTTTCGGTTTTTCACACATGTTGCATAAATATGTTATAGATGTGAATATTATTGCTGCTGGAATGAACAATAATGTCCTTGCATTCTGATAAGGGAAATCAGATATTTTGATGTGTACCAAGTCAATAAAAAAAATCCAGGGCTTCACTGCCTAAGCATGTTTGGCACATGAGCAACAGGATGGTTGACAATCGAGCTACAGTAACATAATCCATTAAACGGATTGAAATCTGAAACCCGAGGCCAAACCAATTTCAACAGATGCAGTCCTGACCCCTATGCTCATTAAACCACAAGGCTTTCTAGTCCTATGGAGACCCACCAGAAACTGGCCCGTGACCCATTTTGAATTTTTGCCTTTGGGCAACAGATTCAGTAATTCTTTCCTTTCTCTGTCATTATACCTTCCTCTACACACTTCCATAGCTTCATCTCCTCTTCCTCAATCCTGCAAAGGACATGGATACCAAATAGTAAGCGGGCAGGTCTTGTTGCAGAGCCAGGGGAGAAAGAGAGAATGGTACAGAGGAATCATGAGAACACAAAGACAAAACTGAGATGGAGGGAAACAATCGGCACTGTTGGGGTCATAAGAGACAATGAAAACAAATAAAGAGAGATAAGGAAATGATGAGAGGGAGTTTGAGTAAGAGAAATTGGCGAAGAGGTCAAAATCTTGATTTATTGAGAGACTGATATAGTTCTGTTAGAGCGTGTCTGGATGGTATATGTCAAATTTTGTCAATAAAAAACATTGAGCTCAATTGAACTGAGCTGAACTCTGAGACAAATGAGGAAGATAGTGTGGCAAGGAAATACTTTGTCTCACTTCTGGACATTGAAATTAATGATTGCCTTTATTAAAAACCCACAAAAAAACACTGACAGTCATCATTAGTTTGTTTTATTAAGACTGCACAGGTCTCGTTTTACCTGCAGTGTGCATGTATTTATGAGCAGGGCACCACGGTGGATTAAAGGGAAATGCAGACAATGAACAATGGACAGAACCGGTGTCCACTGCACCACCAGGCAGCATGGTGGTGCAGTGGTTAGCACTGTTGCCTAACAGCTAGAAGGTTCCAGGTTCAAATCCCCAGGCTGGCAGGGGTAGGAACCTTTCTGTGTGGAGTTTGCATGTTCTCCCTGTGCTGCGTGGGTTTACTCCGGGGGCTCCGGTTTCCTCCCACAATCCACAGACATGCATGTTAGGTTAATTGGTTGTTCTAAATTGTCCCTAGATATCTGTCTCCTATAGGCCCTTAGAATAGAGGATTAGTACTAGTGAAGTGCTTTGAGTGGTCTTTGAGACTAGAAAAAGCACTATATAAGTACAGGGTCTTATCCCTATATCCTTCACAATAAGGCAGATGAGCGTCTTCAGTGACACGCTGGTCTCCCCAGGGAGCTCTAAAGGCTTTTCCAAGAACTGCTAGCCTCCCCTCAGTCTTGTGAACTACAGTACATGCCACAGCACTCCCCAGTACGTCTGCTGCTGTTTCTCACCGGACTGCTGATGATCTCAGTATCAGTTCAATAAAAAAAAAAAAAAAATCAGTTAAGGAGTGTTATTTTCTGGATCCCAATTCTCTATTGAACTTTTAATTCTCTGGGTATTCTTTATGCTAGTTTCCATCAAATTTTATGTAACACTGTACTTGTGTACTATAATTTCAATTCTAGTGTCGTAACATTATTCTTTCTTACCTCTGAGTTCTCTGTGTGTGTGTGTGTGTGTGTGTGTGTGTGTGTGTGTGTGTGTGTGTGTGTGTGTGTGTGTGTGTGTGTGTGTGGGTGGGGGGTGACCAAATACAGGGAAGTCTAAATGGTATTGTTATAAATTAAATTTATAACAATGAACGGCGTGATGACGTAGCTGGTCGGTACCGTCATCACACCAACCTATATAAGGGAGAGTCAGCCATCTTATGGCCTCTTCTTTGGTGACTTGTCCTCAGTAGCATATCAGGGAGCTGAGTGCTAATATGTGTAGTGTTTACTAACAGTTTATACAATAAAGTTCAAGTTCCAGCACAGCATCCTCGTCCGTCTTCATTACCAGGTTTGTGGACATAACATTTGGCGACGAGAATTAACGAACCATGGAAACGTGCCTAAGATCGCTGAGGCCTTTCCTCGAGCTCGCAGGTTAACCGTCCATCCCGTGGCCACGTTGGCTGGACATGTTCGAGACCTACGTTGCACCATTGGACCTGAAAGTTGGATAAAGGAAGGATGAGGGCGCTGCTTGTCCACAACCTGGGCATAGACGTTCAGAGGATTTTTCACACACTTGGTCTGACAGACTCGTATGTAGATGTTGTGGAGCTACTACCTAGCTTCTTTGCTACACCAGACAACGTGCTAGCATGCCGTATAAGATTCCGTCAGAGGTGACAGGGAATTGGTGAGTCCACCAAACAATTCATCACTGATTTGAGACAGCTGGCTAGCATGTGCCGATTTGGACTGTTAGAGGACGAGATGGTGCAGGACCAATTGTCTAAGCACACAAACAACCCGAGACTAAGGGCTAAGATGCTAATGGCGCCAAATGACATGACGCTAGCTAACACCATCGAGCTAGCGTTCCAATTGGAGTCAGCGGACCAGTTAGCATGAAGCTAGGTGTGCATCAACAACAGAGGCAGTGAGGACAGACAACATTAACCAACGCAGTGGGCATGGAGGAAAACGAAAATACGGCAGTGGAGTTCAAGACGAACGCTGTGAACCGGAGGACCGTACATGGTCTAATGTTAATGAAGAATTGATTATTTGAAGAATAGAGCTACCAATAAATGGGAGAGACTTCTTTAAATAACCTGGTAGGAATAGGGTCTAAAAGACAAGTTGAAGGCTTGGATGATGAAATTATTTTATCTAACTCTAAAAGGTCAATTGGAGTAAACTTATCCAAACAGATATCAATTGAAGGAGTTGCAGTAGTTAATGTATTTAAGTTAATGGTGGGAAGAATCTGACTGATTTTATCTCTGATAGATGAAATTTTATTATTGAAAAAGTTCATACAGTCCTGACTAGTAAGCTCCAAGGGAATGCTAGGATTGACAGAGTTGTGACTCTTTGTCAGCCTGGCTACAGTGCTGAAAAGAAACTTGGGATTATTCTTGTTCCCTTCAATTAATGCAGAATAATAACTTATTCTAGCTTTCCTTAGAGATTTTTTATAAATTAGAAGATGATTTCTCCAAGCTAAATAGATTTCATCTAAATTAGTGGAGCACCATTCTCTTTCTAACTGACGAGTCTTCTGTTTTAAGCTATGAGTTTCTGTGTTGAACCAAGGAGTTAGAAATCTCTGATTAGACTTTTTCTTTTTTAAAGGGGCCACCATGTCTAGAGTCTGATGCAGAGAAGCTGTAACACTCTCTACCATGCTATCAATTACAGAAGGCGCAAGCTCTCCATAGCTTATCTCTGTTGTGTTGACACATGGCATAGAGGAAACAATATGCTTAAATTTGGTAACAGCATCATCTGAGAGGCATCTACTGTAGTAATATTTTTTCTTTAGGAGCCAAATAGTCAGAAATAGTAAAATCAAAGGTTAACAGACAATAGTCTGACAGTACAGGGTTTTGAGGAGACAATACCAGATTTTCTATTTCTATGCCATATGTCAGAACAAGGTCCAACATGTGGTGGAGATAATGGGTAGAATTTCCTACTTTCTGAAAAAAAAAACCCATCGAGTCTAATATTGAATTAAATGCCATATTAAGGCAATCACTATCTACATCTACATGTATATTAAAGTCCCCTACTATAATTATTCTATCTGATTTCAGCACTAAATCTGCTAAGAATTCGGCAAATTTGGATAAAAACTCTGAGTAGGCTGAGGGAGGATGATAAACTGTGGTAAATAAAATTGGGTTTAACGTAAAATTGCTAACATGCCCAATACTGAGGACCAGGCCCTCAAAGGAATTATAACATGTTTTTTGCTTTACATTAACTAGTAATTTAGAATGGTAAATTGTTGCTACTCCTCCTCCACGACCAGAACTTCTGGGATTTTGACAGTTTAAATAACCAGAGGGAGTCGATTCATTTAAACCAACATAATCATCTTGCCCTAACCAAGTCTCTGTAAGGGATATTAAATCAATCTGATGATCAATTAACAGATCATGGACTAGCAGAGACTTGGGAGATAGAGACCTAATATTTAACAGACCGCATTTAATTTTTAAATTATGAGGAGGAACAAAGGCCAAACCATTCAATTTAGAGGCTTCATGTTTAATTTGAGTTTTACCAGCTTTTTGTTTAATCAATTTGGGATGCTAATACATTATATTTATATTTTCTTTGGAGGGAGCAGACAATGATTCTCTGATGAGGAAGATAGGGGCTACATTGAGGGGTGGCGGATGAAGAGGAGCTGCAGAGAGGCATGTAAGACTGCAACTCTGCTTCCTGGTCCCAACTCTTAAGTTGTCAAGGTTTTGGAAATTTGGATAAAAATGATGCCAGATTGTTAGATAAATGAGACGCACCATCCAAAGTGGGATGGACATCATCTTGTCTAATAAGACCAGGTTTTTCCCAAAATGAGTTCCAATTTTCTATGTAGCCCACATCATTTGCAGGACACCTCACAGACAGCCAGTGGTTGAAGGATGACAAGTGGCTAAACATGTCATCACTAGTCAGATTGGGGAGGGGTCCAGAGAATACTACAGAGACAGACATCGTTTTGGCAAAGTTACACACCAATTCCACACTAAGTTTTGTGACTTCTGACTGCTGGAGTTGGATGTTGTTAATGCCGGCGTGGAAAACAACTGTGGAGTATTTGCAGTTACTTTTAGCCAGCATTTTCAAATTTGACTCGATGTCGCCTGCTCTGGCCCCGGGAATGCATTTGACTATGGCCATTGGAGTCTCTAGGTTCATGTTTCTAACTATAGAGTCGCCAGTGATCAGAGTTTTTTCCTCAGCGGGTGTGTCGCTGAGCGGGGAAAAGCAATTATAAACATGAACAGGTTGGTGGTGAACCAGGGGCTTGCGACTACGCTTCCTTCTCACCGTCACCCACCCATTTTCTCCTGGCTGCTCAGGAGAGGTGGAAGCCAGGGGACGGCTAGCAGGTCACCCTAAGCTAAGGTGCTCCGCTGCAGCTAAGGGGAGTCTGTCATTATTAACTGGCGCTGATGGTGTTTCAATGCAGCGTTGCTGGGATTCCAGATCACACAACCTCACCTCGAGCGCCTCAAAAAGACAACATTTATAACATTTACCATTAACACTAAAAGAGGCAGAGGTGTAGCTAAACATCTGACAGAGAGAGCCCACCAGAGGAGAAGGGGAAGGAGAACTAGTAGCCATAGCTAGAGGCTAACTCAAAGCTAATACAAACACCGATGAAAGGTGAGCAGAAGGCTAAAGAGGGTGATTAGGTCTGCGGGGATTACGACCGAGCCGACGGGTGAAGAGTCCGCAACAGCAAACGACACGGGAGAGATGCCAGACGCCTTCAGTACCTATGACCAGCTTTGGACTGTGGAAACAACAATGATGGAGTCAGGTGAAGGGTTCGTGATGAACACAGTAATGACAGAACTATTACAGCATGACGGAGATTCGAAAATGGATGGACACGCGGTGCCACCGCGATCACAGTGGCATATGAGGCAGAGCAAGGTGCTACTCAAAGTCACGGACTGGGTTCAAGTCCGCACTGACGAGAGACCAGGACAGTGGCTGACCAAGTCATGGCCGACAGGACCGCAGACACCGCTGAGGATTGTGGCACAGCTGAGATCAGCGTGCTTTCGACTGATGGATGGTTCAGTTCGGCACACAAACCATCTCTGGTGTGTCCAGGTGGCTGCTCCAGATGGCAAGGCATTGCAGGAGTCAGCGGATGCAATGTGGGACCGGGGCCCCAACATTACGAAGATGGTCCTGGTCCCGGGGGTCCAGCATCTCCGGGGGCATGTCCGCCATGGGCCCGCTACATGGTCCCTCCAGCAGAACCGCCTTCCCCATGGAAGACTGTACAAAAAAAAATCAAGTTACTGTTTAGTTAGGAGCATTGCTGAAGTAGTGGCAGAATAATCCACTCAGCCACGTCGGGTCCAGCGGCGGTCCACCCGCTGACCCTAGTTCAGGAGTTCTGATGTATACCAAATTGGGGAGGGTCTGAATTTGAAGTGTTCTGTGTTTTTTTCCAAGGGTGAATGTTATAAATTTATAACAGTGAGCGGTGTGATGACATAGTCAGCCGGTACCGTCATCACGCCGACCTATATAAGGGAGAGTTGGCCATCTTATGGCCTCTTCTTTGGAGACTCGTCCTCAGTAGCATATCAGGGAGCTGAGTGCTAATATGTGTAGTGTTTATTAAAAGTTGATGTAATAAAGTTGAAGTTCCAGCACAGCATCCTCGTGAGTCTTCATTACCAGTTTTGTGGACATAACAGGTATGAACAGTAACTAGTCTGGAGTGCAGCAAATGATCTAACACAAAGTCTGTGTTTAGGAGCTATACAGCAAATTAATAAAAGATAAGAGACTCTCTCATCCAATCCAGTCAGTGGATACTTATTAATGGCAGACCCGGACCCAGATTTGGACTGTGAGGGTCTTCTGTCTGGACCCCGAAGCCTTTTGATACAACGTGAAAAAAACAAAAACTCCTGTTTCGTTTTGACGTAACAAAAAAAAAGGAACTCAACCCGGACAGTTTATGGCATAGGGACAGCCCTGGATGAAGTATGGTCTTTGACGAGGATCCGGCAAACCAGGGAAAAAAGCTCAGTGAAGGCAAGCAAGCACAAGAAACTACACCACGCTCCTCACCCAGAAGAGGGAAGAAAACATTCATGACCACCGCTGGCAAGAGGAGAACTACAACCTGGAAAGGGTGCCCACATTCCGTCTTTGGTAATCAAGGTCCCCGCCCACTCGACACCACAGCACACCGCACCACTAGAAATTGTTTCTTCTAGCTGAAGAACATTTCTAAGTTGAGAACCCTGGTGTCGAAGGTGGAACTTGAGATGATTATACATGCTTTTATTTCTTCTCGCTTAGACTATTGTAATAGTCTTTTTACCTGTCTGAGCCAAAAGCATCTTCAACGCCTCCAGGTTGTTCAAAATTTGGCTGCTAGACTTTTAACGCACACTAAGAAAAGGGCTCACATTACACCGGTTTTAGCAGCACTTCACTGGCTCCCAGTTGGTTTTAGGATTCAATTTAAAATTATAGTTCTTGTTTTTAGAGCTATTCATGACCAGGTCCCTAAATACATCACTGAGCTGCTCAAAGTGTACAACCCCTCACGGTCTCTGAGATCCTCAGATCAACTTTTACGGGCTGTCCCTCAAACCCATTTCAAAACTCAAGGTGATAGAGCCTTTCAGGCAGTGGCACCAAAATTGTGGAATGCTCTATCTTTGCGCTCAATAGACTGCTTTAAAAAGCAGCTGAAGACACTTCTGTTTAAACAGGCCTTTTAGTTTGATTATGTATTATGGTTTTTATGTTTTTAATGTCTTTATACCTGTTTTTAATTCCTTTATTGTTGTATTTGTGATTGTGTTTTATTTTATTGTGAAGCACTTTGTGATTATTTCTGTGAGAAGTGCTATATAAATAAATTTTACTTACTTACTTACTTACCACCGCACTCCATGGACTAGCAATCCAAACATGATGCAAAGCCAGGGAGCCAGACAGGGCTAGGGTTGTTTCCAGTTTTTATTAGAAGTCTGATATTCATATGTTAGAAATTCTGTGTATTTTTGACTAAAAGACTACAGTGGTGTGAAAAAGTGCTTGCCCCCTTCCTGATTTCTCATTTTTTTATATGTTTGTCACAATTAAATGTTTCAAATCATCAAACAAATTTAAATATTAAAGACAGCACAAGTAAACACAAAATGCAGTTTTTAAATGAAGGTGTTTATTATTAAGGGTAAGAAAAATACAAACCTACATGGCCCTCTGTGAAAAAGTGATTTGCCCCCCCCCCCAAAAAAACCCATAAATTAACTGTGTTTTATCACATCTTTGGAAAGGTGAGTTCAATTTCTCTAGCCACACCCAGGCCTGATTACTGCCACACGCGTTCTCAATCAAGATATCACTTAAATAGGACCTGCCTGACAAAGTAAAGTAGGCCGAAGGATCCTCAAAAGCTAGACATCACCCTGTGATCCAAAGAAATTCAGGAACAAATGAGAAACAAAGTAATTCAGATCTATCAGTCTGAAAAAGGTTATAAAGCCATTTCTGAAGATTTGGGACTCCAGCAAACCACAGTGAGAGCCATTATCCACAAATGGCGAAAACATGGAACAGTGATGAACCTTTCCAGGAGTGGTTAGCCAACCAAAATTATCCCACGAGCGCAGTGGCGACTCATCCAAGAGGTCACAAAAGACCCCACAACAACATCCAAAGAACTGCAGGCTTCACTTACCTCAGTTAAGGTCAGTGTTCATGACTCTACCATAAGAAATTGTCAAGGACCGTTCTCACCCTCTGCATAAACACTTTGAACTTCTTCCATCTGGTAAACGATTCCGGAGCATCGGAGGCAGAACCACCAGACTGATCAACAGCTTCCTTCCACAAGCTGTCAGGATGCTGAACAGTTGACCCGGAATCTCTCATACACACTACTGCACCTACGGACATTTTGTATATTATAGTTAGTTATTCTTTTTTTCCCCAAGTATGTCTCAGGGATGTGTGAATGGATGGGGGGGTGGGGGTGGGGGGGAGCTATGTGGGAATGTGTCTTAAATCATGCTGCTTCTTGTATGGATGCCGAGAGAAACGCAATTTCATCTTGCCTGCACTACAGTTGTATGTACAGCAATATGACAATAAAGTTTGATTTGATTTGATTTGATTTGATTTGAAAGAGACTGGGTAAAAATGGCCTGCATGGCAGACTTCCAAGACAAAAAACACTGCTGAGCAAAAAGAACATAAAGGCTCGTCTCAGTTTTGCCAGAAAACATCTTGATGATCCCCAAAGACTTTTGGGAAAATACTCTGTGGACTGATGAGACAAAAGCTGAACTTTTAAGAAGGTGTGTGTCCCATTACATCCGGCATAAAAGTAACATAGCATTTCAGAAAAGGAACATCATACCAACAGTAAAATATGGTGGTGGTAGTGTGATGGTCTGGGGCTGTTTTGCTGCTTCAGGACCTGGAAGACTTGCTGTGGTAAATGAAACCATGAATTCTGCTGTCTACCAAAAAATCCTGAAGGAGAAAGTCCAGCCATCTGTTAATGACCTCAAGCTGAAGCGCACTTGGGTTTTGCAAGAGGACAATGATCCAAAACACACCAGCCAGTCCATCTCTGAATGGCTTAAGAAAAACAAAATGAAGACTTTGGAGTGGCCTAGTCAAAGTCCTGACCTGAATCCCATTGAGATGCTGTGGCATGACCTTTAAAAGGCGATTCATGCTCGAAAACCCTCCATTGTGGCTGAATTACAACAATTCTGCAAAGATGAGTGGGCCAAAATTCCTCCATAATGCCATAAAAGACTCACTGCCAGTTATTGCAAATGCTTGATTGCAGTTGTTGCTGCTAACGGTGGCCCAACCAGTTATTAGGTTTAGGGGGCAATCACTTTTTCACACAGGGCCATATAGGTTTGGATTTTTTTTCCCCCTTAATAATAAACACCTTCATTTTAAACTGCATTTTGTGTTTACTTGTGTTATCTTTGTCTAATATTTAAATTTGTTTGATGATCTGAAACATTTAAGTGTGACAAACATACAAAAAAAATGACAAATCAAGTAGGGGGTAAGCACTTTTTCACACCACTGCATGCTACTTGTTTGTTACTTGTTTATTTTATTTCACCTTTATTTAGTATATGAGCTTCTCTGTGCTTACCAACTTTGCTGCACTGCCTGTGTGTGACTAATCAGCATTGTGTACCTGCACTGAGCAACACCCGTGCTCATGATCGCTCTGTTCCAAACGCAGCCGCCTGACTGCTACCACCAACTTGGTCTTGTTGCCACCGAAGCTCAAAGAGCACACTTGCTGCCTGTGTGTGGGCATGTCCATCACCGGTGCATTCCGCTAACGACTGCTGCAAGTTGTTGCATTCACTCAGCTACTCCCACAGCAGGACAGCCTACATAGGCATAAATCAAGGGGATGGGGAGGGAGGGGGATTTTTTTCTTTTCTCATAAATCTGTAACTTTTCGCAAGAATTTACTACATTTATTTGTAAATGTAAAACTTTTTTTGTAAATTAACTTTTTGCATCTTAAACAGGTAACTTTGGTCTTCTAAATTTGCCACTTTTTTGGTAAATTTGCAACTTTTCCCTCACAAATCTGCTTTTTGCATCATTTATATATTTTTCTCATGAATTTGCAACTTTTTTCTAGTAAACTTGACTTTTTATAAATTTGCAATTTTCTTTCTCATAAATTTATGACTTTTTTCTTATAAATTTGCAGCTTTTTTCCCCCGTAAGTGTATGTTTGTACATTATTTCTCATAAATTTGTACCTGACTACACTAATACTTAGAACAATTCCTCAATATTTACTATGGAGAAAATTTTCTGTTTATTGTCCCTCCCAACATGGAAATGAAACATCCACCCATTGCACCATGTTAGTTAGCATTGGTCCGGACCGCTCGCCCACTGGGGGAAAAAAAACAAATGTGGACCCCTGGCAAAAACATTTCAGGACTCCTGATATAAAGGATGTAGGATATATTTTATGGGAAATTCTGAATATAAGTGTTTTGCGTTTGCACCACAACTATCTATCTATGCACAAGTATTTTCTAAAGTTACAATGTGCTACATCATAGTATTGTCTAAATAAAAAATGTAACTTTAAATCAGCAGTGGAGATGAAACAGAGCTGGGATTGAAATTAAAATTGAGAACTTGCTCCCATGTAAAGTGACTTAGAGAGTGACCCTAAAGAAAATTGTGCTGCTTGAGTTCGTTACTGTCCAAGTTGAGCTCCAACAAACTGCACAAAAAATCCAGCAGAGTACATATCATATATCCATGTAGAAGAGTCAGTACTGTAATCCCCATTCTGCATGCATGATTTCAAGCATAAATCCAGCATCTTCCCAGTGTGAAAGTAATGTAACACTGCACTATGTCAGTGTTATTTCTTTGCTCATATTACATGTTTTATTCAATTTCTTGCATATCAGTTTCCACTTCATTTGGCTCCAGATGGAAACTGTTAATGCAGAGAATTAATGAGGATTCATAACCAAACCACCAATGTTTTATTTCTGAATCTTTGGCTCCTGTTCTCTAATCAATCCCAAACAGTCCCCATCCAAGTATACACAAGAGAAGAAACATACACACCTTCTACTGTTAATGTGAGTCTTGAGATTTTATCATCGGTAGACCCACACTCTTCTTCTGTCTTGTCCTTACCTCACCCTGTCATGAATTGCCCTTCAGGGGCAGGAATGCGAGACCCATGCGCTGTACTGTTGGTTAGTGCAGTTTATTAATTCAAAGGACAAACACGAAGTTCAACATAGTGCTCATAAACAAAAATGCAAATGAGAGGAAGATAACTTACAGAATTGCTCACCAGAGCGAAGCATGGCTCTGGTGGAGACGAGGGTAGAATAGCCAAAGCGGCGACAAAACAGAAATGAAATTAGAGTCCTTAAATAGGGCCCAAAACCCATCACATAATAACTGACAGGTGTGGGGACCTGAACGGCCAGGAAAAGGCAATGATGCATAATCAGGATCAGCTGGCTAGTAAGAGGGAGGCAAACCAGAAACTGACAGCTGACAGGGCAAGCCCACATGAAGCTTCACACCCCTGACAGCTGTCAACAGAAAAAGGACAATACTAGAGATATAAAGGAATAAGATATCATACCAAAGTATAATTATAAATGAGTACAGAAAATAAAAATATAACACTAACACAAACCAAAAAATGACAAGCAGACATACAGTTAGGCCCAGAAATATTTGGACAGTGACACAATCTTCATGATTTGGGCTCTGCATGCCACCACATTGGATTTGAAATGAAACAACTACAACGGAATTGAAATGCAAACTTTATGTTTTAATTCAAGGGGTTGAACAAAAATATATGATTAAACATGTAGGAATTGTAGCTATTTTTATACAAACGCTCCTCATTTCAGGGGCTCAAAAGTAATTGGACAAATAAACATAACCCTAAGTAAAATGTTACTTTTCAACATTTTGTTGAGAATCCTTTGCAGGCAATGACTGCCTGAAGTCTGGAACCCATGGACATCACCAAACGCTGGGTTTCCTCCTTTGTGATGCTTTGCTAGGCCTTTACTGCAGCTGTCTTCAGTTGTTGCTTGTTTGTGGGTCTTTCTGCCCTAAGTTTTGTCTTGAGCAAGTGAAATGCATGCTCGATTGGGTTGAGATCTGGTGATTGACTCGGCCATTGCAGAATATTCTACTTTGCTTTAAAAAACTCCTGGGTTGCTTTTGCAGTATGTTTTGGATCATTGGTGAAGCGCCGTCCAATCAACTTTGCTGCATTTGGCAGAATCTGAGCAGAAAGTATATCCCTATACACTTCAGAATTCATCCGGCTGCTTCTGTCTTTTGTCACATCATTAATAAACACAAGTGACCCAGTGCCATTGGAAACCATGCATGCCCATGCCATCACACTGCCTCCACCATGTTTTACAGAAGATGTAGTGCTTTGGATCATGAGCTGTTCCAATTCTTCTCCAAACTTTCTTCTTCCCATCATTCTGGTACAGGTTGATCTTAGTCTCATCTGTCCAAAGAATGCTGTTCCAGAACTGGGCTGGCTTCTTTTGGTGTTTTTTGGCAAAGTCATTTCTGGCCTTTCTATTTTTGAGGCTGATTAATGGTTTGCACCTTGTGGTGAATCCTTTGTATTTACTCTCATGAAGTCTTCTCTTCATGGTAGACTTAGATACTGATACACCTACTTCCTGGAGAGTGTTCTTCACTTGAGTGGATGTTGTGAAGGGCCGTGGAAAGGATTCTGCGATCATCCACCACTGTTGTCTTTCGTGGACGTCCAGGCCTTTTTGAGTTCCCAAGCTCACCAGTGCACTCTTTTTTTTTCTCAGAATGTACCAAACTGTTGATTTGGCCACTCCTAACATTTCTGCTATCTCTCTGATGGATTTCTTCTTTTTTTTCAGCCTCAGGATGGTCTGTTTCACCTCCATCGAGAGCTCCTTTGACCGCATGTTGTGTGTTCACAGCAACAGCTTCCAAATGCAAACGCCACACCTGGAATCAACTCCAGACCTTTTAACTGCTTAATTGATGACAGGTTAACGAGGGAAGAGCCCATTCAGCCTTGTTATTTTTTTTTTTGCAGCCTTTTGAGTCAATTGTCCAATTACTTTTGGTCCCTTGAAAAAGAGGCAGCTACGTATTAAAGAGCTGTAATTCCTAAACCCTTGCTCCAATTTGGATGTGAATACTTTCAAATTACAGCTGAGAGTCTGCACTTTAAGCCCATATTGATTATATAATTGTATCCTGAATATGTTTTCGTAAACAGCTAAAATAAAACGTGTCACTGTCCAAATATTTTTGGGCCTAACTGTAAATACACAAACCCAAAAGGGCATAAATAGCAACAGATGAGTAAATAAACAGAAAAAGCCATGAGACTGAGTCTGCTGGAATTCTCCAGCACTCGGCTCATGACACACCCTAACTAAAGATTTCATTTCCTTATTTTTTTTCACCTCCCCTCACTGTCCCATCCACCTTCATTCCTCCACTGCCTTTTCTATTTCATGCTTTTCTTTGATTATCTCTTCACCACTTCCTAACTCCCCCTAATTGTTTTAGTCCTCTCTCCCTCTGTTTCTTGCCGTCTGAGACTGATAGTGTTTGACAGTCCAGCGGCCAACCTTGAAGACAAATTCCAAGGTCAAAGAGCCTGACTTTCTAATTACAAGCACCCATGCATTTCAGACAAAAAACACATATTTGGAAATGGAAGGATAAGCTGTTTCTCAAACACAAATACCCATATGCAAACGCAGTCCAGCCACAATTCTGGGCACCCCCGATGCCATTTAAATTTGTGGCTGATGTATGGCTGTACACACTCCCTGTCTTGTTGCTAAGATTAAGGAGCAAGCCCAAGATACAGACTGGGGCTCAGGAGTAAGAAAGCATAAATGTTATGCACATGACAAATGTTATTTCTGACACCATACTGTAATAAATATGCAAGAGGATGTTTTGTAACTCGTCATTTACATAAAGATATTCTGGCAGATTTGCAAACATGTCTTAACACCTGTGAATACACCCCATTTTAATCTCAGTTTGGAGAAATAAAACAAATAAGTGTTTACTGTAAAATCACAAGGGTGAACAAGCATTCATCATTGACTTTACCACAGTTTGATGCATTCATCGCTTTCAATTAATTTTTTTTTTGTAACTTAGATTTTTATTCATTTTTCATCATATATATTGCATTCAGATCCCAGTCTACATTTAAAAAACAAAGGGGCTAGAGTAAAAAAGAAAAAGAAAAAAAAAAGGGGGGGACAAATGTTGGAGCATCAAGTTTTTAGTTTCCACCTCTTAATTCTTCTGGTTTTTCCAGCGTCTTTGGTTATTCTTTCAATATCTGTCTCGTTGTTGCACTTTGTAGTGTGTCCATTTCCGCCATTTTTTTCCCCATAGTCCTTCTTGCATTCTTTGTCGATATGTTAGTTTTTCCATCATACGTATGTCCTCAACAATGTCAGTCCATTGCTCTTGGTCAGGAAGAACTTCTGATCGCCATTTTTTTGTGATTGTTTTTTTACATGCAATCAACAAGATTTTAACTAGATATCTGTCCTCAGCCTGTATTACATTGTCTCTTTTAAGATCACATAAGTACATCAGGTTACAGTTCATTGGTATATTATATCCTAATATCCTCTGTATTGTCACATGTATAGATTTCCAGAATGATGAGATTTTGCAGCATTTCCAAAACATATGTGAGTGGTCTGCATTTTGAGCCCCACATCCCCTCCAGCATAAAGAGTGGGTATTTGTATATTTTCCTTGAATCTGTGGTGTAATGAAAAAGCGAATCAGGTTTTTCCATCCAAATTCCCTCCATGTCCTTGAATTTGTTGATGTGTGTTGTGTTTTCCATATTTCCTGCCAGCTTTCTTCTGTTATGTTTAAATTGAGCTCTTTCTCCCATTTCTCCTTTATATAGTTACTTGAATGATTGTTTGCCATAAGTTTCTGATATAGCTTTGAAATAATTCTTATTTTATTTGCTGTATATGAGCTTAAAATGAATTGTATAATCTCGCTCACATCTGTTTGGAGGTTATGCCTAATCTTCTTCATATAATAATCTCTCATCTGCAGATATCTGAAGAATTCCGATCTTTCTAGTTTAAATTTTCTCCTGATGTTTACAAAGCTCCCGAGGTCTTTTTTTCCGATATTGCCCCATGCTGTGATTCCCTTGTTCACCAGATTTTTGTATCCCCTATCTTGTTTTGCCGGTTCAAACTGACTGTCAAATGCTACCCATTTCAATAGTTTTATGTCTTCCTTTATATTATACTTTTGTACTATTTTATACCACAGTTCTAAAGTAAATTTAGTGATTGGGTCTATTTGTTTGATTTGCTTATATGCATCTTTATCTCCTATTATGCTTTGTACTGGGAGTCCCTCAATTTCCTTTTCCATTTCTTTCCATTTTGCCTCATATCCCTCGTCGCACCAACATATGATATATCTTATTTGTGCTGAGTAGTAATATTCTTTTAGACTCGGTAAGCCCATGCCTCCTTTCTCTTTTGGTAACTGGAGAGTTTTATATTTCACTCTTGGCTTTTTACCTCCCCAAACAAATCTCGATATCATCCTGTCCCACTTAGAGAATTGGGCATCTGGAATCTCTGTTGGTAGAGCCTGGAAGAGGTAAAGTAATCTAGGTTGTATGCTGATTTTGACTGTCTCAATTTTTGAATTCAGATCCATATTTAAGATTGACCATCTATCAATATCTTTTTTTATTTCTTGTTCCAACCTATCATAGTTTGCTTTATAGATTTTGCTTAGATCTTTAGGTATGTTCATTCCAAGGTATTTTATTTCTTTTTGTTTCCAGTTTAGTTTGATCTTATCAGTTATCTGGTTTAGAGGGTTATAGTGAAATGTCAGTATTTGTGTTTTTGCTATGTTTATCTTGTATCCTGATAATTTTCCAAAATTTTCTATCAAGTTCATCATTTCCATTATTGATTCATCTGGTTGTTCAAGGTAAACTATAATATCGTCTGCAAATAGCCCAATCTTGTGTTCCGCTCCCTTTATTGTTACACCTTTTAATTTCTTATTTTGTCGTATCGCTTGAGCCAGTGGCTCTATGAACAGAGCAAACAAGGTGGGCGATAAGCAGCATCCCTGCCTAGTTGATCTTTGTATATTTACTTTGTCTGTTAAGTTACCGTTTATCTTGATTCTTGCCACAGGTTCTTGATACAGCGTCCTTATGCATTGTACTGATTTTTCGTTAAATCCAAAGCGTTCCAGCACACTATATAGGAATTTCCAGTTAACCCTGTCAAATGCTTTTTCTGCGTCTAAACTCATTATTACTGTGCTTTTCTTTTCTTTATGTATTTGATTAATTATATGTATTGTTCTCCTGATATTGTCATGTGTTTGGCGTCCCTCTATGAAACCAGTTTGATCATCTTCTATCAATTCCGTCAAGAATGTCTTTATTCGTTTACATATAATTGTTGTATATATTTTATAATCCACATTTAATAAAGAGATTGGCCTATAGTTTCCGCATTGTTCTCTATCTTTCCCTGGCTTTAAAATGACTGAAATAATGGCTTCGTTCCATGATGGAGGTATTTTGTTGTTGTTCAACGTCCAATTAAATGACTTTAGAAGCTGTGGCGTGAGTTCTTCTATAAACAGTTTATAAAACTCAGAAGGGTATCCATCACTACCACCCTTTTTAAGTGACTTAATCACATCTCTAATCTCTTGTGTTGTTATTTCTGCTGTTAGCTTTTCATTTTGTTGATTTCCTATTGATGGCAAGTCCAATGTGCATAGAAATTTTTTAATATCTTTAGTATTTGTTTCTTCAGGTTGCGAGTATAGTTCTTGGTAGAAATTATGGAATATTTCTTCGATGTTTTCTGGGTTAACTGTGGTTTTATTTGCGGTGGGGTCTTTAATCTTATATACATTATTCATTGTTTGTTGTTTTCTTAACCGTTTTGCCAGCAGTTTTGTGGCTTTTGGTCCCGTTTCATAATATTTTTGCTTTAGATATCTATTTTTCCTTTCAACTTCATCCATTTGTGTTTCTTTTATCTTTATTTTTTCTTCTTTAATTTCTTGATATATTTTTGGGTCATTTGTGCTTTGATGTTTACGTTCTAATTCCCTCAGTCTCTCACATCTTTGTTCATATGCTTCCAGTTTAGTCTTATTTGCTTTTCCTGTTTCAACAATTAATTTACCTCTTAACACGGCTTTTAGTGCGTCCCATAGTATTGTTGGGTCCACTTCTTCATTGTCATTCTCTTGGATATATTCATTTATGTTTACTTTTATTCTTTCTTTCATTTTATCATCATTTAACAGTCCTACATTAAGTTTCCATGTTGTTTGTCGTTTTCTATTGTTTAAATTTATTTCCATGTATATAGGATTATGATCTGATATTTCTGCCCCTCCGATCCAACAATTTCTCACCCTGTGTCTGTCACCTTCATTCATAAGGAAGTAATCTATTCTAGAGTGTACTTTATGGGCTGCTGAATAATGCGTATAGTCTTTTTCGAGTGGGTGCAGGTCCCTCCATATGTCTACCATACCCATTTCTGCCAGTGAGGTTCTTATGAACTTTGTTACATGTTTTTTTGTCTTCTTAACACTTGTTGTATCAATTTCATGATCCATGACAGCATTTAAGTCTCCTCCACAAATTAGGACTCCTTCACTGTGTGTTGCTATGAGATCAAACAGATGTTGAAAAAAACCCTTGTCACTTTCTGGTGGGGCATAGATGTTCACTAATGTGATCTGCATTCCATCTATTCTTCCCTTTATTATTACATACCTGCCTTCTTTATCCTGGATTTCCTGTTCACATTCAAATTGTATTTTATTTGAAATTAGTATCATAACCCCCCTTTTAGCTCCTCCCTTAAATGAACTGTAGTAGGAGTTCTTATAGCCAAATCTCTTTAGTTTCACATGTTCTGTCTTGCTCAAATGTGTCTCTTGCATAAATATAATTTCGGCTTTTTCCTTCTTGAATTTTCTTATTATTCTTTCCCTTTTAACAGGTGAGTTCAGACCATTCACGTTTAGTGTCATTATCTTAAGATTTTTACCCATATTCATGTTTTTCCATTTTTTTAACTTGTGCTCCTAGCCCCTTTAACAACAAAAATAACACATATTTATATAAAAACACATTAAAAAATCTCGACCTCCGTACTTTGGGCCTTTCTTCTGCCCACTGGTCCCTGTTGGTGGGTGGAGGGAATGTCTTCACAGAGTGAAGGGCCCTCCCTAGACCTCTAGTTACTATCCAAGTAATAGTCATTAGTCTAGAAATGTCCAACAAATATCACTTAAACCTCTCCTAGCCGTCTGTTTCTCTTTTACCTTGTCTTCTTGGCCTTCATTTCTTCTGTGTCTTTCTTAATCTTTGTTATAATCTAGGCTTTCAGTTGAAAGCCTTGTAATCTTTCCTGGGCCCGCTGCTCCACGTCTCCCCCCGTCTTTTTCCGCTCACTCGCCTCCACTCCGGCTGTCGTGATGCGTTCAGGGCCGCCACTGCTCCAATCGTTTCCTCCGGCACGTACACCTCAAGGCCCCACTCCATCATGTCCTGCGCTGCCTCTCTGGCTGTGTTGTATGTCCTCACGCCGTCCTCCCAATGAATCCTCATCTTCGTTAGCGGCGTTTGGAATCTAATTTTTTTTTCTTTCAGCGTTTTTTTAATGTTGGCATATTTCTTCCGCTGCTGCACAATTTCTGCCGGGTAGTCATGATCAAAGAATATCTGCTTGTCGCCGATTCGTATCTTTTTTTTCCACGCTTGTGTCAGGATTCTTTCCTTTACATCATATTTCAGAAAGTTTACCACAACTGACCTGGGTGTAGAGTGTGGGTTCGGGTTCTGTGCCGAGGCTCTGTGCGCTTGTTGAATCTGCAGATCCGCTTCGCCGGGCAGTTCCAGCTCTTTTTTTAAGAACTGATCCATGAATTTCGTCATCGAGTTGCCTTCAATGCCCTCCGGGATCCCGAAGATGCGTATATTGTCCCGTCTGGACCTGCTCTCCAAGTTGGTTACTTTCTCCTGCATCCTCTGCGTTTGTGCCGTCAGGGTCTGCAGCTGTTCGCTTGCCTCGCTATTCCAATCTTCCAGCTCTGATATTCGGGCCTGTGCTTCTGTCATACACGCCCGCTGAGAGCGCAGCTCCTCCATGTTTTCTGCTAGCTTGCGCTCCATTTCTCTTCGGAGGCCCATAATTTCTTCCTTAATCTCTTTTTTCAGCTCCTCCTTAAGAGCCGCTAAATCCTGTTGTAGCTGCCGTTTGAAGTCTCGCAACTCTTTACCCAAACTGGCGATGCCAGTGTTCATGCTATCGAGTTTTGTGTCCTCCATTTTCTCTGCTGCAGTCACCTCGTTTTTTTGGGCCCCGTGTTCAGCGGTTTCTCCTGCGTTGTTGAAGAGGAATTCTTTAATTTTACTCTGCTTTTGTCCTTGTGCCCGGCTCCTTCGTGTTTTCATCCCTTAGTTTATTGATCCGCTTATGTCGAGTTGGCCATTTACCAGTGATTTTTAATCCGGCTAGGGAGAGCTCTCTGTTTAAGCGTTATGTCTCTCCGCCATCTTCCCGGAAGTCCCGCTTTCAATTAATTTTAACTAAACATATGCATACTACAGCTCTACAGCATGCTCTCATTTTACTTGCATTTGTGTGACATCAGCACACTAGTGCAAATGACTGAGTGTTGTCTATTGGCAGTTAGCATATCTGAAGGTGCAAAATACTAAGCAGCTTCCTACTTTTAGCCATCATTGTCTTTGCTTGGTAAAACTGATACATTTTTTTTAACTGTCTCTTTAGTTCTGACATCTATGACAAAGAGTGAAAATAGCTGATGCACTTAAAAAAAGGTAGTTGTTTCAACATAAAAAGATAATGTCCAGTTTGTCTTAAAACTAAGTTGCCTCAACTTGAGAAGATAATTTGAAACTTGTCTTCACAAATTCAGGAAACTTAAAAATTTAAGGCAACCAAGAAATTAAATTTTTAAGCTGAAATAACTGCTCTACCTATTTTTTAAAGTGTATCAGCCAACGCTGATACATATCACACCCGCAGTTACTATAGTCATTGATACCGTACTCCTCTTATGAAGTGTATCTTCATTTGTGTTTTATTCAATGACAACTTACACTACTTTCTGAAACTGATACATTGCGTTTTTAATGCCTCTCAGTACATAATTATAGCCTAATTTCTTCATTTGATTTGACACTTGTTGACCTTATACAGATTGTTGATGAAGTGAAAAGACTACTTCAACATATGTGGCACTACAATATGATTCAACTAAATTATGATGCTGTGGACCTTTCCTTGAGGACCTCTTTGAAGTGGAACTAAATGCCACTGCTCTATTTGTTCTTGATTATCCCAATATTCTTTTTTATTCTAAAAAAAAAATTCTCTCTCTCTCTCTCTCTCTCTCTCTCTCTCTCTCTCTCTCTCTCTCTCTCTCTCTCTCTCTCTCTCTCTCTCTCTCACACACACACACACACACACACACACACACACACACAATTTAGTTTGCAGAGGTAAAATCCCAACATAAATGCCCACCATAAACACACAGTCTTTTTACCTCAGTTGAAAAGCTCTTGTGATGCCCTCAGGCAGAGCCAGAGGCCGGGATTGACCGTCCTCAATGTGTGCACTTTTGTGAATGTGTATATGCGTACTTGCTTTTCTCATGTTATAGGAACTTAACTGTGTTTACACAAAAGCATCATGGACACCTGCTTCCTGTTTACGGTGTAGGTCTTCAGGGAATTATTGAAAAGTGAATGTAATGTCTCATGAAGAGATGAAAGCACAGCAGTGCTTGGATGTGTTGTGTGTTTCCGTTTAACACACATTCAGGCTCAGTAACACTTCTCTCAGTGCACACATGCACACAGACATGGTTACTGCATTACTTTACAATTCAGGCAGCTATTCACTATTTTCAATATATCTGACAAGTAAACCAGCAGAAGCACCAACTTCAGAGGAAGTGAGTCATGCAATTGAATTTCCTCTAGAAAATATTATTCTGTCTCTAGTGGCTCCTCTGCTTTTATTTCACCCTCGTCCTTCATCATTGAGGATTAAGCCTTTTATTTTGAGAAGTACTTTGAAATCAGTGCCACCCGACACTCCATCTTCTTTTGTTCTCTGACATAACTATCTGTTCTTCTGGCCTTTTATCGCTCTCACTGTCTTCTGGCCATTACCTGTTCATCATTTTTCATTTTTATGAATGCTAGTGCTTCATCAGCTTCTTGCCATATAGTTAGCTTCAACCCAGGAACGGTAATTCAATTTTTTTCTTATCACATTTTCCTTCATAAGCGTCTCTCTCCTTTTCTGCTGCAGTGTTGCTACAGTCTTGTGAATTAGATTCCCTCCTTCCCCTCTTTCTTATTCTTCTGATAAAACACTCTGTTTTGTTATAATTCTTTTTCTTTTACTGCTTATTTTCAATTTAAAACTTCCTCTCTGAGTTTCTGCATGAGCAGTTTAGGTTAACACGTAAACAAAAGCAAAAAACACAGTATAAAACGGTTGAGGAAGTGAGGAAAAACTGAGAACAAGATAGAGGAAAATATAAGGGCTGTGAGTGTGCTTGGCTGTACCTTCGGTGTGTATAGCAGACACGTAGCTCCAGTTGTATCGCTTGACAATGTCCACCATAGCTCTTGCCTGCTGGGCATCTGAAGGCACCACCCGCATAAAGTATTTGTAAAGGCTCTGAAACAATGGAAACACAAAATCAGTGATGAGCAGAAACATTTAAGAGGATTTAGGGCATTTGACCAAGTGAATAATTGATGGGCACATAATGAAGTTTAAGTTAATGCAGCAGTAATAGAATTTCTAAAATGTATTCTCTAATATTTATGTCATTGCGACTGTGCTGCTTTAATTAATAATTCAGTCGAGTGATTGGGTGGAACAGTGCTGCAGTGGTTAACTCTAAAACCTCACAGACAAAAGGTTCCTTGTCCCAATGAAACATTTTTATGGAGGTTTTTATGTGAGTTTCCTCCAGATGCTCCAGTTTTTTCTCTCTTACAATTTAACTGAACAGGAATTTGTTAATTAGTGACTCTAAACTGGCCGTAGGTGTGAATGTGAGCATGAATGGTTGTTTCTGTATGTCTGTGTGTTAGCCCTGTGAAGGGCTGGCAACCTCTCTGCAGTGTACCCTGCCACACACCGTTTTGCAGCTAGAACAGGCTCCAGTCCCCCACATCCCTGATCTGGATAAGCAGTTTAGAAAATGGGTGGATAGTCTGGCTCTGAGCCCTGGAGGGCAAAACATTACTCCAACATACCAGCCAATATCAGACATGGGATAAAGCTGCATCACATACCTGTTAAAAGATTTCATGTTGTAGCTGTTTATATGAATACTAGCAGCAATACCCAGTGAATAGAACACGCAGTGTTTAACCCTAATGATACTACAACAGCGATATGAAGGACCTGCTGACAAATCTCCGCTCCTCCCAGAGCTCAGCTGGGCTGCAATGAATATATAGCTTATACTGACCTGACGTGCACCTCTCCAGAAATGTAACTACTTGTTTGTTGCTGTGAGGTGCTTGGGTGCATGTGTGTGTGTGTGTACGCATACATAGCACTTCACTCGTGTGACATTTGAATATTTTGTTTTGTAACACCTTAACTCTTGCACTTTAGCATATCCACATTGTACAGTTTCATTGCAGTTGTTCTTTTCGTGTATGATTGTTTGTTTGTGTGTTTTTGTGACCCACCGGTGGACTACAGATGCAAATTAGCGGTATTGCTAAATCTGGCATGCTTATATTTGTATAAATGGTCATTACTATGTAATGTCCCTTTCGAATAAACATTAAACTTAAACTTATACTACATGTCGTGGCAACATTTTAAATAGGATGGCCTTCCATATAATTGATCCCTTTCCCAGATAATGCCCTACCTGCAACAATGCCAGAATTGCATAATGTCGTGTGTAATATACTGCCTGCCCAAAAAAAAGTCAAACACTTTAATATTTCATTGGACCGCCTTTAGCTTTGATTACAGTACACATTTGCTGTGGCATCGTTTCAATAAGCTTCTGCAATGTCACTACATTTATTTCCGTCCAGAGTTGCATTAATTATTTGCCAAGATCTTGTATTGATGATGGGAGAGTGTGACCACTGTGCAAAGTCTTCTCCAGTACATCACAAAGATTCTCAATGTGGTTAAGGTCTGGACTCTGTGGTGGCCAATCTAGGTGTGAAAATGATGTCTCATGCTCCCTGAACCACTCTTTCACAATTCAAGCCCAATGAATCCTAGCATTGTCATCTTGGAAAATGCCTGTGCCATCAGGGAAGAAGTGATCCATTGATGGAATAACCTGGTCATTCAGTATAGTCAGGTAGTCAGCTGACCTCATTCTTTGGGCACATAACATTGCTGAACCTAGACCTGACCACTGGGAAGCTCTTTCCTAATATTTGTTTGGTTAAAACCAGGTGGTGACTTTTTTTTGGGGGGGGGGGGTGCAGTGTATTTATATATGCTAGAGTTTGGCAGTGTGACTTATAAAATGCTGATGTTTCCAAATGTCAGGAGGTATATTGCTCCAGTATTCCTATGTTGTCAAGGGTATGAAAAGCATTAAACATGTATTAATGTTTCATATTAGTTGTATTCCACAAAATAAAATGCACCAGTGGCTGATAATAGCATGTAGGCTTAAACACATACGTATTGACATTTATTTACCTCATTACTTAATGCATTACTTTAGTCGTCATATAGTGTTTTACTCTTGTATGCCCTTTCATTTTGACTGTTTATCTTTAGTGAAATTAATTTATTTTCTGAAATTTGCTACTTGTTTCTTGTAAATTTGCTGCTTTTGTCTCAAAAATTGGACTTTTTTCCCATTTAAATTTGTGTCTCACAAATTTGCAACATTTTTTCGCAAATTTGACTTGTTTTGTAAATTTGCAAGTTTTCTTATATAGTTAAAACTCTTCTCATAAACTTGCATTTTTTTCTGAAATAAGTTTTTTCTTGTTAAATAAAAAGTTTTTCCAACTTACCAGTTTTTGTCCTCATAAATATACTACTTTTTTCTTGTAAATCTGCAATGTTCCTATGGATGCTAGTTAAATTTTTGTTTTCTGTGATGGTTTATTTTTTTTTCTGCTGATCTGGACAATGATCCAGTTTTATATTTTTTAATGTTTTTGTTGGAAGGTAAGTTTTTTGGAGTCCATTTTAAAGGTTTTGGTGGATAGAAGGATGGATCTTCATAAAAAGACATCTTCCTGTATTTTTACAAACATTTAAAATCCATAATAATTCATGCATTATTTTTAATAGAAGACAACTGTATCCTTCACACTTCCCACACTTCCAAAGCAAGTGGGATAATCAACAAATTCAAAAAAATATTGTGAAGTTAGGAGACACAGAACATTTGTAAAACCAATAATTACGTTATTTTTAGCAGAGGTAGTAGGTGTACATGCCGTTTTGTCATCTTGTCTTTTTGCCGCTGTTGCAGTGATCTCATGAAAAGTTATTCTCCGCTCTTGTTTATTTAATAAACAGAGACATGATTTGAACATGGTAAAAACCCGTTTTGGCAGTGCAAGAACACATTCAAAGCAGTGCACAAATGAGAGGATTAAATGGAGGTTCAGTCTCCCTGCTTCCAGCTTCTGTCTCTCCAGCATGAACAGTCAGGGTCCCGTCGTCGTCGTCGTCGGCCTCCGTCGGTCTATGATGACCATGGAAGAGAATCCTAAACGTCTACTCTGCTGGAACAGCACCACCTGTGGCTGAACAGGCCGATGCGCACCAGTGTTCTACCTTCCAGCGTTGGGCGTTGGTAGGATTCAAGCCTGGGCAGGAAAACATGGAGGACAAGATGTTACCCATGCAGCATGTCCCCCCTCTCCACGTCACTGATGAATCCAAAGGAACAGCAGGGCTGCTATAGTTTGGCACCAGCGCCGTCGCAGGAGCTGCCAGAACGATGTTGAGCACAACAGAGAACTGCCTTGGGGGCTCCGACTCCGGATTTTTCCTCAGGGTTGACTCCCGAGGCCTTTCCCGTGACCGGGTGTGCCGCAAGGCAGCGGAGGTTTGAAGTCAGGGTTTACCTTCCCCTAGATGGGCTACCTTCCCAGGTTGACGAGCCACCATCTACCCAAAGCATCTGGTTTTAAGGCGCCAGAGATCCGCCCTCGCCCCTTCTCCTATTAGTAGAAGCAGTTCCGCCGGGCTTAGAGACTAAACCACACGGGCAGGCTAGGAGTTGGACTTAGTTGTCAGAGGCTTTTCGAGACGCACGCCGTAAGGAGCATTTTATGAGCACTAGGAGCTTAACCCCAGTGCCGCTCCTGGCTATGACAACCTTGGAACCTTGGAAAGTCAGGGTGCGCTCGATTCTATTTCCAGTGTACAATTGTAGGGGGTTATATAAGTAAATAGTGAATATAGTTAAATGTAAATATAGTTTTGGTGTCCCAATACCCAGCAGTAACCTGTTCCTCCGTCTCCCTGTCAGTCAACAACGTCTGTATTGTGGAGAGAGAACCGCGGATCCTAAACTCCGCCAACCGTGTTGGGTGCACTTGATTCCTTCCCCGGTGTACACCTCCACCGATAAAGGTCATGTAAAAAAGGTCACCTTTGACCTCTTTTATGATCAAGCGGTCAGTGAAACCATGTCAGGTGCACTCTTCAGGTATTGTGGCAATACCATGCAAGAGCTGAAAGGCCCGGTCAAGTGGCCTTCGAGTTAGCAGGGGGACAAAGTTTCTGCTACATACATACCCATACCGCAGAATCCCTTTTACAGTGGTGTGAAAAAGCGTTTGCCCCCTTCCCGATTTCTCATTTTTTTGTATGTTTGTACACCTATGATGATCCATGCCTGCATCCATTCTTTCATGGTGTTTAAGCCAAATTTTGACCTTACTATTCCAATGTTGCAGCAAAAAGTAAAGAGTATTCCAGTCCTCTATTGTCAATTTATGGTTAGCCTGTGTTAAATGCAGCCTTAGTTTTCTGTTCTTAGTTAACAGGAATGTCATCATCTTCTGCTGCTGTAGCTCATCTGCTCAAAGGATTAATGTGTTTGTGTCTTCAGAGATGCTCTTCCGTATACCTCTATTCTAATTACTGGTTATTTGAGTTACTGTTGCCTTTCTGTCAGCTTGAGCCAGTCGGGCCTTTTTCCTCTGACCGCTGATATCAACAAGGTATTTGGGCCCAGAGAAGTACAGTAATCAACAGTAGCAGTTATACAGTTGCTGCTAATCAGATATTATCACTTTTTTAGACACTTCTCTTTAAACACTAGAGATGGCTGTGTGTAAAAGTCCCAGAAGATCAACAGTTTCTGAAATACTCAGACCAGCCCATCTGGTACCAATAACCGTGTCACATTCAAAGTTAATTAAATAGCCTTTCTTTCTCATTCTGATGCTCAGTTTGAACTTCAGCAGCTTATCTTGACCATGTCTACAAGCCTAAATTGTTTGAGTTGTTGCCATGTGACTGGCATCATCATTACTTGTATTAACAAGCAGTTGAACAGGGGGACCTATTAAAGGTGTGCTATCTAGTCTTTTCATGAAAGCAAATATTTAAAAAAAAATAATACATCAACAAATGGTTTAGAAAGGTGCAAAATTAAACCTTTTATATTCTTCAAAAAATAATATATTAATGAAAAAAAATAACATTTTTTACGGGTCCAAAACAATCACAATATTTACATCTGAACAGCTGGATGACGAGGCTACAGTTGCCGGTAAGGATGTCACAGCCAGTAGCATAATTAGGTTGATGTCACGTGAGTTCTAAAGAATTCTAAAGAGTTTACAAACTTTCAAGCACCACTGTATATGCTGTATAGAATATGTAAGAGAATATGTGAGAATATGAGAATATGTATGGGCACATAATCATACCATGTAGGATAACTAAGTAGACGGTTATGCTGTTTCATCCCATCTAGCAACAATGCTCTGCACTGTGTGTGTTTATATATTTACATATTTATTCCATCTAGCTACAATGCTCCGCACTGTTTTTTATATATCTACATATTATTTCATCTAGCTACATTGCTCCGCACGGTGTGTGTTTATATACTTGCATATTTATTCCACCTAGCTGCAATGCTCCGTACTGTGGGTGTTTATATATTTACATATTTATTCCATCTAGCTACAATGCTCTGCACTGTGTGTTCACACTGGCTTTTCCCTGCACTGTGTGTTCATATACTCATATATTTATTCCATCCAGCTACAATGCTCTGCACTGTGTGTCTGTGTGTGTGTGTGTATATATTTATTTTATAGTAATATGTACATATGTATATTAGCCGCTCTTGCTTGCTTGTTTTTTTCTTGCCTTCTGATTGTTGCTCTGAGTGTTGCTATCCCTGTGCTGTTGCAATCCTGGAATTTTCCCGTTGTGGGACTAATAAAGGCTTATCTTATCTTATCTTATCTTATCTTATCTTATCTTATACCAGAAATCTGTTGAGGTTAACGGTGCTCTTCAAAGATTAAAATACAGTGGTGTGAAAAAGTGTTTGCCCCCTTCCTGATTTCTCATTTTTTTGTATGTTTGTCACACTTAAATGTTTCAGACATCAGACAAATTTAAATATTAGACAAAGATAACACAAATAAACACAAAATGCAGTTTTTTAATGAAGATGTTTATTATTAAGGGGGAAAAAATCCAAACCTACATGGCCCTGTGTGAAAAAGTGATTGCCCCCTAAACTTAATAACTGGTTGGGCCACCCTTAGCAGCAACAACTGCAATCAAGCATTTGCGATAACTGGCAATGAGTCTTTTGCAGAGCTGTGGAGGAATTTTAGCCTACTCATCTTTGCAGAATTGTTGTAATTCAGCCACATTGGAGGATTTCAAGCATGAATCGCCTTTTTAAGGTCATGCCACAGCATCTCAGTGGGATTCTGGTCAGAACTTTGACTAGGCCACTCCAAAGTCTTCATTTTGTTTTTCTGAAGCCATTCAGAGGTGGACTTACTAGTGTGTTTTGGATCACTGTCCTACTGCAGAACCCAAGTGAGCTTCAGCTTGAGGTCACGAACAGATGGCCAGACATTCTCCTTCAGGATTTTTTGGTAAACAGCAGAATTCATGGTTCCATTTACCAAAGCAAGTCTTCCAGGTCCTGAAACAGCAAAACAGCCCCAGACCATCACACTACCACCACCATATTTTAATGATGGTATGACGTTCCTTTTCTGAAATGCTATGTTACTTTTACGCCGGATGTAATGGAACACACACCTTCTAAAAAGTTCAACTTTTGTCAGTCCACAGAGTATTTTTCCAAAAGTCTTGGGGATCATCAAGATGTTTTCTGGCAAAACTGAGAAGAGCCTTTATGTTCTTTTTGCTTAGCAGTGGCTTTCGTCTTGGAAGTCTGCCATGTAGGCCATTTTTGCCCAGTCTCTTTCTTATGGTGGAGTCATGAACGCTGACCTTAACTGAGGCAAGTGAAGCCTGCAGTTCTTTGGATGTTGTTGTGGGGTCTTTTGTGACCTCTTGGATGAATCTTTGCTGCACTCTTGGAGTAATTTTGGTTGGCTTGCCACTCCTAGGAAGGTTCACCACTGTTCCATGTTTTCGTCATTTGTGGATAATGGCTCTCACTGTGGTTCGCTGGAGCCCCAAAGCTTTAGAAATGGCATTAAAACCTTTTCCAGACTGTTCAATCTCAATTACTTTGTTTCTCATTTGTTCCTGAATTTCTTTGGATCACAACATGATGTCGAGTTTTTGATGATCTTTTGGTCTACTTCACTTTGTCAGGCAGGTCCTATTTAAGTAAATTCTTGATAGAGAACAGGTGTGGCTGTAATCAGGCCTGGGTGTGGCTAGAGAAATTGAACTCAGCTTTCCAAAGATGTGATAAACCACAGTTAATTTATGTTTTAACGGTGTGTGTGTGTGGGGGGGGGGGGGCAATCACTTTTTCACACAGGGCCATGTAGGTTTGGATTTTTTTTTATCCTTATAAACACCTTCATTTAGAAACTGCATTTTGTGATTACTTGTGTTATCTTTGTCTAATATTTAAATTTGTTTGATGATGTGAAACATTTAAGTGTGACAAACATACAAAAAAATGAGAAATCAGGAAGGGGGCAAACACTTTTTCACACCACTGTATTAAGTAGATAACATTAGCTAGCTATTTTAAAAACAGTACATTTATTATGACCTTCAAGCTATTGCGGTCAATATTCCAGCGCTGCAATATTTTAGAAAGTAAAAGACTCCCCTTGTAACAAGGGATGCACAAATATATCGGCTTAACATCTGTATCAGCAAATATTTACCTTATTGACTGATACTGGCTCTTGCTAAATAAAATATCGGCAGTGCCGATATTTTTCTGGTGTGTCTGGTGGTGATGATGCATATTTCTTAGCCAGTACCAAAACAATTGGCTGATACAGAAACAATCAAGTTGGCCATTGGTAAGCTTGTTGTTTTTGACTTCGGTTGATACAGGAACAATATCCTCTAGGTCTATTAAAAGGAGGAAGTTTACAGTTCTGTTGAACATATTTCTAAAAACAAATAACATGTATTTTAATATTAAAATGGTAAATGGCATTCACTTATGTAGGGCTTTATCTCATCTCTGGATAGCCAAAGTGCTTTACAGATCCTAACATCCACCCATTCACGCACACATTCATACTCTGATGGTGGCAAAGCAGCCATGCAAGGCGCTGGCCTGTCCCACCAGGAGCAACTTGGGGTTCAGCGTCTTGCTCAAGGACACTTCGACATGCAGACTGCAGAGTGTGAATTGAACCACTGACCCTACAATCAGAAGTCGACCCCATTACACCTGCACCACCACATTTTCCTTGGAGAATGTGTCTTTATATGCCAGTTAATCATCACTGTAACACAAAGGAGATGTACATACAGTAGGTGAGGAAAATATGTGTATATATTGGCATCGGCATTCGCAAAACTGTTTTCAAAATATCAGCACAGCGGTTATTGGCAAAAAAATCACATTTTAATAACATTCATGGCAAATGGACCATGAAGTGAATTGTAGTCAATCATTCATTATTTTGCAAAGGCAGCAAATCACTTATTGGCCACAAGTGTCATTAAAAATAAAAGATTTTATTTTGAAGTGCACACTAAACATAACAACAACAAAATACAAATAATCTTTTGATATTAATCTAAGCATTAATTCTGGTTCTAACATCAGCTTTAACTAGATTGCAGATAGGTGGTGGGCCGAGTGATTCTATCTGCTTTAGTTTTTGAGATGATCGATCCCCATCTAGAGAGTAGCTGAGTTTCACAGATAGGCTTACTCATATTTTTCAAAACATCAATCTGTTTGTTGGCAGGTTAAGTATGTGCATATTTTTTATGAAAATTAAACTTTAGTTGCAAAACCTGATAAGACAGCTCTGAGGTGATCCTTCAGGACCTCTATATGCTTAACCAATCAAAACAGCTCTCCATGATCACTTGAGTTCTGTCATGAACTTGAGTTTGGTGGTCCCAAACCCAGTTCTGACACTGTGGCTATTTTGTCTCTTTTCATTGTTTATTTTCCATCTGGCACTGTCTGGGAGCCCCTTGGGTCCTTTGCTCCCTGACAGCTCAGCCACGCCTCCTCCTCTTGTCAGTGTGATCAGCTGTTTCCCATCATTGGTGTTCACTTCCACGCACACACACATTCACATGCACTCTCCTGCACACATACACACACACGTTTCCATTCATCTTCATTCACACACTCAGACACTCACTCATGCACACCTGTTTCCATTCAGTCCAGCCTACGCACTCCTCTGATTACTCCTCTCATTACGCACACCGGTGGTCTCTTTTCTCATTAGTATTGTCATTACTTAAGCTCTGTGTTTTGGGAAAGAGATCGCTGGATCATTGCGAATCAACACAGTCACTTTTCCCCTCTGTGTTGTTGCCACCACCCACGTCTAGAAGCCCTGCCAAGTTTTATTTGGTGCTGCTTCACTCTGGGTGGCGTGCCTCATTATCTTCCATTCCCTGTTACCTGATGTTAGCGGCTGTTCCTGTCTACCTGCACTTCGGAAAGCACGGACCGCCTCAGACCACTCCAGCCCGTAAGTCTCTTTGCCTTTCTCCCCATGCCACGCAACGGCACTAGGCATTCTCCCCCTTGGGCTGTTGAGCATCCTAGAGGCATCCCTGTTTTTCCAGAGCCCTCCATGATTGTTTAGCTCATCACCCTGTTTATTCATCATAACTGTTTGCTAGACTGAACTCTTTATTTTTGTTGTTAATAAATTGCACTCAACTCTGCTTATGGGTTTTCATTCCTCCCTCTGTGCACTGCGTAATGGCGCACAAGGGATCATAACAAGTTCGACTAATGAGCTGCGTCATTGTTGGAAGTAACCGTAAAGTAGTGATGGCCAAATGAGGCTTCCTGGAGGACTTGAGGACTTTCATCAAAATGGCTCATACAGACGAGGCCTCATGTGGGACTTCATTTTCTCTACCAGGCCATCTAGTGGACAAAACGTATACAACATGCTGATTTTTACAAGGGCATTATTGGTTTAATGTGTATTTTTTTTTTTCGATTTCAATAAATGTGCTGTCTTTTAAGAAATATCAATGATCATAAGGGAAAAAACAAATAATAAAACTGGGGTGACTCCAGTGAATGTGTCGGTGTTACTTTGTGTGCTTGTACTACTTATCCATTTTTATTAAGAAATAATAAATTTTCAACAGTCTTATACTGTCCCAGTATATTCAACTCTGGCCTTATTCTCATGGAAGGCACAATAGCAATAGTGCCTCAGCATAATGATGCGTAATAATGATCCATGCTCTTTGAAACACAACAGACACTTCACCTTGCAAATAAAAACAAAATGACAAGAATGACACAGCTGGGATTCAAATCCAGGCCTCCCGCTTATTGTGCAGATGCTTTACTGCTAAGCCATCACCTCAGCTGCATTAAATAGCCACTATTTGTGGGAAATACATTAATGGGAAATGCGCTCAAAATGTTCTCAAACGGGAGAAGTCCCTCTTTTTGCTGCTGCCTCCATGAGAAAATTGGCTGTAACAAATCCCTTACACAGTCAAACATGACAACACAAAATGTGACGGACAGGGATTTCCATTGGGTATCGCTGCTCACTTTATTTTATGTTGCGTGCAAAATCATGAACGGCTTCCTGACCCAGTCACGTGGTCCAGCGTCAACACATAGGTCTCGATGCACCCCTCGAAACGCGCTTCGCCAAATATTTCCTGGATAAGCTTGGAGCACCCATCGGAGCTCCGGAGCCAGCCTTCCCATCACTATCATAAAGGAAAGATGGGCTGAAGAGGCTGGAATTTCATCAGCCAGGTAAGCACAGTAACGTTATATTTATGTTCCTGTGTTTTCTTTTCGTGTTACAGATCTCCATAGTTAATATTACAATCAAGTGCTGCTCCCCATTGTCCCTTGCCTTGTGTAGCATATCGCTAAATAAAGTTACACGTCCTTCGCGTTGTCCTGCTGATGTTAAAGAAGCCCTGCTGAAAAAAAAACAGCATACAACAGCATCAGACCTACATCAATAAATAATAGTTTTGTATTGTAAATAGTAGTTTTAGTATTGTGAGAGTTTTTGAGTGTTTATTGTTTTTGTTACGTGTTTTGTCGTGTTTTCGGAGCAGCACCTTTTTTTCATATTGTTCGTCTTTTTCCGCTTTAGTTCTTGTTTTTATAGTTTTTTTTAAAGTAATAATTTGTAAATAGCTTAGCAAAAAATGTTGAGATCAGAGAGAAAGAAGAAAGCCCCGTGGAAGAAGAGGAAATCTCAGCAGAAGTGTCCCAATCTCAACCACAGTGATACAGTTTGTATCACTGGATATTTATTCCCAGCTTTGATACAATAATTTTTTTCAATATCTATATTATTTCTATTTTTTTCAATATCTAGTGTATTTTTTTCTTATTAGCTTTGTTTCAAATTGCTTTGTCATCGTTATATTTATTACTTATTTGTATGCTGTTGAACATTTGTTCTTGAAACACAAGTTTCTTTTGGATAAATCTTATCTAATCTTATGCTATATATTTATATTTTTAGAGATTGTTCAGATGAAGAGCCATCCACCAGGACCAGCAGTGGAACAGGAACAGCTGGAGAGGAACTGATTCCTGAACTACCACAGAGCTAAGAAAACGCCTCGACATGGACACATAAAACAGCCTGTAAACTGGACACTGCAAGTTCTGGGCAAACACAGATATTTGAGAACATATATAAAGGGTTCAGTTTAATTTTTGCTATTGCCAAACTTTTGTTCATGTACATTTGAAATATTTATAAAGAGAAAACCGGTGAAAAATCAAGTCTGTTTTTTTTTTTTTATCACACACTATTTTAAGCATGTAAAACATATAATATTGACACAAAGTAGTACACAGAGTAGTAGTACACAGAGTTTGGTTCGTATTGCCAACACTCGGTCGGAGTCATTCCCAGTGAGAGTTGGACTCCGCCAGGGCTGCCCTTTGTCACCGATCCTGTTCATAATTTTTATGGACAGGATTTCTAGGCGCAGCCAGGGAATGGAGGGTGTCATGCTTGGTGACCACAGGATCTCATCTCTGTTGTTTGCAGATGATGTTGTCCTGTTGGCTTCATCCAGCAATGACCTACAGCTCTTGCTGGGACGCGACTGGGATGAGAATCAGCACCTCCAAGTCCGAGTCTATGGTCCTCAGCCGGAAAAAGGTGGATTGTCCTCTCTGGGTTGGGGACAGGCTCCTGCCCCAAGTGGAGGAGTTTAAGTATCTTGGGGTCTTGTTCACGAGTGAGGGGAAAATGGAGCGAGAGATCGACAGACGGATTGGAGCAGCATCTGCAGTGATGCGGACGTTGTACTGGTCTGTTGTGGTGAAGAGGGAGCTGAGTTCTAAGGCAAAGCTGTCGATATACCAGTCAATCTACGTTCCTACTCTCACCTATGGTCACGAGCTTTGGGTAATGACCGAAAGAACGAGATCGCGGATACAAGCGGCTGAAATGAGCTTTCTCCGTAGGATTGCTGGACTCACCCTCAGAGATAGGGCGAGGAGCTCAGTCATCCGGGAGAGGCTCAGAGTAGAACCGCTGCTCCTCCACATTGAAAGGAGTCAGTTGAGGTGGTATGGGCATCTGATTAGGATGCCTCCTGGACGCCTCCCACTTGAGGTGTTTCAGGCACGTCCCACTGGGAGGAGACCCCAGGGCAGACCCAGGACACAGTGGAGAGACTATGTCTCCCAGCTGGTCTGGGAACGCCTTGATATCCTCTCTGAAGAGCTGGAGCAGGTGGCGGGGGAGAGGGAAGTCTGGGCTTCTCTGCTTGAACTGCTGCCTCCGCGACCCGGACCTCCGGAAAAGCGGTAGAAGATGGATGGATGGATGGAATATTGACACATACTTGCCAGATTTTGAAATGTACACTTCTCCTGAAAAACAGGGCAAAATATTTTACACAAAAGACATTTTATGACATATTTATTAAAAAAAAGATTTAAAAAAAGCACCAGGCGAGCTATTAAAATTATAGCACTAAAAGGCTTTAAAGCATTCCAGCAAGTTTCCAGCCAATGTGAAATGTTCCACGGGTGGAACACCGGAATTTTAAGAGGTTTAAGATTAAATATTCAACATTTCAAACAGGAATACTAATGTTTCTAAATTAGCTTTAACATTTTTATTGGTGTTATCATTTCTCTTCTTGGTTGTCCATCGATCCGATGATGACCGTCCCTCATGTGTTAAGTCCTCTTCTTGCATGAGCACGGAGATGGCTGTGTAGGCCGATCCTCGATCGGCAGACACGGCTGCAGTAGGGGCAAGGAAACTGCCCAAGTAATAACTCCTTTCTTCGTGCCCGTGCTTCAGCTACATCAGCTCACCTCTTCTCTTCAAAGTAGTCTCACACCTGGGTAGTGAGGGCGCGCCAGCCTGGCCTGTCCATAGCCCACAGCTCTAATTGTTTGGGAAGGATGCCAGTGTGTCTGATGTTGAGCTTCACGCAGTCTTTGAATCTTTTGCGTGGTCTGCCTGGGTTCCGCTTCCCAGAGCAGAGTTCGCCGTACATGAGCTGCTTGGGCAGCCTGTGGCCATCCATTCGTATCACATGACCAACCCATCGGAGCTGGGCTTTCAGAATCATGGCCTCGATGCTGGTCATCTCAGCTCTGTCCAGGACCTCAAGGTTTGTGACCTGGTCTTGCCAGTAAATGCCAGTAAATGTTCATGAACATCCATAGGCTTCTCATGTGGAACTTCTCCATCCGCTTCAGGTGTTTTTTGTACACGGTCCATGTCTCACATCCGTAGAGAAGGCTGGCGAGGACAATGGCCCTGTACACTTTGAGCTTCGTGGACAGCTGGATGTTGTGCTGGTTCAGGACGCGAGCTCGGAGATGACCAAGAGCTTGACTGGCCTTGCAGATTCTGCTGCCGAGGTACTTAAAGTCATCTACCGTCTTCAGTTGGGTACCCTCGATGGAGATAGAGGGGGGAAGGACAGTGGAGGCGGGTGCTGGTTGGAACAGTACCTCTGTCTTGCCGAGGCTGATGGTAAGACCAAAAAGGCAGGAGGCTTCTGCAAACTTATTCACAATGATCTGGAGATCAAACTCCGTGTGGGCCATCAGGGCATAATCATCAGCGAAAAGCGCTTCCAGGACAATCTTTTCTGCGACCTTGGTCTTAGCCTTCAGTCGGCGGAGGTCAAACAGTGAGCCATCAAGTCTGTATCGCATGTATACCCCAAGGTCCAAGTCCCTAAAGGCATGGTTGAGGACGCAAGAGAAAAAGAGGTTGAAGAGGACCGGGGCCAGAACACACCCCTGCTTGATATTGAATGGCTCCAATACCTCGCCACCTGAGAGAACCTGCCCAGTCATGTTGTCGTGAAACTGGCGTATGAGGTTTAAAAACTTGTTGGTAAATTGGTGTTATAATCACCACAAAATCACCAACAAACAAAGAACAAGTGAAGCACAACAAGAAAACTTATTGCAACATACCACACCCAAAAGTAGTCATGTGAAAACATTAGGACACCCCATTAATTTTTCAGTTCTTTATTAAAAAATGTTCACATATCTATGCCTAACCTTGTTTTTGTTTTTATTTGCATTTTTTAACATTTATTTTAGCCATTTTAAGTGGGAATGAATATGGGGGTGTCCTAGAAAGATGGGGGTATCCTAATTTATTCCTCACTATTTGTTTAGGATTATATTTTACAGAAAATTTGAAAAAAGTCTTTAACTCATTTTTAATTGTTTAGTTGTATTACATGAATCTCCCAGTATTTTAAACACTGATATTAAATGTCCATATGTCCAAATATGTTAAAAAAAACACACACACACACAGACTTATACAGGGTATCCTAATTTTTTCACATGACTATATATACAGAACCCACAGTGTGTGTGTCTATGTGGCCTAGTCAGAAATGTTCACACAGTCCAAGCAATAACACATGTCTGTGCATGGAAGCTCGTTCTGTCTGCACGTGCATCTCCCTTTCACAGTGTTGTGTTTTTTTTACAGGAGCAGTATACAAGCTCCAGAATGCTGAGAGGTGCAGGGGGAAGAGTCATCCAGTCAATCTCAAAGGAGTCTCCCTCAGTCTTCCAACCATGGGCCATTGGTGGAGGTTTGTCTGGCTGACTCTGCAAGCATCTTCTATAGATGTCTGCCTGGTAGTTTGTTCACTGAATGTGTTTATATAGTGAGTCTCTGTTTGGTGGAAAACATCTGTCTGCGCACTTGCCACTCTGAAACAGTTGGCATCTTGTGTAATTCACATCCTTGGAGCCTTTGAGGTCATACAGAACACAAGTTAATTTTTCAATGGCCTTATACTGTTTTGGGAGTAGTTGAAACTAGCCTCTTTCGATTATATTTTTGAGTTTTGATAATATTTTCGATTATATTTTTGAGTTGTATACTTTTCCCTTCTGCATGCGATGCATTGGCTTGGGAGCAGATGTGGTGCTCTTCTTAGGTGGACTGGAACCTCTGTTTTTGTTGACCAGAGAACCCGGTTTGGTTGGGGGTTTGTAGCAGAAGTATGTGGTTCTTCATCTAAAATATTGTAAAGTAGACAAAATTGGGTGGGATGCTTAATTTGGGACAACTGTATATTTACTGCATAAGTGTTCATTCTAAAGATAACTACATTGCGTTAACATTGTCTATTCTGTTCTACAGGTAACCCCAGCTGCTCAGACATTCCTGACACACTCCTGGACCTGTCTGGAGCTTTCTGTCTCGTCTTAAATTGGCTATTGGGGCAGTGGCTAGCCCTTGCTGGAGCTGGTCTAGAATGGAGAAGTAAGGCACCTCCTTCCTTCCACTAGCCTGGGTGTACACCTTGGGCAAGTGTTGGCACACCCTCAGTCTCTCTTGGCTGTGGATACGGCCGAGGTCACTACACTCGGCGGTTCTGCTTGTAACTCGGCATCAGTCCCAGCCATCCTTTTTGTGAGCATGCCACTTTTGGGCTTGCTTAGCCAGCATGTGAAGTCAGCCTTTGGCAAAAAGCTTCAAACCATCAGATGCTGCAAGCTGGTTGGCTATCGCTGCAACGTGTTGTGGACTGCGAAGAGCGTGACGAGGCACAAGAAGTCACAGTTATTCACTGCATCTGTCTCTTCCTCCAGCCGTCTTGACGATGTCTTGCTGCTGGATCCAGGAGGAGTTTCGACAAGAGAGTGAGGTTGGCGTGTCACGCAAACTCCTCCTCACTTTAAATAATTTTTTGCGCAAGTCATCTTTCAAATTGACTATTAATGTTTACACTCATTGATGTACATGATCAGTTCAGATAGATTTCATCAGATTAAAAATGAATATTCACCATCACTTGCATGTACTGATTTTTGTGTCCTTTCTTGGGCTCTTTCAATATTTCTTGTATTAGCATACTGCATGTAGCATTGTCTATGATAGCCTATGTTAACAGACACATCTGAAGGGTGGGTATTATGCAAGTTATATTTTTCTATTGCTTTTTCAGCTATTTTGCCTTCCTTTGTATCAAGATTTGCCTACTCTATTGAAGCATACTGCTTCTTCTTCCGGCTCCGAGAGAGAGCAGTCGCATTTTTCTTCCCTCCTCCTGTCTGCCTTCCTGACCTATTTCCAGCTTTGCAATGTTGCGTTTTTGTTTGTGTTTAGTAGCTCTTCTTCTGCTGAATCTTAATCTAAACGGAATTTATGGATTTGGAAGCAGCTTAAATGTGCTATTGTCACTATTTTTCAACAAGAACCGGGCCAAGGGGGAGCCCATGAATTGGAACCTGCATGATTTGACTGGAGATGCAGAAGACATCTATTGGCTATGACACAGGATTCTATTTTTGGCCCTGGAGTTTCCTGGTGTTTCAGAAATTGAGGAAGGTGGAGAGCTGTTCAAAATGCGGATCCAGGCAAGCTCCTTCACCAATTCGACCAGTTGGGGAGTGCACGAGGCGGCATGGTGAACTGAATGGAGATTCAGATGGTGGAATACATCTTGAAGTCGCCAGTGCTCTCCAGAGAATGTTAAAGTTTAAGCCTGCACATGGAAATTATGAAAGCACAGAATTGCACGGGTGAGGAAAAATCTATTCTCTGAGTGCACTGTGCAGATTTGACCTTGTCTTTGGTGCCCTGTATTTACATTCCTCCTGATGAAGATAAGTGGAAGGAGCGGCTCTGCCTGCTAACCCAAACAATCGACACAATTGTTGTTGTTTCAGCAGATGAACGCTCAAGGACAGTGCACTATGTGACAATTTACCATCTGCAAGCAAGAGCGAGAGACTCTGGACTGCTTAGATCACATGACTTTAACATCTATCCACTGCCAGGAGGCGCCCTCTGCTGTTCACTAGCAATTGACACACCTACACTACCTGCATTCAACATTACACCACTGATACAATTACTGATATATATTCACAATACACTGACTATCTCAACTACTGCTTTGTCATTGTGTGATCTATTGTCTGCTAATTGTGCATTTGAGAGTTTTTTTTTCTTGTAATCAAAATATTGGTCATAAAATGAGCTCTATTTTGATCAACAATGCTTTTTTCTCTCTTCTATTGTGTTTTTCCCTATCCTTCCCCCCTCCCCCCTCTTTGCCCCCGCTATATGACAGGCGCCTCGTCATGGCTGCCGCGTCATTGGGATGCACCTTTCGTGCGCGCCCAATGTCAAGTCAAATTCCTCGTATGTTTACTTGTTTACTTGTAAATGTGCTTGGCAATAAATCTGATTCTGATTCTGATTCTGATTCTGAACACTGCACATTTTTTTCCAACTCCTGTCTGAAAATTGAATTATATTTTCTAAAGAGCTTGTAACATGCATACAGTACTCCATACCTGTCCCTGATATTCATGCTAGCTAATGAAAGCACGTGTCTGACTTGACATAACTGACATATTATAAATAAAGATAGGCCCATACCAAAGCAAGAAATTGAGCAGCAGACATAAGAGTGTGATAAACTAGTTTATTTTAACATTCAAATCAGATCTAAATATAAGAAGTGATGCTGGTGTAATAGTATCCATCCATCCATCTTCTACCGCTTTTCCGGAGGTCCGGGTCGCGGAGGCAGCAGTTCAAGCAGAGAAGCCCAGACTTCCCTCTCCCCAGCCACCTGCTCCAGCTCTTCAGAGGGGATACCAAGGCGTTCCCAGACTAGCTGGGAGACATAGTCTCTCCACCGAGTCCTGGGTCTGCCCCGGGGTCTCCTCCCAGTGGGACGTGCCTGAAACACCTCAAGTGGGAGGCGTCCAGGAGGCATCCTAATCAGATGCCCATACCACCTCAACTGACTCCTTTCAATGTGGAGGAGCAGCGGTTCTACTCTGAGCCTCTCCCGGATGACTGAGCTCCTCACCCTATCTCTGAGGGTGAGTCCAGCAATCCTACGGAGAAAGCTCATTTCAGCCGCTTGTATCCGCGATCTCGTTCTTTCGGTCATTACCCAAAGCTCGTGACCATAGGTGAGAGTAGGAACGTAGATTGACTGGTAAATCGACAGCTTTGCCTTAGAACTAAGCTCCCTCTTCACCACAACAGACCGGTACAACGTCCGCATCACTGCAGATGCTGCTCCAATCCGTCTGTCGATCTCTCGCTCCATTTTCCCCTCACTCGTGAACAAGACCCCAAGATACTTAAACTCCTCCACTTGGGGCAGGAGCCTGTCCCCAACCCGGAGAGGACAATCCACCTTTTTCCGGCTGAGGACCATGGACTCGGACTTGGAGGTGCTGATTCTCATCCCAGCCGCTTCACACTCAGCGGCAAACCGTCCCAGCAAGAGCTGTAGGTCATTGCTGGATGAAGCCAACAGGACAACATCATCTGCAAACAACAGAGATGAGATCCTGTGGTCACCAAGCATGACACCCTCCATTCCCTGGCTGCGCCTAGAAATCCTGTCCATAAAAATTATGAACAGGACCGGTGACAAAGGGCAGCCCTGGCGGAGTCCAACTCTCACTGGGAATGACTCCGACCGAGTGTTGGCAATGCGAACTAAACTCTCACAACGGTCGTACAGAGACCGAATAGCTCGTAACAACAAGCCCGATACCCCATACTCCCGAAGCACCCCCCACAAAAATCCACGAGGGACGCGGTCAAATGCCTTCTCCAAGTCCACAAAACACATGTAAACTGGTTGGGCAAACTCCCACGAACCCTCAAGAATTCTCGAGAGGGTAAAGAGCTGGTCCGATGTGCCACGGCCAGGACGAAAACCACATTGCTCCTCCTGAATCCGAGGTTCGACCAACGGCCGGACTCTCCTCTCCAGTACCTTGGCATAGACCTTCCCAGGGAGGCTGAGGAGTGTGATCCCTCTAAAGTTGGAGCACACCCTCCGGTCCCCTTTTTTGAAGAGAGGAACCACCACCCCGGTTTGCCATGCCAAAGGCACTGCCCCCGACCTCCACGCAATGTTGCAGAGGCGTGTCAACCATGACAACCCAACAACATCCAGGGCCTTGAGGTACTCGGGGCGAATCTCGTCCACCCCCGGGGCCCGGCCACCAAGGAGATTTTTAACCACCTTGGCGACCTCAGCCCCTGTGATAGGCGAGTCATCCCCCTCGTCCCCAAACCCTGCTTCCTCTGTGGAAGGCGTATCAGTGGGATTGAGGAGATCCTCGAAGTATTCCTTCCACCGCCCGACGATATCCCCAGTTGAAGTCAACAGTGTCCCATCCGCACCATACACAGTGTGGACGGGGAGCTGCTTTCCCCTCCTGAGCCGCCGAACAGTTTGCCAGAATCTCTTTGAAGCCGACCGAAAGTCTTGTTCCATGGCCTCACCGAACTCCTCCCATACCCGGGTTTTTGCTTCAGCAACCACCCGAGCTGCACTCCGCTTGGCCTGCCGGTACACCTCAGCTGCTTCGGGAGTCCCACAAGCCAACCAAGCTTGATAGGACTCCTTCTTCAGCTTAATGGCCCCCCTCACCACTGGTGTCCACCACTTGGTTCGGGGGTTGCCACCACGAGATGCACCAACCACCTTGCGGCCGCAGCTCTGGGCTGCCGCTTCAACAACAGAGGTGGAGAACATGGCCCATTCAGACTCCATGTCTCCAGACTCCCTCGGAATGTGGTTGAAGTTCTTCCGGAGGTGGGAGTTGAAGACCTCCCGGACAGGGGCCTCAGCCAGACGCTCCCAGCACACCCTCACTATACGTTTGGGTCTACCAGGTCTGAATGGCTTCCTCCCCTGCCATCGGATCCAACTCACCACCAGGTGGTGATCAGTTGACAGCTCTGCACCTCTCTTTACTCGGGTGTCCAAGACATACGGTCGCAGGTCTGATGATACGATAACAAAATCGATCATCGACCTGCGGCCTAGGGTGTCCTGGTGCCAGGTGCACATATGGACACCCTTATGCTTGAACATGGTGTTCGTTATAGACAGACTGTGGTTAGCACAGAAGTCCAATAACTGAACACCACTCGGGTTCAGATCGGGCAGGCCGTTCCTCCCAATCACCCCCCTCCAGGTTTCACTGTCGTTGCCCACGTGCGCATTGAAGTCCCCCAGTAGGACAATAATAGTAATATTAGATAGACAATAGACAATATTAGTAATAGTATATTATGAATAAATATCAAATTTCCTAAGGATGTTGTGATACATTGTTCTTAATGGTATTATATATTTTGTTTTCAGAATAAACCTTAAAATGTATGTGATAATCTGTGAGGTAATGAATCCAGGCTTATAAATGTATTATGCTCTATAATTTTGGACTTGTCTGGTTGTTATTCAACAATCAATACTTTTTTTTTTTTTGTAAGCTAAATTCTTGAAAATTAATATTCACGTCAGACCCGCTGCATTTAGATTTTTTTTTTTTAACCTGGAGGTGCTGGGGGGGGGGGGGGGTCCTGATTAAGTCGAACGTGATTGGTGTATGCAGTCACCTACCGCAACCTGATTGGTTCATCAGCTAAAGCTGTTCTGAGAGATGCCAGAGAGGACTGACAATAAAAATGTAAGTTTATTAAAAAAAAAATGCTGGCAGACTGAGGCTACCAACAAATTTTCTCAGCTTTACCAAAAACAGGGAAGACTATATTTAAAAAATGGCATATTCTTCCGATGCAGATCAATCAACAACATGAAAAACACACTTGGCCAACCACCTAAGATGCAGACCCACACCTTTTACAGTCCTATAGCTTTAAAACCTTGACCTTTGTCTCCAAACCCATGTTGTCTCCAAACCCATAGTTGGAGGTCAGGGTGTCAGGATGAACCTGTGCTCCAAGTTTAGTGCATGGGTACATGGGTTGATGATGGCGGCGCGCATAGACGCAGCGGCCCCTCTTGGCATCAGCGAGTGTGAGAGTTTTGAGTGTTTAAAGCATCCCAGACGTACATTCTGTAAAACTTACAACCGTGAGACCTTATTAAACATCAAGGTACTGCACGCTGCAAGAATCACGGTGCTCGGTTGTGACTTGGACATTCTACACCAGCATGGAATTCTGGTGAAGTCCCTGCTGGAGGCTACACGGGAGAGGAGGAAGCGTAAGCGGAACGAACACAAGCAAAAGCGTGGAAAAAGGGCTGGGATTCATGCTAGGCTAAAGGCTAACCCCTCCAGACCAGCAGTACCGTCGCTCCTTCTCTCTAACATCCACTCCCTCGACAACAAGCTGGACGAGCTGTGTCTGCTGAGAAAAAAACGGAGAGAGTGGAGGGACTGCTGTGTGCTTGCGTTCATGGAGACATGGCTCCACGACAACATCCCTGACGAGGCCATTCAACTAAAAGGTACGACGGTGTTCCGGGCAGACAGAGAAACAGCGAGCTCCGGTAAGAGCCGTGGGGGGGGCCTATGCATCTATGTTAACAAGAACTGGTGCATTAACGCCACGTTAGTATCTAAACACTGCTCTCCGTTGGCGGAGTTCCTTATTGTAAATTGTCGGCCATATTATCTGACAAGGGAATTCATCAACGTGTTTGTAGCTGCTGTTTACATAGCGCCGAGCACTAACGCTAACACTAATGCTAAGGAGGCACTCGGGGAACTGCACACTATTAGTGAAATCCAAACTTCACACCCGGACAGTTTTGTGGTGGTTGCGGGGGATTTTAACCACACCAGCTTAAAGACTGTGCTCCCCAAGTTTAAACAATGTGTAGACTTTAAGACCAAAGGAGAGAATATGTTGGACTTAGTGTACACAAACACAGATGCTTATAAGGCAATACCCCGTCCCCACCTTGGCCTTTCTGACCACATATCCATGATGCTGATGCCTGCCTACAAACCTCTACTGAAGCGCAGTAGGCCAGTAGTGAAACAAATCAGGATTTGGCCAGAGAGTGCAACATATGCACTGAAAGACTGTTTTCTGCACACAGACTGGGAGGTCTTCAAAATAGCAGCCTCCCAGGAAGACAAGACAGATGTGGAGGAGTATGCTGAAACAGTCACCAGCTACATCGCGAAGTGCACAGAGGATGTCACTACAGTGAAGGCCATCATTGTACGGGGAAACCATAAGCCCTGGATGACCACAGAGGTGCACTCGCTGCTTACAGCCAGAGATGCGGCCTTCAGAGCTAAGGACAGGATCGCCCTCCGCTCAGCCAGGTCTGCGCTCTAAAAGGGAATTAAGATGGCGAAGCGTGCCTATGCGAAGAAAATCCAGGGACACCTCTGTGACACTAGGAACACCAAGCAGATGTGGCAGGGAGCTCGGACACTGACGGGCTATAAGTCTAGGCAGGGGGTCGATGATGACGACGCTTTGCTTCCAGACAGGCTCAATGACTTCTTTGCACATTTTGAAGCATCAAACCCAACAACCAGAGGGAGGGCTGGTCCATCCCCACCATCGGTCGGACCAGCTTTCACCATCAACACAGCGGACACACAGAGGACCCTAACCAGGGTCAACCCACGTAAAGCTGCAGGTCCGGACAACATCCCGGGACATGTACTCCGAGACTGCGCGAGCGAGTTGGCGGATGTACTGATTGACATTTATAACATCTCCCTGAGTCAGGCCATCGTTCCCAGATGCTTCAAGACCTCTATCATAGTACCGGTGGCAAAGAAACCAGTGGTGTCCTGCCTGAATGACTATCGTCCTGTTGCACTGACACCAATTGTGATGAAGTGTTTTGAACGGCTTGTCAAACCGCACATTATAGCCTGCCTCCCTGCATCACATGACCCGCTCTAGTTTGCATATCGTTCAAACCGCTCCACGGAGGATGCTATAGTCACCACCCTGCACTCTGTCATCACCCACCTGGATCAGAAAGACACCTACGCCAGACTCCTGTACATTGATTTCAGTTCAATATTCAACACTATTACTCCCCATAGACTGATGGAGAAATTACTCCTTCTTGGTCTGAACACCGCCACATGTCTCTGGATCCTGGATTTCCTGACTGAGAGACCTCAGTCTGTCCGGGTTGGAAACAACATCTCCAACTCTGTCATGCTGAGCACCGGATCACCTCAAGGCTGCGTACTCAGTCCACTGTTGTTTACACTTCTAACACATGACTGTGTATCCAGACACGAGGGGAACCAGATTATTAAGTTTGCAGACGACACCACGGTGGTAGGACTTATTCAGAGGGATGAGGAATCAATGTACAGGGAAGAAGTGAGAGACCTGGAGGGCTGGTGCAGGGAGAACAATCTGGTGCTCAACGTGGACAAAACGAAGGAGATGATTATCGACTTCCGGCAGTCACAGCCTGAACACGTCCCCCTCAGCATCGGTGGCCGTTTAGTGGAGAGAGTGGAGAACATCAAGTTCCTCGGAGTGCAGATCTCGCAGGACCTGACCTGGAGCAAGAATTCCTTGGGGATCAGGAAGCGGGCCCAGCAGAGACTGCACTTCTTGAGGAAACTCAAACAGGCCTTTCTCCCCATCTGCATCCTCAGGACCTTCTACAGAGGTGTGGTGGAGAGTGTTCTGACGTACTGCATTGCAACATGGTACTCCAGCTGCAGTATGTCAGACAAAAAAGCCCTGTAGAGGATAGTTAAGGAAGCTGAGAGGGTAATTGGAGTCTCCCTCCCCTCTGTCCAAGAACTTTTTCAGAACCGTTGCAGGAGCAGGGCACTGAACATTGTCAAGGACCGTTCTCACCCTCTGCATAAACACTTTGAACTTCTGCCATCTGGCAAACGATTCCGGAGCATCAAAGGCAGAACCACCAGACTGATTAACAGCTTCCTTCCACAAGCTATTAGGATGCTGAACAGTTGATCCGGAATCTCTCATACATACTACTGCACCTACGGACATTATGTATATTATTTGTATATTATAGTTATGGTTAGTTTTTCAAGTATGTCTCAGGGATGTGTGAATGGCTGTGGTGGGGTGGGGGGTGAAAATATGTGTGAGTGTGTCTTAAATCATGTTCTTTTACTTATATGGATGCCGAGAGAAACACAATTTCATCTTGCCTGCACTACAGTTGTATGTACAGCAATATAACAATAAAGGTTGATTTGATTTGATTTGATTTGATTGATTTGATTTATGCTCCAAGTTTAGTGGCCCTAGCTGTCTCCATTGTTGAGACATAGTTTATATGGCATTCTGACCTCGACCTTTGACCTTTTGCCCCCCATCAAAAATATAGCTATAGGTGCTAGTCCCAAGGTCAGCCTATGTACCAGATTTGGTGGCTGCAGCCTCATTCCCTGTCAAGTTACAGCAGAGACACAACGGACCGGTCAGTTGGTCAGCCGGCCGGCCACATACAACACCAACCGCTCTACTCATGCTGACAAGGTGGCATGGGTAAATAACCCACCTCTAGTCACCTGAACTACCAAGTTACTTTGTATTGCATTACTGTACTTAGATTAGATTGAGCTAGCTAGTAGAGACCATGCCTGCATTTGGGTCATCTGTGATGTTGTTCATAGGACACATTATGGTGTTGCACAGGTGGTGACGTCACCCAGAGTATAAGAGGGCTGTGACGAAGAGGGGCGGTCTCTTCGACCACCTCTCAGCCTAATAGGACTGTCTCTGTATATGTATACTGTGAGTCCTTAATAAAGTCCTGTGTAGTTCACCATTCGCCTCATCACTGTTCCACATTTTACGGACATAACATTTGGTGATGAGGATAAAGTAATGGATGCTGGCATGTCTTCAATTCGGCCGTTTTTGGAGTCTCCGGGAGAGCCTCCGGTGCCTTGGGCGAGATGGTTCGCTGCTTTTAAAAATTACTTGGTGGCACTAAACTTTGGTGAAATGAAGAAGGTACGGGCAGGAGCAATTCTGGTCCACAATTTTGGTATGGAAGGACAGTATATCCTTGCTACCTTGGGTGCTAGCGATAGCTTCAAGGACATAGTTGAGCTAATGGCGCAACATTTTCGAGCGCCTGCAAACGTCATCATCCGGAAGATTGAGTTTCGGCAGCGCCTCCAGCGGATCGGCGAGTCAGTACAATATTATGTTGTGGACCTGCGGCAGCTGGCTTGTCACTGCCAGTTTGGTGATTTGGAGGAAGAAATGGTCCGCGACCAGTTGGCGGAGCACACACTTTGCTCGTCAGCATGCTCAAGACTTCTAACATACTCTGGCGAACTGACATTATCTACGGCTGTGGAGATAGCTCAGCAATGCAAAGCAGCGGACAAATTATCACGCGACCTCGGCAAGAGAGCTACGCTACACCGCTCTGACTCACAATCAACGGCATAGGCTGTGGACCCGGACAGCAACGATAGCAAACAGGAGGAATGCGCTGCAGCTGTGAAGATGAGGTCCACCCCAGGATCACCCAGGTGTTTGGGTTGTGGGTCCAATACGCACCGGTGCAAGGCTCAAGAGTGTCCGGCGAGAGGTAAACGCTGTGGCAAATGTGGACACCTGCATCCTTCTGCCAGGGCCTGCAATAGGTTTGAGCGAGGGGAACGGCGACACAAAGTGGATACCCCGGCTCCAACTCCTACGGTGATTCACACAGTCTCCAATTCAATTTCAGTTCAACTCAATTCAGCTTTATTTATACTGTGCCACATCACAACAGAGGCCGTCTCATGGTGCCAGAGTGCATAGAAAAACCCCACAGTCTCAGAAAAACCCAGCAATCAGACGACTCCCTATGAGCAAGCACTAAGCGACAGTGGAGAGGAAAAACTCCCATTTGGCAGGAAGAAACCTCTAGCAGAACCAGGCTCAGGGAGATGCAGTCATCTGCTGCGACTGGCTGGGGGTGAGGGGATAGGGCTCCCGGAGCACAGATGGCCGTACATACTGTATGGTGAAGTTGGATGGCGTGGAGGTGCCGTTACTGGTAGACACGGGCATGGTGAGATCTGTGCTGAACTGGCCTACTGTAAGGAGTTTTTTCCCATATCACAGAGTGAAAGGTCTTTCAACGCCATTTTGTGGATATGGTGGGAATAGACTGTCCATTGTGGGTTCGCTGGAACTGACAGCTAGATACAAGGCAGCGGAGGTAGCCAATCTGCAGTTTGTAGTGACCGCCAGTGGAGTGAATGTGATGGGCTCCGACCTTTTCTACGGACTTGGTTTCACGATGACCAGCGGTGGTGGAGAGGAGCGGTTGGGCTGTGGCTTGTGGGACCGGCCGGTTCTGCAAGCGCTAGACGATTCAAAATTGGATGAACCTTGGCCTAGCATTCTGGGAGATGAGCAGGACCAACCCCACTCAGGGCCATCGCAGGAGAGTTCCAGTGCCAGAGCCCAAGTTGCCCTAGCTGAGGGAACTGGGCAGTGAGGTGGCACACCCGTGACGGCGGGTGGAGCCGAGTGGGTGGCCCAACCTGCCTCCGGTGTTCGGCTGGGAGGTATCGAGAAGCAGGGGGTCACAACAGCTTCGCCAGTATCTGAAATGAAAGCAAGCAAGGCAGGACCGGCTGGCACGGTGAACCAATGTGCCACACAGGAACACTGGAAGCCGGGCTCCTCTGCAGGAGGAGCCGAGTCGGGCTCCTCTGCGGGTCGCTGATGTGGTCTGGCCCAGAGAGGAGGCCCGGTCGAGAGGGGTTCACAGGAAGAGAAAGCAACAGGAGGACCAGGGGCAGCTGCAGGTGGTGGCTGTTTGGGAGAATGGCTACCTTCAGCTGTCTGATGGTACATGGAGAAATCCCAATGAGCTGTGGCATGCCAATGGTGAGGAAGAGGTGTCTCGGCATTGACGTGGGTCATCTCTGGGCGCCAAGAAAAGAAGATGCTCTAGTCGGGACCCGCCTGACGGGTCTCCGGGGGGGTGGTTTCTCCACCGTGACTGGTAATGGGGGGCAATGTGTTTAATATGTTGTTGGTATATAAATTGCTCAGATTTTAGTTCTTATGCATGGTATTGAAATGAAAATTATTCTAATGGTTTACTGAGTGTGTTTATAAGAGTATACTTTGTTTATATATATGTTCATTATGACAATGTGATTGTTTTATGTTTTACCTTAGGAACACGGTGGTTTTAGGTTTAACGGACTATATGTATTTATAAAGATGGCAGAATAATCCACCTAGCTGTGTTGGGGGTGGGACAGTAATCCACCTGTCTCCCCCAAGTTTTAGTTGGCTGTGTGCATGGTTAGGCCTTAATTATTTCTGTTTCCTGTTAGTGTGTGATTCGGGCTCTAAATTTGGGAGGGTCTTGATTGTATGTGTGCGTTTTGGACCATTTTGAAGGGGAGGGATGTGATGTTGTTCAGAGGACATATTATGGTGTTACACGGGTGGTGATGTCAGCCGGAGTATAACAGGGCTGTGAGGAAGAGGGGCGGTCTCTTCAACCACCTCTCAGCCTAATGGGAGCATCTCTGTATATACTGTGAGTCCTTAATAAAGTCCTGTGTAGTTAACCATTCACCTCATCATTGTTCCACGTTTTACGGACATTCAATTCAATTCAACTTTATTTATATAGTGCCATTTCACAACAACAGTCATCTCATAGCACTTTCAAATGTAGGGGAAACCCCCACAATTGCAAAAAGACCCCAGCAATCAGATGATCCCCTGTGAGCAACCGCTTGGCGACGGTGGAGAGGAAAACTCCCTTTTAACAGGAAGAAACCTCTATCAGAACCAGGCTCAGAGAGGGGCAGTCATCTGCTGTGACTGGCTGGGGGGTGAGAGGATAGAGAAGATTAAAAGAACAGACATGTAGAGAGCAAACATTAAAGGAGTGAAGCCCAGTACATTATTAGAGGTCCCCTGGCTGTCTAAATCTATTAGCAGCATAACTAATGGAGGGTTCAGAGACACATGATTCCTCCCTAATTGTAGGCTATATCGAAAAGGAAGGTTTTAACCCTATTCTTAAAAACAGAGATCGAGTCTGACTCCCGAATCCAGATTGGTAACTGGTTCCACAGGAAAGGAGCTTGATAACTGAAGGCTCTGCCTCCCATTGTGCTTTTGGAGATTCTAGGTATTACAAGTAATCCAGCATTTTGGGAGCATAATGCTCTGTCAGGATGATAGGGTAGTATCAGATCTTTTAAATAAAAAGGGGCCTGATTGTTAAGAGCTTTGTAAGTGAGAAGAAGGATTTTAAACTTAATTCTGAACTAAATTAAATATTAAAGATATTTTAGGACAACCTGATAATAAAGAGTTACAATAATCTAATCTAGAGCTAACAAAATGGTGGATCAGTTTCTCAGCATCACTCTGAGACAAGATGCTCCTAATCTTGGCAATATTACGCAAATTATAGAAGGCAATCTTAGAAACAAATTTAATATGTGAATTGAAAAACAGATCTTGATCAAAAATAACTCCAAGGTTCCTCACAGAACTATTAAGAGAAAGAGTAACCGCATCCAAACTAAGAGTTTGATTTGGAAAGGTATTTCTAAGGTTTTCTGGACCGACAAGAATGACTTCAGTCTTATCTGAATTTAATAGCAGAAAATTACAAGTCATCCAAGCTTTGATTTCCAGACAGGCTTCTAACTTGGCTAATTGAATACTATCATCTGGCTTCATTGACAGGTATAATTGTGTGTCATCTGCATAACAATGAAAATGTATACAGTGCTTTCTAATAATGTTGCCTAACGGAAGCATATATAAACTAAAAAGAATAGGGCCTAGCACAGATCACTGTGGAAATCCATGACTAAGCTTTGAGTTGTAAGAAAACTTATTATTGACATGAGCAAACTGGAGCCTATCAGACAAATAAGATCTAAACCACTGCAACGAAGTTCCATTAAGTCCAATATAGTGTTCTAATCTATCAAGTAGAATATTATGGTCGATAGTATCAAAAGCTGCACTAAGGTCTAAAAGGACAAGTACAGAAACAAGTCCATTATCAGATGCCATAAGGAGGTCATTAGTGACCTTCAATTAGGCTGTTTCAGTACTATGATGGATTCTAAACCCAGATTGAAACTCTTCAAATAAATCATTTCCCTGCAACTGGTCAAATAGTTGTGTAGCAACAACTCTTTCTAAGATTTCTGAAATGAAAGGGAGATTAGAGATTGGTCGATAGTTGGCTAAAACTCCTGGATCCAGCATTGGCTTTTTGAGTAAGGGTTTAATTACAGCAGCTTTAAAAGCCTGCGGTACATGACCTAATGTTAATGAAGAATTGATTATTTGAAGAATAGGGATACCAATAAATGGGAAGATTTTTTTAAATTACCTGGTAAGGATAGGGTCTAAAAGACAAGTTGAAGGCTTGGATGAGGAAATTATTTTATCTAACTCTAAAAGGTCAGTTGGAGTAAACTTATCCAAACAGACATCAACTGAAGGAGTTGTAGTAGTTACTGTATTTACGTTAACGGTGGGAAGAATCTGACTGATTTTATCTCTAATAGATGAAATTTTATGGTTAAAAAAGTTCATAAAGTCCTGACTAGTAAGCTCTAAGGGAATGCAAGGATTGACAGAGTTGTGACTCTTTGTCAGCCTGGCTACAGTGTTGAAAAGAAACCTGGGATTATTCTTGTTCTCTTCTATTAATGCAGAGTAATAACTTGTTCTAGCTTTTCTAAGAGATTTTTTTATAAATTAAAAGATGACTTTTCCAAGCTGAATAGATTTCATCTAAATTAGTGGAACACCATTTTCTTTCTAATTCACGAGTCTTCTGTTTTAAGCTATGAGTTTCTGTGTTGAGCCAAGGGGTTAGAAATCTCTGATTAGATTTTTTCTTTTTTAAAGGGGCCACCATGTCAAGAGTCTGATACAGAGAAGCTATAACACCATCTACCATCAGGTTCAGGTTCAGGTTCAGGTTACTTTATTTGTACCCGTAGGTAGATTTGTTTTGCAGTCAGGTGACATCCATATTTACAAACCACAATTACATTCAACATGAACACAACCACAGGCACACATGAAGCTGACTATAAACATGATAAAAGTACTCAAGGCTCCACCAATCAGGACATAGGACAAAGAGATAAGAGAAAAAACAAAGAGATAAGAGAGAAGGGTCATATTAAAAAGTTAAAGACTAGTCAAAGAGGTTAAAAACTCAAAAGTCTAAAACCCAATAAAAGATTTAGAACCCAAATAAAAAGCCTACAAAAATAAGTAAATATAAAATAAAATTAATAATAGGTAACTAAATTATGTGCAATATATTGTTACATCTTGTTCAACTCTTTAACAGCAGCAGGAACAAAGCTGTTTTTGAAGCGCTGGGTTTTACTTTTTGGGACAGCAAACCTCCATCTGGAGGGAAGAAGCTGAAAGTGGCAGTGCAAAGGGTGGGAGTCATCATTTAAAATGGAGGTAGCAATCCTCTGTACCTGTCTGGTGTACAGGGATGTCAGGCTCAGCTGTGACTCACCAAGCATATGACTGGACCATCTAACAACCTGATCCAAGGATTTCCCCTGTTTCAGTTTTATCTGACCAAACCATGACACTAAAGAAAAGGATAAAACAGATTCAATAAAAGCCCGATAAAACATTGTCATTATGGTTCGGTCAATTTGGAAGCGTGCAAGTTTCCTTAAACAATGCAAATGTTGCTGACCCTTTTTGCACACCCTTTCACAGTTCTCTTCAAAGTTTAAATTACTATCAATAATCGTCCCAAGATATTTGTAGGATTGTACACATTCAGTGGTCTGGCCTTTTAGTACAGTGACTTCATGCCTGGGAGTTTTCCTCCTAAAGTCAATAATCATATCTTTAGTTTTTGTCGTTTGCAGCTGCAGGTAGGAATCCTCACACCAGTGAACAAAATCATCAACTACTGGTCCGTGGCCACTCTCACCATCCTGGAGGAGACTGACAACAACTGAATCATCAGCATACTTTATAATGTGTCTGTTGTCATGTCTGCTCTGACACATGTTTGTGTACAGGATGAAGAGTAGTGGTGACAACACACACCCCTGAGGAGAGCAAGTAGAAGAACACTTTTGGTCAGACAATGTACCATTGACCCTTACTCTCTGTGTCCTGTTGGTTAAAAAATCCAGAATCCAACCCACCAGATTATTACTCAAATCAAATTGTTGCAGGAGCCTTTCAACTAAAATATGAGGTTGGATTGTATTAAAGGCGGAAGAAAAGTCCACAAATAAAAGCCTGGCGTGTGTCCCATTAAAATCCAGATGTTTAAAAAGCATGTTAAACAGAGTGACAGTGGCATCCTCCACTCCTCTGTGAGGCCTATAGGCAACCTGCAGAGGATCCAATGCATGCTCAGTCTGCTTTAGGACCTCAAATCTGACCAGTTTTTCAAAACTTTTCATTAAAATTGAAGTCAAAGCAACTGGTCTAAAGTCATTTACCATTTTAGGACAGCTGGATTTTGGAATGGGGACAACCACGGCATCTTTCCAGATCTTAGGCACATGTTGTGTCTGTCGGGACTTATTGAAAATGTAGTGAAACAGAGGACTCAGTTCATGTGCACAGGACTTTACCAAGCACCCACATATATTATCAGGGCCCTGACTTTTGTTCACTTTTACAGCACAGAACGCCCTTTTAACATCCTGCACCTCAATATTAAAGTGCTGATTGTCTTTGAGTTTCTGTTTCAAATCTTGGGTTTCTGTGCTAAAATCAAAGGAATCAAAACGACCATAAAAACAATTAAGAGCATTAGCCAGCTCTGTGTCTGAACTAAAACCATCTAAAAATACACAATTATTACGCTCTGTGCTCTGAAGGCCTGCAATAGTTTTCATACTGGCCCAGGCTGAACCAAGCTTCTTTGTTGCCATCTTGCTTTCCAACTCTGATTTATAATTCTGTTTTGCTCTTAAAATCTCGGCCTTCAGCTCTTTTGTGGCAACCTGCAGCTCAGAAACAACCCCCTGTTTAAAGGCAAGTGCTTTCCTCTGTAAGCAGGATTTAACTGATTTTATAACCCATGGCTTGTCGTTGGGATATATTTTGACACGTTTACGTGGAACGATCATGTCTCTGCAGAAAGCCATGTATGAGCATGTCATTGACATAACGTTCGGCTCAGGAGACGCACACACACAGGCTCAGAGTAGTTCAAACTGTTTATTAACAACAGGGATGTTTGGGTGCGTGTCTGCAGAATGTTAATGTGTTGGTGGGGGCGTCTGCTTCGGACCCAGAGGCAGGAGACCGTTCAGCCGGCAACCCTATGGGAGAAATCAGACACAGGGTGATGAGCACACACCAACACGGGAGGAGAATAGGCGAGGGAGAGAAGCTTACTTGTTTGGGCAGATGACTGGCGCTTCAAGGATGGAAGCCCGGGAGACAGCCACCTGCAGGGCTCGGTGCAGCAGCGAGGAGAGACGAGGGACGGGATTGTCCGCCGCCGAGGAATCCACCTGTGCACAGGGGAGCAGACTGGAGAGATGAGGTAAGTGAACTTCTTACCGGTAAAGAGGATGCTGAAGAGAATGTGGTAGAAGTCCATGCAAAGGAAACGAAGTCTACGGCTTCAGGCCGACGCTCAGGGCGAGGCGGCTTTTATCCTTCGCCGCTGACGAGTAGCAGGTGCGTGAGCAGGTGGCGCCGCTGATGAATGGCGCGGCGTGACAGTCATATCCACTAAGGAGTCCAAATCTTCTCCACAGGCGAGCGTGAACACCTCCCAGTCCGTACAGTTAAAGCATTCCTGGAGGCAGTGCACTGAATCCTCTGTCCACACATCTATGTCTCTGGTCTTCGCCTTGCCTCTTCTGAGAGCAGTTTTATGTGGGCAGCAAATGTACACAGTTGTGATCTGAGGATCCTAAAGGAGGAAGGGGAAGAGATTTAAAGGCCCTCTCTATGGATCCGTAGCACAGGTCCAATGTCTTTTTTCGCATGGTTGGGCAGGAGACATACTGATAAAAGTTTTTAAGTATCTTCTTTAGAGACACATGGTTAAAATCCCCAAGTATTAAATTTGGAGCCTCTGGGGAAATCGACTACAACCGCTGTACCACATCAAAGATGGTGCTGGAGGCGGCGGCAGCATCTGCCCTTGGGTGAATGTACACAGTCGTTATAAAAAGTTGGGGAAACTCGCGGGGCAGATAAAAGGGGCATAGTGACATGGACAGAAGCTCCACATCTGGTGTACAGATGCTCTCGCTGACCGTGACAAATGTACAGTACTGTTTATTAATATACAAACATACGCTGCCCCCCTGACGTTTCCCCGTTACCTCTTCCTGCCGATCCGAGCGAAGTGGGGCTCCAAAGCCATCAATCCACAAGTCCACATCCCGGTCATGCGCCGTAAGCCACATCTCCGTGTAAGCCATGACACAGCAGTTCTTGAAATCCTTCTGATATCGGACATTTCCTTGAATTTCATCCACTTTATTTCTCAGGGATTGTACGTTCCCCATAATAATGGAAGGAAGAGGAATGCCGTTAAGCTGACGCCTCCTCAGATTTAATCTTACGCCTCCACACTTTCCGCGTTTCCTCTTCTTGTCTCTCTTTTCATCGCTGTGTCCATGAAAATCTCTTAAAATAAAGTCCGGCAGTTAAAACACAGACTAAAACACAGACGCTGCATTATCCATGTGTAAATGCAGTAACATGTCTCTGGAATACTGTATTCTTCCCAGCATGATCGCAATTGCGATTACCTCCAAGACAAAGAGCCAGTAAGAAAGAAACGACAGTGCAAAAACAAGAAGGAAATCCATACTGATGGAACCAGGGAGCTCTTCGTTATATAGTCCACAAACATTCAAGGGCAAAAAGGGCACAGAGAATTACATTAAAACACATTAAAGTGCATAAAAACAGAGACACAGACACCAAACTTTTTTCACCCGCTGCCGGTCGCTGTGTGCGCATGCACCCATGTGATCATGCTACCATGATACCATGCTATCAATTACAGAAGGGGCAAGCTCTCCATAGCTTATTTCCGTTGTGTTGACACATGGCATAGAAGAGACAATCTGCATAAATTTGGTAACAACATCATCTGAAAGACATCTGCTGTAGTAATATTTTTCTTTAGGAATAAAATAGTCAGAAATAGTAAAATCAAAGGTTAACAGACAATGGTCTGACAGTACTGGGTTATGAGGAGACACTACCAGATTTTCTATTTCTATGCCATATGTCAGAACAAGATCCAATGTGTGGTGGAGATACTGGGTAGAATTTTCTACTTTCTGAGAAAACCCCATGGAGTCTAATATTGAATTAAATGCCATATTAAGACAGTCACTATCAACATCTACATGTATATTAAAATCCCCTACTATAATTATTCTATCTGATTTCAGCACTAAATCTGCTAAGAATTCTGCAAATTTGGATAAAAATTCTGAGTAGGCTGAGGGAGGACGATAAACTATGGCAAAGAAAATTGGGTTTAGCCTAAAATTGCTAACATGCCCAATACTGAGGACCAGGCCCTCAAAGGAATTAAAACGTTTTTTGCTTTACATTAACTAGTATTTTAGAATGGTAAATTGTCGCTACTCCTCCTCCACGACCAGAACTTCTGGGATTTTGATAGTTTAAGTAACCAGAGGGAGTTGATTCAATTAAACCAACATAATCATCTTGCCATAACCAAGTCTCTGTAAGGGATATTAAATCAGAATCAGAATGAGATTTATTGCCATTGTTCATGTAGTACACAAACTAGGAATTTGTCTCGGTGCAATGCTGCAACATTAAACATGGAGTAACACTAAAGATAAAAAAAAACAAAAAAAAACTATGCATGCAATAAAAGGTAGAATAAGAATAAGTAATACTAATCTATGAATTTTTAAATATATTAATATATTAATATTTTAATATATTAAATCAATCTGATGATCAATTAACAGATCATGGACTAGCAGAGACTTGGGAGTTAGAGACCTAATATTTAACAAACCACATTTAATTTTTAAATTATGAAGAGGAATGGATGACAAATCATTAAATTTAGAGACTTGATGTTTAATTTGAGTTTTACCAACTTTTTGTTTAATCCCTTTGGGATGCTTATACCTTATATTTTTTATTAACTTTGGAGGGAGCAGACAATGATTCTCTGATGGGGAAGACAGGGGCTAAGTTGAGGGGTGGCGGATGAAGAGGAGCTGCAGAGGCGTGTCTTTATCAAGTTATGTTGTATTTGTCTTGGGTTATAATGTTTTGAATAACGGGAGACAGACACAATCTCTATGGGGTTATGAACTGAAGACTGATCTAAACAGTGAGAATTATTTGGATTAATAGGATTAATATGAGAAGTGGAAGCAAAAAAGGGCTGGTTGGCAGACCCAGGTACTTCGGGGTGAGTTAACATATCAGCTTTCAGTCACTGTACTAAATAATTCTGAATGGAATGAAACAGATTGTCCCTTAGAGCACATGCACCGAGTCTATTTGGATGGATGCCATCTGGCCTCATAAATGATGGGCGGTTCCAAAACAGGTTGAAATTGTCTATAAAACCAATGTTAAAGTAGGACATGTTGAACACAACCAGGTATTAAGGCTGAGAGTTCTGCTAAAATAATTGCAACCTCTTCTCAAAGGAGCACGTGGCCCAGAAATAAACACACGTCTGCCACAGTTCATAAGAGTGGACAGAAGGCTCCTGAAGTCACTCTTTAAGATCTCCAACGTTTCATCTGGGATGTTGTTGCATCCAATGTGCACAATAACAGTTTTAGCGTAGGGGTATTCATTTAATAGGTCAGGGGTAAGAGCCTCAATGTCTGACACTTTAGCCTCAGAAAAAAATTTTGTAACACAGTACCTGCTTCTGACGTTCTTCATTATTGAATCACCAATTACCAGCGTCGTCTGGGGGGGCTTTGTCGGTGGCTTGTGAAATGGTGGATAATCGATGTGGGGGCGATGCAGGGGTATGCGCTCTCTTCTTTTTGGAGCTGGTGTGTAGTTTGGCGCACCTAAGGTAGTTTTGATCTGGGGCTTGCGGGTTTGGGCCGCTGCTGAAGGAGTTGGAGCGGCCATGGGAGGAAGATCGACGTCCAGGTGGGGTAAATCTTCCAGGAAAAGGATGTCGAATCTGTTTTCCAGCAAAAGGGGAAGGGAAGAGGCGCGGCCATGTCTGGTCAATCCCCGACGTTTGCTATTTGGCCCAACCATGGTCCAAGGCACGCATTGAGGCTGTGACGAACCACCCAGGGCTTTGGGTTTAGCTCCGAGCTGAAGCCAGTGTTTGATGCTTGAGTCCTGGACAGCTGAGGTGACCGGAGCAGGGGTGGAAGTGGATGGCGATGCGCTAATTTCACCCAGGTAAGTAGCCGTCTCTGCTTGCTACGAGTCTGTCGCTGGGGCCAATGTCCGTCCAAAAATAATAGCGTCCAGGTGGTTTTCAGCCTCCCAAATCTTATAAAGGTTAGAGAGTCTCAATTCCAACTCAGAAACCTTCTTAGAGAGGGAAACACAGCTGACACAAGTTGGGGATGGAGCCATGGCTTTCCAGGCCAGAAGTGGCTAGCTAGCTTTCGTATTTACTAAGCTAACACTAAGTAAAAAGTTAATATCAGTGAACGAGATAACGAGATAAAAATTAAAAATGGAACTAATACAACAAACAAAAACAGACAAGATAATGCTTTGACAGCGTCATGACAGTTTACAAACAGACGCCGATGCCGACACATGCGCAGACACTGTGATGATCTGTGATGATCAGCTCTGCAGACCATCACATAACATCATCCACTCAGTTCCTATCCCCTACTCACTTTATAGTGAATTCAGATGTAAGGGACTACATTGTGAATGCAACAGAACCATGAAAATTTAGGCTTTTTAACACTGCACGTCTTATTTTCTCCTTCACTGCTCCATTTGCTGTGAATTGAATTGTGGGATACATTGGCCAATAGTGACCATTAGCTGGACACCAATTTTCAAGGTGCATTGTGGAATATTTTGAGTGCACTAGTGGATGAAATTTTCTGTTGAGATTTTAAACAGCAATACAAAATGGCTGTCTCACTATACAGGACACTCTATGGTGAATGAGTGGGTAATTCAAACAGAGCCTATATGATAGCTTGTCATTTGGCTAAGGATGTCCCTCCATGGGAAATTAGCCACTGACGTTTGGCTATATGGCAAATTCGATGCCAGTAAAATTAACTCTTTACACAAAGGAAAATTCAACACATTTATAGGTAGATCTATATCAGTCAACATATCATACTCTGTAGATAATCAATAAAATTACTTTTCAATGGAAATAACCTTGTAATGTTACACAGACCCTTTTGAAGCTGTTTATCATGAGAGCAGACTTTTCAAATGCCATGGAGTTTCACTTTTGGTTATCAGTGCAGTGACAATGAATGTTACCATGTCTCCACATCTGTCAAAGCTTACTTTGGCATATGTGAAAAGAATAGCACACTTCAAAACTTGAGAAAGAATACAAGTTCTTAGTGGAAAACTACTTATTCTACTATGAGGGTTAGTCAAAGAATGTTAGGCTAAATATCATTAGCTAACCAAGTATGCTAACAGGTTTGCGTGTATTGACCGTAGGGATCAAAATGCTGCTGGAGTGCTCCCACCAATATTTTTTACCAGTCTCAAACAGTCAGCGCCATTTTAATGTTACTGTTAAGACCTGAAGCCTTTGCTCACGGTTGACAAACAGCAGTGTGTGGCTGACCGGTGGTATCTCACCCAAATTGTCCCCTCTCCATTCACTAATTCTGACTCTGTATATAGCTGGGTAAAAATGTAAATGTTATCATTTCAACTGCTCTTTCTAGATTCTCCACCTCATGTACAGAAATACTTATCCAATGTAATACAGTATCTATATACCCAAACCTATAACTATGCTGTCTGCCCAGGTGGTTAGCACTCTCACTCTTTTGCCCTCTCTCTAAATCCATCCATCCATCTTCTACTGCTTTTTCGGCGGTCCGGTTCGCAGAGGCAGCAGAGAAGTCCAGACTTCCCTCTCCTCGGCCACCTGCTCCATCTCTTCAGAGAGGATATCAAGGCATTCCCAGACCGGCTGGGAGACGTAGTATCTCCAGCGAGTCCTAAGTCTGCCCCAAGGTCTCCCTCCCAGTGGGACGTGCCCGAAACATCTCAAGTGGGAGACATCCAGGAGGCATCCTGACCAGATGCCCAAACCACCTCAACTGGCTCCTTTCAATGTGGAAGAACAGTAGTTCTACTCTGAGCCTCTCCCGGATGACTGCGCTCCTCACCCTGTCTCTAAGGGTGAGTCCAGCAATCCTACAGAGAAAGCTCATTTCAGCCACTTGTATCCGCGATCTCATTCTGTCATTACCCAAAGCTCATGACCATCGGTGAGGGTAGGAACGTAGATTGACCAGTAAATCAACAGCTTTGCCTTAGAGCTCAGTTCCCTCTTCACCACGACAGACAGGTACAATGTCTGCATTACTGCAGATGCTGCTCCGATCCTCTCTAAATTCACAAACCTTATTTCTCTCTCCAAAATGAAGAAGTTAGGCTGCGTGTCCACCAAACGCGTTTTTGTTGCCTGACCACCCTGAGATTTTTTTTTCAGCATTTGTGCGCTGCGCTCTGGGGGAAAAAAAAGTCTGTGCGCTGTATCCCAGCAACAGCTTCTCACTCTCAGCTCAGCACTTCCGCTTTTCCTATTGTCAGACTTTCTACTGATTTTTTAATAGCAGTTTCTGAATAACAATGGACAGGAAACATTTTCTAGTAGCTCTGGATGTAAAATATGATGACATGGAAAGCAGGAGTCTGAGTACAGACTGGTACCGGCGTCCTATGTCCCACCCACGCAGTAGTTCTGATTGGTTGCTTAAGGTCTGACATTGACGAGCTCAGCTGCAGTCTCTGAAAAGTTGAACTTTTTTCAACTCTGAGCGCTCTGAGTGCCACGACAAAAAATTGCCACCGCCGAGAGTGTTTCAGAGCTGAGGGCATTCAGCGCTGTAAACACTGGACTACATAGAGAATGAATGGAAAATAGTCACCCAGAGTGGAAAAAACGCGTTTGGTGGACATGCAGCCTTACTGCCAGTACTGTGCTGACTTTCTTCAGATCTTTACACAAGAAAAGCTCTCAAGGCTGCATAAAGCACACTGAAGATGTTCTAAAAGTTATTCTGAGGTAAATAAGTGCATGTCTTGAAAAAAATAACTGTTTATATGTATTGTATGCTTGCACGCTCAGTCCACCCCTACCCCCAGTTTCCACTGTGCACGATTCCCTCTAACTCTCATGCCAAGCTTTTCTGAATTGTTGGCAACTCTGATAAAAGCTCACAAGGCATTGATTAAAGTCCCATCTAAAGCAGTCTTTCCTGAAAGTTAGCCAGCATGTTAGCAAATAAAACCCTTCCCATAAAATAACTGTCAGCTATTGTTTCACCCTTCCAGCAGGCATTCTTGTAACAAACAGGATCTCTAGATGGGCTCACCTTGTCACTAAGGTCCATACTGGTGGCAGAGTAGGCAATCTGTGGGATGTTGAACAGCTGAAGCAGATTCTGGACCTGGATGGCCACTGAGCTTGATCCTGGTCCAATTAAACCAACAATAGGTTTCTTTCCCCGCATTGGAGTTGCAGCAGGATCTGAACACTTCATTGTAGTTCCTCCGCCACCTCCCCCTCCCCAGGAACCTCCGCCACCCCACTCCTCAGCCTCGTCAGAAGAGACCAGTGAATCCCGTATGAACTCAATGCTCTGCTCCAGAGCCACAGCCGTGTTCCAGCAGGAGTCTCTGATCTCACAGCCCAGGCTGATGTTTGAGAGGATGTTAGGGTCAGCATTGATGCGGTCCAACGTATGCATCATGGCTTCCACCCTCTGGATGCCATACTGCTCTCGCACCGCCCCACACTTGCGCTCATGTACCTTAGCAGACAAAGCAGAAGAAAAAATAAAATCAAGCCCCCTGAACCAACATATACTGTAAATTACTCACTTAGACACATTTGCACATTCTTAGTAGAGTCGTTTTACGCTTCAGACACATAGGTACTTCACTGTTGGACTAGTATTGTTTTTTTCTTTATCCACATGGCTACCATGTTCAAAATTTTCCTGTTTGCTATTACCCTTAATGAGACAGAAAAAGCTTAAATGTCAGTGGGTGACTGCAGGTTCCTGGGGCAGCTAATGGAGCTTGAATGTCGATGGACTCACAAGGAGAAGCCCATTCTGCAAATTGAATGCAATCTTAAGAAGCTGTGCAAGATTAGAATTCTCAGTAAATCAAATGGCTAATATGACAAAAAAAAAACATTCCTTTTTTGAATGTTATTACATTTTAAAATTCTTATCTTTTATATGTGAATAATGGCATTTCTAAACTTCACTGAAGTAAAATCTGGAAACCTCAAGACTTCAAAAACAGAAATCCCCGACGACAGAAGAAACAATTACCTTGTCAACAGGAGGCTGATGGTGAACCGAGAACAGCGCTCCAATGATGATGTCACCAGGCATGTGTGCTACCACTCGGCGTTCACTGGATTGGGCAGAGTTTGCTTGATCTGACCTTGCCCAAACGGACAGAATCAACAGCAGCCAAAGCATCATCTTGGTCTGTTAAGGTATTGAAGTAGAGGCAGAGCTCACGTTTGTTGTGTAGTGTCGTCACACGGAACTACTTCCTCGAGAAACACTTTTTCTGGCCATGGCAAGCACTCACGGCACAGAGGAGCTTCTCAAACTGATGTATTTCAGTACATTCCTTTTCTCTGACTTGTTTTTGCTTCCTCTGAGCTTCAAGGTGGGAGCATCACCACAATGGTTGACAGGGGTGCAGCAGTGCAACCTGGGAAATGTCAAAAGAAAATCTGTCACATTGGCTGAAACACCTCCAGACATCAGTTAAAAGTGAAATAACTAAAAGTTAATGAGTAAAACAAGCAACAGACAAACAACAATTGCATACTGTAACTCTGCAGCACTTATAATGCATTCATGTTCATTTACTGTTATATGTCTTAGAAATCTTAGATTTTTTTTGCTTAAAGTCTGGACACAAATTGTGAAATTAAAATACTGACAGCTACATTGGCCTTTGACTGTTTGCAATGTAGAGAGCAGCAGCCTATTGCCCTAATGAAGTTGGGCACATCAAACCCAGATTGATTTACGAGGGGTGGGGGGTTGAAAAGTTCATAGTGGTCAAATTTAGCCAAATGTGGTTTATTTTTCAACATAGTCTCCCCTTCAGTCCACACACTTCTTCCATCGGTGTTGCTGTGCTTAGATCCCTGCGGTTGAAAAATAAACCACACCTGATCAAATTTGACCACCCATGAATTTTTCAGCCCCACCCCTACCCCCGTACAGAACTCAAACCTTTTATTGTAACTAATGGCATAAGAAATTGGATGTATGTTTGACATATTTAGCTCATTCTGACAAAGCCAAAAAGGAGCTAAAGTGATGATGCGACGTCTGTCGTCCATCCTTCCATCTGTCTGTCCATCTGTCTGTCCATCCATCTGTCCGTCCACATTTCATGGGAGTCACTGCTGAGCAGCATGAACAAATGATCATGAGGTGGGTCTGCATCAAGTTGTGCTCAAGGTCAGGGTCAAAGGTCAGGAGATCTTAGCACTTATATGATTTTATGAAAATTGTTACTCCTGCTAGGCAATTGTCCTAATTCTAAACAAACTCACATGCAATGATCCTCGGTTTTGTCTGCATCCACATTTAGCTCAAGGTCAAGGTCACTGTCAAAGGTCAGGAGATCTGGGCATCTACGATTTCATAAAAATTGTTACTCCGCCCAGGCCATTGACGTGATCTTAAGTACCTCCTAGATGGGTCTGCATCTGGGCTGTGCTTAAGGTCAAGGCCAACGGTCAAGAGTTGGAGTGTGCCATAGCATATCATTTACAATAATACAGGTATAAATTTTGATACTGGTGCAAAAATAAATATCGCAATATTTGGGATTTGCTGGGCGATGATGTCACACTCTTACACTGCTGACAGAAGTTAAGCATTACCATAGAAACAGCACAATTAACATGGCTCAGGAAGCTGCCGCTCAGTGGTTGGAGTGACTGTGTCTAGTTGTGAGGAAGTAATTTAGTTTTAAGGTTGTTTTAGACTGTTGCCATGTAAAAAAAAAAGAAAAAAAGGCAGTGCAGCATTGTGGATAATCTGCCCGCATTTTTTTCCCCACATGTCAACAACACCACTCCAGGACAAAGTGTTGTTGATATCCGGTGTCCAGGGTTTTGTTTTTATTCTGTTGTGGCTGCTTCAGCTTGATTTTATTCAACCATCCAAAGGAAATTAAAAAAATCACTTCAGTGCGACAAGAGCCAATAAGCCCCAAGAGAAGTCCATATAATGGACACTTCTAATGCAGCTAAGCTGATTCAGCATAAAACCCCAACATTGAAGTGCACTTAAGATAATAATAATAATAATAATAATAATAATAATGGATTAGATTTATATGGTGTCACGCCGCGCCGCTCATCAGCGGCGCCACCTGCTCACACACCTGTTCATCATCAGCGGCGAGGAATATAAGCCGCCTCGCCCTGAGCTTCGGCCTGAAGCCGTCAGACTTCATTCCCCGTCTACGTGACGCAACTCTTTCTTCAGCACGACGCTGTGCGGTAAGAACCACTTACCTCATATTCTCCAGTCTGCTCCCCTGTGCACAGGTGGATTCCTCGGCGGCGGACAACTCCGTCCCTCGTCCTTCCTCGCTGCTGCACCGAGTCCTGCAGGTGGCTGTCTCCCGGGGTCCCGTCCTTGTTGTGCCAGTCATCTGTCCCAAGCAAGTAAGCTTCTCCCTCGCCTATTCTCCTCCTGTGTTGGTGTGTGCCCATCACCCCGTGTCTCTGTTCTCTCCCATAGGGTTGCCGGCTGTACGGTCTCCTTCCTCTGTGCCTGAAGCAGACGCCGCCACCAACACATTAACATTCCGCAGACACACACTCATGCACCCCTGTTGTTAATAAACAGTTTGAACTACTCTGAGCCTGTGTGTGTGCGTCTCTTGAGCCGAACGTTATGTCAGTACGGCTTCAGCAGAGCGGCTCGGCAGACGGCGGGCTCGCACACCGGTTTTCCACTCTCGAGGCTCGAGTGGATCAGATTGTTTATCAGCAACAGGTGATTTTTAATCAATTGATTACTATAACTAACCGGTTGGACCGCTTGGACCCCCAACAGCCGTTCCCCCCGGCTCGTCAGGGTGGCGCAGCTCCTGCTGCTCCAGCGGCCGTCCAGCAGGCTCCGGGTGCTCCGGTTCGGCTCACGCCCATTCCAACCCCCGCCCGCTTTAGCGGTAAGCTCGGCGGAGCGCGGGGGTTTATTATGCAGTGTGAGTCCGTTTTCCACCGGGTGCCCGGGGACTTTCCCTCAGATCATAGCCGAATTGGTTATATCGGGAATCTCCAGGAGGGGCGAGCATTAACATGGACCTACGCCGTAATGGCGAGGCCCAGTTATGCCACCCTCACGTATGACCAGTTCGTGAGACGCTTCCTGGAGGTCTTTGACCATACTCTTACCGAGACGGTCCAGGTCGATCGGCTTCTCGCCCTCCAGCAGGGAAGCCGGTTGGCAGCGGACTACGCGGTCGACTTCCGGGTAGCGGCGGAGGAGTTAGGCTGGGAGGAACGCTCCCTCTGCGGCCTTTCCTCTGCAGTCTCATTGATGATCTGAGGGATGAACTAGCTGGGCGGGATATCCCTGAGACGCTAGCGGAGCTAACATCTCTAGTGATCAGTTTGGATAACAGGCTGCGCGAGCGCTCCTCGGGGCGGAAGTCGTCTTCTTCTCGCCCTCGCGAAGCCTCGCCGCGCCTGTTCCAAGCTCGCCCCCTGGCGGCGCCGCCACCATCGTGCCCCGAGGAGTCGGAGCCGATGGTGACGGGCTGGACAAAGCTTTCCCCTGCGGAGAGACAACGCCGCCATGAGTTGGATCTCTGCATGTATTGCGGAGATGACCAACACACGGTGAAGCTTTGTCCACGGAAAGCCAGTCGGCGGGGTCCGCGAGTCACTGTAGGGGGCCTCGCGGACATCAACCGGTTAAATCCACTCACCCAATTGAAGCTGCCCATCCGTTTCTGCCACAACCCCACTGGGCATTTCACCCACGCACTGGTGGATTCGGGCGCAGAAGGCAGCTTCATTTCACAAAGCCTGGCAACCCGTTTGGGCATCCCCTGTCAGGCACTGAAGAATCCCATCTCCCTTGTCAACCTCTCCCGTGCCTCCTTTGGGAGAGTATCACACCAGACCATCCCCGTCCCGGTCATCATCTCGGGAAACCACCGGGAGGAGATGACCTTTTATGTCCTACCCAACTCTGTGTCGCCCGTCATCCTGGGGTATCCTTGGCTACGCCTTCACAACCCTGTCCTGGATTGGAAGTCAGCTGGGGTATCGGCATGGAGCACGTTCTGCATGGGCACCTGCCTTCAGTCCGCTGCCTGCTCTCTGTCCGCTTCTCCCCCTGCGACGGACGCTGCACCCCCGGACCTGTCTCTGGTGCCTCCGGAATTTCACGACCTGGGTATGGTGCTCAGTAAAACTAAAGCTATGTCTCTCCCCCCTCATCGGCCCTATGACTGTGCCATCAACCTCCGCCAGGGGGCTCCCTTACCTTCTGGTCGGCTCTATAGCCTGTCAGCGCCGGAGAAGGAGACAATGAACGCCTACCTGAAGGAATCACTGAGTGCTGGGATAATCCGCCCATAATCGTCACCCGTGGGGGCAGGGTTCTTCTTCGTGGGAAAAAAGGATGGGTCCCTCCGCCCTTGCATTGACTACCGGGCCCTCAACGACATCACTGAGAAGGACCGTTACACCCTGCCCCTCATGGACACTGCCTTCCACTCCCTCCAGGGGGCGACCTGGTTCACCAAGCTGGATCTACGCAGCGCTTACCACCTCGTCCGGATCCGGGAGGGAGATGAGTGGAAGACAGCCTTCCGTACCCCGAACGGCCACTTTGAATACCTGGTAATGCCGTTCGGGTTGACCAACGCTCCTGCCGTCTTTCAGCGCCTCATTAATGACGTCCTCCGGGACTTCATCGGCCTTTTCGTGTTCGTCTACCTGGACGATATTCTCATCTTCTCCAAGTCCAGGGATAAGCACCAGGTCCATGTGAGGCGGGTCCTCCAAAGACTGCTGGAGAATCGGCTATACGTGAAGGCTGAAAAATGTGAGTTTTACGCCAGGACTACATCCTTCCTGGGGTTCATCATCGCCCACGACAAGGTGCTCCCAGACCCAGAGAAGGTGAAGGCGGTGGTGGAATGGCCTACACCTGCGTCCCGGAAGCAGGTGCAACAGTTTGTTGGTTTCGCCAATTTCTACCGCCGCTTTGTCCCCAACTTCAGCTCCATCGTCGGACCACTGACCCGCCTCACGTCCCCTAAGGTCCCGTTCCGGTGGACCGAAGAAGTCGCTGCTGCCTTTCAGGCGCTGAAGGCGGAGTTCTCCTCCCGGGTCCTTTGCCAGGTCGACCCCGCGCTGCAGTGCATCGTGGAGGTAGACGCCTCGGACACAGGAGTGGGAGCAGTGCTATCCCAGCGGTTGCCGGACGATGGCGCCAAACGGCCCTGCGCCTTCTTCTCCCGGCGCTTGTCCCCGGCGGAGAGGAACTACGATGTGGGGAACAGAGAACTCTTGGCCATCAAACTCGCCCTGCAGGAGTGGCGCCACTGGCTAGAGGGGGCAAACCTGCCGTTCGTGGTCCTGACGGACCACAAGAACTTGGAATACCTACGATCTGCCAAGCGCCTGAACGCCCGCCAGGCGCGCTGGTCCTTGTTCTTCGCCAGGTTCCAGTTCTCCATCACCTTCAGGCCTGGCTTCAAGAACGGCCTGACTGACGCCCTCTCTAGGCAGTTCACCCCCGTGGAGTCGGAGGAAATGCCCCACACCATCCTGCCCAGGTCGTGCATCGTGGGAGCCATCTCGTGGGACATTGAGAGCAAGATCCGGAAGGCGCAGGAAGTGGAACCTGACCCTGGCGGCGGACCGGAGGGGCTGCTGTTCGTGCCATCCGCGGTCCGAGGAGAGGTCATCCACTGGCTGCACACCTCCAAGCTCACCTGTCACCCTGGCACCTCCCGGATGATAGACCTCCTCCAACGGTCCTTTTAGTGGCCAGGCCTGCGGAGGGACGCAGCCCGCTACGCCCGGGCCTGCCCAATCTGTGCCACCTGCAAGTCGGAAAATGCCCCTCCAGCGGGTCTGCTCCAGCCCCTGCCCATCCCTGGCAGGCCCTGGTCGCACATCGCGTTGGATTTCGTCACCAGACTCCCCGTCTCCAACTCCTATGACACCATCCTGACCATTGTGGACCGTTTCTCCAAGGCTGTGCACTTCGTCCCCCTGCGAGGCCTCCCTACTGCCCTGGAGACGGCGGATCTCCTCGTCCAACATGTGGTCAGGCTGCACGGGATTCCGGTGGACGTGGTCTCAGACCGGGGCCCCCAATTTTCATCTGAGGTTTGGAGGTCGTTTTGCAACGCCATCGGAGCCAAGGTGAGCCTCTCCTCCGGCCATCACCCCCAATCCAACGGGCAGTGTGAACGGACCAACCAGGAGCTGGAGGCTGCGCTCCGCTGTGTGACCTCATCCAAACCCACGTCCTGGAGCAACCATCTTGCCTGGGTTGAATACGCCCACAATACCGCTCGCTCTTCTGCTACAGGGATGTCCCCCTTCAAGGCGTCCCTGGGTTATGACCCCCCGCTGTTCCCGGTGCAGGAGAGTGAGGTAACTGTTCCCTCGGTTAAGGCACATCTCAGGCAGTTCCGCTCCATCTGGGCTGCCGCGCGCAGTGCGCTTTTACGCACAGCAGAGCGCAACAGGACTGTGGCGGACCAGCATAGAAGACCTGCCCCGGCGTACAGAGTTGGGCAACTTGTCTACGTTTCTACCCAGGACGTTACTCTAAAAGGCGAGAGGAGGAAGCTGGCACAGTGATTCATGGGTCCCTACCCCATCACCCGGATCATCAACCCGGTGGCTGTGCGCGTGGCTATTCCCCCCTCCCTCCGCATCCATCCCACCTTCCACGTGTCTAAGGTGAAGCTGGCAGTCACTGACCCCCTTTGCCCTCCTCCTGCTGCGCAACCCGCGCCCCGGATGATTGATGGCCATCCGGCCTGGCCCGTCTCCTCCATCCTAGACTCCCGGCGCCGGGGTCGTGGGTTGCAGTACTTGGTGGACTGGGAGGGCTATGGGCCCGAGCATCGACAGTGGGTGCCCCCGTCGTTCGTGTTGGACCCATCGCTCATCGCTGACTTCCACCGAGCGCACCCAGAGAAGCCATCGCCAGGAGGCTCTGCTAGAGGGGGGAGTACTGTCACGCCGCGCCGCTCATCAGCGGCGCCACCTGCTCGCACACCTGTTCATCATCAGCGGCGAGGAATATAAGCCGCCTCACCCTGAGCTTCGGCCTGAAGCCGTCAGACTTCATTCCCCGTCTACGTGACGCAACTCTTTCTTCAGCACGACGCTGTGCGGTAAGAACCACTTACCTCATATTCTCCAGTCTGCTCCTCTGTGCACAGGTGGATTCCTCGGCGGCGGACAACTCCGTCCCTCGTCCTTCCTCGCTGCTGCACCGAGTCCTGCAGGTGGCTGTCTCCCGGGGTCCCGTCCTTGTTGTGCCAGTCATCTGTCCCAAGCAAGTAAGCTTCTCCCTCGCCTATTCTCCTCCTGTGTTGGTGTGTGCCCATCACCCCGTGTCTCTGTTCTCTCCCATAGGGTTGCCGGCTGTACGGTCTCCTGCCTCTGTGCCTGAAGCAGACGCCGCCACCAACACATTAACATTCCGCAGACACACACTCATACACCCCTGTTGTTAATAAACAGTTTGAACTACTCTGAGCCTGTGTGTGTGCGTCTCCTGAGCCGAACGTTATGTCATATGGGGCTTTATGTGTCAAGTGACATCTCAAAGCGCTTTCAGTAAGTCCATTATTCATTCACTCCAGACAGACACTGATAGTGGTAAGCTACCACTGTAGCCACAGCCCGCTCTGGGGCACACTGATGGAAATGTGGCTGCCAAGCTGTGCCAACAGCCTCTCCGACCACCACCGAACAACCACAACATGAAGATGTGGCTTATTTCCTGGTAATATTTGATAAAGAACTAAAAAAAATATTTGAAACTCAATCTGAACTGCTGTTTATAAACTGGAGAAATAAGGGTTTTTGTTTTGTTTTTGCTGAATATGTTGAAGGTAAATAATGCTAATAACTGTCCTTTATAAATTTAAAAGAAAAAAATGTATCATGTGATATCATGAAGAATGTCATCATTGTAAAAATTCACAGAAATATTGTGATGTCATTTTTATTTCCCCTAGCCAGGAGATCTGAGCAGTCTCGGGGTGATTTCATCAGGCTGGAATGAACTACTCCATCACTGATGGTCTGGCTTGAGTGAATTTTAATTCAAACATTATAGTTTTAGTTCACACAGCCACCCCAGTCCTCTGTCTGGGCTTACTCCCATAGCCTTTACTTCTCCAGAAGATATCTGAAAGGTTGTGAAGCCATCATCCGATGGCAAGGGTATTTGTCCTGACCTAGACTCAAAACCCTGCCAGTCAAATAAAGAAGCAATCATAAACCACATGACTATTTTTTTTTTTACTTATTTTGTACCCGTAGGTAGATTTGTTCTGCAGTCCGGTGACAAGTCACCAGCTGCCGGTTGCTGTGTACGCAAGCGCCCCTTAACTCCCTAACCTGCATGTTTTTAGCATGTGGGAGGAAACCGGAGAAATCCCGGAGTAAACCCACGCAAACACGGGGAGAACATGCAAACTCCACACAGATCACTGTTGGCCGGGGGCAGGGATCGAACCCACGATCTCATGATCCCCGCGATCCCCCGGCCGAGGGTAAACTGTGCTGCCGCGGTGCTAACCACAGCGCCACCGTGCAGCCACATGTATTGTCATACATTTTCCCTGAAGATTGGAAAATGATATGCAACGTGGAAAGATTAATAATAAATCTTAACTGAAATACATTTAACACATAATTTATTGGTCAGAAAATGCATACGTTTAGTTTTGAGTTGACTAAATAAGTGGTTTTAGTTGTTGCAGAACGAATGTTTATAAGTCAGTCATGGTGTTTGTAATGTTGTATTTGTACCATTATTGTGAAGTGCAGTGTAGTGGCGGCCACTTCCTCTTTCCGCCACTGCACCGCCCTATAAACGCCAGCGGGCATCTCTGTTTGGCCTCTTTGCCGATGCCCCTGCCTGGTGGTTTTATTGTGTGTGACCAACCCTTTTAATAAAGTGAAGTTCAACTGTGCACCTGGCCTTGTCATTACAGAGGTAGCTCTGACATAACATTTTGGCGATGAGAATAAACATGGAGGCGTGTGTTTCACCACTTCAACCCTTCCTGGAGCTCCCGGGCGAGCCGCTTGTGCCCTGGCCAAGATGGTTTGCCGCCTTTCAAAACTACATTGTGGCACTCGACCTGGGCAAGCCGGATAAACTGAGGGCATGTGCGCTTCTGGTGCACAATTTGGGGTTTGAAGGCCAGCATATCCTGCATACACTAGGGGCTTCCAACTCATATGAGGGCGTGGTCGAGTTGCTAGAGTGCCATTTCAGCACCCCGGACAGCGTGAACATCTGGAGAACTAGGTTTCGGCAGTGACACCAAAGGACAGATGAACCTGTACACCAGTTTGTCACCGACCTGAGGCAGCTAGCTAGTGAGTGTTGTTTTGGGGAAGTGGAGAAAGAGATGGTACGTGACAAGCTGGTGGAGCACACAACCAGCAATGCTTTATGAGCAAGGCTACTCTTGGCGCCGAGTGACCTGATGTTATCCGAGGCTGTCGAGCTAGCTCTCCAAGTGGAAACCGCAGACAAGCTAGCTTCGGAGCTAAAGTGGCACCAATCACAGCAATAGCTGGGGCCTGCCGCCGCAGCATTAGTAGCGGACCCAGACAGCGAGGATAGCGCGACCAATGACAACGCAGAAACCAACACTATCAGCCAAAGGTCTGCCCCCAGAAAACCCTTGTGTATGGGTTGTGGGTCTGCGAAGCACCAATACAAGGCTAGGAAATGCCTGGCTAGAGGGAAGCGCTGTAGCAAGTGTGGATATTTGAAGCATTATGCCAGGGTGCGTCGCATGTCCGAGCTGGAGAGCCCACAGAGAAAAACAACAACACCTGCCCCAACGGCTGTCCATGCAGTGTCCCCAAGTACCAACGGGTTCACGTTCTGCAAGGTGACGCTGGATGGTGAGGAGGTGCCGCTGCTGGTCGACATGGGGGCGGAGGGATCATTATTGAATTGGGCCACAGTGAGGAAATTTTTCCCCCACTACAGAATAAGCGATAACCCAGTGCCACTCTACGGTTAATAAGGTGACAGACTGCGCACGGTTGGAACGCTGGAGTTAACAGCTCGGTACAAGTCGGCGGTGATGGCTGACTTCACGTTCCATGTGACGGCCTAAGGCGACAACATCATGGGCTGGGACGTGTTTTATGGACTGGGGTTCACCATTAAAGACGACGCTGGGGAAGAGTGGACTGGTTGTGGCCAGCGAAACCGTCCGGTTCGGGTGGTGGAGGACAACACTGTGTGGGACGAAGATTTACCGGGCACCACGGCAGTCAAGCAGGACCAGCCTCACTCAGGTTTGACGCAGGAGGGTCTCAGTGCCGGCGCTTGGGGTATGGCAGTAGAGGGTACCGAGCGTGGTGGCGAAGCGCCTGCGTTGGCGAGTGACGCCGACGAGCTAGCCTCAGTTTCCTCCAGAGCTCGGCCATAGTGGGCTGGAGGATCTGGAGCTACAACGGCGACTGCTGCAGCAGCTTTGCAAGGCATCAGAGCCAAACTGACAGGCACGGGGGGACCGCGTGCCGATCAGCAACACTGCAGGCCGAGCAGAGCTCCTCTGGGAGTTACGGACCTGGTCCGGGCTCGAGGGGAGGGACGTCCACAGCGGATGTGGGCCAAATGACAGCCAGAGGAACACCAGGAGCGGCTGTGCATTGTGGCTAATAAGATAAGATAAGATAAGATAAGCCTTTACTAGTCCCACAACAGGGAAATTCCAGGATTGCAATAGCACAGGGATAGCAACACTCAGAGCAGCAATCAGAAGGCAAGAAAAAAAAAGCAAGCAAGCAAGAGCAGCTAATATACATATGTACATATTACTATAAATATATATATATATATATATATATATATATATATATACACAGACACACAGTGCAGAGCATTGTAGCTGGATTGGATAAATATATGAGTATATAAACACACAGTGCGGAGCATTGTAGCTAGATGGAATGAATATGTAGATATATAAACACCCACAGTACGGAGTATTGCAGTTAGGTGGAATAAATATGTAAATATATAAACACACACAGTGCGGAGCAATGTAGCTAGATGGAATAATATGTAGATATATAAACACACAGTGCGGAGCATTGTAGCTAGATGGGGCGCAGCCTACTTCCAGCTGTCAGACGGCTCGTGGAGGCATGCCAATGAGCTGCAACGTGCCTGGGAGGAGGCTTCGGATGGCGGGTCTGGAGGAGAGAGGCGACCGATGGTGAGGAGAAGACACACTCTCATCTATGAGGTCAACTGTGGCCCCAGGGGCATGCCGCCTCCAGGGGCGGGTCTTCTGAGGGACTGCCCGGGCCCCCAAAAGCCAGTTCTACCCCCTTTTCTGCCAGAAGGACAGAAGTGTGAGTTTGAAAAAAAAAAAAAAAACGAAAGAGTTCTAATGTTTTAATGTTCATATGTTTGTATGTGTTTAAAAAAAAGAATTTTAAACTGTTATTGTTCTGGGTGTGTTTTATTTAGTTTAGGAACACGGCAATGCTTTTAAGTTATTTATGGACTTCATTTGTTTTACAGGTGGCAGAATAATCCACCTTGCCATGTGGGGCAGGATGGTAGTCCGCCTGTCCTCCCTATTTTAGGTTTGTTGCGTGAATGTGTTAGGCCATTTAGTAATATCAGTTTCAGTTTTCTTAGTGCGTGATTCGGGTCCTAAATTTGGGAGGGTCTTATCTATGTGTGTGTGTTTTGGACTTTTCTACAGGTGTGTGTGGCGGGGGGGGGGGGGGTGTAATGTTTTATTTGTGCCATTATTGTGAAGTGCAGTGTAGTGGTGCCACTTCCTCTTTCTGCCACTGCACTGCCCTATAACTGACCAATCTCTAGTCTCCCTTTCATTTCAAAAATCTTAGTACGAGTTGTTGCTACGCAATTATTTGACCACTTGTAGGGAAATGGTTTATTTGAAGAGTTTCAATCTGGGTTTAGAATCCATCATAGTACTGAAACAACTTTAGTGAAGGTCACTAATGACCTCATCGCATCTGATAATGGACTTGTTTCTGTACTTGTCCTTTTAGACCTTAGTGCAGCTTTTGATACTATTGACCATAATATTCTACTTGATAGACTAGAACACTATATTGGACTTAATGGAACTTTGTTGCAGTGGTTTAGATCTTATTTATCTGATAGGCTCCAGTTTGTTCATGTCAATAATGAGTTTTCTTTCAACTCAAAGCTCAGTCATGGAGTTCCACAGGGATCTGTGCTAGACCCTACTCTTTTTAGTTTATATCTGCTTCCGTTAGGGAACATTATTAGAAAGCACTGTATACATTTTCATTGTTATGCAGATGACACACAATTATACCTGTCAATGAAGCCAGATGATAGTAATCAATTAGCCAAGTTAGAAGCCGGTCTTAAGGAAATCAAAGCTTGGATGACCTGTAATTTCCTGCTATTAAATTCAGATAAGACTGAAGTCATTCTTGTTGGTCCAAAAAACCTTAGAAATACCTTTCCAAATCAAACTCTTAGTTACTCTTTCTCTGAATAGTTCTGTGAGGAACCTTGGATTTATTTTTGATCAAGATCTGTTTATCAATTCACATATTAAATTTGTTTCTAAGACTGCCTTCTATCATTTGCGTAATATTGCCAAGATTAGGAGCATCTTGTCTCAGAGTGATGCTGAGAAACTGATCTACGCTTTTGTTAGCTCTAGATTAGATTATTGTAACTCTTTATTATCAGGTTGTCCTAAAATATCTTTAAAAAGTCTTCAGTTGATCCAAAATGCTGCAGCAAGAATTTTAACAGGTACTAGAAAGAGAGATCATATCTCTCCAGTTCTGGCCCCCCTTCATTGGCTTCCCATAGAGTTCAGAATTAAGTTTAAAATCATTCTGCTCACTTACAAAGCTCTAAACAACCAGGCCCCTTTTTATTTAAAAGATCTGATACTACCGTATTATCCTAACAGAGCACTACGCTCCCAAAATGCTGGATTACTTGTAATACCTAGAATCTCCGAAAGTACAATGGGAGGCAGAGCCTTCAGTTATCAAGCTCCTCTCTTGTGGAACCAGCTACCAATCTGGATTCGGGAGTCAGACTTGATCTCTGTTTTTAAGAATAGGGTTAAAACCTTCCTTTTTGATATAGCCTACAATTAGGAAGGGATCATGTGTTTCTGAACCCTCCCTTAGTAATGCTGCTAATAGGTTTAGACAGCCGGGGGACCTCCAATAATGCACTGGGCTTCACTCCTTTTTTCACTCTCAATGAATTTTTTTTTTTTTTTTTTTGCTGGTCATTAACATTTGTTTGTTCTTTCCCATAAATTGAGTCCCCATCATGCTGCTTGCTCTGTACATGTCTGTTCTTTTCATCTTCTCTATCCCCTCACCCTCCAGCCAGTCGCAGCAGATGACTGCCCCTTCCTGAGCCTGGTTCTGCTGGAGGTTTCTTCCTGTTAAAAGGGAGTTTTTCCTCTCCACCATCGCCAGTCGCTTGCTCATGGGGGATCACCTGATTGCTGGGGTCTTTCTGCAATTGTTGGGGTTTCCCCTACAGTTGAAAGTGATATGAGATGACTGTTGTTGTGAAATGGCGCTATATAAATAAAGTTGAATTGAATTGAATTGAATTGAATTACAAATGCCAGCAAACATCTCTGTTCGGCCTCTTTGTCGATGTCATGATTCGGGGCACAGGTGGGCGCCATACCCAGTCATACCCAGTTTAGTTTTAGTCTTCTCTGTCTGTATGTTTCCTTGTTTATCCTGTTTAACTGTGCCATTCTGTTCTTGTGGTATTATTATTCACAATTTGGGGTTTGTGTTTTATTTTGACAGCGCTGCGCAGCTCTTGGCTGTCAAACTGGCTGAGCTGCGCAGTTGTCATTAATTGTATTACTTTCTTCACTCATGCACCCACACCTGTCACTCATTAGGAGCGGCATATAAAGGCACGACAAACTTCTGCGATTTGTCGTGTCCTTCTATCACTGTTACCCGTCCTCAGCAGCTGAAGTGTTATCACTGAGTGTCTTTGGGTATCGCTGTCGAGGAGAGAGGAGAGCTCCGTCCAGGTTAGTTCTTCCCTTTTATTTCCAGCCGTGAGCCCCACTGCCTTCGGGTGTGCTCCATCTGGATTCTGCCCCTGGCCTGGTGTTCCCTGGCTTCCGTCCCTCTGTAACGTCAAGCCCCACTCTCCTCCAGCACTTTATTATTTTTGTATTGGTATGTTAGCGTTCCTGTCTGTCTTTATGTTAATAAATGTGCAGAAACCACAGTGTGCATTTGGTGTACTTCCGTAGCCCTTGAAAAGGGTGATTCATGACAGAAGGACAGCCACTGTGCGTTTTTGCTGGGGGGGTTTTTTCCTCTTTTCTGTTCTTCCGTTTTTTTGTCCATTGTTATTTCAGCATGGCTGGCTGTTTGGACTACGGGAGTCTTGAGATGGACAAGGAGGAGTGTTGGGCGACTGGACTGTTGGAGGACGTTGTCTCGGACGTTTCACTGGCCCACACTCCCGAGGAGGAACTGCAGGTGTGGGATAGCACGGCACAGATTACTGAGGCATTCCCCAGCCTGTGGAGCTATCCTAAACTGGTAGATCGCCTCACCTCCATTCATCTCGCTCAACATCGGTTCCGCAGGCTGGGGAAGGCTTCCTCTCCATCTGAACCTGTGCCGCGGAGGAGGTGATCCTGGCGGCGGAGGTTTCATGCCCAGTGCCATCAGCCAGCTGTGGTTCCGCCTCTCCCCACTAAACTATGTCCCGCACCTGCCGGATTGGGCACGCAGCCTTCGTGCATTCGGACAGCCCCAGCCTGGAGCAGCAGGAGGATCACCAGCGAGTGTTCGCGACGGAAATGGAGCTCCTCCTGGATTACAAACCGTGGCTTTATCCGAAGCTCGTGCTGCGGCTAGAGGGAAGTTCATCAGAGGAGGTGGAGGTGGAGCTGCTTAGCCCGCTCTCCCAGACCTCGGTGCATCTTCGGTCTCCATCCCCTCACTACTGAATCTCCGCCGCTCCTGGGACAGCAGCTACTGACTCCATCGTGCCCCGGGAGATAAGGCAAATGTTTTTTCATTCTCCTGTACATTACCATGAAATTCCTTGTCTTATCCCCAGTGGTGAGGCTCAGCCTCAGCAGCCCCTTTCGGCTGAGTTCTCACTACCTGCTGCTACCAGTCTCTCACCCGTCCCTCCTGTGTTTCCTCTCATCTCCATTTAGTGTCCGCCTGACAGAGGATGGAGCTGCCGGACGTCGGAGGAGCCTGCGGTCCTGATGGACACTATACTAGCTCTGCAGCCGCAAACAAGACAGGAGAGCTGCTTTCCCAGATCCCTGGAGCCTGAGCCGACAGAGGAGTGTCCCCTTGTTCCAGCGGCCTGGGACGCGATGCCAGTTATGGGGCAACCTCCAGCTGCATCCCCTACGCTGGGAGGCCCACCAGAGTTGGTTGCCATGTCTGGCGGTCAGTGGGCTGCATCCACCACCATGCCTGCTGCAGGGGTCATCGCAGCAGAGTCGTCGGAGTCCTGGACGGCAGTGGAGCTCAAGTCAAGGCAAGTACTCAGTTCTGTTTTAACACCTACAGAGATAGAGAATTCTTGTCTGGCTCAGGGTGAGGAGAATTGGTTGCAGATGTCCTCTGCTCCTGAGCTCCCCTCACCAGACTCCACTGCTGCCAGTGATTTCTCTCCGGTGATTTTCCCCTTTCCTTCCCCTGAGGTGGCTGTGTCAGGTGGAGACGCCCAGACGGAGAAGGCCAAGATGCCCCAGCTTGAGTCACCAGAGTAGTGGAGGGCAGTGGAGCTTGAGTTTAGGCAAGTTCACTTTTTTGTGTTCACTCTATCTGTCTTAGAGAGATCTTGCCTGACTCTTGGTGGGGAAGGCTGCTGCACCCGAGCTCTCCTCGCCGGGCTCCACTGCTGCCGGGGACTCTGACATGGTGTCTGTGTTTTGTGTGTTTGAGCAATCTCCCAAGGTCGTTGTGGGTGCTGTTCCCCCTCTGTCCGAGATCTCTGTGGGTGCTGCTCCCCCTCAGTAGTCTCTGTGGGCGCTGCTTCCCCTCCGTTCGAGGTCTCTGTGGGTGCCGCTCCCCCTTTGGCCAAGGCCTCTGTGGGTGCTACACCCCAGTCCAGGGCCTATGTGAGTGCTGCACCCCAGTCTGGGGCCTCCGTGGGTGCTGCTCCCCCTCCATCTGAGACCTCCGTGGGTGCTGCTTCCCTTCCGTCCAAGACCTCCCTGGGTGCTGCTCCCCCTCCATCCAAGACCTCTGTGGGTTCTTCCCCCCCTCCGTACGAGGTCTCTGTGGGTGCTGCGCCCCAGCCTGAGGCTGTCATGAGTGCTGCACCCCAGCTTGGGTCCACCATGGGCGCTGCACCCCAGCCTGGGGGCCACCAGGGGTGCCCCACCCCAGCCAGGGGCCGCCATGGATGTGGCGCCCCAGCCCGGGGTGGCCGTGGGTGCCACTCCCCAGTCCAGGGTTGCTGTGGGTGCATTGCCCCAGTCCAGGGCCACCGTGGGTATGGCGCCTCAGCCCGAGGCTGCCGTGGGTGCATCGCCTCAGCCCGGGGCTGCCGTGGATGCCACACCTCAGCCCGAGGCCTCCGTGGGTGCCTCACCTCAGCCCAAAGTCGTCATGGACTCCCCGTCCTCATCGGAGGTGCCCATGGTGCAGCTTCTTCCCTCGTCTGGCCTCCTTGCTGGTCGACCAACACCATCGCCGGACTCTACAGTTGGCCAGCGGTTATTTTTAGAGGCTGATCCACCACAGCGCCGTTCCTGCCTTGCCCATGCTGGAGACCTTGCGGGCCGCTAGGAGCTTGAGTTCCAGCTGCCACCTCCTGGGGGGGGGGGGGGGGGCACATTGTGCTCGGTGGTGGCTCATGCACTCTGGGAGGCCACCTGATGGGTTTCGCCATCCAGGCAGGTGGTCTAGGAACTCTGGGCGGCCATCGGATGAGCTCTGCCATACGCTCCGGTGGTCCTGGGACTCTGGTAGGCTGCCCAAACTGCTGTAGCTTCCTTCCCAGGGTCCTCGAGGCTGGGTCATCGTACTGTGTGAGTTGTAGGTTATGAGTGTTTTCTTTTTGGGTTTTTGTTTTGTCTCAGTCCCTCCAGGATGGGTTGTTTCTTGTTGGGGGGGGGGGATTGTTTGTGGGGGGGTTCTTTTTCTTTTGATGTTGCCTGGGGTGTCTTGGGGGGGAGCACTGTCATGATCCGGGGCACGGGTGGGCGCCATGCCCAGTTTCCTGTTTAGTTTTAATCTTCTCTGTCTGTTTCCTTGTTTATCCTGTTTAATTGTGTCAATCTGTTCTTGTAGTATTATTATTCACATTTTGGGGTTTGTGTTTTATTTTAATAGTGCTGCGCAGCTCCCAGCTGTCAAACTGGCTGGGCTGCGCAGTTGTCATTAACTGTATTATTTTCTTCACTCATGCACCTACACCTGTCACTCATTAGGAGCGGCATATAAAGGCACGACAAACCTCTGCGGGTTGTCAGGTCCTTCTATCGCTGTTACCCGTCCTCAGCAGCTGAACTGTAATCACTGAGTGTCTTTGGGTATCGCTGTCGAGGAGAGAGGAGAGCTCCGTCCAGGTTAGTTCTTCCCTTTTATTTCCAGCCGTGAGCTCCACTGCCTTTGGGTGTGTTCTGGTTGGATTCTGCCCCTGGCCTGGCGTTCCCTGGCTTCCGTACCCCGTGATGTCGAGCTCCACTCTCCTCCAGTGCTTTATTATATTGTATTGGTATGTTATCATTCCCGTCTGTCTTTATGTTAATAAATGTGCAGAAACCACAGTGTGCGTTTGGTGTCCTTCCGTAGCACTTGAAAAGGGCGATTCATGACAGCCAATGCCCCTGCCTGGTGGTTGTATTGTGTGTGACCAACCCTTTTAATAAAGCGAAGTTCAACTATGCACCTGGCCTCTTCATTACAGAGGTAGTTCCAACATAACAGTGTTCAGGTTTACAGTGAGTGTAACATTCCAGCCTTTGCTGATCTTCCAAAGGAAAAAGTCATACATCTCCGTAGCTGAGTTGAGTATTAAACAGTGCACTACAAACTTTGTTATTTATAATGTAGTATATGTTATTTCTTAATTGCTTATGGTGTAAAAACATTAAAAATGTCCACTGTTCCCATCAAACTTAGATACCTAGATAGGGACAATGACATTTGAATCAAAATTGTGTTATTGAAGTGGGACAAGACAAAGTTGGGGGATGGGAAATTGTGATGCGCATCATATTCAGTGTTACACAAGATTTTGATAATATTGTATCAGGAGGTTTCTCGCAATTCCTACCTGTATTGTTTCTACTAAATGTGAGTAAAAATATTTACAACAGTCTTTTTTGTTTGTTTGTTTGTTTGTTTGTTTGTTTGAGAGCTGAAATTTGAAGAGAAAGAAATACTTTTCCATTTATTTACAGTATAACCAACTGGGAGATGATAATTTCTGCCTAGAAATAAGAAAATGTAAAAATGATGTTACGCAGTCATAATACCAATACCACTGGGTCAACATAACACAAAAGCACAACAGCTGCTCCAAGGTTTATATAGTAGCTACTTAAAAATGATGACACCATCAAGGTCACTAAATCCACAGTTGAGTCACATTTTTCCCTTCAATTCCTCCATGATTTACAGTAACTGCACTGATAAAAGTGAAGAAGAGAACCAAAAGACCCATTATTGTACAAGTCTGTGTTTAATATCTCACCCTTGACTCAAACAAATCATATTTATAGATGTATCTTCTCCTGCTGCTGCTTACAATGCTTTCATGGAGGATTTTAAGGTGGAGTTCTCTCTAACTGGAGCCACGGTGGATTTTTATCATTATAATTTAAATTGTTTTCAAACTGAACGAAGGCTGCTTAACATCCTAAAAAAAAAAAAAAAATTCTTTCAGGGGTATTTTGTATTCCTTTTGTTCTGGGAAAGAAGGCAGTATTGCATGAGTCTTGTTATTATGAATTATAGAACACATGCTTTTAATGAAGTCCAGAGGTTATGCGACAGTGAACAGTCCTGCTTTTGCAATTTTGTGGGCAATTCGGGGACTAAAAGTATTATTCAAACCAATAGGAACACATTCAGCTATAGAACTAAATAGAACAGGCATACTGTGTTTAAGCACAACAGCTTTCAATAGCCATCCCTCTATATAAAAGAGCCACACCTGATCTTTCAGTAACCTCACAGATAAACAAATGTTTTACTTAAATGCAGTGGAGCAGTTTTATGGGCCATAAACAGCAGGAGGGGGAAGTCAGAAGAAGATAGCAACCACTCCTTATTATGCAAAACAGTATCAAGGTCACAACAGTGATGCTGGTGGTTAGCTGAATAGAAGAAAAGGGACGAGAAAAAAGAAGCCAGCGTGCAATGAAATAAAAAATAAGGAGAAGAATGTGAGAAAAGGGAAGGAAGACTGGGATCAAAGAGCAGCTGAGTGAAAGATAAAGAGCAGAAAGAAAGAAAGAAAGAAAGAAAGAAGGAAGGAAGGACATGCAGTTAGAGGACAATAGAGACAAAGTAGGAGATAAGAAGCAGAGGAAGAAGGCAAGTGCGATAAAAAAAAAGGCATCAGGGGACACAGAGTCTCTCTGAACATAATTAACGAGACAGTGTCATGATGGCAACTGAGCTAACTGCTGCTCCAATAATGAACAAGTCAAACAAAACTCTGCTCCCGCTCTCTCATTTGCTCTGCCTCCTCTAACTCCATCTCTGTCTTGGCCTCCTATTCTCTCTCAGCACTCTAATGTAAAGATCCAACCATCATTTCCTCACTTAAAATGTCGTTGCTAAGTATATCTAGAAAGAAATTCCTCTCGATCACCATCATTTCACCACGTCTCTCTTTCACTGCTTCTTCTGCATTGCACACTCAGTCACATCCATGTCTCTCTGTCACGCTCCCCCTGTGTGTCACACTCTTTCTGCGTAGGCCTAACCAGGGGGAAAAAAATCCCAAAACAAACATCTCACACACGCCATTAGGCATTTATACTGCTAGCTCCACCCAAATGACACACAAGGGTATTTTAAAACCTTCCAAATCAACTTTTACACAGACACACAACATAGGCAGGAACACGCTTTCACCCTTTGGTGCATTTTATTAGAACAGGCGCACTGTTCCATGTGTCAAGAGAGCATTTAATACACTGCACATTTAATAAGAAAATTGACAATTACTTTACATTCGGTACACAAACACAGTTTCCTTATCTTGTTTATGTAGAGCACATACATTTATGTGTTTGTCGTTACCTCCACCAAGGAATGATGATGGAAGGTAATGTTTTTGCCAGCGTTTGTTTGTCTGTCTGACTTTTAGTAGGATTATGCAAAAACTACTGAATGGATTTAGATTAAATTTTCACCAGGGGTGGCTGTTGGATGAACCCAATAAATTTTGGAGATGATTCGAGGATGCATACCTTTGACAAGGCCCTACCTTCTCACAATGTTAGCAAGAACACTCAAAAACTACCGGCTGGATTTTGATTAAATTTTCTTGGCCCTTGGGCTACGGATAAACCGATTTGATTTTGGAGGTGATCCATGTGCGCATACCTCCACCAAGGCCCTATCTCACAATGTACTGACAGAGAAATGAACAAAGGGAGGGAGGGAGAGAGGGAGGGAGGGACAGAGCCTTAGCAAAGGTATGTGCTCTCTGAGTGCACCCTAGTTAATGTTTAGTTTAGTTTAGTTTAGTTTAGTTTATTTGTCAGGAACCATGTACAGAAGAAACATTAAACAAAGGTAAAGATGTTCTGTACCAGATTATAGTGTTCTCACTAATTTCCATCTGTAGTCCCTGAGGCAGGCAGGAAGATATTAAAAGAAAACAGCACACGTAGAGAGCAATTCAGGTCGGGTTTCAGAAACTGTTGACCCTGAAACAAGCAGGGAGTAAGTTTAAAAGGTAAAAAGATAAGAGAAATAGCACACATTAAAAACAATTTAAGCATACAAATCCTATTTAAGGGGGAGAGTCAGTGCTGGAAGGCTTGATTACTTAAAATCCATTTTTTAGTCTCTGTGGTAAAGTCTCTGTAATTTGTTCTGGTCTTCAAAGCAGTGGGGAGCTTGTTCCACTCTGTTATAGCTTTGTATGAAAATACTGATTGTTCAAAAGCGGTTTTACATAGGGGGATGCAACAATGCCACCTAGAGGAAGTCCTTGTTACTCTGGTATTTTGTTCCGAAGTCAGGTACACAAAAATCTTAAGGGGCGGAGGTGCAGAACCATGGCTAATTTTAAAGACCAACCATATATTTGCATGCATGATTATATTTTCAAAGATTGGCATCAGGTGTGCTGGCAATGGAGTAAGTGTGTGCGTTGCTGGCTCCTGCTATATTTTTTTTCAGTCTTACTTTTTAAACCCTACTTTGCTGTAAGCTGTCAACGTTTTGGACATTTAATACGTGCGGAATCTGTTTTGAGTTGAGAAATATGTCCAAAACAAGAAAGCAGACTGAAAAGGAGGCAGCAGTGAACAATACTAACACCAGCTTAGCTGAGGATGTTAATAAAAGCCTTAACCCTGCACTTGTTGCCTTGCTTGAGCAACACAGAATGTCCATAGCTGCTTATTTTAAACCTTCATTTGAACTTATTAATGGTAAGCTGGACAAGATTCAAGCAGATGTGGCAAACCAGGAGCAACGCATTGGCGACCTTGAAAGCAACGCGGAGGACGTCAGCCAGCGCCTAGCGGCGCTTGAAGTTACGTGTGAGTCAATGCAGGAGGAGAACAAGATTTTGAAAAACAAACTTTCTGACCTGGAGGGAAGAAGCAGGAGGCTGAATATTCGTCTGGTGGGTCTGCCGGAGTCCTTTGATGTGGGTCCACGGCCATCTGAATTTTTTTCTTGGCTGTTGGTGGACGTCTTTGGCGCACAAACTTTGCCATCTCCCCCAGAGCTGGATAGAGCCCACCGCAGCCTCACGCTCAAGCCGGGTCCAAACGGGAAGCCGCGCGCTGTCATTATTTGTTTCCACCGGTTTCGGACCAAAGACTTGGTGATGAGAGAAGTGCGGAGACGCCGTGGGACTTTGGAATATCGTGGACATAAACTCCAGTTTTACGAGGATTATAACGCCGACGTTCAGAAGCAACAAGCTGAATATAAGGAGGTTATGTCCGAATTGTACAAGAGAGGTTTTCGTCCTTCTCTTCTCTTCCCCGCCAGGCTCCGGATAACTCTTCCAGACAGCAAAAACCAGTGGCTGGCGTCTGTCTCGGAGGCCACCTGCTTCATGCAAACCATGGAGAGAAATCAGCGATTTTCGCCCTGAACTGGACATTCCTGGGTTGATCAACTACCACACTGGACTCCTTGATTACTACTTCATTAAAGCTGCACTGACTGGACATTGATGCATTTTTAGATGTTCAAAAACAAGGTAAAATTGGCTCCCTATACGTTGTTGTTTACTTAATATTTTTTTTTTTTTTAGGGTAAAATGTTCATACTATGCAGGATTGAAGCCAGTTGTATGGGAGTATTTTGTTAGGATGAGAATAGAGCAGGAGATGGAGCGGTTGCTGTTTTTTGCAACCGGCTGGAGTGTTGTTATAGGTTTGGTTGTTGAATTTTTTTGTTTGTTTTGTTTTGTTTTGTTATGGATTTATTTACACCCCCCTTACCCCCTCCCCCCCCCTTTTTTTTTTTACCCGTACCTCACACTATTCTTTTTTGGGCTACACAACACAATGTATAAATTTTACTCTTTGAATGAATAGTAATCTTACTTTGGTAAGCTGGAATGTGAAGGGGTTGAACCATCCAATTAAACGAAAGAGAGTCATGTCACGTCTAAAGCAATTTAAGCCTGGGGTACTGTTTTTGCAGGAAACCCATTTGCATGATTCCAACCACTTGCGCTTGTCAAAATGTTGGTCAGGACAGTTTTTTCATTCAAATTTTAAAGCTAAGGCCTGGGGCGCTGCTATTCTTATTGATCGAAATATCCCATTTATTCCCTCTAATGTTGTATTAGATAAAAATTGACGATTTGTAATAGTATCAGGTAAACTTGGCAATAAACATGTCACCTTGGCTAATCTGTATGCGCCGAATTTTGATGATGTACACTTTTTTCGCAAACTTTTTTCGCAATACTCATTCTCTAATTCTTGGGGGTGACTTTAATTTGTATACGGATCCGATCTTAGACCGCTCATCCTCAAAACCTGCTAGTCTTAATAAATCTGCAACTTATGTTAAGTCTTTTCTTGAGGAATATAGCCTTACAGACCCTTGCCGTTTTTTACATCCTAACGGCAGGGACTATTCTTTTTTCTCTCACGTACACCATACTTATACCAGAATAGATTACTTTTTTGTTGACAATTTATTAATTAATAACCTTTGCTCTTGCAGTTATGATAGCATCTCGGTTTCTGATCATGCCCCTCTTGTACTTAAAATGATCCTCCATGGATGTGACTCCATGAGAAAGCATTGGAGATTGGATCCATTATTACTTACAGATGAAAAATTGGTTGCGAATATTTCTTCTAAAATTTTTTTTTTTTTTTTTGAAAGAAAATAAAACTCCTGGTATGCCAAACAAAACGATATGGGAGGCCATGAAGGCATTTCTTAGGGGGGAATTTATCTCATTGGCAGCATTTAAAAGACGATCCATAATACAGGAACAGAAGGCTATTTTAGTTCAAATCTTGGACATTAACAGACAATATACTCAATCTCCATCACCCGCTTTGTACAAGGAATGTATGACATTACAAACTAAACTTAATTTACTTTCTACTCGACAAATTGAAGGTTATTTAATAAGGAACAAGAGTGAATTTTATGAACATGGCGAAAAAACCAGTAAACTTCTAGCTAATCAACTGCGTGGTATTAGAGCTAAGCAAATTATTACTGGAGTTAGGACAGATAAAGGAGAGGTGACATCTGACCAACAAGTGATTAATGATATTTTCAGGTCATTTTATTCCAAATTATATACCTCAGAATATACAACAAACTTAAAGGATTTGAAAAATTTTTTTGATTCTATTGATATCCCTTCAATTTCCTCAGAATCTCGGCAAATTCTAGAAGCTCCCATCACAAAAGAAGAAATTCAGCTGGCAATATCATCCATGCAATCAGGAAAATCTCCAGGACCTGATGGGTTTTCCGCTGATTTTTTCAAAAAATTCTCTAACGACCTTGCCCCTTTCCTTTGTCAAGTTTTTACAGAGTCGCTTGACTCCGGTACACTTCCTCCTTCATGTTATCAGGCCTGTATCACTGTGTTGCTTAAAAAGGATAAGGATCCTGTTGATTGTGCTTCTTACAGGCCTATTTCCTTGTTAAATACCGATGTTAAAATTTTGTCAAAGTTGTTAGCTTCAAGGTTGGAAAAGATTCTTCCTTTTATAATTTCACAGGACCAAACCGGTTTCATTAAAAATCGCCATTCTTTTTTTAACTTGCGGCGGTTGTTTAATATTATTTATACTCCTCACCACAACATACCTGAATGTCTTATTAGTTTGGACGCTGAAAAGGCATTCGATAGGGTTGTGTGGGAGTATTTGTTTTTTACTTTGGAGAGGTTCGGTTTTGGTCCTTCATTCTGTTCCTGGATTAAACTTCTCTATGCTAGTCCTTTAGCTTCAGTGTTAATTAACTGTCGCTATTCTGACTATTTTAGACTTTACCATGGTACGAGACAAGGCTGTCCTTTGAGCCCGTTGCTCTTTGCCTTGGCAATTGAGCCATTAGCTATTGCAATCCGTGGGAGCCGGGACTTTCTAGGCATTCGTAGGGATGGCATCGAGCATAGGGTTTCACTCTATGCTGACGATCTTTTACTATTTCTCTCCAACCCACTTACTTCACTACCCGCTATACTCAACATTTTGGATAGTTTTAGTAGGTTTTCTGGTTATAAAATTAATCTTAATAAGAGTGAATTGTTTCCGATTAATGAAAAGATTCGAGTTCAGGATCTTGAAAATTTTCCTTTCAAGGTTGTTACTGATCATTTTAATTATCTTGGGATATGTGTTACTAAACAACTTAATTACTTGTTTAAAAGTAATTTTCTCCCGTTATTTGACCAGTGCAAGCTAATACTTTCCAAATGGTCCCCATTATCCTTGTCCTTAATTGGCAGAATCAATTCTGTAAAAATGATGTTACTTCCAAAGTTTTTATATTTGTTTCAATGTCTCCCCATTTTTATTCCTAAATCCTTTTTTAAGTCTTTGGACTCTCTGATTACCTCATTTATTTGGAATGGTAAACATCCGAGACTGAGGAAAGTTTTTCTTCAAAGACCCAAATCAGTGGGTGGCATGGCTCTGCCTAACTTTCAATATTACTACTGGGCAGCAAATATCAGGTGCATGTTATATTGGAAACATTTCTATCTGGAACCCAAATCACCCATTTGGATCCTTATGGAGTCACATGTGGACAATCAAACCTCCCTACCGGCAATTTTAGGTTCACCACTTCCCCTTGCTTTGTCTACACTGGGTAATAATAAAGTAGTTTGTCAGTCTCTTAGAATTTGGTCTCAATTCAGGAAAAATTTCGGTCTTCAGTTTTTCTCCATTAGAAGTCCAATTGCCGGGGATTGGCTTCAGGTGTGCTGGCAATGGAGTAGGTGTGTGCGTTGCTGGCTCCTGCTATATTTTTTTCTTTACTTTTTAAACCCTATTTTGCTGTAAGCTGTTAATGTTTTGGACATTTAATACGTGCAGAATCTGTTTTGAAATATGTCCAAAACAAGAAAGCAGACTGAAAAGGAGGCAGCAGGGAACAATATTAACACCAGCTTAGCTGAGGATGCTAATATCAGCCTTAACCCTGCACTTGTTGCCTTGCTTGAGCAACACAGAATGTCCATAGCTGCTGACTTCAAAGCTTCATTTGAACTTATTAATGGTAAGCTGGACAAAATTCAAGCAGATGTGGCAAACCAGGAGCAACGCATTGGCGACCTTGAAAACAACGCGGAGGACGTCAGCCAGCGCCTAGCGGCGCTTGAAGTTACATGCGAGTCAATGCAGGAGGAGAACAAACTTTTGAAAAACAAACTTTCTGACCTGGAGGGAAGAAGCAGGAGGCTGAATATTCGTCTGGTGGGTCTGCCGGAGTCCTTTGATGTGGGTCCACGGCCATCTGAATTTTTTTCTCGGCTGTTGGTGGACGTCTTTGGCGCACAAACTTTGCCATCTCCCCCAGAGCTGGATAGAGCCCACCGCAGCCTCATGTCCAAGCCGGGTCCGAATGGGAAGCCGCGCGCTGTCATTATTTGTTTCCACCGGTTTTGGACCAAAGACTTGGTGATGAGAGAAGCGCGGAGACGCCGTGGGACTTTGGAATATCGTGGACATAAACTTCAGTTCTACGAGGATTATAACGCCGACGTTCAGAAGCAACGAGCCGAATATAAGGAGGTTATGTCCGAGTTGTACAAGAGAGGTTTTCGTCCTTCTCTTCTTTTCCCCGCCAGGCTCCGGATAACTCTTCCAGACGGCAAAAACCAGTGGCTGGCGTCCGTCTCGGAGGCCACCTGCTTCATGCAAACTATGGAGAGAAACCAGCAATTTTCGCCTTGAACTGGACATTTCTGGGTTGACCAGCTGCCGCGCTGGGCTGCTTGTTACTTCATTGAAGCTGCACTGACTGGACATTGATGCATTTTTAGATGTTTAAAAACAAGGTAAAATTGGCTCCCTATACGTTGTTGTTTACTTAATTCTTTTTTTTAATTTTATCTTATTTATTTATTTTTTTTTTTTTAGGGTAAAACGTTCATATTATGCAGGATTGAAGCCAGTTGTATGGGAGCATTCTGTTAGGATGAAAATAGAGCTGGAGATGGAGCGGTTGCTGTTTTTTTGCAACCGGCTGGAGTGTTGTTATAGGTTTGGTTGTTGGATTTTTTTTATTTATTTATTTATTTATTTTTTGTTTTGTTTTGTTTTGTTTTTTTGTTATGGTTTTATTTACACCCCCCTTACCCCTTCCTTTTTTTTTTTTTTTTTTACCCGTACCTCACTTTATTCTTCTTTGGGCTACACAACATAATATATAAATTTTACTCTTTGAATGAATAGTAATCTTACTTTGGTAAGCTGGAATGTGAAGGGGTTGAACCATCCAATTAAACGAAAGAGAGTCATGTCACGTCTAAAGCAGTTTAAGCCTGGGGTACTGTTTTTGCAGGAAACCCATTTGCAGGATTCCGACCACTTGCGTTTGTCAAAATGTTGGTCAGGACAATTTTTTCATTCAAATTTTAAAGCTAAGGCCAGGGGCGCTGCTATTCTTATTGATCGAAATATCCCATTTATTCCCTCTAATGTTGTATCAGATAAAAATGGACGATTTGTAATAGTATCAGGTAAACTTGGCGATAAACATGTCACTTTGGCTAATCTGTATGCACCGAATTTTGATGATGTGCACTTTTTTCGCAACCTTTTTTCACAACTTCTAGATTTAAATACTCATTCTCTAATTTTTGGGGGTGACTTTAATTTGTATATGGATCCGATCTTAGATCGCTCATCTTCAAAACCTGCTAGTCTTAATAAATCTGCAACTTATGTTAAGTCTTTTCTTGAGGAATATAGCCTTACAGATCCTTGGCGTTTTTTACATCCTAACGGCAGGGACTATTCTTTTTTCTCTCACGTACACCATACTTATACCAGAATAGATTATTTTTTTGTTGACAATTTATTAATTAATAACCTTTGCTCTTGCAGTTATGATAGCATCTCGGTTTCTGATCATGCCCCTCTTGTACTTAAAATGATCCTCCATGGATGTGACTCCATGAGAAAGCATTGGAGATTGGATCCATTATTACTTACAGATGAAAAATTGGTTGCGAATATTTCTTCTAAAATTAATTTTTTTTTTAAAGAAAATAAAACTCCTGGTATGTCAAATAAAACGATATGGGAGGCCATGAAGGCATTTCTTAGGGGGGAATTTATTTCATTGGCAGCATTTAAAAGACGATCCTTAATACAGGAACAGAAGGCTATTTTAGATCAAATCCTGGACATTGACAGACAATATGCTCAATCTCCATCACCCGCTCTGTACAAGGAACGTATGACATTACAAACTAAACTTAATTTACTTTCTACTCGACAAATTGAAGGTTGTTTAATAAGGAACAAGAGTGAATTTTATGAACATGGCGAAAAAACCAGTAAACTTCTAGCTAATCAACTACGTGGTATTAGAGCTAAGCAAATTATTACTGGAGTTAGGACAGATAAAGGAGAGGTGACATCTGACCAACAAGCGATTAATGATATTTTCAGGTCATTTTATTCCAAATTATATACCTCAGAATATACAACAAACTTAAAGGATTTGGAAATTTTTTTTGATTCTATTGATATTCCTTCGATTTCTTCAGAATCTCGGCAAATTTTAGAAGCTCCCATCACAAAAGAAGAAATTCAGCTGGCAATATCATCCATGCAATCAGGAAAATCTCCAGGACCTGATGGGTTTTCCGCTGATTTTTTCAAAAAATTCTCTGATGACCTCGCCCCTTTCCTTTGTCAAGTTTTTACAGAGTCGCTTGACTCTGGTACACTTCCTCCTTCATGCTATCAGGCCTGTATCACTGTGTTGCTTAAAAAGGATAAGGATCCTGTTGATTGTGCTTCTTACAGGCCTATTTCCTTGTTAAATACCGATGTTAAAATTTTGTCAAAGTTGTTAGCTTCAAGGTTGGAAAAGATTCTTCCTTTTATAATTTCACAGGACCAAACCGGTTTCATTAAAAATCGTCATTCTTTTTTTAACTTGCGGCGGTTGTTTAATATTATTTATACTCCTCACCACAACATACCTGAATGTCTTATTAGTTTGGACGCTGAAAAGGCATTCGATAGGGTTGAGTGGGAGTATTTGTTTTTTACTTTGGAGAGGTTCGGTTTTGGTCCTTCCTTCTGTTCCTGGATTAAACTTCTCTATGCTAGTCCTTTAGCTTCAGTGTTAACTAATTGTCGCTATTCTGACTATTTTAGACTTTACCGTGGTACGAGGCAAGGCTGTCCTTTGAGCCCATTGCTCTTTGCCTTGGCAGTTGAGCCGTTAGCTATTGCAATCCGTGGGAGCTGGGACTTTCTAGGCATTCATAGGGGTGGCATTGAGCATAGGGTTTTACTCTATGCTGATGATCTTTTATTATTTCTCTCCAACCCACTTACTTCATTACCCGCTATACTTAATATTTTGGATAGTTTTAGTAGGTTTTCTGGTTATAAAATTAATCTTAATAAGAGTGAACTGTTTCTGATTAATGAAAAGATTCAAGTTCAGGATTTTGAAAATTTTCCTTTCAAGGTTGTTATTGATCATTTTAATTATCTTGGGATATGTGTCACTAAACAATTTAATTACTTGTTTAAAAATAATTTTCTCCCCTTACTTGACCAGTGCAAGTTAATACTTTCCAAATGGTCCCCATTATCCTTGTCTTTAATTGGCAGAATCAATTCTGTAAAAATGATGTTACTTCCAAAGTTTTTATATTTGTTTCAATGTCTCCCCATTTTTATTCCTAAATCCTTTTTTACGTCTTTGGACTCTCTGATTACCTCATTTATTTGGAATGGTAAACATCCGAGATTGAGGAAATTTTTTCTTCAAAGACCCAAATCAGTAGGTGGCATGGCTCTGCCTAACTTTCAATATTACTACTGGGCTGCAAATATCAGGTGCATGTTATATTGGAAACATTTTTATCTGGAACCCAAATCACCTATTTGGATCCTTATGGAGTCACATGTGGACAATCAAACTTCCCTACCGGCAATTTTAGGTTCACCACTTCCCCTTGCTTTGTCTACACTGGGTAATAATAAAGTAGTTCGTCAGTCTCTTAGAATTTGGTCTCAATTCAGGAAAAATTTCGGTCTTCAGTTTTTTTCCATTAGAAGTCCAATTGCCGCAAATCATTTATTTACCCCATCAACTATTAATAGTGCATTTCATATATGGCACAGAAAAGGTTTAAAATCTTTTGCGGATTTATATTTTGATGGTCAGTTTGCAAGTTTTTCTCAACTTTCCACCAAATTCGACATCACTTCTACACATTTTTTCCGCTTCCTCCAGGTCAGACATTATGTGCAAACCATGACAAAACAATTCCCTCAAAAACATTCTGATAATCCTCTAGATGATTTTTTATTATTTAAACCAACTTCTAAGGGGGTAATGTCAGTTTTATATAATTTAATTTCAAATTTACAATCTTCTTCTCTGGCCGCTATTAAATTGAACTGGGAACAAGATCTTAATTTTACTTTTACTGATGAACTGTGGGACTCTATTCTTGGCCAGGTTCACACTGTATCAATGTGTGCTCGTCACGCTCTTATTCAATTTAAGATTGTACACCGGATGCACCTGTCCAAGGTTAAATTAGCACGTATTTACTCGGATATAGACCCAACTTGTGAAAAGTGTGGTAGCGCTCCTGGCACTTTGCTTCACATGTATTGGTCCTGCCCTGCATTGATGAATTTTTGGCATTCTGTTTTTATCACTATGTCTGAAGTCCTGCAATATCAAATTAAACCTGATCCATTATGCGCCATTTTTGGTGTGGCTCCAGAACTTGTCTTGCCAAGTTCCAAATTAAAAGTATTCAAATTTTCATTATTATTGGCCAGACGTGCTGTATTACTGAAGTGGAAAGACTCTTCGCCCCCTTCACATTTACAGTGGATAAAAGATATAATGTCCTGTTTGGATTTAGAAAAAATCAGATATACAGTCTGTGGCTCTGAAAACAAATTCTATAAATTATGGCGCCCGTTTCTTGATTTCTTTGAAAGACCCACGATTATAGTTTCTGAGTAGCTCATATCCCCTTTACCCCACCCCCACTTCACACACACAATTTTTCTTTGTATTTTTTTTTTTTTTTTATTGTTTATTTAAAGGTTTTTGTGCTTTGAAGCATTTACATTTGTTGGCTTTAAGTTCTAGTTTTTTACTGTTTGGTTGAAACAAAAATGAAAATTTCTAATACTTTGTATTGTATTGATACTTCAATTAATAATAATAAAAAGACCTTTGAAAGAAGTCCAATTGCCGCAAATCATTTATTTACCCCATCAACTATTGATAGTGCATTTCATATATGGCACAGAAAAGGTTTAAAATCTTTTGCGGATTTATATTTTAATGGTCAGTTTGCAAGTTTTTCTCAACTTTCCACTAAATTCGACATCACTTCTACACATTTTTTCCGCTTCCTCCAGGTCAGACATTATGTGCAAACCATGACAAAACAATTCCCTCAAAAACCTTCTGATAATCCTCTAGATGATTTTTTATTAGTTAAACCAACTTCTAAGGGGGTAATATCAGTTTTATATAATTTAATTCCAAATTTATAATCTTCTTCTCTGGCCGCTATTAAATTGAATTGGGAACAAGATCTCAATTTTACTTTTATTGATGAACTGTGGGACTCTATTCTTGGCCAGGTTCATACTGCATCAATGTGTGCTCGTCACGCTCTTATTCAATTTAAGATTGTACACCGGGTGCACCTGTCCAAGGTTAAGTTAGCACGTATTTACTCGGATATAGACCCAACTTGTGAAAAGTGTGGTAGCGCTCCTGGCACTTTGCTTCACATGTATTGGTCCTGCCCTTCATTGATGAATTTTTGGCATTCTGTTTTTATTACTATGTCTGAAGTCCTGCAATATCAAATTAAACCTGATCCATTATGCGCCATTTTTGGTGTGGCTCCAGAACTTGTCTTGCCAAATTCCAAATTAAAAGTATTCAAATTTTCATTATTATTGGCTAGACGTGCTGTATTACTGAAGTGGAAAGACTCTTCGCCCCTTCACATTTACAGTGGATAAAAGATATAATGTCCTGTTTGGATTTAGAAAAAATCAGATACACAGTTCGTGGCTCTGAAAACAAATTCTATAAATTATGGCGCCCGTTTCTTGATTTCTTTGAAAGACCCACGATTATAGTTTCTGAGTAGCTCATATCCCCTTTACCCCACCCCCACCTCACACACACAATTTTTCTTTTTTTTCTTTTTTTTTTGTTGTATTTTTTTATTATTGTTTATTTAAAGGTTTTTGTGTTTTGAAGCATCCACATTTGTTAGTTTTAAATTCTAGTTTTGCACTGTTTGGTTAAAACAAAAATGAAAATTTCTAATACTTTGTATTGTATTGATACTTCAATTAATAATAATAAAAAGACCTTTGAAAGAAGTCCAATTGCCGCAAATCATTTATTTACCCCATCAACTATTGATAGTGCATTTCATATATGGCACAGAAAAGGTTTAAAATCTTTTGCGGATTTATATTTTAATGGTCAGTTTGCAAGTTTTTCTCAACTTTCCACTAAATTCGACATCACTTCTACACATTTTTTCCGCTTCCTCCAGGTCAGACATTATGTGCAAACCATGACAAAACAATTCCCTCAAAAACCTTCTGATAATCCTCTAGATGATTTTTTATTAGTTAAACCAACTTCTAAGGGGGTAATATCAGTTTTATATAATTTAATTCCAAATTTATAATCTTCTTCTCTGGCCGCTATTAAATTGAATTGGGAACAAGATCTCAATTTTACTTTTATTGATGAACTGTGGGACTCTATTCTTGGCCAGGTTCATACTGCATCAATGTGTGCTCGTCACGCTCTTATTCAATTTAAGATTGTACACCGGGTGCACCTGTCCAAGGTTAAGTTAGCACGTATTTACTCGGATATAGACCCAACTTGTGAAAAGTGTGGTAGCGCTCCTGGCACTTTGCTTCACATGTATTGGTCCTGCCCTTCATTGATGAATTTTTGGCATTCTGTTTTTATTACTATGTCTGAAGTCCTGCAATATCAAATTAAACCTGATCCATTATGCGCCATTTTTGGTGTGGCTCCAGAACTTGTCTTGCCAAATTCCAAATTAAAAGTATTCAAATTTTCATTATTATTGGCTAGACGTGCTGTATTACTGAAGTGGAAAGACTCTTCGCCCCTTCACATTTACAGTGGATAAAAGATATAATGTCCTGTTTGGATTTAGAAAAAATCAGATACACAGTTCGTGGCTCTGAAAACAAATTCTATAAATTATGGCGCCCGTTTCTTGATTTCTTTGAAAGACCCACGATTATAGTTTCTGAGTAGCTCATATCCCCTTTACCCCACCCCCACCTCACACACACAATTTTTCTTTTTTTTCTTTTTTTTTTTGTTGTATTTTTTTATTATTGTTTATTTAAAGGTTTTTGTGTTTTGAAGCATCCACATTTGTTAGTTTTAAATTCTAGTTTTGCACTGTTTGGTTAAAACAAAAATGAAAATTTCTAATACTTTGTATTGTATTGATACTTCAATTAATAATAATAAAAAGACCTTTGAAAGAAAGAAAGCTTAACATCTTGTGTTTGGCAAGTATGCCGCAATGGTGATGCTGTTGTGTCTTCTTATCCAGAATTTTGATGGATTGTTTATACAGGGATTCCAAGGGTTTCAGAGTCGTACTATTGGCTTGTGACCAGCAAGAGATGCAATAGGAGAAATGTGTCAAAATCATGCCATTCAGAAAGGTTTTTGATGCTTTTAGACTAAGTGAATTTCTGATGCAACGAAAGTTTTCAAGGTTATATTTCAGAGTGCGGCTTATCAGTTTTATGTGCTTTTTAAAGCTGAGCATGGGATCTAATGTGACACCCAAATAGTTAAACTCTGTTACATTTTCTATATTTGCTCCATTTACAGTTATAGACGGATAGTGCGTATGATTTTGTTTGTTGGCAGAAGTACAAAAAAGTTTCAAAAAGTAAAACCCAGCACTACAAAAACAGCTTTGTTCCTGCTGCTGTTAAAGAGTTGAACAAGATGTAACAATATATTGCACATAATTTAGTTACCTATTTATTAATTTGATTTTATACTTACTTATTTTTGTAGGTTTTTTTATTTGGGTTCTAAATCTTTTATTGGGTTTTAGACTTTTGAGTTTTTAACCTCTTTGACTAGTCTTTAACTTTTTAATATGACCCTTCTCTCTTATCTCCTTGTTTTTTCTCTTATCTCCCGGTTCCGGCTCTGCCGGACCGGCGGCGCCACACGAGTCGGCTGCCTGTTGCAACAGCCTTTTTTTTATCTTCCTTCTTCTTTCTACACCTTTCACTCTGTATATATATCACGGACGCACGGATCGCCCCGGGGGTCTCCCGGGTCGGCGGACGGAGCCACGGTTTGCAGCGGGAGACGTTACAGCGGGGAGGAGCTAGTGCTAGCTAGCACTTGGCCGCCGCCCGGTGCTAATGGGAAACTCGACATACCGGGAGCTGTAGCGAAAACGAAGCGGGTGCCGGGCTGGAGTTTAGGCGGCGTGAAAGAAATATAAGACAGAATAATAAAGAGCGATGGCAAGAACCAAGCAGACCGCCCGTAAAATCTACTGGAGGAAGAAGCCCCCCAGGAGACAGCTAGCCACCAGGGCTGCTCGGAGAGGCGCTCTGGCCACCGGCAGAGTGAAGAGGCCTCGCCGTCACAGGTCCGTGGCTCTGAGAGAGATCCGTCGCTACCAGAAATCCACGGAGCTGCTCATCCGTAAGCTGCCCGTCCAGCGCCTGGTGAGGGAGATCGCTCAGGACTTCAAGACCGTCCTGCGTTTCCTGAGTTTCGCCGTCATGGCTCTGCAGGAGACCAGCGAGACCCACCTGGTGGTCTCTTCTTCGCTAAGGGGGTCACCATCATGCCCAAAGACTTCCAGCTGGCCCGCTGCATCCGCGGAGAGAGAGCTTAGACTTTCTGCTGCACATCCACCAGCCATAATGCTCTGCACTGTGTGTCTATATATATACATTTATAGTAATATGGGCATATGTTTGCTAGATGTTGTTTTTTCTTGCCTTCTGATTGTTGCTCTGAGTGTTGCTATCCCTGTGCTGTTGCAATCCTGGAATTTCCCCATTGTGGGACTAATAAAGGCTTATCTTATCTTATCTTATCTTATCTCTTTGTCTTATGTCCTGATTGGTGGAGCCTTGAGTATTTTTATCATGTTTATAGTCAGCTACATGTGTGCCTGTGTTTGTGTTCATGTTGAATGTAATTGTGGTTTGTAAATATGGATGTTACCTGACTGCAAAACAAATCTACTTACGGGTACAAATAAAGTAACCTGAACCTGAACCTGTACATGGTAGCTGTATTCCCTACGTTCAGAGTGAGGCATGATTGATTAAGCCATTTTGACACTTTCTCCATTGCTATCATTAACTTGACAGCCATTTGTTTGGCATCCTTCTCATTTTCACATACTGATGGCAAATCATTAATATACAAAGTAAACAGCAGTGGACCTAAAAGTGAACCTTGTGGTACTCCCATGGTACATGCCTTTGACTGGGATACAGTATTGTTTATGTGCACACAATGGGAACAACCAGATATATAAGATTTTAACCAGCTAAGAGTATTCATGGACAATTTACATGCTGATAGTTTAGAAAGAAGGACTGAGTGATTGATCGTATCAAAGGCTTTATGCAAGTCTAAAAAGATGGCTCCTACTACCCCCCTTTGTCCAGATTTTCTTTAATCATTTCAATAAAGTAATGACATGCAGTCTCCGTTGAGTGGTTCGGCCTGAAACCAAACTGTGTGGGATGCAGCAGCTGGGCAGATTTGGCATGTTCTACCAGTTGGTCTACTACCACCTTTTCAATGGTTGTTGACAAAACAAGAAGTATATTTATCGGCCTATAATTACTAATTTCCTGTTTGTCTCCGGCTTTGTGTATGGGGGTTACAGTGGTGGGTTTCAATGCATCAGAAAAGATATTTTCATGTATTTATTGATTTATTAGTTCTGTAATTGGAATTATTAAAGTATCTTTATGTTTTTTTCAAGAATACAGTGCCTAGTCCATGAATATCCTTAGCTCTGGAATTTGATAGGGATGATAAAATTTTGTTAAGCTTTACCTCATTTGTGGGTTTAAGGTTTAAATCAGTTCATTATTTATTTTAATTTGGTGCAGGTATATTTGGGTAAAATTCAGACCCAGTTCTTGTACCGATTTGATAAAATACTCATTAAAATTGCTGGCTATATCAAAGCTATCTGAGTGAAATTTTCCATTCAAATTGAGTTGTATGACCACTTTTTCTGCATTTTTTTCCTGTGAGTTTATCAATATATTTCCAGAGTTTTCTGCTGTTCCCTTTTGCATTTTTGATTATGTCTAAGAAGAAATTTGCTTTTGCTTTACAAAGCTGCATGGTGACTTCATTTCTGAGGCTTTTAAAAATCAGTCTCTTTGTACTTAAATCAGTTTTTAGCCATTTCTTAAGAGCTAAATCCCTTTTTTTCATGAGATTCCATAATTTTTCATTTAGCTAAGGTAGATCCTGTCTTCTCTTGTGCTTAGATAGTGCTGTTATTTTATATTTTGAGATCAATTCTTTGATTGCTGATATCATATTTTCGCATGTCTGTTCACAGTTTGTATCACAATTTATTTCATTCCACTTTGTGCTGTAGGCTTAACTCATTTAATGAAGAGACAGGAGCAGTGGCTCAGATTTTCAAAATAGATTCCAATGGCTCTCTCCATCAGCTGAGTTGTTTGTCTGTGAACATATCCATCTGCTGCATATGTTGACAGGTTAAATGAGGGGCGAGAAAAATGTCCTGGAGGAGATATACACTACTCACAAAAAGTTAACCGGAGTGGTGGCTCAGTTGGTAGAGCATCCGCCCCACACCCAGGAGGCTGGGGTTCAAATCCTAGCTGGGTCATACCAAAGACCAGGTAAAAATGGTACTTTCCACCCTCTAGCTTGGTGCTCAGCATAATAGAATGGGGAAAGGCGGGCAGAGAGGAGTGATGACCCCTGTCCTGTATAAGCCGAGAAAGGAACACTTGTTCCCGAGGAGACTCGACCACAAAAAAAAAAAGTTAAGGATATTTGGCTTTTGGGTGAAATTTCAAAATGCACTATAACTTTTACATGTAAACTTACTTTGACCTTTTCTAACCTTTTGAATGCACAAGTCGAACTGTTCAATATTTCAGTTATTTTTGCATAACTTGCTGTTCTCTAACAAGGTGCTTAACGGCAAAATTCACAATAGGTGTTTGATCCATGAATTGACTAATAACTTTTCTGGTTCAATTAGAATTGGTATTTAAACAATCTTCTTCATCATGCTGTTCACATTTTGACATCATGAGATCAAGACGATACCTAAAAATTGATCAACAGTACCTCGCCATTGTGAGGCTTTAAACAGGATGTTCTCAGAGGGAAGTGGCCATGGAGCTTAGAGTGTCACAGAGTGTCATCAGCAGGTTTGAACAGAGATACAGAGAGACTGGACGAGTCACAGAAAGGCATAGAAGTGGGTGTCTTTTGGCCACATCCCATGCTGATGACTGCTTCACTCTGAACAGTGCCCTGTGGAACCGGATGATGAATGCCACTCAACTCCAGGCACATTTAAGGGAGTTGAGAGGCACCCAAATGCCCAGTCAGACCATTCAAAACCATTCACATCAGCATGGTCTGTGTGCTAGACAACCTGCAAGGGTACCTGTCCTCACCACCAGGCACAGGTGCCATCGTCTTACATGGGCCAGGGAACATTTACACTGGACAAGGGACAGGGACTCTGATGAAAGTTGATTCACGCTGAGCAGAAGTGATGGTGGCCAATGACATTGGAGACGTCAAGGAGAGCACTATGCATCAGCCACTGTTGTCACCACACGAGCCTTTGGTGGTGATGGTGGTGGTGGTGGTGTTACAGTCTGGGCAGGTGTGGCTAGTCAATCCAGAACTGCCCTACACCTTGTGAATGGTACAGTGACAAGTCAATACTACCTGAATAACATCATTAATCCAGTCATTGTGCCCCTGCATGAACAACACAGGCCTAATTTCATCTTCATGGACGACAATGCTCCAGCTCATCGAGGTTGCATCACTAGGGAACAGCTGCTGGAAACTGGGGTACCTCAAATGGAGTGGCCTGCACTTTCTCCAGACCTGAATCCCATAGAAAACCTATGGGATCAGGGGAGTCGCCATGTAGAGGCTCGTAACCCTGCACCCCACAACCTCAACGACCTGAGGGCCACCCTTCAAGAAGAGTGGGATGCCATGCCTCAGCAGACAATAAGCCAACTTGTGAACAGCATGAGATGTTGTCAAGCTGTAATTGATGCTCAAGGGCACATGACAAGTTACTGAGACATTGACATTTTTTGTTGTGGTATCCCCACCACTGTTGTTGGCTTTTGTTTCAATACACTGTTTGAGATGAGGAAATCACCATTGCTTGCTTATACTTAAATGCCCTACTTTCATGATATAATATCACTGTAGCGTAAACTTTTTACATTTTCCATAAATTTCAGCTGAAAGCCAAATATCCCTAACTTTTTGTGAGTAGTGTACATCAGCGGGTAGACTAGTTATTCACACATTCATTCTACAGATATCTCAGAAAAAGCCGACTCCTATGTGTCGTTCACAAATTAATGTGCATTCATCCAGGTACACTGAAGAGCAAAGGAGCAATTTTCTTTTCTCACCACTGGATGAGTACCTGCATATACGATTTGACATTTTGACATGTACAAGGCATATAAACAGAGTATTTCTCTGCTCTTTCAGTTTGCACAGTGCTGTTCACTGATATTAAATGACAGGTTTGCAATACTGTAACACAAAAATACTGCCATGATCACATAGGAGCAAGAGCACTCTCAGTTGAGTACAATATCCCCTGCCTCCATTTTCTTTAAATAGCCCAAATGTGTTACTGGAGGAGAGCAGTTTTTAAATTTTTTCATTTAATAGCGGGGTGGATAATAGAAAAATTGTGAAAATGATGAAGCAAACACGAAATTTGACATATTTACTCTCCAGGGACTATTTGTCAAATCTGCACAACTGGCCACTTGAAAATCCAAGATGACGGCCATTTTTCAAGATGGCGACCATTTCAATTACAAGAAAGTGCTTTTGGTAATAGTATGTGATGTAGTTGATGGGTTTGAGTGATTCTAGTGTCAAATAGTGTGTTATCCAACACACGGAATTTGTTTGAACCAGTTTTAATACCCGCTGATGCATTTTTGGGTCAATTTTGCTTAATTAGGCCTTGAGATAGATGGGTTTTATATGGGTTATATATATATGTGTATATACATATATATATACATAAATAGGTCCAGATGAAGGATTAGACCCACTGCACTCCTTGTGCATGTCGTACAAGGTGACTAATCAAGGGGCAGTTTGCCATGTACTGTGTCAGGTACAGTGGATATAAAAAGTTTACACACCCCTGTTCAAATGCCAGGTTTTTGTGATATAAAAAATGAGACCAAGATAAATAATTTTTAACTTTTCCCACCATTAATGTGACCTATAACCTGTACAACCCAATTGAAAAACAAACTGAAATCTTTTAAGGGAAAAAATAAAAAATAAAAACCTTACAATAACCTGGATGCATAAATATGCACACCCTCTTATAACTCGGGATGTGGCTGTGTTCAGAATTAACCAATCACATTCAAACTCATGTTAAATTGGAGTCAGCACACACCTGCCACCATTTAAAGTGCCTCTGATTAACCCCAAATAAAATTCAGCTGTTCTAGTAGCCTTTTCATGACATTTTTGTAGTCACATCTTACAGCACAAGCCATGGTCTGCAGAAAGCTTCCAAAGCATCAGAGAGCTCTCATTGTTCAAAGGTATCAGTCAGGAGAAGGGTACAAAAGAATTTCCAAGGCATTAAATATACCACGGAACACAGTGAAGACAGCCATCATCAAGTGGAAAAAATATGGCACAACAGTGACATTACCAAGAACTGAACATCCCTCCAAAACTGATGAAAAGATGAGAAGAAAATTGGTCAGGAAGGCACAGTCTAACAGATTTGGAGCATTTTTGCAAAGAAGAGTGGGCCAATATTGCCACATCAAGATGTGCCACGCTGATAGACTCATACTCAAAAAGACTGAGTGCTGCAATAAAAGTCAAAGGTGCTGCTACAAAGTATTACTTTAAGGGTGTGCATATTTATGCAAACAAGTTATGGTAAGTTTTTATTTTTTTATTTTTTTCCCATTAAAAGATTTCAGTTTGTGTTTCAGTTGGGTTGTACAGATTATAAGTCACATTAATGGTGGAAAAAGTTTTGAAATGATTTATCTTGGTCTCATTTTTTTACATCACAAAAACCTGGTGTTTGAACAGGGGTGTGTAGACTTTTTATATCCACTGTACTTGTGGTTAATACAACTATCTGAAGATGTCCTTGGTCTAACTAATATTATGTACCACTAAATGTCAATAGCTGGACGATAAAAAATTCCAGTCACGATAAATATTTTTCCATATTGATCGATATCGATATATATTGCGATATGAATGATATTACTATTTCTGTCAAGCTTAAAGGTTCCTTTTTACTCCTAAGTGAGATGTGAAGATAAAACAAGATTAATTTTAAATATTTATTTTCTGTCAGAAGATGAACTTGACAAGTGTAGTGTAGAACATTATACAACTGTATTTCAAATAATTATAAAATATAAAATTTCAAATAATTATAAAACATAAAATATAAATATTTTATAACATTCTGCTCATCAACTTGCTGATAGCTGAGTGAAGTACCATACCCCAAGCACTGCAGCCTTTGTCTCACTGTCTGTCGTGATGCAGACTTGTTTGTCTTTATTCAGTCTCCAGGATGCAAGTGCTTCGGTCAGTCCTAAAGCAATGACTTCGCCTGTATGGTCTTCAGGAAAGTTTGAAGACATTTGCTTTTCAAGTTCCAATCTTGATCAATGAAGTGAGCAGTGAGGCTCATACAGTATATGGTTCAGATATGTGACTTGACCACAAATGTGACGTAGTAGCAAAGTATAGCAGACTTTGCAGCTCCTTTTCAACCGTTTCTCTGCATTCCATGTACAGTTGGGTAAATGCCATCTGGGAGAAATATTTATGGTCAGGGAGTTGGTAACGAGGATCAATTACTTTAATCAGCCGCTTAAATCCAACATTCTCTCGGCACTACTGAATTCCTCGGACCCTTCTTTTCAACAGTCTCCTCATCTATTGAGCATTGAGCGACGTCCGTTTCAATGTCTTCTTTGGTAACGCTGTCACTGGACTCTTCATTAATGTTTTCTGTCATTTTCTTTTTAAACACGCTTCAACTTCTACATGGCTGCGCTAGCCCAAACATTAGCAGGTGTGCTAAGCCTCAGCTATTGGTCCTACGTGCCTACACATGCTGTTGTGTGCATCAATCCAACGTGACTTCCAGCCACATGATTGGTTCAGTGCAGTGTATTCTCATTTTCATTTGCTTTTCATGCTGTCTGTCGAAACACAGAACGAATGATTTCTATAGCTGTTCTATCGAAAATGTATTATGTCTCTATCGAGGAAAAGTTATTTCATGATAATTATCGTTATCGTTTTATCCCCCAGCCCTAAATGTCAAACAAATTTATTTGCTTTCATATGGAAATTGGTTCACAGATGTCAAATATTGCTATTACACATGACATACCATATTATATACAGTATACCATTTTCTCATAGAAAGGAACTACATTTATGTTGCTATCATGCAAAAATGATAAGTCAAGATCCTCAGCCTTCTTATAAGATATGAGGATAAGTGTCTCCAAGTGGTGCCAATTCATTGAAAGACAGAACCAGAAGGAGATACCCTGATTATAGATGGATCTGCAATGGTCAATGCTGTTCCATGATGAGATGTTAAAACCTTTGACGATTATGCCAATGAAAACATTCTTCCTAAAGTTACAAACTATGAGAGCAGGTACTAGAGGGTGGATGTAGTATTTGATGTTTACAAGACGTCCAGTCTAAAATCAAAAGCCAGAAGTAGAAGGGGAACGAGTACCAGGAAAAAAGTGACAGGGACCAGAAAGACACCAAAGAACTGAAAACCATTCATGCTTGATGGGTACAATGAGACTGAGCTGTTTCAATTCCTATCACAGAAAATAGGTGAATTACAAAGCACAGCTATAGTCATTGTTACCAATGGAGAAGCAGTTATCACTAATAACACAGAGAAGTCTCTATCCCAGTTAGCCCCATGCATCCATGAAGAGGCAGACACAAGAATATTTGTACATGCCAAAGATGCTGTTCTGCATGGTAGTAAGTCACTGATCATCAAAGTCAATGACACAGATATTTTCGTCATAGCTGCCTGTCAGTATTGCCCTCACTACAGGAGCTTGGTCTGAAGTACGTGTAGATAGCATTTGGTCAAGGAGCCAATGCTCAATGGATTCCTGTTCATGATGTTGTGTCTTCATTAGGACCAGAGAAAACCAGGGTATTCTGTTTTTCCATACATTCATTGGATCTGACATTGTATCTAGTCTGCCTGGCAGACATGGAATGTATGCCCAGAGGTCTCTGCAACCTTCTGTAGATTGAGCCAGTGTCGCATTGCTGTTAGTGATGATGACCTGCTTCAAATAAAAAAAATTGTTACACTGATGTATGACAGGTGCAGTGCAGCCAGTGGGGTTAATGATGCCCACCTAGATCTTTTCACTCACAAAGAAAGAAGCTATGACTCTATTCCACCTACTCAGGCAGCCCTAAAGGAGCATGTGAAATGTGTAGCATACCAGGGTGGAATTATCTGGGGTCAGGCCACTATTGCCACTCTAAACACTGGAAATTTGCTGACTGGGGCTGGAGAAAGGAAGAGGACATATGGAGAGTCTTCCGGACATCTCTACCTTCGACTGCTGAAAGCTGTTGCCAGTTCATCAGGTGCACTTGAACCAAAGACTGTTTGACTGGGCACTGTAAATGTTTCAAGACTGGGTTTCAATGCACAGCACTATGGAAATGTGTGTGAGAGCAGTAGTAGCTGCCGTGATGTTATGATTCTACAGCACTGACACATAATTATACATCTGTCAAATGATTATGTCAGTGGTCACTGCAATATGAAGATAAACTACACTTTTTTGATAATGGGACTAGTCACTTGGTGTGAAAGTCAGTCACATTCCTTGTTCTATGACAGTCTACGTGTGATGTTCTTAAAGTGTTATATTTTATTAGCATACAAAAATGCCAAACTATGTGCTATAAGCCATGCAGTACTGTCTTACATTTATATGGATTAGAGTTATTAATCTAAAGGAATACGTGAAGCGTGGTTCAACTCAAATGTTCACTTTTTGTTGTATTTTAGCATACTGTAAGTGTTACACTGATTCTGTTATTTTGTTTTGTTATTTTATTATACATTACTATGCAGCACTGTTATTAGGGCCCAAGCCACTGACAGCGTCAGTGGGCGAGAGCCCTATTGTAATTGCTAGAATTATTATTATTATTTCGCCTAAACAATCGTATTTTTGAGCCTCTCAGTGTTAACCAAAACGTGAGGTTTTTTTTGCACATACCTCAGACCCGGTGAAAAATTCGATAAACTGGAAAAAATATGTGGCCCCCCACCTCCAATTTTTGTGGGCAGGGCCAAACGTACAAGGTGAATGGAGATTGGCGACCATAAAGTTTGCCGTACAGACACGAAATTCAGGTGAGGTGTGCATCACCTCAAGACATGCAAAAAACATAATTGTTGCCCTTACCCACGGCCAACAAGACGTACGCCATCTTGCCTCAAAGCCACCCCACCTCCAATTTGGCCAAAAACTATCCCTCACATTTGAATGAACCCCCCCTAGGGGCCCTCTCCGATTGAGCTCATTTTCACATGGCGGCATCTATGGGAATGGGTCATTAAAGGTTGGATAAGTCACAGTAAAAAGCTCAAAGGTGTGGCCAGAGCACCATGGCAAAATTTGACTCTGCCCCTTAAAATATCAGACAGCTGTAACTCGAGCAAAACTTGTCCAATGTCCACCAAAGTATCCATGATGGGCAATAGTCCCGCCCCAAATGCGTCTAAAATATCTGACAAAAGATATACCGTCATCTAGTGGTTAAAGGGAGAATTGCTGAAAACTGTGTTATTTATTACGCGCCGTTTGCCAGAAGGACGTGAAATTTTCTGAGGTTTATCAGACTATGGATGATCATAACTGCACATCAACTTTAGCATGGTATTACTGCTGTTACCATGGACACGTCCTCCTCGCCATTCAATCCGTGATCTTGCTGGGAGGGTTAGGAACAACCTGGAGTCATGAAATCTGGGACATAGGCTGAGGTGACTGTCATATGTAGTCTTATATGGGTGGGTAATACATAACTAGTAGGTAAGTGTTGCCATGGCGACATGGCGAAGGTTAACTCCTCACCATGGAACATCAGAGAGTTGTAACAGACAAACTTTGTCTAATTTTCTCCAAATTTTCTACGATGGATATTAGTCCCACCATGAATGCTGCTGTATAAAAATAATTAACAAAAATTAGAGCACCACCTAGGGGTTAGAACATCGGTCACTTGTAACTTAGACAAACTTCATTAGATTTTCACCAAATTTTCTACGATGGATATTAGTCCCACCCTGCATGCTCCTCTATAAAAAATACTTAAAAGTTATAGCACCACCTAGTGGTTAGACCAATGGACACTTGTAACTCGGACAAACTTTATCCAATTTTCACCAAATTTTCTATGATGGATATTAGTCCGAACCTGTACACTCCTATGTAAAAATAATTTACAAAAGTTATAGTGCCACCTAGTCGTTAGAACAACGGACACCTGTAAATTTTAACCAAATTTTCTACGATCGATATTAGTTGGACAGCTGTAACTTGGACAAACTTTGTCAATTTACCCCATAATTACCTCCGCCAGGAGGTAATGTTTTTGCCGGGGTTTGTCTGTCTGTTTGTTTGTTTGTTTGTTTGTCTGTCTGTTGGTTAGCAAGATAACTCAAAAAGTTTTGGATGGATTTCGATGAAACTTTCAGGCGTTGTTGGAAATGGTTCAAGGAAGAACTGATTAAATTTTGGGGATGATCCGAATCACTGTCCAGAAGAAAACTGCTATTACGGAAAATGCCATTTTCGTCAATAACTACTCAACCACTAATCCTATCATTGTCAATCTAATTGCTAGTCATATGTTTTCATGGTCAAGGAATCTGAAAACGTACACACAAACACTGTATGGGGGGAACTGTGGCAGCCATTACGGAAAATGCCATTTTCGTGAATAACCACTGAACCACTAATCCTATCATTGTCAATCCAATTGCTAGTCATATGTTTTCATGGTCAAGGAATCTGAAAACGTACACACAAACATTGTCTGGGGGGAACTGTGGCCGCCATTACGGAAAATGCCATTTTCGTGAATAACTACTCAACCACTAATCCTATCATTGTCAATCCAATTGCTAGTCATATGTTTTCGTGGTCAAGGAATCTGAAAACGTACACACAAACACTGTATGGGGGAAACTGTGGCGCTTGGCGGAGGTCTGCGCTCTCCGAGTGCTTTTCTAGTTGCTACAATGGATCTTAGGCACACCCCGCACGCTCCTACATCAAAATGATTGACAAAATTATAGCGTCACATACTGCTCACAAGAAAGTACTTTGCCAAACGGTTTTCTTTATTATTAATGCAGCGCTTGCCGCAACGACGGGAAATTTGCAGGGTCCGACGGGCAACTGGGTCCGACGAGCAGCGGGGTCCGCAGGCGTGCAGTGGGCAAGGGCCCGCTTACAGCTGCTTGTAGCTTTAATTTTGAGTTGTAATTTTATTATAATTTTCACAAGATTTTGGAAGTACCAAGCCATTTCATTACACATTCCTTGGTAATGCTGAAAGTACCAAGTTGTCAGTTATGGAGAGATGTGCAAAATATTGTTCATTGCAAACATTTTGTTTTGTTGTATTCTAGCTTAAATTATAATTTTATTATTTTATTTTGTTTTATTTTTAGTCTATGCAGTGCTGGAATTACCACTTTATTTCTATTATACCATATTATTTCTATGCACTACTGGGACTACCATAGTGTGACTTGGAACCAGGTTTTCAAAAAAGTTATTTTGGATCTTAAAAAGTGGAATTTCTTGATTATTTTCTTAATTAGTTATACTTTATCGTCCTTATATTGGCCAAATAGCAATAAAAATAATTTCCTTGTTTTAAAAAAATATACAAGATTCCGGCACCAGAGCCCTCAGGGGTGTTGAATGCTGGACTGACCACCGCCTAATTCAGTCCCTCTTGCGCATAAGAGTACGTCCCCTGGTCCGCAAGTGCCCAGGTGCGAAGCACATCAATCGCGCCCCCTTTGCAGACCCGCAGAAGCTGTCTGAGCTTCGTGGTGCTCTTGCTGCCGCACCTGACGCCACTCCGGACAATCCCGATGACACTTCTCGCAAAGCCATCACTGAGGAGTGGAACTCCATCACCACTGCCCTCCTCGAGACCACCACTAGTGTGTTCGATGTCTCCAGTCGAAAACACCAAGACTGGTTTGACGACAAAGCTCATATGATCTGTGAGCTAATTAAGGAGAAGAACAACGCGCATAAAGCTGTGATCAGCAATCCATCCTGCCCCGTCCTGCGTGAGAGGTTCTCATGCCTCCGTTCCACCGTCCAGGCAGCTCTTCGTCACATGGAGAATGACTGGTGGCTGAAGAAAGCTACTGAAATCCTGGGCTTTGCCAACGCGCACAATTTACACCAGTTTTATGACACCATCAAGACCATCTATGGTCCACCCCGCAGCTCCAACGTTCCCCTCTGTTCCTCCGATGGCTTCTCGCTCATCAAGGACACTCAGGGCATCCTTGCGTGATGGGTTGAACATCTCAGCAAGCTGCTCAACCGGATCAACCCATTTGATGCTACCTTCATAGATGGTCTCCCTACTCTTCCCCCGATGCTCGAGCTCAACAATTCTCCATCGTTTGGCGAAGTCCATAAAGCCTGCAAAAGCCTCAAGAACAACAAGGCTTCCGGCCAGGATGTTCTCCCGGGGGAGATATTCACGTACGGAGGGTACTGTGTGACACGTTGTCTCCACCACTTTATCAGCAAAGTCTAGCTCACTGAGACCCTGCCCCAGCAGTGGAAAGACACCAATATCATTACCGTCTACAAAAGGAAAGGAGATAAAGCAGCATGCGGCAACTACCGCGGCATCTCGCTTCTTGCAGTTGCTGGTAAGGTCCTTGCTCGTGTCATCCTTGCCAGACTCCTTAATTCTGTCGCGGAAGTCATTCTACCTGAATCACACTGTGGCTTCTGGAAGGATCGTAGTACCACCGACATGATCTTCGCCGCTTGTCTTCTCCAGGAGAAGTGCAGGGAACAACACCAGGACCTCTTTATGGCCTTTGTCAATCTCACCAAGGCCTTTGCCCGAGATCTTCTCTGGGTCATTCTAACCAAGTGTGGCTGTCCCCCCAAGATCACCGCTATCCTGAGAGACTTCCACACGAATATGTTTGCATGTGCTGTAGCTGGACGTCTGGTCTCTGAGCCCTTTGCCGTCAATGTAGGAGTCAAGCAAGGATGCGTCCTGGCACCCGTCATCTTTAACATCTACCTGGCGGCCGTTTCCGTCCTCTCTCGACACAGGCTCGACTTAGCCGACGGTATCTCTATTAGATACCGGTTGGATGGCAGCGTGTTCAACCTCCATAGGCTACTCGCTAAGACCAAGACCAGTACTTCCACAGTATTTGATCTCCAGTATGCAGATGATGCTGCCTTTCCTTCACTAACTGCACAGGGTCTACAACGTACCCTTAACACCATGGATGCTTCGTATAGCAATGTCGGCCTAGTCATCAATGCACGAAAGACTGAGGTCCTTTGCCAGCCTTCATCAGGCACACCTCAGACCGAGCATAACTTCCTGGTTGGAAAAGAGCCCATCCTGAAGGTGGACCACTTCACTTACCTGGGCAGCATTCTGTCCTCCTCATGCTTGCTCAGTGATGAGATTCAGAACCGCATCCGGCAGGCCACCTCGGTGTTTGGCAGGCTCAGTGCTAGGGTATTCCTGAATAGGAATCTCTCCCTGAGAACTAAGATCGCTGTTTACTCGGCTGTCTGCATCTCTGTCCTGCTTTATGGCAGTGAGGCCTGGACCCTGTACAGCGCAGACGTTGGGAGCCTTGAGGCATTCCACATCAGATGTCTCCAGCGGATCCTTGGCATCACATGAAAGGACCGTGTACCACATGTCCAGATCCTGCAGAGAGTTAACCTCCATAGTATCGAGGCACATGTGGCGCAACGCCAGCTTCGCTATGTCGGCCATGTCATTTGGATGCCGGAAAACCGCCTCCCCCACCAGAACTCGCTGCCGGACAGCGCTCTCAAGGAGGGCAGAAGAAGCAGTTCAAGGACCACCTCCATGCCATCCTGAAGAAGTGCAATGTCCAACCTTCCAATCTGGAGACCGTTGCCACCTCCAGGACATTTTGGCGCACAACCTGCCACCAGGCTGTCAACATTTTTGAAAGTGACCGCACCCGCGCCTGTGAGGAGGGCTGCCAGCACAGGCGCGAGCGTCAGGAGTGTCAACCTACCCCATCTGGTGACGGCATTCCTTGCCCACTTGTGGACGGAGGTGTGCCTCCGAATTCAGCCTTCGCTCCCATCTGCGAAGTCATAGGCGGTGCAACACCACTTCATAGTTTTTATTTTTACCCTAGGAGAGATGGATGTCATCATCGGCCACCGATGGACTTCCATAACTAACTAACTATATTGGCCAAATAGCAATAAAAAATAATTTCCTTGTTTAAAAAAAAGATACAAGATTCCCTTGCTTGTAAAATCTTGCCAAAACCACAAAATGGATCCATTTCTATGAGAAAACTCATTTTCAGAATACTAGTTGGTGGCCATATTGAAAAACAGCTGCAAGTGGCCAATCCAGCAGTGGTCCCTGGCTGCCCTGGATTATTAAGAGGGCTTACCGGGGCAGAAGCCCCGGGGCCCCAGCTTGTTTGGGGCCCCAAAAGAAACACTTTGTTTTTGCTAATTCTGCCATGCCCAACACTTATTGGAGGGTTTGTTTTGGCGTATCAACTTTTTATTTGTTGAGGTGTATGTCTGTTCCACCTGCTTAATTTAATTGGTTAAGAGTTGACATTTGACCTGATTAAGTTTGTACGTGGTTCTGGTAGTGAATCCGTGGACAAATGAATGAATGAATGTCCGATAGTGGCATCCAAAAGAGAAAAAAGAAAGAAAAAGAGAAACGTGAGAAGGAGGTTATAAAAAAAAAATCCTAAATTGACAGGATTTTTTTAAGTTGCATTACAGCTGGACAGTGTCAGCTTTACAGTCTCAACAAGATGTCTGTCATACTGTTAGCATTACAAATGCTAACACAGGATGCACCGGCGACTGCCACTGTCTGAAGATCAGTCAGTCATACACACTGGGAATACTGATCCAGAAAAAGGCCGAAGAGCTTCCCAAATAAGAACGCTGATATCAGAGCATCTAAACGTTCCTACAAACGGCAGAAACATTTTTCTCCAAGTACCATTTCAATCGCAAATTTCCAAATGGTGAGTACGTTTCAAGACAATTGTCATGAGATTGAGCGTGGTTATCACCAAGCTCAGGCTCTTAATTTATTTCTGAATATTTTCTGTATTTTTCCAGCTTTGTGTTGTTTGTGTTTTGAGTTATGACGTTTCCTAGGTGGTTTATCGTTCTGTTAGTCATTTATGTCCTGAATATCATTTCTATTTTTATTTTTTCTACATCTGTAGTTAGAAATTATATTTTTGTTTCTGTATGTTTGTGGATTTTTTTTTGTTGTTGTTGGGGGGGGTTGTGTGTGCTTTTCCCTTACCTGTTCCGTGGAGCATCATGTCCTCAGCACACACGGACTCTGCGGGTGGACGCGGCTACCCGATGCACCTGGGGTGGGAGTGCTGCCAGGTCCTCATGGAGATTGATGGGCTAATCTCCGGGGCAAGCATTGGCCCTACCTCCTGCCCGGAGCCACCACGGGTGCAGCTCCACTCCTGCCCAGAGCCACCGCGGGTGCTGCATCACTCCAGTCCGGAGCCTCCGTGCGTGCTACCTTGTCCCAACCCGAGACCACCGTGGGTGCTACTTTGTTCAAGTCCAGGACCACCGAGGGTGCTACTGGCCAGTCTGAGGGCATCGTGGTTCCCCCTCCTTTGCCAGACACCATCGTGGTTCCTCCTCCAGTACCAGACACTGTCGTGGTTCCCTCTCTTCTGCCAGACGCCGTCGTGGTTCCTCCTCCTCAGCCAGGCACCATCATGGCTCCCCCTCCTCGGCTCTCCATCTCTTCACTGGGCCTCCCCATGGGGGAGCCACCTCCCGGGCCACTCCTCTGGTTTAGGTGGGTGAAGAACTCTGGTTGGCCACCTGACAGATTGTGCCATTGGGTTGGGTGGCCCTAATTCTCCGACAGGCCACCCGACTCACACCAACTTGCCATCTGTCAGGTCTGAGACTTCGGCCGGCTGCCTGAACTGCTTAGTTCTGTGGCCTAGTGGCCCAGGGGTTTGGTATTACACGGGTGCAGGTCATTAGCGGAGCTTGTTTTTTTTGGGGGGGAGGGGTTTGTTCCCTCCTAAGCCTGTTCCTCTCACCTCCCACCCGGGGTAGTTTATTGTTATACTTTGTCTTTTCTCTGGGTGTTACCTTGGGGTGTCTGGAGTCCACCCCTTAAGGAGGGGGCGCTCTGTCAAGAGACTGAGCGTGGTTATCACCGAGTTCAGGCTCTTAATTTATTTCTGAGTATTTTCTGTATATTTCCAGCTTTGTGTTTTTTCTCTGTGTTTTGAGTTATGATGTTTCCTAGGTGGTTTATCATTCTGTTAGTCATTTATGTCCTGAATATCATTTCTATTTTTATTTTTTCTACCTCCGTAGTTAGGAATTATATTTTTGTTTCTGTATGACACGAGTACCCTACCTCCTCTTCCAGACACTCCCACCCTGTCATCCTCTCACTGCCTATTTCCTATAGTCCCAGCTGTGAGTTATTGTTTAATTAGGTCACCTGCTCACTCATGTAGCCCGCACCTGCCACCCATTCTTTCATCTTACTCACAAACTATTTAAAGACTATCAGATTGTTTTTTCACTGCAGCAGTCTCAACGGGAATTATCCTCTCTTCACCACCAGAGCCCTGATCCTGCTCTGGTGGGTTTTTTCCCAAAGTTATTCCAGCATGTAAGTTTTCCTTGTCTTTCTGTATTTGGATTCTTCTTAGCTGTATTCTGGCACTTTGTGTGCTTTGTAAATAAAACCACAAACTGCAGTTGGCATGTGGGTCTGTTTCTCTTTGCCCCGAGGGACGATTCATGACAACAATGGTTTCTATTTTCTCCTTTCACGGCTGTTTGTATTGTTTTGCCTGCTTCATATACAGTGATTTATTTTTTTTCCTTCACTAAGCTGGGTTCACACTATAGCATTTGGACTGACTTTTACAGACATTTTGAAAAATCTGAGAAATTAGTACAAATGTCATGAAACTACGTTCGGGAGCAGGTTTATTTTTTTTAATCCAGCGCACACCAACTTTTACAAACTTTAAAGGAGCTTTTTAACTCCACTGCCTTCCTTGGCCATGGATGAGAACAGTCCGCTTCAATTCAGAGATGATGCTAGTCTTTCTCTTTGTCCAGTAGTTGTAAAATTTTCTTCAGTTACATTATCGTTCATCTCAGCCGGAGTTACATTAATCTGCTCTGGTGAATGCAAAATTGTAGATTTAATTCAAAACAACTGCCGAGATATTTTAATTTTGAATCATTCTTTTAAAAGAACGACAGTGAATGAGGTTAACATTGTAAAAACCGTCACTGTTCCTGCTAACTAGAAGTCATGGATGACAGCAGTGATCCACAGGCTCCTGAGGGCTCGGGATGCAGCCTTCAGGGCTGGTGACACTGCAGGACTAACAACAGCTAGAGCCAACCTGTCCCGTGGTATCAAGGAGGTAAAACGGCAGTACAGCAAGAAAATGTCTGGACACTTCAGCAACACCAGAGATGCATGTTTTCTCTGGCATGGCATACAGACCCTCACCAACTACAAACCTCCACCTCAGACCATTGCAAGTGGCGTCACACTGCTTAACAACTTAAATAACTTCTTTGGCTGCTTTGAAGCACAAAACAGCCTGTCAGCACAGAAGACCACTTCTCCCCCAGACGAGCAGGCTATAAGTCTGGATCCAGCTAGCGTGAAGAGGACCCTCTCCAGGATCAACCCACGCAAGCCTGCTGGACCAGACAAGATACCAGGTAGCGTTCTGAAGGACTGTGAGGAGAAGCTCAAGAATGTCCTGGCTAACATCTTCAACATCTCCCTGACTCAAGCTGTTGTCCCCGTGTGTTTCAAACCTACTAGCATAATACCAGTCCCAAAGAAGCCCGTCCCATCCAGCTACAATGATTACCAGCCGTAGCACTGACCCCCACCATAATGAAGTGCTTCAAGTGGCTGGTCATGCAGGACATCAAGTCCACCCTCCCTCCCTCCCATGACCCATCTCAGCTTGCATACAGGTCAAACAGATCCACAGAAGATGCCATCGCTGCTGCTCTCTATCCAGTCCTAACCAATCTGGACTCAAAGAACTCCTACGTATGAATACTGTTCTTGGACTTCAGTTCAGCATTCAACAAAATCATCCCCCAGCACCTAATACAAAAACTCAGACACTAGGGACTTGAAACCTCTACCTGTAACTGGGTGCTGGACTTCTCACAGGGAGGTCACAGAATATGCAGGTCAGCAGCAACACCTCCAAGACCATCACAGTGAGCACAGGAGCCGCACAAGGGTGCATGCTCAGCCTGCTGCTCTTCACCCTGTTGACCCATGACTGTGTACCAGCCTACAGCACCAACCACATCATCAAGTCTGCAGACGACACGACGGTGGTTGGCCTCATCATCAACAATGAGGAGGCCAACTACAAAAATGAGGTGAGCCAAATGGTCCAGTGGTGTAAAGACAATAATCTCTTACTGAGCATGGGAAAAACCAAGGAGATTGTGGTCGACTTCAGAAGAGGACACACACAGCATCCCCCTCTGATCATCGGTGGAGCAGCTGTGGAGAGGGTGAGCAGCACCAAGTTCCTGGGGGTGCACATCTCTCAGGATCTCTCCTGGTCCAACAACACCGTATCACTGGCCAAGAAAGCTCAAACTTGCCTCTATTTCCTCCGCTAACTGAGGAGAGCATGAGTCCCACTCCCCATCATGTACTTATTCTACCGGGGCACCATTGTAAGCATCCTCACCAGCTGCATCACGGTGTGGTACGGAAGCTGTGGTACGGAAGCTGTGGTAGGGCAGCGCGGTGGTGGAGTGGTTAGCACTGCGGCAGCACAGCAACTCACCCTTGGCCGGGGGATCCTGGGTTCAATCCCAACCCCCGACCAACAGTGATCTGTGTGGAGTTTGCATGTTCTCCCCATGTCTTCTTGGGTTTACTCCAGGATTTCTCCGGTTTCCTCCCACATGCCAAAAACATGCAAGTTAGGTTAATTGGAGACTCTAAAGTGGCCCCAGGTGTGAATGTGTGTGTGAATGGTGAAAGTGTTGGGCGCCGCACCAGTGGCTGCCTCATCCACTCATGTGGATGCCCTGTAATTTCCCCATTGTGGGACAAATACAAGGAATCTAAATCTAAAGCTGCACCGCCTCCTGCCAGAAAATAACACAACACATAGTGAAAGCACCCAGCAAGATCATTGGTGCCCCTCTGCCCCCCTCTTGGACATCTACCACATCCGCCTCTCCTGCACAGCCATCAACATTGCAGGCTCTGCAATGTGATTCCCAAAAGTGTGGGCGTCACACTTTTGTGTACTGTATGTTTTGTGACAATTTGTTAATAAATTCTATGGAGGAAACTAAACAGCACCAACACCAAGCAGCCATGTGTCTCATTTTCCCTGCTTATACAGGAATTACCTGTTGTGAGTCTGGACCCTAGACCAGACCTGCAACACAGGCGACACCTCCCACCCCTCATACTCCCTCTTCAGCCCTCTGCCCTTGGGGAAAAGGTACCGGAGCCTCCGGGCCTACTCCACAAGACTGCTAAACAGCTTTGTTCACCAGGCCATCAGGACCCTGAAATCTTCCCACTTCACTTTCCCCCCAAACCCCTGGACCATAACACACTCACCCACACAATAGCTACCTCAGCTGTTTACTCAGAAAGACTTGGCACACCACCAGTAATACATCTGCTGCTGTATGTCTCTGCACCTTACTGCAACCATTTGCACAGATTCCATACCTGCTGCTGTCTGTCTGTTATTGCAATATTGATCATGTGCAGTCCAATCTGTCACTGTCTGCACCTACACTACCGCATTGAACTTGCAATTATGGGTATTACAGCTCCACTTTTTCTGTATATAGGATTGCTGGGTTTTATCGTTTATTTGTATTTGCACTCTCGCTCTCTCGCTCTCTGGTTGTCTCTCGGGAGTGGAGGAAGAAAATGCGCTGTGCCATCACCGATGGATGCGCATGTGGCTTCGGAGTCTGAAATTTGAAGCATACATGCAATTGCAGGTAGGGCATGGAATACCAGTGGTCAGGGCAGAGGCAGATGCAGTTGAGTGGTGCCGACCCCATGCAGCTGCAAGGCATTGCCAGCAGTCATCTTCAAAAGAGTTGACTGCCTTCCTTGTTAGGGCATGCCAGCTGGTTCTGTTGGCTGCTGCAGTCTCGAGCTCTTTGGGGTGAAGGCTGGCCATTTGATGTTGGCTTTAAGGTTGTCTTTGAACCTCTTCTTTGGGCGACCCTGCTTGTGGCTACCTCGTGCCACCTCCCCGTAGAAGAGCTGACATAGGATTCTGGATTCTTCCATGCAGATGACATGGCCAGTCCATCAAAGCTGGGCTTGGAGGATCTTGGCTTGGATGCTTCTGGTGTTGAATCTGTCCAGGACTTCTTGGTTGATTATGCAGTCCTGCCAGCATATCTGCATGATTGACAGCAGGGAGCGTGTGTGGAATTGCTCCAGCTTCTTGATGTGCCTGCAATATAAAGTCCAAGTTTCACACCCGTACAGCAGTGATGTCAGTACGACTGCATTGTACACCTTCAGTTTGGTTGAAAGGCGAATGTCTTTATGCTACAAGACCTTGGTGCGCAGTATGCCCATTGCTTGACTGGCTTTCTGTATCCTTGCTGCGACCTCCTTGTCTAGCGATGCATCATTAGAGATACATCATTCAAGATGGTGGTGCCCAGGTACTTGAAGGTATCAACATTCTTCAGCTGTGTGCCATCAATGGTGATGTTTGGCTCCTGGCGGACACTGTTTGGTGCAGGCTGGAAGAAGACTTCTGTCATCCCGAGGCTGATTGTCAGGCCAAACATCTTGGATGCAACAGAGAACCTGTCAATGATTGTCTATAGGTGGTTTTCTTCGTGGGCCATCAGAGCATAGTCATCGGCAAACAGGGTTTCAGCTATGAGCCTCTCCAGCACCTTTGGTTTTGCAGCAAGACATCGCAGATCAAACAGTGAGCAATCCAAGTGATACCTGATGTACCTCGAGGTCCAAGCTCGAGGTCTTTGACAGCATGAAGTAGTACTTGGGTGAAAAAGAGATTGAACAGCACTGGGGCAAGGACGCAGCCTTGTTTAATGCCATTTGAGTTGTCAAATCTCTCAGAAGGTTCACCCGTTGGACAGTACTTCACCAGTCATGTCATCATGAAACAGCCTGATGAGCGAGGTGAACTTCACTGGGCATCCGAGTTTGTGGAGGATATTCTCCTACATGTCCTGTACGTATAGAAGTATTGACAAATAAAAATCTTTGAATCTTTGAAACTGTCATAATTAGATAATGAATATCGAGTTTGTGTGCACATAACCTGCTTTTCTCCTGGGTCGTGGAGAAGAGCTGCTGTTTTCCCAGTAGGGCAGACTGGTCTGGTAACATTTTTTTTCCCTCTGTGTAGTGAAAAACCCTGTTCTGGCTTCAAATAGTTAATATTTAACACTTGAACAGAAAACACCGACTGAGTGTGTTTTTTCATTGTCATAATTAAAGCGGTGGGTTGATACAAGATATTTGTTGGTTGTTAGTAATGATGGCACTATATTTTTCTGCTATTCAAGCTAAACCTAGAACTTTGTGGTCATTCACTTTATTTAGTAACTGGCAGTGGCTATGGATACAGTATCTGTATCCCTACACGAAATGTCTATTGGTACGTAAGAGTTGACAATCTGACAAAACCTTTTCAGAGCAAGCTCCAAGCCCACTGGGCATGTGATCAGAAGGTTGCTGGTTTGCATCTTGCTATCGGCACCTTGTCCAAACCATTTTACTACGAGATAAAATTTAGACTTAAAATTAAGAGGTTAGCCTTAGGATTTAGGAGGGGGTAAGGTTAAAAAGGTAGTAAATATATATTGATTAAAATTTTGAAACAAATAAATGCCTCAGATTTCCGTACCTGTAGCCTGCTGCTTTTAAGATATGCATTAATAGAACATACTGGCCAATCAGATTTGAGCCGTATCTGTAACAAGAATTCTATGGGTGCGGTTCCATAGCCATAGCCACTGCCTTCATAATTTAGGACCTTGAAGGTCAAGCTGATCCATCAGTGACCCTGGCAACATGGCCACAATAATCTGATAACTAGGAATAATCAGATAATGGTAATCAGATCTGACATGTTTACATGCACTGAATAAATGGGTTATTGGACAATAAACTATGTGTGTTAATGTAATTTCACTTTATGTAACACAATAATTGCCTTTTATCTGATTGTTTTTACATGACTACTTTAATAATCAGATAACTCAGAAATCCAATTTTAAACGGTTTATTACCATGCATGTAAACATGGCCATTTTGCATATCATGCGCCCATAAATATGTGGGAGGGCTCCAAAACTGCTCTAGCCCAGGGGCCCACAACCTTCTGGTCTCTGCAGAATAAAAATGCCAATTTTGGTGCTTGCTTCATCATTTGCACGATTCTTCTCATATTTGATGTTATCCACTCCACTATAATTATTGAAGCAGAACCGAATTATGATAAGCCAATCATCCATGAATATCCAACTAAAATATTTTATACAACTCATAGTTGTAGGTCAGGATCCCAAAATGAACCTGTGTAGCAAGCTTGGTGACCCCAAAGAGCTTTACTCGTTCTATTGTAAGAGGGCCCTTTGGCCTTGGACAATGACTTCAGCTCTTGCAGAGGATATCTGATGCAACATTACATTATAAACTTCCATAGTTTCAGATTAAAACTAGAAATTCAAAAACTGATGCCTCGGGATAACACCTGCAGTGCCAACAGAAAGCCTCCAAAAACGCGTGAATGGCATCACCATATAGTGGTGTTTCTTAGATTATTTGCTGACAACTAAAATAGGTCATACGGCTGTTTTTTGTTTTCACCACAGTGCCTCATGCCAGCGAGTCTTTTGCTGAGTAGGCTTGTGACAATGTGCCTCTTGTCCTCAGTGATAGGGCTAATTTTTTCTTCCCTTGCTTGCACGATCTTGCCAATTTTTAGGTGAACATAATGAGCATTCGCATTCAGTCATTTTTTCTTGACTGTCTGTCTTTCCAAATAACTCAAAATAGACAAACTGTGAATGTCACGCAAATGTCACAACATCGGTCTGCGCAAACAACACAGAGACGACTTTACCTGCTGCAGCCACATCAGACAAGGTGTGACAGCGGCGCCTGCCCGCCCGCCCGCGTCCCCCAAACAAGCGGTGACCTTAAATCACTCATCCCGCAATGTTGTCAGCGGGACTTCACAGCCACACGCCGGCAGTCTCCTGGCCGTCTTCAACGAGCTACATATATTTATGGCAAAATATGTTTCAGGTTGCGTTCGTGTATCGTAAATTTGAATTAACTGAGTGAACGACGGCGCGTTGCGAGCGCGTAATCCCTGACATGCAGCGTCTTCTCTCCAAGGAGATACACCATGAACAGCGACTGGCGCAGCACCGCATCCGTTAACCGCAAAAAAAAAAAAAAAAAAAAAAAAAAAAAACCGGAGCCCAGAGTGCATCATCTGCACCGATCCAAACATACATAAATACCGGCGGATTAAAAGACGCAAAGCATGACAGAGACACCGTCTGAAATGAACATGGCTACAACATGCATCGACGAAAAACCGGTTTCTGCTCCTGCACGGTCTTATTGGCATGGCTGTATAGTCTATACACCACAACGACCCTGCTCTCTTTTAACTGGGTTACACCGTCGGCGACCCTTTTAATTAAAGCATAAGCATCCCGCGTAAAACTACAAGAAATCCGACTTAGAAATGTTGCACAGGTGCGACAATATAACTAAAAGGAGCTGACAATATGATCAATGTCTGCAAAATCCAGAGCAACCGGGCTTACCTTGCGTCTCTGACTGTGGCACCGAAAAGGTCCCGCTTGATAATGAGGTGCAAGTTGCAGCCAGCGGAGACAGCGCGCTGCCGCTTGTGTAGTCCAATGTCAAGCACCCCAACGCCGCCTCTGATCGCCGTGCAGCTTCCTCCGTTTTCCAGTCACGCACACCTGAGCCTCTCTCCAAACACCTCTTCCTCATCCCTCCCCCGTCACCCCCTCCTCCCCACGTCTCATCCTCCACGCACTCTCCATCCCTATCGCACATATTCTACCCGCTCCTCTTTCTCATGGGGGCTTTTTGTAAAGCTATTCACATTTTTCCAACTATTGTCTCCTCTGCTTAAACAGCTCCAGATTTTGAATCCATCTTTTTACTCATGTCCCATTCTGCGACCTCGTGATGCGCCTTTTCTACATCCATGAAGAAAACAGAAACAAAACGGGAAATTCAAACGCAGCTGTTTTCTTTCTTTGGCAGTTTAGAGTGGTATGATCCTTTTCCCCTGTTCTGCAGGGGAAAACTATATCAGGAGTGCTGAACAACTTGAGGTTCATAAAAGCTCTCTAACAGAGAAGCAAAATCTATGTTATAGTGGCCATCCAGAGAAAAGTTATCAAACCTTTGTGAAGACATTGTGCGGATAAATTACCACAGCATACAAACAAGATAAAAGGCAATAAAATAGGAGTAGTTGCATACTATAGGTTTTACATATAGAGTCATTGGGTTATGTAACATCATTAATAACAGATTAATTATTAATAACTGTTAATTATTGTTTTATGCAGCCACAAAACAACACACTGGAGCTATCTATTCATCCCCTCTGCTGCCAACTAATCCAACACGACTCCTAGACATTAATGTAGATTGTGGAGTGTGTGAAATCAGAAGCAGATACATTTCAAATGATTTATTGCACACTCACATCTCACGAGCACAGAACAGACTGACTTTTTAGCAGAGACTCTCCTCTTAAGTCTCATGGCATTACATCACACCCAACATGACATTTGCATCACACTGCATTCAACCCCCTACATCCTTGACTCCTTCCTGCTATCTCACCAGGAGCCTCCTGCTCTTTGTTTCCCCATGCTTATCCACTGTCTCCTGTCTGAGATGCTAGATAATCTGGCTCTCCCAAGGTGCTACAAATACCCCCCCCCCCCCCCCCGCCAGCATCTTAGATAGGACAATAGAATAACAGTCCACATGCTGTGATAGAACAACAGAACATCAGTCCACATGCTGTTTGGGCTTCCGTCTCCTCCCATGTCCGCTGTAACTGGGTTTTACCGCCTCCGCGGCGCTGTTGTGCCAGTGGGAGGCTGCTGGGAGGGGGGCCACTTCGGTCTGTCCGTGTGGCTGCTCTGGCGAATCATTTCCCTGGGGAGCTCTCCGTGGGGGTCTTCCACGCCAAGGGGCCCTAGCCAACAGCACTTGCTCGTCCGTCCCAATGAAAGTGGGTTTGAGTCTGTCTATGCCAATTTTTTCCCTCCTACCCCCCAAGTCTAGCAAAAAATGCTTATCCCCTGTTTCCAACACTCTGAAAGGTCCATCATAGGGTGGGCGCAATGGAGGGCGGTGGGCGTTGTGTCTGACAAACACGAACTCCGCACTCTTCAAAGTTTTAGGCACAAAAACACGTGGAAAACTGTGGTGGGCAGGGCCCGGCAGCGTGCCTGTGTTTGCGCTACGCTGCAAAAGCTGAGATGGGGAGCTGCCCGGAGCGGGATTATCTGGTAGAAATTCCCCGGGCAGCCATAGTGGCTGCGTAAAAACGAGCTCTGCCGGGGAAGCTTCTAGATTCTCTTTCGGCGGGAGCGCAACCCCAATAAAACCCACGGCAGCCTGTCCACCCAATTTGCATCTGTCAATGAAGCCCTGAGTGCTGCTTTCAGTGATCTATGAAAACGCTCGCATAACCCATTGGCCTGTGGGTTGTACGCAGTTGTGCGGTGAATTGTAACACCCAGGCTGCGGGCCATCGCGGACCAGAGTTTGGAAACAAATTGAGGGCCCCTGTTTGACGTAATGTTCGACGGGACTCCAAAACGCGCCACCCATGCTGTTAAAAAAACGCGCGCTACGTCTGCGGATGTGGTTTCCGCCAGCGGAACCGCTTCTGGCCAGCACGTGGCGCGGTCCACCATTGTCAGGAGGTGCGTGCACCCCTGTGATGGCGGGAGGGGGCCCACAAGGTCCACGTGAACATGGTCGAACCTCTTAGCCGGAATACAAAACGGCTCCAAGGGAGCCTTCGTGTGTCTGTGTACCTTGGCTCGTTGGCACGCCACGCAGGCTGCAGCCCACTCTTTCACTTGTTTGCATAGGCTCGGCCACACAAACTTCTCTCCCACCATTTTGACCGACGCGCGTACTCCTGGGTGCGCCAGAGTGGGAACCGACTCAAACACGCGGCAGCGCCACGCGGCCGGGACCACGGGACGCAGGCGACCCGTGGAGACATCGCAGATTAGGGGGGGGCATGCCGTCTTGCAGCACCCTGCTCTCCAGTCTTAACCCTGTTGGTCCAGACTGGAGCGTGTGCACGTCTGCATCGCTAATCTGCTCCGCGGCCATGGCTGCATAATCTATCCCCACACAGACCGGGGCCACCACGGCGCACGAGAGGCAGTCCGCCACCACATTCAGTTTACCCGACACATGCTGAATATCGGTAGTAAACTCTGAGATCGCGGCCAGCTGTCTCTGCTGCCGGCCCGACCACGGTTCTGAAACCTTGGCCATTGCAAATGTTAGCAGCTTGTGGACCACAAACGCGGTGAAGCTGCGCCCTTCCAGCCAGAATTGGAAGTGGCGAATGGCCAGGTGGAGAGCCAGCAACTCTCTGTCGAACGTGCTGTATTTACGTTCGCTGTCGCGCAGAGTTCTGCTGAAAAAGGCGAGCGGCTGCCAAGCCCCGGCGACGCGCTGCTCCACGACAGCCCCTATGGCCACGTCTGAAGCGTCGGTGGTGAGTGCTATGCGGGGCGTCGGGTCTGGATGTGCCAGCAGTGCGGCGTTTGCCAGGGCTGCTTTAACTTCCGAGAACACGCGCTCTCGCTCCGGGGTCCATTCAACCCTATCCGCGGGTTTCTGTTTCTTGAGCGCGGTGTACAATGGTTGCATGAGCTGCGCCGCGCGGGGAAGGAAACGGTTATAAAAGTTCACCATTCCCAAAAATTCCTGCAGTGCCCTGACCGTCTGAGGCCCGGGAAAATCCGCCACGGCGCGCACTTTGTCGGGCAGCGGGATCGCTCCTTCTGGAGAGACGCGGTGCCCCAAAAAATCAATCTCCGTCACGCCGAACTGGCATTTCGCCGGGTTGATTATTAACCCGTGCTCCTCCAACCTCCGGAAAACCGTCGTGAGGTGGGTTTCGTGTTGGTCTTCGGACGTGCTGGCTACCAGGATATCGTCCAGGTAGACGAACACGAACGGGAGATCACGCAGCACTGCATCCGTCATGTGCTGGAACGTCTGTGTCGCTCCTTTTAACCCGAATGGCATGCGCAGGAACTCGAATAAACCGAACGGAGTTATTACCACTGTTTTGGGTATGTCCTCAGCGCGCACTGGGACTTGGTGGTAACCGCAGACCAGGTCTATTTTGGAAAAAATGCGTGCTCCGGCGAGGTGAACGGAAAAATCCTGTATGTGGGGAATCGGGTAGCGGTCGTGCGCTGTGGCGTTGTTCAACCTGCGGAAATCACCGCACGGTCGCCACGATCCCTCAGCCTTAGGGATCATGTGTAGCGTGGATGCCCATGGGCTGTTCGAGCGCCTGATGATGCCCAACCTTTCCAGGATGGCGAACTCCTCGCGCGCTATGGCCAGTTTAGTTGCGTCCAAGCGCCGAGGTCTTGCAAAAATGGGCAGCCCGGTGGTGGTGATAAAGTGCTCCACCCCGTGTTTAGCGATGGCCGCTGAAAACGTCGGGACCGTGAGCGCTGGAAACTGAGTGAGCAGTGTGTGGAACTTACCGCCTGTAGCTGTGACGTTGGCTTGTGCTGTTGGCTGGGTCACTCAAGCTATACAGGGGAGAGAGCCAAAGGACAGTGCATTAACCAGGCGCCTGTTAGCAACATCAACCAGTAAACCATGTGCACACAGAAAATCAGCCCCCAGGATATGGTAATTCAGTGCTGCTATGACAAAAGTCCACTCATATGTACCGCCGTGTAGAGATAAGAGCAGAGTCCTCTCAACAAAGGTCTTAATATCCGAGCCGTTTGCTGCCAACATCCCGGGGCCGCTAGATCCTGCCAGCCGGTCAGCGTAGGTCGGCCAGATGAAGCTCTTCTGGGCTCCGGTGTCCACGAGGAAACGCCTCCCCGAGCGTGCGTCCGTTAGGTAGAGCAGCTTGTTCTCTTCACCGAGGGTCGCTGCTGCTACCGTCCCCCGGCCTTGGCATTTTCCCAAGCGCTTGAATTGGCACGGTGGCGCACATCTGCGTGCGTTCTCTCCGAAGCGGCGGTGGTAGGAACAGAGCGTGTCTCTCTGGTGCTCCTTGGCCCCCGCTGCTGCTACCGTAGGTGGCTCCTTGCCTCCTCTGGTCGTCTCGCTGGGCTCCGTCGCTGCCGCATTGACTGTGATTGCCCTGGTGGTGATGATGATCCGGTCTGCCTCCTGGGCTAGCGCATGGTAGTCTCGCGCGGCCAGCCACGCCGAATTGGCCAGAACCGCTCTTGCTACTGTCGGAAGGTTCCGGAGGAAGAGGTGGGCAAACAGAAAGTGCCCGTTGTCCGTGCCCATTAACGCCAGCATCTTCTCCATCAGGTCTACGGCCAAACCATCTCCTAGCTCAGTCCGCGTCAGGAGCCTCTCCGCTCTCTCACAGTCCGAGAGCGTGTAGCACTGGATGAGCGCAGCCTTAAGCGCCTCGTATCTGTTGCTGGCTGGTGGCTGATTGAGCAGGCTCGCTACCTGTTGAGCTGTGCGGGCGTCGAGCACTGCGACCACACGATAGAATCTGGTGTCATCTGCCGTTACTCCCCGGAGGGCGAACTGGGCCTCGGTGAGGTGGAACCAAGAGCGCGGGTTGTGCTGCCAGAAATCCGGTAGCTTGACTGCAATCGCACACGCGTGGCTGGAGGTTCCAGTCCGGGCTGTCTGTGGGATGGCTGCCGCCTCGCTGTAGCTTCCTGACCAGGCTGGCTCCGGGGATCTTGCCTCGTGTTCCATAATACATCTTGGGTCACCAGTGTGGAGTGTGTGAAATCAGAAGCAGATACATTTCAAATGATTTATTGCACACTCACATCTCACGAGCACAGAACAGACTGACTTTTTAGCAGAGACTCTCCTCTTAAGTCTCATGGCATTACATCACACACAACATGGCATTTGCATCACACTGCATTCAACCCCCTACATCCTTGACTCCTTCCTGCTATCTCACCAGGAGCCTCCTGCTCTTTGTTTTCCCATGCTTATCCACTGTCTCCTGTCTGAGATGCTAGATAATCTGGCTCTCCCAAGGTGCTACAAAATATTCTTTCTTCTGCATGTGAGTACATGCTGCTAAAATGTGCAATGCCAGAAGCTTAAAGTCTATAGTCTACTCTAACCAGTCACAAAACTGACGTTTTTGATTGTGGGTTAAGGCAAGAGACAAAATGTGGATGTAATTTTTCAGAAATGTATAAAAAAAAAACTATCAATTTGGTAAACAGCCCATGTGGGTTTTCTCTGGGTACTTCGGTTTCCTCCCACAGGCCAAAAACATGCAGGTTAGGTTAACTGGCATCAACTGAAGATTCTAAATTATCCTTAGGTATGAAGAGTGAATGGTTGTCTGTTTTTCTATGTTGGCCCTGTGATGGACTGGCATCTGTCCAGGGTGTACCCTGCCTGTCACCCAAAGATGCTGGGATAGGCTCCACCCCCCACCCCCCAAGCCCTGGTAGAAGATGAATGAATGAATGAATACACACTGTATTCTTATGATAATCAGAAATAGAAATCCTGAGATGGATGTGTGTAGCTATATCTGAAGCACCTAAGAAGTGGTCCATAGTCCCCTGAGCAGAAAATAGTTAGTGGTTTTTGAGATACATCAAGTTTTAAAAAGTGAACTCTGGAAATATTGGAAATGGGTTCAGAAAAGCAAAACTGGTGTCCTGCAAATATGGCTAAAAATAATATAGCATCAGCTATACCAACAGGATAGTGCGCTTTACACAGCAACAACTAGAGCCTTGAAATAAACTATGATGAATTTTGTGGAAAAATTGCATTTTAAACTGTTGTAAGAGAAAAAGAGTTATGTACATATACAGTGACATAGTAATACTAATAACTCCCCAAGAAGCTTCCATTTCACAAAGAAATTGTGGCTTTTGTAACAATGATATAACTTTGTCCAATATTTATACTGTTCAAGATAATCCTATCACAAATGGCCTATAAATATTGTAAAGACTAGGGGTGTCACCAGAGGTGACTTGGGCCATGATGTGATGTTATCACAATCTTGCAATACACTGAGTATTGCAATAACAAAATATTGTGATTTCCCAACCAGATCTTTGTCTTTTTCAACTTTCAGCTGTCTCTCTTTTGTTATGCTGACCTAACCAGACAGTCAGTGTTTAGCACATTCTAATGGACTGAAAAATCAATTGGTTTTTATTGTTCTATTACCTAAATAGGTAAGTTTGTATTGACATGCATCCATCCATCCATCCATCCATCCATCCATCCATCATCTACCGCTTTTCCAGGTGTTCAGGTCGCGGAGGCAGCAGTCTAAGCAGAGAAGCCCAGACATCCTTTTCGCGAGCCACCTCTTCGAACTCTTCAGCGAGGATACCAAGGTGTTCCCAGGCCAGCTGTGAAACATAGTGTCTCCAGTGTGTCCTGGGTCTTCCCCAGGGTCTCCTCCCAATGGGATATGCCCAAAACGACTCAAGCGGGAGGCATTCAGGAAGCAACCTCATTAGATACCAAAACCATCTCAACTGGCTTATTTCAATGTGGAGGAGTAGTGGCTTGACTCTGAGCCTCCTGATGTAACAGGCCACAGTATACGCCCAGTCCAGACTATACCCGGGGTTAAAGTGGCCTAGGCTAGATTATACCCTGGGTAAATTATGGACTAGGCCAATTCATACCCCCCCCCCCCACACACACACACACACTCACACCCAATGATATCAGCAGTGTTGAATAATATACACAAGAATTACTTAATTTTTTTTATCCCCGCCAGTCCCAAAGGGAGGTAGATCATAAATCCACAGGGGGTACTTTTGTTGTGTTGCAGTGTAGAATGTCAAAAGCTGGTCATACAGTTGGTCTTCCATGGTTGGGAAAAGTCCCGCCAGCGTGTCCAAATCGTGTGACTGCTTTAGGACAAGGCAGAAGCAAGACACAGCCTTGTAGCATCTCCATTTCAACTTGTGTTGAAAGGGCAGATTCAAAACTCTCCCAGTTTTCAAACTGTGTTGATAGGGCAAGTAAAACCAGAGTTATGATAAACAATTTCTGTCGTGTTTTTCCAAATATTTTCACCACGTTTGGAGTGGCAAAAAACTTTAAAAACTGAAAGTGAAACTAAATGTGCAGATTCTAAATGCTATGTTGGTTTGACATTGACAGATGATGAAAAACATTGAGATATGGTTTTAATATCAGTAGAAAAATATTTCAGTGTGCTTAAAAGTGGGATGGGCATGCGTGTCATTTATTTCGATATACTGTATATGTCATTTTGCAAAATGGAAAAAAGTGGTCAGATTAGTTGCGTAAGGTAATGTAACATAGCGACGTCATGACGTGGTGATGTGCTGTGTTGCAAATATAATGTGTAAATACAATCAAAACCTCTTTACACAAGAAGGGTATATTCTGGCCTGGAAGGGTATAGTCTGGCCGAGGCTCTTTTACACCCACAGGTATAGTTTGGCCTAGGCCAGTTTATCCCCCGGTGTATAGGCCAGAGTACAGTGGTGTGAAAAAATGTTTGCCTCCTTGCTGATTCCTCTCTTTTTTTGTATGTTTGTCACATTTAAATGTTTAAGATCATCAAACAAATTTAAATATTAGACAAAGATAACACAAGTAAACACAAAATGCAGTTTTTAAATGAAGATGTTTATTATTAAGGGGAAAAAATCCAAACCTACATGGCACTGTGTGAAAAAGTGATTGCCCCCTAAACCTAACAACTGCTTGGGCCACCCTTAGCAGCAACAAGTGCAATCAAGCATTTGCGATAACTGACAATGAGTCTTTTACAGCGCTGTGGAGGAATTTTGGCTCCATCATCTTGGCAGAATTGTTGTAATTCAGCTACATTGGAGGGTTTTTGAGCATGAGCTGCCTTTTTTTTTTTTTTTTTTTTTGTTACTTATTTGTACCCGTAGGTAGATTTGTTTTGCAGTCTGGTGACAAGCCACCAGCTGCCGGTCGCTGCGTGCGCAAGCGCCCCTTAACTCCCTAACCTGCATGTTTTTGGCATGTGGGAGGAAACCGGAGAAATCCCGGAGTAAACCCACGCAAACACGGGGAGAACATGCAAACTCCACACAGATCACTATTGGCCGGGGGCAGGGATCGAACCCACGATCTCACGGTCCCCGCGATCCCCCGGCCAAGGGTAAAACTGTGCTGCCACAGTGCTAACCACTGTGCCACCGTGCAGCCCTTTTTAAGGTCAAGCCACAGCATCTCAATAGGGTTCAGGTGAGGACTTTGACTAGGCCACTTTTTGTTTTTCTTAAGCCATTCAGAGGTGGACTTGCTGGTGTGTTTTGGATCATTGTCGTGCTGCAGAACCCAAGTTCGCTTCAGCTTGAAGTCACGAACAGATGGCCGGACATTCTCCTTCAGGATTTTTTGGTAGACAGAGGAATTCATGGTTCCATTTACCACAGCAAGTCTTCCAGATCCCGAAGCAGCAAAACAGCCCCAGACCATCACACTATCACCATGATATTGTACTGTTGTTAAGATGCTCCTTTTCTGAAATGCTGTGTCACTTTTATGCCGGATGTAATGGGACACACACCTTCCAAAAAGTTCAACTTTTGTCTTGTCAGTCCACAGAGTATTTTCCCAAAAGTCTTCAAGATGTTTTCTGGTAAAACTAAGACGAGCCTTTATGGTCTTTTTGATCAGCAGTGGTTTTCATCTTGGAACTTTGCCATGCCGGCCATTTTTGCCCAGTCTCTTTCTTATGATAGAGTCATGAACACTGACCTTAAATGAGGCAAATGAGATCTGCAGTTCTTTGGATGTTGTTGTGGAGTCTTTTGTGACCTCTTGGATGAATCATCGCTGCGTTCATGGGGTAATTTTGGTCGACCGGCCACTCCTGGGAAGGTTCACCAGTGTTCCATGTTTTCACCATTTGTGGATAATGGCTCTCACTGTGGTTTGCTGGAGTCCCAATGCTTTAGAAATGGCTTTATAACCTTTTCCAGACTGATAGATCTTAATTACTTTGTTTTTCATTTGTTCCTGAATTTCTTTGGATTGCAGCATGATGTCTACCTTTTGAGGATCTTTTGTTCTACTTCACTTTGTCAGGCAGCTTGGATGACTTGTAATTTCCTGCTATTAAATTCTGATAAGACTGAAGTCATTCTTGTTGGTCCAAAAAACCTTAGAAATACCTTTCCAAATCAAACTTTCAGTTTGGATGTAGTTACTCTTTCTCTTAATAGCTCTGTGAGGAACCTTGGAATTATTTTTGATCAAGATCTGTCCTTCAATTCACATATTAAATTTGTTTCTAAGACTGCCTTCTATCATTTGCGTAATATCGCCAAGATTAGGAGCATCTTGTCTCAGAGTGATGCTGAGAAACTGATCCATGCTGACATGAGTTCTGGCCCAGGGAACACGCACACAGGCTCGAGTCAATTGCAACAATGATTTATTGAATAATAAGCGTGTGTGGATGCGTGAGTGTGAGAGTGGATGTGTTGCTGGAAGACAGGGTGCACCGAGGGCGGAGCAGCGCGCCGTGCAGCCAGGCAACCCTAGGGCAGAGCAGAGGAGAGATTAGTTGCTGAGTCTGACCCAATGGATTAATATTTGGACTGTGGCTTACTTGCAGATGTTCTTGGTGGCAACGTCGGCAAGCCGCAGGTCTCCTGCCTGGAAAACAGCGCTCCAATGTGCGCTCGGCGCTGCGGGTGAGAGTTGGATGATGACGGGGGGAGAATCCGCCGCCAGAGAGTCCACCTGTGCACAGGGGAGAAGGACTGGAGAAAAGGTGAGGAGAAGGATGATTGCTTACATGGGAAGCGATGGTTGGAAGTCTTTAGAGACGTCGCAGGGAAGGAGAGTGCGGGTAGCACGGTAGTTGATGAGCAGATGGCTCCAGACCGAAGCTCGAGGCGGAGCAGGCTAAATAGCCCGGGCTTGATGAGGCGCAGGTGTGCTCACAGCTGGAGCGGGAGACGGGCGAGAGCGGGCTGTGACACATGCTTTTGTTAGCTTGTGGAGTGTGTAATTGATGAGGCAGGTTTTATCTCAAGGCAGTTTATTACACGCTCCAACATGAGCAAAGTAGAAAAGAGAACATCACAGAAAAAACTCGTCCCTTATATACCCAGGACTCTCACAGCTCACAAGTCACATTGCATTATAATCACAAGTAACAATGCCTTTCCTCTTCAGCTCACAAGTCACATTGCATTATAATCACAAGTAACAATGCCTTTCCTCTTAAATCCCATAGCATCCCCCTAACAGTCTTTAGCCTCCAAGCCGTCTCTCGGCACACAAAGGATCCCCCCCAAGCAGTCTCTGCATACCTAAGGTTACCCTTTCACAGTTTCCTGTACTTTGTTCTTATCTAATATGTGAGGCATTATGCAAAGCATTAAGTAAGTCACACGAGTGGCTACACCTCCCCCCCGCCAAACATTTAGATTGAACAAGAGAATAACAGTCTGCATGCCATGATAGAATCATTAAACATCAGTCCATATGCTGCTTGGGCTTCAGTCTTCTCCCGTATCTGCTGTAACCAGGATTCACCTCCTCTGCGGCGCTGTCATGCTGGGGAGCTGCTGTCTGGGGGTGAAAACCTTTTGTCAGTCCCTGCGGGTGTTCTGGGGGAATATTACTCTGGGAAACTCCTCGTGGGGGTCTTCCTCACCGAGGAGCCCTCGCCAACAGCACTTGCTCGTCCGCCACCACAAAAGCGGGTTTAAGTCTGTTTATGCCAACCTTTTCCCTCCTACCCCCCAAATCTAGCAAAAAATGCTTGTCCCCTGTTTCCAACACTCTGAATGGTCCATCATAAGGCGGTCGCAGTGGGGGTCGATGTGCATCATGTCTGACAAAAACAAACTCTGCGTTCTTCAAAGTTTTAGGCACAAAAATGCGTGGAAAGCTGTGGTGGGCAGGGCCCGGCAGCGTAGCTGTGTCGATGCTACGCTGCAACAGCTGGGACGGGGAGCTGCCTGGCGCCAGATTATCCGGGAGAAACTCCCCGGGCAGCCGAAGTGGCTGCGAAAAAACGAGTTCAGCTGGGGAAGCCTCTAAGTCTTCTTTAGGTGCAGAACGCAACCCTAATAAAACCCACGGAAGCTTGTCTACCCAATTTGCATCCATCAGTGACGCTCTAAGAGCTGCTTTCAATGACCTGTGAAAACGGTCGCATAACCCATTAGCCTGCGGATTGTACGCGGTTGTACGTGAATTGCGTCACCTAGGCTGCGGGCCATTGTTGACCAGAGTTCGGAAACAAATTGAGGACCCCTGTCAGATGTAATGTCCGACGGGACTCCAAAACGCGCCACCCATGCCGTTACAAACGCGCGCGCCACCTCCTCGGCTGTGGTTGACGCCAAAGGGACCGCCTCCGGCCAGCGCGTGATGCGGTCCACCATTGTCAGAAGGTGCGTGTAGCCCTGTGATGGCGAGAGGGGGCCCACGAGGTCCACGTGAACGTGGTCGAACCTCTTGGCCGGAATGAGAAATGGCTCCAATGGAGCCTTCGTGTGTCTGTGTACCTTGGCCCGTTGGCACGCCATGCAGGCTGCCGCCCACTCTTTAACTTGTTTGCGAAGACCGGGCCACACAAATTTTTCCGCTACCATTTTGACCGACGCGCGCACCCCCGGGTGCGCCAAAGAATGAATCGAGTCAAAAACACGGCGGCGCAACGCTGCCGGCGTCCCGTGGAGACATCGCAGATTAAGGGGGGCATACCATCTTGCAGCACCCTGCTCTCCAGCCTTAACCCTGTTGGTCCAGACTGGAGCGCGCGCACATCCGCGTCACTACCTTGCTCCGCGGCCATGGCTGTGTAATCTATCCCCACTCGGACGGGGGCAGCCACGGCGCGCGAGAGGCAGTCTGCCACTACGTTCAGTTTACCCGACATGTGCTGAATATCGGTAGCAAACTCTGAGATCGCGGCTAACTGCCTCTGTTGCCGGCCTGACCACGACTCTGAAACTTTGGCCATTGCAAATGTTAGCGGCTTGTGATCAACGAACGCGGTGAAACAGCGCCCTTCTAGCAAAAACTGGAAGTGGCGAATGGCCAAATGGAGAGCCAGCAACTCCCTGTCAAACGTGTTGTATTTACGCTCACTATCGCGCAAGGTCCTGCTGAAAAAGGCGAGCGGTTGCCAAGCTCCGGCTACTTGCTGCTTCACGACCGCCCCTATGGCCACGTCAGATGCGTCAGTGGTGAACGCTACGCGGGCCATTGGGTCCGGATGTGCCAACAACGCAGCGTTTGCCAGGGCTGTTTTGACTTCCGAGAACGCTCGCTCCCGCTCCGGGGACCACTCGATCTTATTCGCGGGTTTCTGTTTTTTGAGTGCGGCATACAGCGGTTGCATGAGTTGCACTGCACCAGGGAGGAAATGGTTATAAAAATTCACCATTCCCAAAAATTCCTGTAATGCCCTGACCGTCTGCGGCCAGGGGAAATCTGCCACCGCACGCATTTTGTCAGGTAGCGGAACCGCTCCTTCGGGGGAAACTCGGTGTCCTAAAAAATCGATCTGCGTCACCCTGAACTGACATTTCGCTGGGTTGATTATTAACCCGTGCTCTCCCAACCTCCGGAAAACTGCCGCGAGGTGGTTTTCATGTTCGTCTTCAGACGCGCTGGCTACCAAAATATCGTCCAAGTAGACGAACACGAAAGGGAGATTGCACAGCACTGCGTCCATCATGCATTGGAACGTCTGTGCAGCCCCTTTAAGCCCGAATGGCATGCGCAAAAACTCGAATAGGCCGAAAGAAGTTATCACCGCTGTTTTGGGTATGTCCTCAGCGCACACTGGGACTTGGTGGTAACCGCGGACCAAGTCTATTTTAGAAAAAACGCGTGCCCCTGCCAAATGAACGGAAAAATCCTGGATATGCGGGATTAGGTAGCGGTCATGCGCTGTGGCGTTGTTCAACCTGCGGAAATCCCCGCAAGGTCGCCATGAGCCGTCAGCTTTTGGGACCATGTGTAGCGGGGAAACCCATGGGCTGTTCAAACGCCTGATGATGCCTAACCTCTCCAGAATGGCGAACTCCTCGTGCGCTATGGCCAGTTTAGCTGCGTCCAAGCGCCAAGCTTTTGCAAAAACACGCGGTCCGGTTGTGGTAATAAAATGTTCCACCCCGTGCTTAGTGACGGTTGCCGAAAATGTGGGGACTGTGAGTGCTGGGAACTGAGTGAGCAGTGTGTGGAACTTACCGCTTGCAGCTGTGACGTTGGCTTGTGCTGTTGGCCGGGCCGCTCGAGCTGTACAGGGGATAGAGTCAAAAGAAAGTGCATTAACCAGGCGTCTGTTAGCGACATCAACTAACAAACCATGTGAGCACAAAAAATCAGCCCCTAAAATATTGAAGTTCAATGCTGCTATGACAAAAGTCCACTCAAAAGTACGGCCATGTAGCGACAGAAGCAGAGTCCTCTCACCAAAGGTCTTAATCCTCGAGCCTTTCGCTGCTGCCATCTCGGGACCGCTGGAACCCGCCAGCCGATCAGCGGAGGAAGGCGTGATGAAACTCAACTGGGCACCTGTGTCCATGAGGAAATGTCTCCCCGAGTGTGCGTCCGTCAAGTAGAGCAGCTTGTTCTCCTCCCCGAGGGTCGCAGCTGCTACCGACCCCCGGTCTTGGCGTTTCCCGAGCGCTTGAACTGGCACGGTGGTACACATTTGCGTGCTTTCTCTGCAAAGCGGCGGTGGTAGAAACAAAGGGTGTCTCCTCCATGTTCCTTGGCCCCCGCCGCCGCTGTTGTCGGTGGTTCTACTACAGCTGACCCCGGCTCCCTGCCATCTCCGGCCGTCGCGCCGAGCGCTGTCGCTGCCGCCGTGGCCGTGCGCTGCCTGCTGGCATTGAGAATCCGATGCGCCTCCCGGGCCAGCGCGCGGAAGTCCCGCTGGGCCAACAACGGCGAACCGGCCAGGGTCACCCTCGTCACTGATGGTAGGGTCCTGAGGAAAATGTGGGTAAAGATGAAGTGGTCGTCGTCCGAGCCTTTCAACCTCAGCATCTTCTCCATTAGATCAATGGGTGTGCCATCTCCCAACTCGGTCAGCGCCAGGAGTCTCTCTGCTCTCTCCTCGACCGAGAGGGTTTAGTGCTGGATGAGTGCAGCCTTCAACGCGCCGTATTTGTCGCTGGATGGCGGCTGCTCCAGAAGGCTCTCCACATGCTGGGCCATGTGGTTATCAAGCTTTGTGACCACATGGTAGAATTTTGGGTCATCTGCCGATATCCCCCGGAGGGTGAACTGTGCCTCCACCAAGTGGAACCAGGAGCGCGGGTTGTTTTGCCAAAAGTCCGGTAGCTGGACTGTAACGGCACACGTTTGGCTGGGGGCTCACGATGAGTCTGGCCCCGGGGAAATCACCTCTTGCTGCATGCTACGTCTTGGGTCACCAGTGTGGAGTGTGTAATTGATGAGGCAGATTTTATCTCAAGGCAGTTTATTACACGCTCCAACATGAGCAAAGTAGAAAAGAGAACATCACAGAAAAAACTCGTCCCTTATATACCCAGGACTCTCACAGCTCACAAGTCACATTGCATTATAATCACAAGTAACAATGCCTTTCCTCTTAAATCCCATAGCATCCCCCTCACAGTCTTTAGCCTCCAAGCTGTCTCTCAGCACACAAAGGATCCCCCCCAAGCAGTCTCTGCATACCTAAGGTTACCCTTTCACAGTTTCCTGTACTTTGTTCTTATCTAATATGTGAGGCATTATGCAAAGCATTAAGTAAGTCACACGAGTGGCTACAAGCTCAAGATTAGATTATTGTAATTGTTTATTATCAGGTTGTCCTAAAACATCTTTAAAAAGTTTTCAGCTGATCCAAAATGCTGCAGCAAGCGTTTTAACAGGTACTAGAAAAAGAGATCATATCTCTCTGCTTCTGGCCTCCCTTCATTGGCTTCCCATAGAGTTTAGAATTAAGTTTAAAATCCTTCTTCTTACTTACAAAGCTCTAAACAATCAGGCTCCTTTTTATTTAAAAGATCTGATACTACCGTATTATCCTAACAGAGCACTACGCTCCCAAAATGCAGGATTACTTGTAATACCTAGAATCTCCAAAAGTACAATGGGAGGCAGAGCCTTCAGTTATCAAGCTCCTCTCCTGTAGAACCAGCTGCCAATCTGGATTCAGGAGTCAGACTCGATCTCTGTTTTTAAGAATAGGGTTAAAACCTTCCTTTTTGATATAGCCTACAATTAGGGAGGGATCATGTGTTTCTGAACCCTCCCTTAGTTATGCTGTTAATAGGTTTAGTCAGCCGGGGGACCTCCAGTAATGCACTGGGCCTCACTCCTTTCTTCACTCTCAATGAAATATTTCTTTTTTTTTTGCTGGTCATTAACATCTGTTTGTTCTCTCCCATAGATTGAGTCCCCATCGTGCTGTTTGCTCTCTACATGTCTGTTCTTTTCATCTTCTCTGTCCCCTCACCCCCCAGCCAGTTGCAGCAGATGACTGCCCCTCCCTGAGCCTGGTTCTGCTGGAGGTTTCTTCCTGTTAAAAGGGAGTTTTTCCTCTCCACCGTCACCAAGTGCTTGCTCACAGGGGATCGCATGATTGCTGGGGTCTTTCTGCAACTGTGGGAGTCCCCCCTACAGTTGAAAGTGCTATGAGATGACTGTTGTTGTGAAATGGTGCTATACAAATAAAGTTGAATTGAATTGAATTACTTTGTTTTTCATTTGTTCCTGAATTTCTTTGGATTGCAGCATGATGTCTACATTCTGAGGATCTTTTGGTCTACTTCACTTTGTCAGGCAGGTCCTATTTAAGTGATTTTTTTTGATTGAGAACAGGTATGGCAGTAATCAGGCCAGGGTGTGGCTAGAGAAAATGAGCTCAGCTTTCCAAAGATGTGATAAACCACAATTAATTTATGTTTTAACAGTGGGGGCCAATCACTTTTTCCACACAGGGCCATGTAGGTTTGGATTTTTTTTTTACCCTTAACAATAAACACCTTCATTTAAAAACTGCAACTCACCCTTGGCCGGGGGATCCTGGGTTCGAACCCAGCCCCCGACTAACAGTGATCTGTGTGGAGTTTGCATGTTTTCCCCATGTCTGTGTGGGTTTACTCCGGGATTTCTCCGGTTTCCTCCCACATGCCAAAAACATGCAAGATAGGTTAATTGACACCAAAACTGGGGATTCTAAATTGTCCTTAGGTATGGCTGTGAGAGTGAATGGTTGTCTGTCTCTCTGTGTTGGCCCTGTGATGGACTGGCGATCTGTCCAGGGTGTGCCCTGCCTCTCGCCCAAAGATGCTGGGATAATTATATTATATATATATATATACACCCTATATTGTTGCAACAGCCTTTTTTTTATCTTCCTTCTTCTTTCTACACCTTTCACTCTGTATATATATATCACGGACGCACGGATCGCCCCGGGGGTCTCCCGGGTCGGCGGACGGAGCCACGGTTTGCAGCGGGAGACGTTACAGCGGGGAGGAGCTAGTGCTAGCTAGCACTTGGCCGCCGCCCGGTGCTAATGGGAAACTCGACATACCGGGAGCTGTAGCGAAAACGAAGCGGGTGCCGGGCTGGAGTTTAGGCGGCGTGAAAGAAATATAAGACAGAATAATAAAGAGCGATGGCAAGAACCAAGCAGACCGCCCGTAAAATCTACTGGAGGAAGAAGCCCCCCAGGAGACAGCTAGCCACAGGGCTGCTCGGAGAGGCGCTCTGGCCACCGGCAGAGTGAAGAGGTCTCGCCGTCACAGGTCCGTGGCTCTGAGAGAGATCCGTCGCTACCAGAAATCCACGGAGCTGCTCATCCGTAAGCTGCCCGTCCAGCGCCTGGTGAGGGAGATCGCTCAGGACTTCAAGACCGTCCTGCATTTCCTGAGTTTCGCCGTCATGGCTCTGCAGGAGACCAGCGAGACCCACCTGGTGGGTCTCTTCTTCGCTAAGGGGGTCACCATCATGCCCAAAGACTTCCAGCTGGCCCGCTGCATCCGCGGAGAGAGAGCTTAGACTTTCTGCTGCACATCCACCAGCCATAATGCTCTGCACTGTGTGTCTATATATATACATTTATAGTAATATGGACATATGTTTACTAGATGTTGTTTTTTCTTGCCTTCTGATTGTTGCTCTGAGTGTTGCTATCCCTATGCTGTTGCAATCCTGGAATTTCCCCATTGTGGGACTAATAAAGGCTTATCTTATCTTATATCCAAGGGTGAGTCAAGCCACCTTAAGGAGAAAGTTCATTTCAGCCACTTGAATCCGTGATCTCATTCTTTTGGTCAGCGCCCAAAGTTCATGACCATAGGTGAAGGTAGGAAAGTAGATTGATAGTTTTGCTTTGAAGCTAAGCTCCCTCTTCACCACGACAGACTGGTACAACGTCTGCATTACTGCAGATTCTGCTCCAATCCGTCAATCTCTCATTCCTTTCTCCCATCACTCGTGAATAAGACTGAGATACATGGACTAGATAGAATAAGACTGAGATACGTGGACTAGATAGAATAAGACTGAGATACGTGGACTCCTCCACTAGGGACAGGAGCTCCACCCCACCCCAGAAAGGACAATCCACCCTTTTCCGGCTGAAGACCATGGACTCAGACAAGCTGATCTCACCAAAGGCAGTGCAAATGGCACGCTTTCCACCCCCTCAAAAATGCGCCATTTACAGTGCATCTGGAAAGTATTCACAACGCTTCACTTTTTCCACATTTTTTATGTTACAGCCTTATTCCAAAAGGGATTAAATTCATTTTTTCTTCAAAATTCTACACACAATACCCCATAATGACAATGTAAAAAGAGTTTTTTTGAGATTTTTGCAAATTTATTAAAAATAAAAAACTAAGAAATCACATGTACATAAGTATTCACAGCCTTTGCTCAATAGTTTGTTGATGCACCTTTGGCAGCAATTACAGCCTCAAGTCTTTTTGAAGATGATGCCACAAGCTTAGCACATCTATCTTTGGGCAATTTCGCTCATTCCTCTTAGCAGCACCTCTCAAGTGCCATCAGGTTGGATGGGAAGCATCGATGCACAGGCATTTTTAGATCTCTCCAGACATGTTCAATTGGATTCAAGTCTGGGCTGTGGCTGGGTCACTCAAGGACATTCACAGAGTTGTCCTGAAGCCATTCCTCTGATATCTTGGCTGTGTGCTTAGGGTCATTGTCCTGCTGAAAGACGAACCGTCGTCCCAGTCTGAGGTCAAGAGTGCTCTGGAGCAGGTTTTCATCCAGGATGTCTCTGTACATTGCTGCATTCATCTTTCTCCTCTAACCTGACTAGTCTCCCAGTTTCTGCTGCTGAAAAACATCCCCACAGCATGATGCTGCCACCACTATTGGTGTGGTTATAAGTGGTGCCTAGTTTTATCCAAACATGATGCCTGGCATTCACGCAAAAGAGTTCAATCTTTATCTCATCAGACCAGAGAATTTTGTTCCTCATGGTCTGAGAGTCCTTCAGGTGCCTTTTGGCAAACTCCAGATGGGCTTCCATGTGCCTTTTACTAAGGAATGGCTTCCATTTGGCCACTCTACCATACAGGCCTGATTGGTGGATTGCTGCAGAGATGGTTGTCCTTCTGGAAGGTTCTCCTCTCTCCACAGAGGAATGCCGGAGCTCTGACAGAGTGACCATTGGGTTCTTGGTCACTTCCCTGAATAAGGCCCTTCTCCCCCGATCGCTCAGTTTAGACAGCCGGCCAGCTTTAGGAAGAGTCCTGGTGGTTCTGAACGTCTTCCATTTATGGATAATGGAGGCCACTGCGTTCATTGGGACCTTCAAAGCAGCAGAAATGTTTTTGTACCTTTCCCCAGATTTGTGCCTCGAGACAATCCTGTCTTGGAGGTCTACAGACAATTCCTTTGATGCCATGCTTGGTTTGTGCTCTGAGATGCACTGTCAACTGTGGGACCTTATATAGACAGGTGTGTGCCTCTCCAAATCATGTCCTATCAACTGAATTTACCTCAGGTGGACTCCAATTAAGCTGTAGAAACATCTCAAGGATGATCAGAGGAAACAGGATGCAGCTGAGCTCAATTTTGAGCTTCATGGCAAAGGCTGTGAATACTTATGTATATGTGATTTCTTAGTTTTTTATTTTTAATAAATTTGCAAAAAATCTCAAAAAAAATCTTTTATTACATTGTCATTATGGGGTATTGTGTGTAGAATTTTGAGGAGAAAAAAAGAATTTAATCCCTTTTGGAATAAGGTTGTAACATAACAAAATGTGGAAAAAGTGAAGCACTGTGAATACTTTCCGGATGCACTGTATATTTACAGTACAAGGAGAGACTCCCACGAACCCTTGAGGATCCTTGAGAGGGTAAAGAGTTGGTTCAATGTGCCACAGTCAGGATGAAAACCATATTGTTCCTCCTGAATCCAAGGTTTGACCAACGGCCGGACTTTCCTCTCTCGTACCTTGGCAGGGAGGCTGAAAAATGTGATCCCTCTAAAGGAAAACATCACCTCAGGTTGCCAGGCCAAATACTCTCACCAACTTTGCCTGCGTCCTGGAGCACACACCTCGCCTGGGTGGAATACGCCCATAACACCGCCCGCTCTTCTGCCACTGGGATGTCCCCATTCAAGGCATCCCTGGGCTATGATCCTCCTCTGTTCCCTACGCAGGAGAGCGAGTTGACTGTCCCCTCAGTCCGGGCGCACCTCAGGCGGTGCCGCTCCATTTGGTCTTCGGCACGCAGCGCACTTTTACGCACGGCGGAGCGCAACAAGTCCACGGCGGACCGGCACAGGAGACCTGCCCCTGCCTACCAGGTAGGCCAACGAGTCTACGTGTCCACTCAGGACGTCTGTTTAAAGGGTGAGAGGAGAAAACTGGCCCAACGGTTCATCGGTCCATTTCCCATCACCAAGATCATCAACCCGGTGGCTGTGCGTGTGGCTATCCCCCCCTCCCTCCGCATCCATCCCACCTTCCACGTCTCCAAGGTGAAACCGGTGGTCTCTGATCCCCTCTGCCCTCGACCTGCAGCGCAGCGCGCGGCCCGGATGATAGATGGCCATCCGGCCTGGACAGTCTCTACCATCCTGGACTCCCGGCGCCGGGGTCGCGGGTTGCAGTACTTGGTGGATTGGGAGGGCTACGGACCTGAATGGAAACAATGGATGCGCTCCTCATTTGTGTTGGATCCGTCCCTCATCGCTGAGTTCCACCGAGCGCACCCGGAGAAACCATCGCCAGGAGGCGCTGCTAGAGGGGGGAGTGCTGTCATGACTCGCTGCTCATCAGCGGCGCCAGCTGTGCACACACCTGCGCCTTGTCAGCGGCAAGGGATTTAAGCTGCCTCGCCATGGGCTTTGGCCTGAAGCCGTCTGTTCTCATCGGCATCTCTTGCTGCAAGGAACCCCCTTCATCAAGCAAGATACAACGTAAGCATCTCTTACCATTTCCTCCCAGCCTTCTCCCCTGTGCACAGGTGGATTTCCCGGCGGCGGACAACGTTCCCTTGCCACCATCTCCTCGCTGCTGCTTCAGGCGCTCCAGGTCGCTGTCTACCGGGCTACGCCCTTGCTTAACGCCAGCCACCTGCCCAGACCAAGTAAGCCAGCTGTTATTATCATTATCTCCTGTATTGGTGTGGTGCCCGTTACCCTTCTCCCTCTGCTTCTCCCATAGGGTTGTCCGGCTGAACGGCTTCCTGCCCCCGTGCCAGACGCAGACGCCACCACCAATACATTCTCATCTCACAGACACGCAGTCATACACTCTTGTTGTTAAATAAAGCTATTGGATCTACCCTGAGCCTGCGTGTGTGTCTCCTGAGCCGTGCGTTATGTCAGTTTCTATTTATTCATTTGTTTTCAAACAAAATTTCTTAAATAAATGTCGGGCACAGGTCACTGACCTGAATCGCATGGTGTGGTGCTAAAATTCTCATTACTGGGTCACACCAACAGAGGAAAAAAAAGAGCAAAACACACAAACATGATGAATCGCCGAAAGTTAAGAAATCAGAGACAGCAGACCTCCATCAAGGCAGTCAGTTGTTTCACTCATATTTTATTTTGATTAGTCATTCATTCATTTATGAATGAATGAATGAATGTTTTTTTAAGTGTTTAATTCAAGCCAGATAGGTGAGATATAAAAATAGCACTCCCACCCGAGTCTCTATCTTGACTTTTTGTCTCAGCTGTCTCCATTTACATTCACTTCTTCATTCACAACTCATTCACTGTTTCTTGATAAACTTCCTGTCATGGTCTGAGCGCCGATGTCGTCCGCGTTCGGGCCATGCTTCATCTCCGTCAGGTTTGACAGCAGGGTTACCTTCTGGCTCCCCGAGCTCTTATTGTGACAGCACTCGGAGGAGCTTCCTGCTGTCAAAACCTAACAGTTGTGCTGCATTTACGGCTCATCAGCAGCCCGGCATTTAAGCAGGCGCTGAAGAGCAGTACAATGCAGCAGTCTTGTCGATGATCCCTCATCAGACGTTGAGCGAGCGTTCCTCGCCTCAGACGTCAGCTATTCCTGATCGTCGTTCATGTCCTGATCGTAAGTGTGCCTCGTTATAGCCTTATGATCATCTGTGTCAAGTGCTGTGTGTTTTAGCCCACCGTAGCTCGTTACTTTCTGTTACTTTGTGTATTATCTTGTGTTTGTGTTCATTAATAAAACATCATGCAAACCTCACTGGCGACTTTTGGCGTCTTATGGTGACCGCTTAACAGTAGACTGCTGCCAGGGCGCCTAAATGGAGGTGCCAAACCGAGACGCTGTTCCAGGTGAGTTTGCATTAAGTGGACATTGGCTTTTTCCTGTCTGGGTACTGCGTGCTGAGAGAATGCCGCGCTCAGAGTCTGAGCTACGAGCTGCCGGATGCCCTGGAATACGTAGATGAAACATGAAAGATGAATCTCCGCCTCCCTCCTCGACTATCATAGCGACGTACGCTGGTACCTGGACTGCGCTGAGGACGTCTTAAATCATCTTCCCCGCTACGCCGACCACCCTGAAGTCAGCGTGAGGAGGGATGACATCGCCGCACAGCGCGAGATACTCCATATGGTGGAGGAGGACTACGGCAGGAAGCAGAGGAGGAGGCATCCCCGCTCCCCGCTTTGGGATCCCGTTCCTGTCCTTGATCTAGTCCAGGAATTCACACCATCCGGGGGCCGTCAAAGACGTTGGCTCCATGGCCAAGGTCAACCTCAGCAAGAACCCCGTCCGGATTCTGTTCCAGGCCACCAGAAAAATTCTACCGCACAGTCAGCTGCCTCTTCAGCGTCTCGCCAGGAGGGAATCCCCGCAGCCTCTCCCCCGGGCAATCATCTCCTGCTGTTCGGTCAGTGCTCCGTGCCTGGTTCATCTCGGCCGTCGCCCCCTCCTCCTCAACGCCCTCCCCGGCTGCTGTGTGTGCCAAGAGTCCTGCTTCGGCGAGCCCCGTCCCTGATCCATCGCGAGCAGCTCCCCCTCGTCCTTCCAAGGGGCCCTCTGTCACCATCCGGCAGGGAAAGGGAGGAGCAACGTCCCCTACAGCAGGCACCATCCTCCCTCCGGGAAACAGGCAAGTGCAAGTTCCTTCTTCTCATCAAAGTTGTGATTTGTCTTGTCTGACTCCTGGGGGCAGAGTTCGGGGTTCGCAGTCCCCCGAGCTCCCACCACCTGCTGTAGCCCTGATTACTGAACCTGTTGCCTCTGTGTCTCCCTCCACCGAGCGGTCCACAACGCCAGGCCTACGTCGCCGGACGAGGGGGGGGCCTGCGGTTATGGAGAGCCTGGTTCCAGCTCCGCAGCCACGTTGCGGGCAGAGAAGAAGAGCAGACTGCAGCCTGGAGCCTGCACTGACGACAAAGCGTCCCCGGGTCTCCACGCTGGAATGGTCCGAGCCAGCGGGTCGAGGGTTCCCTGCCACCACGCTATGCAGGTTATCGGCGTGGACATCAGCGCCGGAGGATCCACAGACTGCAGTGACCATCATGCCGGCTGCGGAACCTGCCGTAGCTGAGTGGGAGCCTGAGGACGAACTTCTTCGCCCTGAGCCCAGATCGCCGAAGTCCTGGACGGCGACAGAATCCGAGATCAGGCAAGTGCTCTACCTTATCTTTCTTCTTTCTACTCTGGAGCATTTTTGCCTGTCTCTCGGGGAGACGAGCCGGGTGCAGCCGTCCGCTGCACTCGAGCCCGTTTCGCCGGGTTCTGTTTCTACTGGTGATTCTGATCCCGGTTCTCTCTTGTCTTCCGAGCCTTGTTGCAGAGTCACCGGTGCGGAGCCAGTCGTGGTCGCTGTGCTGGAGGTTCCAGGTTCGGGGTCGGAGGTCGTCACTGGTGCTGCGCCGACCCAATTAGGGTCTGACGCGGGTGCAGCCGAGACCCAGTGGGGGTCCGACGCGGGTGCATCCGAGACCCAGTCAGGGCCCGACGAGACCCAATCGGGGGTCCGACGCGGGTGCAGCCAAACCCCAGTGGGGGTCCAACACGGGTGCAGCCACGTCTGCAGCATTGGTATGGGTCAAGGACAGTGGAGGAGCTGCAGACCCTTCGCTGCCTGACATGGTGCGGGCTCGTCATCATCTTCAATCCCCTCATCCGAGTCACCGCCCCTGCTCATCATCGCCGAGGGCCGTTAGGGGCCTTCTACGCTCGACCCGGCTCTCCCACGTTTTTCCTCCGCCAGGGAGGCCACCACGGGCTGTCTTCCCATGGTGCTGGTGGCTGAGGAACGCGGGTCGGCCACCCGAGGAACTGTTTCGCCGGTTCGGCACCTTGGGTCGGCCACCTGACACTCTGTGTTTGCTGCAGGGCGACCTGGTTCGGCCGCCGGAGAATTGGACTTTCCGGGCCTGAGACTGGGGTAGGCTGCCCGATCATTTACTATTCCCCGCATTCCCCTGTTGGCCTTGGAACACAGGGAGACCACCGGAACTGTCCCCGTGGGTTTTGGTCTCCGCCTGTCACCATTTTCCTGAATTGTCCGGGTTAAAGGTCACGCGGGGTGACAATTTTGCTCTGTGTTTTGCCTGTGTTAATGTGGGTTTTTTTCCCCCCTGTTTTGGCCGTCCTGTGTGTTTTTGTATGTTTGGGAATGTTGTATTTTCTGTCATCTTGCCCTGTAATTGTTTCATTTGTTGTCTGCCTTAATCATGGTTTTTGCATTTGGGAATATTGTATTTTCTGTTATCATGCCCTGTAACTGTTTCATTTGGAGTCTGCCTTAATCATGGGTTTCACATTTGGGGAATATTGTATTTTCTGTTATCGTGCCCTGTGTTCAGTGTATTTCATGTATTTGGGAGTTGTTGGGGTTTTTTTCTGGTTGTCTCTGTGCTCCTGTGTTCATCATGATTTTTGGTCTATGGCTGGTCCTCTCCCTCCAGACCTGTTCCCCCATCCGCCCGCCCTGGGGGGGTGGGAGGGGGCTTGGGTGTCATTGGGTGTTCGGAGCCCGCCCTTGCGGGGAGGTACTGTCATGGTCTGAGCGCCGCTGCCATCTGCGCTTGGGCCATGCTTCATCTCCGCCAGGTTTGACAGCAGGGTTACCTTGTGGCTTCCCGAGCTCTTATTGTGACAGCGCTCAGAGGAGCTTCCTGCTGTCAAAACCTAACAGCTGTGCTGCATTTACGGCTCATCAGCAGCCCGGCATTTAAGCAGGCGCTGAAGAGCAGTACAATGCAGCAGTCTCGTCGATGATCCCTCATCAGACGTTGAGTGAGCGTTCCTCGCCTCAGACGTCAGCTATTCCTGATTGTCGTTCATGTCCTGATCGTAAGTGTGCCTCGTTATAGCATTATGATCATCTGTGTCAAGTGTTGTGTGTTTTAGCCCACCGTGGCTAGTTACTTTCTGTTACTTTGTGTATTATCTTGTGTTCGTGTTCATTAATAAAACATCATGCAAACCTCACTGGTGACTTTTGGCGTCCTATGGTGGCCCGCGAGGGCCACTGCTTGACAATTCCTTTAATTATTAAACTCACATTTTTAGGTAGTAAGGTTAGGGTTAGATGCTAAAAATACTTGATTAAGGCAAATTGTTGTCAGGAAAGGGTGAACGTCTACCTTGCATTCATTGAAAAAACATAATTTCTTTGGCTGAGGTATGTATCTATAAATGCACGGAATCTCTCTGTGTGTGTGTGTGCGTGTGTGTGTGTGTGTCTGTCTGTCTGTCTGTCTGTCTGTCTGTCTGTCAAGCTGTCTGTCTGTTCCACGCATATCTTTTGAACAGTTCGTCAGACTGGCCTCAGATTTTATAAGTGCTTTGCTGAGGTTACGAGGGTGTGCATCCCCAAGTATGGAGTTGCTCAGTCAAGATATGCTATTTTTATCAATAAAAGTTTATCCACCGCTCTGTCATGCCCTTCAGTGTGTGTGGAGTGTTGGATTGAGTCCGTGCTGATTGGATAATACACGGCATCACGATCATGCTGATTGGATAATACTCGGCATCATGACCAGTCAGTGACCACAGCGCTTCGCAAACAAAAAAAGGAACTGAAAAGTGACAAATTTGACAAGAAAAAGAGAATAGTGAAGATGTAACGCTTAAATTATACTATAATGTTGCTGTGATTGCATACATCTAAAGGATAATTCAGGGAATGCCAGCGGGGACCCGGGGTCTGATAAAGAACACTGGTGTTGGAGAAGCAGTGGGTGGAACGCAGTCCTTCGCAGGGGAGCAAGCCCAGCCCGCCTGGTCAGCGGTTGACAGGAGTCCCTTTGCAGGACCACGACTCACCGTCGCCGATGGCACTCCTCTCAGTGTGCTCCTCTTGGTGTGCTCGCACAGCTATCTAAAAATTAAAAGTTAATAATAATACCACCATGATTGTGGAGCAGAATGCCCAGATCAACTGCATATCATATGTGGCCACATGCACGGTTTCACTAAATGACGACTGTCTCCAAACTGGACACAAAAACGCCCAAATAATAATGAAATACATCAATAAATGGAATAAATAATGAAATACATCATTTTTATTTAAATATTTACTGACAAATGGGAAACACTGATGCAACAGTGGCAGCCAACAGGTCATTCTGCTATGTATAATATCTGTGTTTTGTACTTATTCCTAAAATATAAAAGGATGCACTAAAATGGGTCTCAAATATTTGTAAGCGTGTCCTGTTAGAGTACTGCATGAGTTTATTGACGATAGATTATAAACTACACATATGAACTAAAACAATTATAATGATGACTGAACAATTCCCATTCCCAAAGTGCAAGATACACTACATATCAATATAAGTCATAAAAGATCAGACAAATAAGTGATGTGAGAAAAATAAGCAAGTGTTCCGAAACAGTCACTAATATTGGATGTCCCATTCATTTTCAATAATTCTGTAATTAATATTCACACAATCAAATAAATCTTAGTGCCGTTCAGTCCCTTTCATATTTGTCAAAGTCTAACGTGATTGCTTACATATAGCCTACACCTCTTTGTATTCCACTTTCAAACACAGCCTATATTTGGACCTGTAAAGCCTAATTGGGCTACCTGTTTTCAGACAAGAATACTTGCTTTCTACTGCCATGCACTAGTAAGATATAATAAACAGATTGTGGAGTTTGATTCTGCAATATTGATTTGTCTTGCATTCATCTCTCTCTGTCTCATCCTCCTTTGCTTTGGATTCCTGTACTCATGCTTTAATAATTTTACATCAAAACAGACACATGTTTTATAAACTGAAAACATTGTCTCATTTTGGTTAAGTCTCCCTTGGACTCACTGTCTAATATGTAGTGTGAAGGCTGACACATCTATAGTACTGTATGTTCTTTTTCTCCTCTCTGATCAAACAGACATCAAAGGTGACATGTATCCTGGGAAGGCAACGCTGGAGGAGATCAGTAACATTTGAAGTTTCATAGCGCTCACAGGAGTTAAGAGTAAACCTACAGCTTCTCCTGGTGCCTAAACGATCCACACAGACAAAATCATTAAAAGTAAAAAAAGAATCAATGCAACTTTAGTAATGATTTTGAACAAATCCCACTACACTGCAAACATCTTTGCTGATGCTATACAGGTTTGCAAAAAATAAACCTCTGTTTTATTCTAAACTTGAATATTTTAGAATAGTTCCCTTAATTAAAAAAAATATTTAATCACAGAATATGCATGTCTAAGGGATGATATGAAACAAAGTCAAATGTTATCTCCTTTTTCTTAGTGTTTTTTGAGTAAAATGGATGAAAATTTGACTTCTATTCAGCATGAATTACAGGGAGAAAATACATGCACACAGTGAACAAATGCAACAGTTTCATTCTAATGGATTTAATCATGGAATGGGGTTATCCACTGTGGAGTGTCTCCTTCACTCATCGCTTCCAGACGCATCCCTTCACACCGATCTCGGGAGGATTGGGAAAATAAATGCACAGAAAATCTCATCCTCAACCAGTCATGCCCTATCAATATCCCTCCTCCAACAGGAAAAGGAGCTGCTGTCGTATATATGGGCCTACCTTCGCTTACAGGTCAGGTGAAAGTTCCAGGAGAAAAGCAGCATCCCTCACACGTCCATCAAGGCATCATGCTTGCGGTGGTTAATCTACTTTTTCACTATGGCAACAAATGAACCCCCTCTCCCTCTCTTTTTCTCCTTCTCTGTCACGCTCCAATGAGAAGGCTCCATTCGCATCATAGCTCTCTCTCTCTCTCTCTCTCTCTCTCTCTCTCTCTCTCTCCCCCCACATTTACACCTACCTCCAGGATACCATCTGGAGACAGATACTGATATAGAAACCTAAGGATGGGGGATCCAAAGAGGGAGAGGCAGGGCTATGGCAGTTTAGGACAGAAGGGGGTTTAGAGACAGAAGAGACAGAAGGGGGTTTAGAGCCTTCCTATGACAAGCCTTGGATTAATTTGCCAGCCAAATGCATTTGGAATTAGTAGACCATTAAAAGAGCAGACACATGCATACACAAGTTAGCATTCCCTCACACACATACGTTTGCAGCGTTAGATGCTGCAATGATAGCCTCACTAACACTGACCTCCATCTCTCACACTCGCTTGACTTTTCTGAGCTTGTTTTGAAGCCGGGGGGCTGACAAGCAAACGGCATCACTGCTCACACACATCTGCATAAACAGGCACACAGTTTCATGAGAACATGTGTGGGCTTCTTGCTTGAAGAAATGATACACAGTTAAGTTTTAGTTTTTTAATTCACCAAGGTGGGTAGCTGTCCGGGGCCACAATGGCCTTCGTCTCACTCTGAATTAGTATGGAATATTTAATAAATCCTTTAGTGTATTGCTATTGAAAATTCCTCTGACATTGGTAATACATGACAGACTCATGCCATACAAAGCAAAGTGGTGTATACTCTTGTGAAATAAAATATATTTTATTCTACTATTCTGAATGTCCTCTCTATATTTTCTTTTCATATAGTGACTCAGGATTAAGTATTTCATCAAGCTTGTTGGATGGACTGTGTTGAAGATGATGATGATGATGATGATGATGATGATGATGCACTGTGTTCTGCAGGTACAGTCCCATATACATCCTCCAGCTCCAGTCGCTCTTCATTTGAATCCACTATGTCCTATTCTTGGCTAGCATCCATAGCTCATGGAGTTTCTTTGCTGTTCTGAAAGTTCTTAGTCCTCCATCACTGAGGTTGGCCCTCAGTATGCTGGGCATGTAGTGGACAGGTGGGCGTGCTATCTAGTGTTATATTCCAGTTCTATGTAGTTGCATATCCTCTCACCACAGAACCAATGATGGCTGATTGTACACAGCTGGATAATTGCTCTCATCTGGTCCCAACTATGATCGCAGTCTCATATGGGATCAGTCTACTCTATGTGGGATCATTATGTGGTAAAACTCCTCGTGGATGGTGTGAACGAAGCCTTGTGACTTCGCTCATAAATCCTGCTTGTGTTTTTGTGCTCCTTTGCTCCCTGGAAAGGCTCCATGTCTGACCTCCATGGTTCGTGCACGTTCACCCAACAACAAATCAGTCACCTTCTAATTTTAGAAATTCTACCTGGTCCACTCTCTGCTTTGGAAATCAAGTAAGCTCCTCTCAGAAATCCAAACCTTACCTAACATCCTCTCAGTCCCACGATCTACTTCCATCTCCCAAGAAAGACTTGTCACTTGGATCTGGAAACCTTGTAAACAAATAATACTGAAGGAAAATTTGTGTTTATTAGGCTCTTTTTCTGAGTTTCTTTTCTTTTCTTTTATGCTCTCTGTATTTGTCATGCCAAAGTGCGCTGTAAAATGCTGAATCATGCTAAGGTTTCAGAAGGCATAAAAGGGCAGATAGTATGTTCTTGTTATTAGAAAGTGCTGAAGACCTCATGCAATTACTTCCTGCAGATAAACGCTTCTGACTCATGTGCTCATCATATGATATATTATCTCGTGCTGTGTCTGCATTAAGTGCAGGTCCATGGATGTATAAAAAGGTATCAGATCAGTGACCATCGCACACACTTCCACTATTCTTTTTTTTCTTTTTTTTTTTTTGTTACTTATTTGTACCCGTAGGTAGACTTGGTTTGCAGTCTGGTGACAAGCCACCGGCTGCTGGTCGCTGCGTGCGCGAGCGCCCTAAACCTACATGTTTTGGTGTGCGGGAGGAAACCGGAGAAATCCCGGAGTAAACCCGCGCAACACGGGGAGAACATGCAAACTCCACACAGCTCACTGTTGGTTGGGGGCTGGGATCGAACCCACGATCTCATGATCCCCGCGGTCCCCCGGCCGAGGGTAAAACTGTGCTGCCACAGTGCTAAACCACTGCGCCACCGTGCAGCTCTTGCTGTGTGTCAATCGCTTGGCCAACAGATTAAAAGAACCATTTTTGCTTGTACCTGGTTTTCCTCTTCTCTTTATTTAACTCGGTGTTTAACTTAGAATTTTTCTTACAAATACCTACTTGGATTCCCTTGCTGGCTCCCCTTGGCTACTGAATCACTCTGGTCTACTGCCTACCTGTCTAGAACCATCACCAGCCATCATGCTTGCTAACCACCTGCAAGTCCGCTCTAACTTTAAACACAATTATACTGACCATCATTGTGCTCCTTAAACTCACACTGTCCTTCTCTTCTTCCCTGCAGGCAAAACTCCCATGGTGTGAGTTCCACTCACCTATCACTATGGTTTAAATAAAAACAACTCCTTTGCCTCACTTTTTGCCTCCTTGTGTTTGCACTCTGTATCCAAGTGCCTGTCTAGATTAACATGACAGGGCAGGTTTGTCCAGTGCCACCTTTTGTGGGATTTGTACTTGTTGGACTTCTGTACTGCAGATTCTAAGGCCTTTTGTGCATGTGTCTTCATGTGTGAGACAGGTACTCGGCATCCTGAGCACATGCTAATCAGAGACAGGTTTCAAATGTACAGCCTCAATCTACCCAGAAATTGGTAGATTGAGGTTGTACAATATAATGACTGTACTGCATAGCAACAATTGTGAAGTTAATTTTGATCACTGTAGAATAACTTAAAGACTCACTGTGGTGGGTAGTACGGTGGTCTAAAATTGTATCGTATGCCCTTTTGTCCACTGTTGCCAACTCCTCAGTAAGGAAAGTAGCTACTGGCTGTCCTAAAAGTCGACAAAAGTCGATCATTGATGTCATCGCTTAATTTGCATAACCGGTCATTTGCATATAATTATAATGGATGCTGTAGTAGAGAAGAATAATGTCATGGAAGAGACAAAAAGTGAGTAAAAAATACCCTAAATATGTTTAGAACTACAAATTAACTTTCTTCTGTTGATTGTTGGTTTGTTTGTTTTAATTTTGCCATTCAAATAGGCAATCACTTCTTAAAATAACTTCATGACATTAATGCTCTGTCTAGACCCACACTACAGTGCATCCGGAAAGTATTCACAGCACTTCACTTTTTCCACATTTTGTTATGTTACAGCCATATTCCAAAAGGGATTAAATTCATTTTTCCCCTCAAAATTCTACACACAATACTCCATAATGGCAATGTGAAAAAAGTTTTTTTTTTTTAGATTTCTGCAAATTTATTAAAAATAAAAAACTAAGAAATCGCATGTACATACAATAAGTATTCACAGCCTTTGCCATGAAGCTCAAAATTGAGCTCAGGTGCATCCTGTTTCCACTGATCATCCTTGAGATGTTTCTGCAGCTTCACTGGAGTCCACCTGTAATAAATTCAGTTGATTGGACATGATTTGGAAAGGCACATACCTGTCTATATAAGGTCCCACAGTTGACAGTGCATGTCAGAGCACAAATCAAGCATAAAGTCAAAAGACTTGTCTGTAGACCTCCAAGACAGGATTGTCTCAAGGCACAAATCTGGCGAAGGGTACAAAAAAATTTCTGCTGCTTTGAAGGTCCCACTGAGCACAGTGGTCTCCATCATCCGTAAATGGAAGAAGTTCAGAACCACCAGGACTCTTCCTAGAGCTGGACAGCTGTCTAAACGGAGCGATCGGGGCAGAAGGGCCTTATTCAGGGAGGTGACCAAGAACCCAATGGTCACTCTGTCAGAGCTCCAGCATTGCTCTGTGAAGAGAGGAGAACCTTTCAGAAGGACAACCATCTCTGCAGCAATCCACCAATCAGACCTGTATGGTAGAGTGGCCAGACGGAAGCCACTCCTTAGTAAAAGGCACACGGCAGCCCGCCTGGTGTTTGCCAAAAGGGCCCTGAAGGACTTTCAGACCATGAGAAACAAAATTCTCTGGTCTGATGAGATAAAGATTGAACTCTTTTGCGTGAATTCCAGGTGTCATATTTGGAGGAAACCAGGCACCGTTCATAACCTCCGGCATACAACTAGGAAAATACCGGTCACTATGGAGGGTGAGAGTATGTTTGGGCACATAATCATACCATGTAGAATAACTAAGTAGATGGTTGTGCTGTTTCATCCCATCTAGCAACAATGCTCTGCACTGTGTGTGTTTATATATTTACATATTTATTCCATCTAGCTACAATGCTCCGCACTGGGTGTTTATATATCTACATATTATTCCATCTAGCTACAATGCTCCGCACTGTGTGTCTGTGTGTATATATATATATATTTATAGTAATATGTACATATGTATATTAGCTGCTCTTGCTTTTTTTTCTTGCCTTCTGATTGTTTTTCTGAGTGTTGCTATCCCTGTGCTGTTGCAATCCTGGAATTTCCCCGTTGTGGGACTAATAAAGGCTTATCTTATCTTATCTTATCTTAACCACACCAATGTTGGTAGCAGCCATAGATATAGAACCTTAGATTGGCAGCGCTGGCCAGTCCGTGCTTGCGGTGGTGTGACGCGTGTCCGCCATCTTGGTACAGGATATCTGTAGCACATCCCTGTGGTCCAGTGCAGACACCTGCTTGGGTCATTCTCCTTTGTTAAACGTTTGACAGGCTTCAGTGAACATGTTTACAACACAGTACAACACAGCGCATAGTGGTTTACTTTCAGCATAATCTGCATAAATATTAGGTGTTTAAGAGCTTCATAATTATTAAATTATGGCATTTTGCAGTGTCTCAATCAAGAACTGTCAAATGAGCTGAAAAAAAAGTTACCATACCCCCTGATTAATAATTAAGGCTAGCTCTTTCATTGTGGCCATTTATGCATAAATATATGTCCGAAATTGATTAATTCATACTTTGTCCTGGGCTGTATTTGTTATATTTGCCACCCCAGGCAACCAGCTTATTGCCCCCCCCCCCAATTGTCAAAAATGTTTATCAAAGAAATATTTCAGCCTGTGCTATACAAATTGGCCTAGATATGTAAACTTTGAAATAAATAAAGAGAATAAAAAATTACAAATCAATTATTCAAGTTTCTTCATTTAACTAGACAGACATTATACACTCTTCCCCCCCCCCCCATCTACCTGGATCTGTATAGCAGTTGTTTAAAATCAATTTGAAATTCTTATTGATTTTAGGCCCACATAACAAATTTATACAATACACCAATGTTCATTACAAATTTATTAAATTTATTGCATAGAATAATGCACTCAACATGAAAGCAGCAAGCTCATATTAATCAATTGCAAAGTGAGGTGAAGTGTTAATTGAATCAAAACCCAGTTTAAAGCAGTAGATGTAGGCTTTATAAATTTAACCCAGAGCCAGGTCAAGAATTCGGGCAATATAGAACATGTATATAGGCTTATATATTAATGCGGTAGACATGTACATTTATTTGCATACATACATGAAGGGCTAGGCCTATAGGCCCTATTGATTTAAAAGTACTAGTGCTGAAAAAATTGAAGCTGAAAAATTGATATACGTAATATATACCTTGTAGCTGAACACAGACCTGTTGCTCATTCTTCTGACAATGCCACAGATCAACTTTAAAGACCACTGTTATATAATTCTTCCTCTTGTAGTGGAAACTAAGGTGATATGCATAATAACAATAGTAAGTTAACATACATAATAATAGATGTTTGTACACATATATGTGTAATTATTGTGTAAAGATGGTTTGATAAACCTAAATCTGACATAATGTCTGGCCCAGGAAACACGCACGCAGGCTCAGGATAGATTTAACAGCTTTATTCAACAAGCAGGTGTGTCTGAATGGATGTATGCGGTATGGGTATGTGCTGGGGTGAACGCCGATGCGCAGGCAGCAGAGCAGCGCGCTGTTCAGCCGGACAGCCCTATGGAGAAAGAGCAGAGGACAAGGGTAACGGGCACCACACCGAGACAGGGATTATCAGTGATAGTGTTGCTTACTTGCAGGGACAGGTGGCTGGCGTCGGCAGGTGATGAGCCTGGGAGACAGCGTCCTGCAGGGCCTGCGCGGATGGTGGAGATGATACAGCGATGACAGGGGAAATCCGCCGCCGGGAAGGTCCACCTGTGCACAGGGGTGAAAACTTGGGAGACAAGGTAAGGAGTTCTTACGTGTCGTAGAATCTTGCTGGTGATCTGAGGTAGAATCACGAGCCTTGGAAGCACCGACGAGAACAGACGGCTCCAGACCGCAGCACTGGGCCGTGGGCTAAATAGCCCGCTGCTGACGAGGCGCAGGTGTGCGCTCAGCTGAAGCCGCTGATGAGCAGCGAGTCGTGACAAAATCTTTCATTAGGCCAAGTGTATACAGGAAAAAGAAAAACTATCCTCACGCTATTTGAGTAACTACCAGACTAGTTACAAGAACCCAAAGTTCATTGTTGATAATATTGGCTACCAATACTGACCCAGTAACAAAGAACACAATGTAACACTGTATACTAATATTACATGAGAAATATTGCCATAAGTATCGATACTGAATTACAATATACAGTATATTACACTCATGGCAGTCATGCATGTACAGAAATCAATGACCTCCCAAATGAAAATCAGAGTTTTTACCTTTATTTTTGACAACACGCCATTAAATTATTTAAAAACAAATACTCGACACTTACCTGATCGTTTAGACACCAGTTACACACTGTGTAAACAAACGAGAACCTTGGAAATGAAGACTTAATCAGAGTGTTGTGCGTTGAGCTGTGGATTTGTTGTGATTCCTGTACCAATATGGCAGCCCGAAATCATGCGCTCCAGTGACCTACTGCCAATCTAGGGTTCTATATCTATGGTAGCAGCATCATGCTATGGGGACATTTTTTCAGCGGCAGGAACTGGGAGACTAGTCAGGATAGAGGGAAACATGAATACAGCAATGTACAGAGATATCCTAGATGAAAACCTGCTCCAGAGGGCTCTTGACCTCAGACTGAAGCAACGGTTCATCTTTCAGCAGGACAATGACCCTAAGCACACAGCCAAGATATCAAAGGAGTGGCTTCAGGACAACTCTGTGAATGCCCTTGAGTGGCCCGGCCGGAGCCCAGACTTGAATCCAATTGAACATGTCTGGAGAGATCTGAAAATGGCTGTGCACCGATGCTTCTCATCCATCCTGATAGAGCTTCAGACGTGCTGCAAAGACGAATGGGCAAAACTGCTCAAAGATAGGTGTGCCAAGCTTGTGGCATCATATTCAAAAAGACTTGAGGATGTAATTGCTGCCAAAGGTGCATCAACAAAGTAGTGAACAAAGGCTGTGAATATTTATGTACATGTAATCTCCATCCATCCATCCATCCATCCATCCATCTTCTTCCACTTAATCCTTTTTGGGTCATGGGAGGACATGTTCTCCCCGTGTCTGTGTGGGTTTGCTCCAGGATTTCTCCGGTTTCCTCCCACATGCTAAAAACATGATTTCTTCACTTTTAATTTTTAATAACTTTACAGAAATTTATAAAAAAAAAACTTTTTCACATTGTCATTTTGGGGTATTGTGTAGAATTTTGAGGGAAAAAAATGAATTTAATCCTTTTTGGAATAAGGCTGTAACAAAACAAAATGTGGAAAAAGTGAAGCGCCATGAATACTTTCCGGATGCACTGTACACATATCAATTTTGTCCTGCATTGTTAAATGTTAGAATATCAAATTTAATCAAAAGACTGCTATGTGGGTTAAATTGCTAGCTCAACGTCCAACCCTCCTGCTTTATCCCGGCTTGGGACTGGCAAAGTGACCCAAAAGAGACATTGGCAGAGTTACTTAGTTTTTGTTAAATTATTTTTTTAATTATTATTTCATTCTTATTTTTTATTTATTTTTTTAAGTTTGGTTTAGTTACTAACCTTATGCTCCACTTCGGAGCCTACAATAAGTCACAGTAAAACATGAACATTTTTTGCCGTAACTATAACATTTTTAACCTTTTTTTGCATGACAGTTTTAACTGGACAACATTAACAACCGAAATTAACAAAAAGAGTCAGAAAAAAAAATGTAGTGGCAGTGTAAGAAAATGATGGTAACTAGTCTGGCCCTAATTCAGGGTCATTGCTTTTTTATCAGACCCCCCTCCACACACACACACACACACCTGTGCTGGCTCACTGAAAGAGTAGGTCATCTTCATGCCGCTGCTGCAGCATTCAATTGGTATCACACATTGCAGTTCTGAAAACACTATTAATTTATTGTAACTGCAACACTGCTGCTGCATGAGGCTACTGTGAGACTGACCGAGACTGCCTGTGATTGCTTTGGGATAGGAAGGGGACAGGAGAGCCTCACGGTACCACCCACTGCTTGTTGAGAATGATATCTGCAGAGCAATTGCGCACTTTCACGTCAGTGTCCAAAACACCAGAAAAGTCTTTGATAACACCAGGAAAAATCATTAGATTTGTTGCTAGTCACATTCAACAAAAAAAAAGTCATCGAGGGGGGCTGACAAATCGCCAGATTTAATGACAAAATCACCAAGTTGGTAACACTGCTTTTGTCTACAAAAAAACTTTCATTGTCTTACAGTTTCATGTCAAAATCTTTTCACTTTTCCTCCTCCTTCAAATGTCAGGTTCTGGGAATAATCCCACCCATATCTCACAAGACTAATGGTGGCAGAATAAATTCTGTGATAAAAAGACTACCCAGTTGAACGACATCCCCAGATGTATGCACAGGGGCCCAAGATAATGACTGAAACTGCATCGGTTCTTAAAAGCAGTTTAATGATGAAAACCATCTTAATTTGGGTTAACTTTTCAAAGCAGCTATCCAAAAATGCTAACTGGTCCTGGAGGCCAACTTCATTTAGGCCAGATAGTACCGATTGGCTCAACACTGTGGACCTGCTATAGTTGTGTCACCAAAAATGTTCCGTCTAGACTCACCTTTTTCAAGGAGCGGGGCTTAACTGAAATTTCACAGTAAAAAACAGACATACAAATTTGAGTGATTTTGCTCTTGATATGTTTTATAAGTCATAGAAAACATGTTACAGACATGTAAGCTGTCATGAGTTGCCCCTTGGGGCAGAGAGGAAGACACACGTGCTGGACTTTGAAGTTGTGAGGTTTATTGGAAAACATAAGGTGCATAAAGCAATTCAAAAACACAAGGGGATAAACACAGTAAAGAGACAAAGACAGAGTATGTATAAACTTACGTTAGAAGTGATTACAGAGGGCACAAGAGTCAAGACCGCGGCAAGGAAAGCGAGGCGCCCCAGTCTTAAATAAGGCACAACATGATATGGCACAGGTGTGGATACCAGAGCGGGCAGGAGAAAACACTGATTGATAATCTGAGTCAGCTGGGAGAAATGAGAGAGAAGTGTCTGGACTTGACAGCTGACAGGGCGACGCCCATACAGAGCACAAAACCGGAAACGCCCCCTGACAGCTGTCAACCCCGGGAAAGAACACCACAGTAAAAATATAAAGAATAAACATCACCAAATGCAGACTGATAAATAACTGCAAATGGTACAAGACATGAGCATAACAAAATTGAAACATAAACAAAAAAATAGAGAACAGTACGAGAATACCAAAACTCAAAAGGCACAAAATACAACAAATAAATAAATACAGAGAAAAAAGCTGAGACTGAGTATGGCGGAAACCTCCAGTGCTCAGCTTGTGACAGAGCCCCCTCTCAAGGGGTGGATTCCAGACACCCCAGGGAAACATCAAAAAAAAGAAAGAACCCATCCCCCCCAACAGGAGCACAACAGTAACCCACCCAGGGTGGGTGGTGGTGGGAACAGGCTAGGTGGGAACAAAACAAAACCCCGCTCAGGACCCACACCAGGCAAACCCTCAACCCCCTAAGCCCCCTGGACCAAGGAGCTGAACAATTCAGGCAGGCGACCAGAGTCCCAGGCCCGCCAGATGGTATGACGGAATGAGTCAGATGGCCTCCCAGAGAACATGGGTCACCCAAATCTGTGGCATAGTCTGTCGGGTGGCCTGCCAGTGTTCTTCGGCTACCTGAACAGAAGAGGTGGTCCAGGAGGAGGCTGCCCAACAGAAAGGGCAAAAAGTGAGCAGGAAAGGGGAGTCGAGGAAACCACGACGACCTCAGCAAGAGGAGAGAGAACCACAACAGCGTCAGGCAGAGGAGGGGGAACCACGACGGTGTCCGGCAAAGGAGGGGGAACAACGACAACGTCTGGCACAGGAGGGGGAACCATGACAACGTCTGGCACAGGAGGGGAACCACAATGGCGTCTGGCACAGGAGGGGGAACAACAACGCCCTTGGACTGGCCAGCAGCACCCTCAGTGGTCCCAGATTGGGACAATGTTGCACCCGCGGAGGCTCCAGACTGGAGCGACGCTGCACCCACAGTGGCTCTGGGCTGGAGCGACACTGCACCTGTGGCCGGCCCGGACTGGGCCAAGGCTGCACCCTCAGTGGGGCCGGACTGGGCCAAGGCTGCACCCTTGGTGGACCTGGACTGGCCCAAGGCTGCACCCTTGGAGGACCTGGACCGGGCCAAAGCTGCAACCACGGTGGCCCCTGAGCTGGGGCGTAATGCCCATGATGGGCCCACACTGGAACGCAGTACCCAAGTTGGTTTTAGGCTGGGGCATAGCACCCACGACAGTCCCCGACTGGGACGGAGCACCCGCGACGACCTCAATTGGAGGGGAAACAGCACCCATGGAAGACCCGGACAGGGCCGAAGCTGCACCCACGGCGGTCTCGGCCTGGGACGGAGTGTCCTCGACGACCTCAGCAGGGAGAGCTGAACCCACAGTGATCTCGAGCAGTGAGCCTGGACCCACGGAGACATCTGGCAAGGGTGGAATATCCTCGGTGACCCTGGGGGAAGACTCAGAAAGAACAAGCAGAGAGACAGGGTCAGGGTCACCGGCAGCAGTGGAGCCAGGCAAGGTGAGCTCAGGTGCAGCTGACGGCTGCACCCAACTCTCCCCATCAAGAGCCAGGCAAGATTTCTCCAAAACAGACACAAGAAAAATGAAGGAGAGCACTTACCTGAGCTTGAGCTCCACCACCATCCAGGACTCTGTCGATCTAGACAATGGTTGTTCGGGCCCGGTCCGCTGGAGGTCCAGCTCTGACTCTGCTGCGGCAGCCCCTGCAGCAGGCATGGTGGTTAATGCAGCCCTGGGACCCCCCAGTGAGGTGACCCATGCCAGTGGCTCATCCAGCATGGATTCAGGAGGTGGATTTCCTGCCGACGCTGGGTTCTGCTCAACTGAGACCAGGGGACGTTTCTTCGTCAGCGCAGGCTTCAGCTCAGTTTCCAGCTCCTCCAACGTCCGGCGACACAATCCTGGGGCCGATGGGCACTCAGAGAGAGATGGAGGAGACACAGAGATGGCAGGTGAAAAATTGATGGCTGCAGCAGGCGGTGAGGGCTGAGGGGGCTGCACACACTGAGCCTCTCCACCGGGAATCAGGCAAGGCACATTATCATAAAGTGTTGAAAAATGACAAGACACTTGCCTGTTTTCCTGGCGTGCGATGTTTCCTGCTGCAGATGGTCTTGAGTCGCCCCTCTCCATGGCTACGGTGGACATGGGCCCCTCAGTGGATCGTGGAGGAGCCGCCCCTGCCAACACGGAGACAGGTGAAGCCGGGAAAGACGCAGTGGGCCTCTCAGCAGCAGAAGGAATCGCCGAGGGGAAGCAGGGAACAGCAGCTGTGCAGAGGGAGGAAACTGATGATTCAGCTAGAGAAAAAAGATGCAGAGGGCACACTGCTGTGGGAGTCTTCAGCCTTGGCGAATGAGAGGCTACTATCTGAGAGGTGGAGGTGTTCCTCCGACAAGATTTCCCTGGATGGCAGTGTTCTGGAGCAGGTGGAGCAGAAACGGGAACGGATGTCAGAGACTGGTGAGGCACCGACACTTCAGAGGCCCGGGAACGCCTCCCCTTCGGTGCAGACACAGGTTTGCTCGGGGAATTCCTCACCGTCTCATTGTTCTCTCGTTGCAGCACCGCCACCAGAGAAATCCTCTCCACCCATCCAGCATGCTCTCGAAGCTGGGGGCACCGGTAAACAGCTGCCTCTGCGAGCCCCAGGTACCATAATGCATCCTTCGGGGCAAAACCAGTGCGCACTGTAGAGATTAGCCCATTGATCTCCATGACAGCTTTGCAGCCCTCCCACCCCAGGCTCATCAGGTAACTGCACCCACCTGCAGAGTCTGGCATAATGCACTCCAGCGAAACAGATGAGTGAAATAAAAAGGAAAAACGAAAACCCATAACTCACAGCAGCTGGGTCTAATACTGGCCGCAGCCTTCTGTCATGAGTTGCCCCTTGGGGCAGAGAGGAAGACCCACGTGCTGGACTTTGAAGTTGTGAGGTTTATTGGAAAACATAAGGTGCATAAAACAATTCAAAAACACGAGGGGATAAACACAATAAAGAGACAAAGACAGAGTACGTTTAAACTTACATTAGAAGTGATCACAGAAGGCACAAGAGTCAAGACCGTGGCAAGGAAAGCGAGGCGCCCCAGTCTTAAATAAGGCACAACATGATATGGCACAGGTGTGGATACCAGAGCGGGCAGGAGAAAACACTGATTGATAATCTGAGTCAGCTGGGAGAAATGAGAGAGAAGCGTCTGGACTTGACAGCTGACAGGGTGACGCCCGCAGAGCACAAAACCAGAAACGCCCCCTGACGGCTGTCAACCCGGGAAAGAACACCACAGTAAAAATATAAAGAATAAACATCACTAAATGCAGACTGATAAATAATTGCAAATGGTACAAAGCATGAGCATAACAAAACTGAAACATAAACAGAAAAACAGAAAACAGTACGAGAATACCGAAACTCAAAAGGCACAAAATACAACAAATAAATAAATACAGAGAAAAAAGCCACGAGACTGAGCATGGCTGAAACGTCCAGTGCTCAGCTCGTGACATAAGCAAGAAAAAAAATCAATTTTTGGTGGAGTGTCACTTTAACTCACATAATAAAGTAGCTTAAGTAATATGAAAGATTTATCACTGTAATAAAGGTGGCCTTTGACAATTTCTTCAACCAGAATGGACAATAATTGTCCTTAGAAATGGCATAAACACTGTAAAAGAAGAAAATGCAATACTACCCAACATGAAAGAATATGAAGAGAAAGATAAATAATGTCAAAACATTCTCAGTCATATGAATCTGAATAGATTTGTTTTGATCTGTGTTTGTTCTCATTGGACCTCATTTTAATGATGTGAAACACCAGTGTTTAAAAGAAGCCCTTCAAATTATTGACTGGAAGATATTTCATTTAAAAGAAAGTTTGAATAGCAAAGACTCCTGGGAATAAAGCAACTGAAAGAATCACTGCTGAAAAGTGTCAGAATTTATTTCCACATTATTTTTACTAGACTGTTATGATAAAGGGGAGCAAATCTGCCTGCATGAATTAAGTCCGAAATAAACTATTAAAATGGAAATAAGTATTGAGTAGTTTATGCTTACTTTTTTGCAGTTGGCTCTTAAATTTAAATAAAAAAAACAACTTTCACTGTAAGAAACAGTCAGCTTTTCAATTTAGCTAGATTTATTCTTTTTGGGATTTACTCAGTCATTATTGCATTAAATGTAGATGATTTATCGTGTAAATAATAAGACCATTTGGGTTTGGGTTAGTTAATGAACAATTCCTTATATTTACTTTGTGCAGTGATTTTTTTTAATCAATAGAAATCATTCCATATACTTACAGTGACTAATGGCCACATGAACAACAACATACAGTCGGTCATAACATGATTGGCTGGCTCGCATACGTATACACCATTAAGGAATTGACTGGTCACAATGGATCATGGGGTAGAGGTAGTTTACCAGGATAGGCTGCACAGTGTGTGTAAATAAGATGGAACTACCCTCTCAGTGTCAATGGCTAAGACACAGAAATGTTGCTTTTTTTCAAATTTAGGGTGTGTCCAGCACAAAGTGGGACACCTAGGGTGAATAAAACCAGAATGTACACATTTCTATGAGACAGTGATCCTGTTTCTTGGTTTATGTGCTGTACGACCTCCATAAACATCATCCTGATGAGTTTGTGGTCTATCAAATCTGACTGAGCAGAGCATAGGGTTCTTTAGAAATTTTGGTCTTATTAAGAGTGAAAAAGAAAACAAAGCAGCATGTGCCTTAGCTTAAACTGTGCGACCAGCAGGTGATGGTCAGTATTACCAAGCTCTGCTCCTCTGAACACATGGCAGTTTGTCACAAATGACTTCCAGCAGTGGGAGATGATGATGTGGTTGAGGGCCTTTTGGGTTCTGCCATCCGGGCTGTACCAAGTCCAGTGATGGATGAGTTTCCAAGGAAACCAGGTGTCAGCTATACAGAGATTGTGGGAGTGACAGAGCAGAAGGAGACGGTTCCCATTGTCATTCGTAGGTGGGTCGGCAAAGGTGGTGCCGACAGGTGGACCGGGAGACTAGGCTGGGAGCAGGTCTCTGGAGAATAGGGTAGCATTGGCATCAGTAAGAATGATGGCAATGTCATTCTGTAGAACCTGTCCAACAACCTGATGAAGCTGGTCAAAGAAAGCATCCTTCTCTGCAACATCGGTGGGGGCATAGGCGACAATGACTGTCACCTTTCCGTGCTGGTGAAGAAAGCGGGCCAAAAGTAGTCTGTCGCTCACTGGTATCCAGCTGATGAGTGACTTGCGGATGGGCTTTGGCATGGCAAGTGCCACACCATAGAGGCCCGTCCGCTTCTCAGGGCTGCTCCAGATGAAACAATAATCGCCTACAATGGTTTCACTGTTGCTTTGCCATCATGATTTGCAGAGACCCACCAGGGTGGTGATGTCGCGGGTGAGCTCTCGGGACAGCAGTGTGGCTGCTCCAGTGCGAAGGAGTGTCTGGGCATTCTATGTTGCAACATGGGTGCTGTGGCGAAGTTCAGTCCGTTCTCGTTGGTCTGGGGCATGCTGGGGTCCAATTCCAAAATGGGCAAAGAGAGGTACTGGTTGGAAGAAGCCGAGCGCCTGGAGTCAGTGGCCAGTAATAACAACATGAGCCACGTGTTCAGTATGCTCCGTCAAGCACGCAATGGCCCACACACCAAGACAGCCCAGGTGAAAGATATCAACGGCAATCTCATCACTACTGAGACGTCAACCGCTGGAAAGAGCACTTCAGTCATCTCCTGCATCATTCTCCTGTTCCTGTTGACCCGAATCTCTTAGCCACTGTCAATGCCACTGTTTCTTGTGAGTCCTGCAGGACCAATCTAGTCACCCCAAAGAAGTTGCGGCTGCCCTGACCAAGATAAACAACAGGAAAGCCCCTGGAATTTGTGCTATAAATGTCAAAATGCTGAAGATGGGTGGAAATTGCACAATTCAGTGGCTCACAGTCATGGGGTTCTTTTCCAACTTCTTCAAATCCCCCCAAAAATGATGGCAAAGTCGCACAGATGGTATTGAGCCTTTTTATTTGCCGGCCTCCCAAGTGCACAATTATGTACAGGTGAGAAGAAAACAAACAGTGGAAACAAATGGAAAAAAAAAACAAACAAACAGTCTCTGTACCAAATTGTCCCTTTAAAATGGAGTCCTCTCTTAACTCCTTCAAAATGGGAGGAAACAAGTCACTCAGTTACTTACAGACAGCAGACTATATGTTGCCTCCTCTACAATAAACTTCAGACTACCTGTTCAGTCCACAACAACCCCCTTTTAATGACCAATCCCCTCCCACTGGGCGTATCATTCATAGAAAACCACACACTTCAATAAATATTTCTATAAAACAGTTAACAATGCCTCATCTCCTAATATATACTTTACACATAAATACTTAAATACAAAAACAAGTTTTTCCACACACAAAGTGAGTCCATTTACATACAAATATTTATTAAAATTCATGACCACAGCCCCCTGGGTCACCTGACCAACAGGTGTGTGAAAACCCATACTTAATCTACCCAATTGATTTCATCTGTTTAGCTCATTCGAAGTCAGAATCGTGTATGGAGGCAGCTAAACAAACGGGCACGGGAACAACCAAAAAAAAAAAGGAGTTTATATCGTATGGAAATAAGAGAGTATGTTTTCCAGTGAAGCAGAACAACCAAGTGTGCACCCCTGGCTGTGCCACAAAACAGGTAAGGGAAAAAGAAAAGAAAAACGTTCGATATTTTAAGATAATTTCCAAACAGACGTAAATGAGAAAATGCATGGCAGGTGTGTGCATGTGTGTGTGTGTGTGTGTGTGTGTGTGTGTGTGTGTGTGTGTGTGTCTGCCGCTTAAGCTAGTAAATCACCTACAGTCCATAGTTGTGTGTAAGTGAGTGTGCCTATAGCCGTCTGTATGAGTGTCTGTGTGCCTGCAGTCAGTGACGAGGCTACTCCGTCTCATCACAACCCCCTCACGAAGGTTGGCAATGTATGGCAACCTGGAAGGATAATCTGCTACCACATTGGTTCTTCCAGACCGATGCCTAATAGTAAACTTGAAAGGCTGCAGTGACAAGTACCAGCGAGTAAGGCGACTGTTGTGATCTTTCATGCTATTAATCCATGTGAGAGCTCGATGATCAGTGTCCAAGTCAAACTCTCGTCACAGCAAGTAGTAACACAAGCTTTCCAGGACCCACTTAATGGCCAAACCCTCTTTCTCCACTGCAGAATACCGGGTCTCCAGTGGCTGAAGCTTACGGCTCAAATACAAAATTGGGTATTCTTCACCCGGGTTCCCTTGTGTCAAAACTGCTCCAAGGCCCGCTGCCGAGGCATCCACCTGCACCAGAAATCTTTTATTGAAATCTGGACATTTGAGGACAGGGGAAGAACACAAGTGATTTTTCAGGGTATTGAAAGCTGTTTCACACTCATCAGACCACGTGACAGGATTCTTCTGGTCTTTACAAGTTAAGGCAGTAAGTGGAGCTGCAATGGTCGAGAACTGCGGTATAAACCGTCTATACCAGCCAATCAATCCCAAGAAGGATCGTACCTCCTTCTTAGTCCATGGTCGAGAACAGTTCTGAATAAGATAAGATAAGATAAGATAAGCCTTTATTAGTCCCACAATGGGGAAATTCCAGGATTGCAATAGCATAGGGATAGCAACACTCAGAGCAACAATCAGAAGGCAAGAAAAAACAACATCTAGTAAACATATGTCCATATTACTATAAATGTATATATATAGACACACAGTGCAGAGCATTATGCCTGGTGAATGTGCAGCTGAAAGTCTAAGCTCTCTCTCCGCGGATGCAGCGGGCCAGCTGGAAGTCTTTGGGCATGATGGTGACCCCTTAGCGAAGAAGAGACCCACCAGGTGGGCCTCGCTGGTCTCCTGCAGAGCCATGACGGCGAAGCTCAGGAAACGCAGGACGGTCTTGAAGTCCTGAGCGATCTCCCTCACCAGGCGCTGGACGGGCAGCTTACGGATGAGCAGCTCCGTGGATTTCTGGTAGCGACGGATCTCTCTCAGAGCCACGGGCCTGTGACGGCGAGGCCTCTTCACTCTGCCGGTGGCCAGAGCGCCTCTCCGAGCAGCCCTGGTGGCTAGCTGTCTCCTGGGGGGCTTCTTCCTCCAGTAGATTTTACGGGCGGTCTGCTTGGTTCTTGCCATCGCTCTTTATTATTCTGTCTTATATTTCTTTCACGCTGCCTAAACTCCAGCCCGGCACCCGCGTCCTTTTCGCTTCAGCTCCCGGTATGTTGAGTTTCCCATTAGCACCGGGCGGCGGCCAAGTGCTAGCTAGCATTAGCTCCTCCCCGCTGTAACGTCTCCCGCTGCAAACCATGGCTCCGTCCGCCGACCCGGGAGACCCCCGGGGCGATCCGTGCGTCCGTGATATATATACAGAGTGAAAGGTGTAGAAAGAAGAAGGAAGATTAAAAAAAAGGCTGTTGCAACAGGCAGCTGACTCGTGTGGCGCCGCCGTACCGGCGGCGCCACACGAGTCGCCACACGAAATGGCATCCACTTTATCCACTTTATCCACTTGTGGGCGCACTTCTCCACATCCCAACTGGTACCCAAGGTATTGAGTCTCCTGCTGTGCCCACTCACACTTGGAGGGGTTAAGCGTCAGCCCAGCCTTCTGAATCTTTCCCAAGACCAAGGAAAGATGTTGGACATGCTCAGCCCAAGTATTACTAAAGACAACCACATCATCCAGGTACGCAGCACTACAGTAATCACAGCCCTGAAGCACTTGGTCCATCAATTTCTGGAAGGTGGCTGGAGCTCCATGTAGTCCAAAGGGCATCACGGTAAACTGGAAAAGCCCTGCTGGGGTTTGGAATGCTGTATATGGTTGACTTGACTCTTCCAGTGGTATCTGCCAGTAACCTTTACACAAATCAAGAGCAGTGATAAACTTGGCAGCCCTGACCTTCTCCACTAAGTCTTCGACCTTTGGCATTGGATAAGCATCAAACCCAGAGATTGCATTCAGCTTCCTGAAGTCAATGCATATCCGAAGAGAGCCGTCTTTCTTGAACACTATGACAACCGTGCTACACCACTCAGAATTGGAAGGCTCAATCACACCAAGTCTCAACATCTCTGTTATCTCCTGCTTCAGGCTTCCCACCAACTATTGAGGAATCCTGTAGGGATATTGATGAATTGGTCGCTCCTCCTTAAGACAAATAACATGCTCTGTGAGTGTAGTCCTGCCTGGGCTGGCAGAAAACAAAGATGACACCTCTTCAAAGACCTGATGAAGCTGTGCTGCTTGGTCTGGTTCCAGATGTGTCAGCAAAGGTGTCTCTGCCGTAGTAAGGGATTCCAGCCCAATCTCCACTTCCTCCTCATGGTCTACCTTCATTACCAGCAGAACCTGCCCTGGCTCTTGGCGATCCTTCCACTCGTTCAGAAAATTTACATGGTACGTCTGTTTTGGCTTCTTCTTCTCGGGATGGTGGACCTCATAAGTGACTGGCCCCATTTTGCCGATAATAAGGTACAGGCCTTGCCACTTTGCTAAGAGCTTACTACTGGATGAGGGCAAAAGCAGTAGTACTTTCTGACCAGGTTTAAACTCACCATGCCGAGCCTGTTGATCATACCAAGTCTTTTGGCTCTTCTGAGACTCCCGCAAGTTGACCTTTGTTTCCTCCTGGTACCTTGCCAGCCAACCCCTTATCTCCAACACAAAGTGAACCACTCTTCTATCACTTTGAGTGGTTGAAGGGGCTTCCCACTCTTTCTTGAGCAGTTCCAATGGACCCTGCACATCTCAACCATATAGTAACTCGAATGGAGAGAAGCCCGTTGATGCCTGGGGTACTTCACGATAGGCAAAGAGTAAAAAGGGTAACCAGAGATCCCAGTCCTTGCCAGTGTCATCCACAAACTTTTGCAGCATCTTCTTCAGTGTCTGATTAAAACGTTCAACAAGACCATCAGTCTGTGGATGGTATGATGTGGTCTTGATGGCTGAGATGCTCAGTTGTTTGTGGAAAAGCTCCATCAGTTTGGAGGTGAAGTTAATTCCCTGGTCGGTCAGAATTTCATCTGGTATCCCCACTCTAGAAAATAATTGCACCAGCGCACGCAGAACAACCGGGGCAGTAACTGTCCACAAGGGGAAAGCCTCTGGGAACTGAGTAGTATAGTCACACACAACCAGAATGTATTGATGCCCACTGCTGCTCTTCATCAGGGGCCCCACAACATCCATAGCAATCCTACAGAATGAAATTGAGATAATGGGAAGTGGTTGCAAAAAAACTCAGTCAGATCTATGAGCAGTACACGTTTGTTGACATACAGGACACGTGGCACAATATTTCTTAACATCAGCGTACATAGAGGGCCAATAAAAATGTGAACTAATGCGTAGAAATGTTTTTTGACAGCCAAGGTGTCCAGACCATGGGAGTGTGTGTGCTTGATGCATAACAAGTGGTCTACAACTAGCAGGGACTACTAGGCGTTTGTGGTCATTGTCATCAATATACAATACATCTTTCTCCACAACAAACCTCTCTTTCCCCACAGAGTTCCCCTTTGTCCCTTCAACCACCTTAGCAAGCAAATGTGTCAATGTTTTGTCTTCCCTCTGAAACACAGAAATATTTTCAGGTATTGTCCACCTGTCACTCAAACTCGTTGTTTCAGGTTCAGCTGTCTTCAGATGTTTCTCAAAGCGACGTCACCGGGACTTTTTCGGGCCTTTCGTGCCACCCTCAAACAGACTACTATCAAAGTCTAAGAGTGGTTGCACACACGGCTTCTCTCTACCTGGGACAACAGTGCCATCCTTACACAAGCCATGGTTAGGGTTTAGGAGTGGTTGGGCCCCAGCCTTTGCCTGAGCACGTGTAATGACTGGACAAGAAATGTTTACATCAACCTCCCCCTTCCCCACAGAAATGTTCTCCTGCAGCAGATCCATAAACACAGGAAAATCCCATCCCAAGACAACTGCAATTGGCAGCTTCTCAACCACACCAACAGTCAATAAATACGGTTGTTCATCAATGATAACAGTCAAATCAGCTGTTGGATAAGGGTGCTTATCCCCATAAACACACAAAATGTCCTCTTGTCTACTATAGTCCACCAGGCCCACAGGTACAAGGTCCTTCTTAACTAAAGACATAAATCTACCACTGTCCAACAGAGCAGTAACCTGCTGGCCATTAACAGTCACAGTTTTATAGCGTTGTAGCCTCCTTTTCTCAGACCCCACCTCAGGTCAAGGTGCAGAGCAAGCTCCAGCGAGTTTAGTTTTACGCATAGGACACACAGAAGCTTTATGGCCTGGCTGTTGACAATAAAAACAAACAATGTCCTTACCATGTCCTCGCTGGTTTGGGGCAGGGCTGGGATTACCTGGAGGCTCCGGTCCAGTCTCTCTCTTTACTGGCCGATGCTGGACTGGCTGATGTACCGATCTCTGTGCTGTATTGTTGAGGCGCAAAGTTGGTCCTCCTCGCTGAGCATTAAGATACTGCTAAGCCAATCTAGCAGCTGCGAGCCCCTCTGTTGGTTCATGCTCCTTCACCCAGGTCCTCATCTCTGCAGGAAGAACCCGGAGTAGTTGCTCCAGAATGATGGTCTCACCGATCTCTTCCTTGGTATACTGCTCCGGCCGAATCCAGAGTTGGTAGAGTCCCTTCAGGCGATGGTAGGTCTCGGTAGGGGTCTCACCAGGTGGGACTGTCAAAGACCGAATCTGCAACCGGTATGGTCCTGGTGAGATACCAAACTTGGCCAACAATGCTGCCTTCAAGTCCCGGTAGGAATGAGCCCTCTCCTCATCCATTGCAGTGTAGGCCTCCAACGCCTTTCCCAACAACAATGGCACCAGTCTACATGCCCACTCAGTCTCTGGCCATTTCCATGTTTTGGCCATTCGCTCAAAGCGCAATAAATAGTTCTCCAAGTCTTCCCCCATCTGATAGGGTGGTACTTTTGGTTCACGTCTGTACTCCGGACGTAGCTGCTCAGGGCCTCCACTAGAGTCTTGTGGTGGAATAAGTAAAGTCTCTGGCCCCCTAGGCTGAAATGCTGGGGTTGGCAGGTCAAATCTGGGATGGCTTGCCGTTTCTGTGGCTGGTGTTTGCCCTGGATAGGGTAGGTCACGAACCGGTGGGGCTTGGACCGATGACTGGATGGCAGCTAATTGCCCAACCTGTGGAATCAAACTCCTTAGACCCCTAAGTTCTGCCAACAGGCCCTCCTCCCTTTTGCTTTGTGCTGCCAAAAAGTCTCTCATCAAAGCCAATAATTCTCCCCCCGGCCCACCTGTTTCCATTGGGGCTGTCGATGCACTAGCTTCAGCAATTTCCTCTTCTTCCTCCGATGTTGGAACTGTCTCCCAGGCTGGATCCACCTCTGCAGTCACCACCTCCTTCAACTGTTTTCGTTGCTTCTGAGAACGTAATCCTGTACGCTGCCTTGGAAGGCGGGTTGCTCTCCTACGACTTGCCATCCCACCGCTGCTACCATATGTCACGGGGTTCTTTTCCAACTTCTTCAAATCCCCCCAAAAATTATGGCAAAGTCGCACAGATGGTATTGAGCCTTTTTATTTGCCGGCCTCCCAAGTGCACAATTATGTACAGGTGAGGAGAAAACAAACAGTGGAAACAAATGGAAAAAAAAAACCCAAACAGTCTCTGTACCAAATTGTCCCTTTAAAATGGAGTCCTCTCTTAACTACTTCTTCAAAATGGGAGGAAACAAGTCACTCAGTCACTTACAGACAGCAGACTATATGTTGCCTCCTCTACAACAAACTTCAGACTGCTTGTTCAGCCCACAACAACCCTCTTTTAATGACCAAGCCCCTCCCACTGGGCGTATCATTCATAGAAAACCACACACTTCAATAAATATTTCCATAAAACAGTTAACAATGCCTCATCTCCTAATATATACTTTACACATAAATATTTAAATACAAAAACAAGTTTTTCCACACAAAGTCGGTCCATTTACATACAAATATTTATTAAAATTCATGCCCACGGGACTTCCGGTCTGGACGCCATGGCGACTGCAGCTTAACACTGAAGCTCTCAGACCCAATCCAGGATAACACCTTGAAAATCAAACTTAACGGATTTTTGGAGGAGTGAAAATCAAAAGACAAAATCATCATGTCTAAAGGAAAACAGAAGAAACTGAAATTCTCCAGGCCAGGACACGTATCGGCCGGAGAATCTGAACTGGAAGATCTCCGTTCAGAAGACGAGGAACTGGTGATAGCTAACAAAAAGGTTAGCCTGAAATCACTATTTGAGGAACTACGACGATTTCGCCGAGAAGTTACGGCCGAATTTCGGGAATTCAGAGAAGAATTGAAAAGGACAAACAGCAGAGTGGACCAGGCCGAGAACCGAATCTTGGAAACAGAGGATCGAATAAAAGTGCTCGAAGATTCTGTGCTGGACCTACGCAAAAGACAAGCATCTATAGAGGCTAAGCTAACCGACCAAGAAGGAAGACAAAGAAGAGACAACATAAGAATTCATGGTCTGATAGAAGGAGCCGAAAACGGTTTTAACTCAATGGCAGAATGCGTGGAATCCTTACTAAGAGAGAAATTGGATATTCCACAAACCACCGACTTGAAGATAGAAAAGGCACATCGTTCATTAGCCGCTAGGCCGGCGGCGGAAGCGCCCCCACGTTCGGTGTTGGTAAGATTTTCCAATTTCAAAATAAAACAAGAGGTTGTAAGACTGGCCTGGCAGAAAAAAGGATTTATGCACCAGGAGAGAAAAGTCTACGTGGAACACGATTACGCCCCGGAGGTCCTTAAAAAGCGCAGGGAATACAATGACGTGAAAAAGGTGTTAAGAGAGAAGAAATTGCGCTTTCAGACTCCATTTCCTGCGAAGTTAAGGGTCTTTTACGGCGATGAAACGTGTCTCTATAATTCGGCGGAAGAAGCAACAGCTGACATGGCGAAAAGAGGGCTCCCGGTAACGGTATTTAAACCCGCAGCAGACCCGAGTGAGAAGATCAAAGCGCAAACAGGGATAACACAAAGACCTTCAAAATCCATGGACCAGCAGCGGGAAACCCAGTGCCAGAGCGTCGCGGATAAACTATCCGTTTTCAGGTTGGAATAGCGACCTTTTTTTTTTTTTTTTTCTCTCTTGAATCAATCCGCACATCCAACCCCCCTCATACAAGGTAACAAACATTAAAGGAGATGCGTATTCAGCATGTGGTAAAACATTTCATGGAACAGTCATAATATTTGAAACAAATAAGTCTTTGTAATAAAAAAAAAAAAAAAAAAATTGTTAAAATAGAAATGTGACAATAATCCACATGTTCTCCTCATACTAACAAATACTGTTTTTGCGTGAATGTTTGATGTGATGGGGGTGGGAGGGTGCACACAATTTCACAGGGTTTAGGCATAAAAGGAAAAAAAAAAAAATCATTACAAGTTTGGATTGGGTTCTGAAACTCACGTTAAAAGCATGGGGCAGCTTACAGTGGTAAGAGAGGGCCCTCAACACGTAACAGAGTTTGAGGAATTTCCCTCAGGGCCTTCACTCCATCAAGGCTCTTCCAGGGTCTTTAAAAAGACCTCAGCTCAGGAAGTTCTTCTGACAGCTTTTTGTTTTAAAGTTTTATACACTATGTTCTTAATGTTTTTCTTGTTTTTAATGTTCTTTCAGTTTCTGAGTAGCACAAATGAGGGCCACCACACAGTTATACAAAACAAAACAACACAATGGAGAAACAGGGTGTAACCAAAATAATTTCATATAATGTAAAAGGAATCCTGAATCCAGTTAAAAGATCCAAGATTCTAGGCAAAATGAAAAAAGACAAAGCAGGAATAATATTTTTACAAGAAACCCACCTAACAGACGTGGAACACAATAAACTCAGTAGACAAGGGTTTAAAATGATCTCTTCATCTTCATATAAGTCAGGGAGGAGGAGGGGAGTAGCGACATTGATATCAACCAAAATTACATTTGAAAAAAAATCAGAACACAAAGATAAAGAAGGGAGATACAGTTTGGTAACTGGGCGGCTAGAGGGAGAAGATATCACCCTGCTGAATGTGTATGCTCCCCCAGGGGCTAACTGGAAATTTTATAAAAATGTATTCGACCTAATGATAACTAAAGCTCAAGGTTTAGTGATATGTGGTGGGGACTTCAATCTTAGACTGAATCCATACTGGGATGCTTCTGGTAATTCTCCACATCAAAATAACACCCAAAACAGGAAGACTCGGATGGTACTAAAAGAAATGGGAATCTGTGACGTGTGGAGGGAACTCAACCCCAGTGTAAAAGACTATACATTTTACTCAACTCCACATTCATCTTACTCAAGGATTGACTATTTTTTTTATGTTTAATAGAGACATTGGAAGAGTAAAAACATGTAAAATAGGACTGATGGATCTCTCTGACCACAGTCCGATCTACATGGACTTAAATATCCAAAAATACACAAATAATACATTTTCTTGGAGGTTAAATTCAAATGTCCTGAAAGGACCACTGAAAGATGAATTGGAATCAGATATTCTCAGATATTTGGAAGATAACGATAATGGAGAAGTATCCCCTTTAATACTGTGGGATGCATGCAAAGCTGTAATAAGAGGAAAGATTATTGCAAAACTGGCAACCCAAAAGAAACTAAGACAAGAAAAACTATCCACATTAGAGTCAGAACTTAGGAACCTAGAAAAAGAACACAAAGGCAACACTCATTCTACTGACTCGCTCAAGATTAAGGAAATTAAAAACCAAATAAATGAGATCTACACAATAGAAATCCAGAAGAAACTTATATTTTTGAAACAAAAATACTATGAAGCAGGCAGTAAATCGGCAAAATTGCTAGCCTATAAATTGAGGAAACATCAAACAGAAAGAGCAATCTACAAAATCAGAGACCCAGTATCAAAGGAAATAAAATTCAGAATTCAGGATATTCTTAAAAGCTTCGAGAATTACTATAAGAACTTATACTCCCACAAAAAACATAAAAACGCATCCAAGGCATTCCTAAACACATTAAACCTTCCCCAACTTACGGAGTCACAAAATAAAACACTACTGTCAGAAATACATCCTAAAGAATTGGAAAAAGCAATTATGAAACTTAAAGCTAACAAATCCCCAGGAGCTGATGGCTATACAGCAGAGTGGTACAAAACCTTTAAACAGCAACTATCTCCTCTCCTCCTGAAAACATTTAATTATGTCCTCCACACAGGGGAAATCCCCCCCTCCTGGAGAGAAGGGGTCATTGCAGTTATACCTAAACCTGAAAAGGATAAACTAGAGTGCTCCAACTACAGACCAATCAGTGTACTAAATCAGGACTATAAGCTTTTTACCATTATCCTTGCCAAAAGGTTAGAAAATATACTGACAGACCTAATTCATTTAGACCAAACAGGTTTTATAAGACAAAGACAGACACAAGACAACATTCGACGCACTTTACACATAATTCATCATATAAAAAAATATAACTTAAATGCAGTCATATTGGGATTAGATGCTGAAAAAGCATTCGATTCGGTTGACTGGTCTTTTCTATATAGAATCTTATCCAGTTTCAATTTTCATAACAACTTCATTAGAACTATACAGGCATTATATAAAAAACCAACAGCTAAAATAAGGATTAACGGTAATTTATCATCATCTTTTGAACTGGAAAGAGGATGTCGTCAGGGCTGCCCCCTGTCTCCACTGCTCTTTGCAATCTTCATAGAACCTCTGAGCCAATGGATAAGACAAAACCAAAAAATTCAAGGTATTACACTTGGTCAGAAGGAACATAAAATAGCACTCTTTGCTGATGACATTTTAATATACCTAGGGCAGCCGGACACTTCTTTACCAGAACTAACCTCAGTTTTTTCAGAGTATGGAGATTTACATGCATAAAACCCAAGTTTTAACATTCAACTATGACCCAAATCATTATTCACTAAGCAAACTCAAAACTAACTGGGAGTCGGAATCTATGAAATATCTGGGGGTCAATATCCCGAAACAACTCAACAAAATTATATCACTAAACTATGATCCACTGGTGACAAAAATAAAATCTGACCTAGCAAGATGGAATATGATACCATTCTTGGGTACTGCACAAAGAATTGAAGCAGTCAAAATGAATATACTTCCACGTCTTCTATACCTTTTCCAAACAATACCGGTAGAACCTCCCAAAAAAACATGGCAGGAGCTGGACAGAAGGATCTCAAGATTCATATGGCAGGGCAAGAGACCTAGAATCAGATATAGAACCCTACAGCTAAACAAAGACAAAGGTGGGCTCGCGCTGCCAAATATCAGGGACTATTTTAAAGCCGCACAAATTAAAACTTTAGTAGAGATATGTAACCCAGTCTACACTGCACAATGGAAGGAGATCGAATGCCAAATAACAAGTGACATCCCCCTACAGGCGATAATAGGGAACAATGCCTTACCTAAGCTTTTGAATAACACTAACCCGTGGATAGAGACCCCGCTAAAAATTTGGTTTAAGATAGTCAGAGAGAATCAAACTAAAGAGCCCTATCGACTTCTGCAATGGATTGCCTATGATCAGGACTTTACTCCTAATAAAACAGACACCAGATTTAAAAAGTGGAAAGAGAAAGGGCTGATAAAATATTACAATTTTTTTAAAGGGCAAATCTTAAGAAGTTTTGAAGATTTGAAAAAACAAGGCCTAATAAATCAAGACCTTTACAGGTTCTTCCAGCTTAGACACCACATAAACAATATACTTAAAAAGGAGGTTTTGGAAAGGGCCCAGTCAGGTGTTCTGAAGGTCTTCTTAATGGCATATAAAGGGATCCCAGGGATCAGATACATTTCTAAAATATACCAAGGTCTTCAAGACTTAAAAGGAGACAACACATCTTATATAAAAGAGAGATGGGAAAAAGAGGGGAATTTCACTTTACAACTGGAAATATGGGAAAAGCTAAATAAACAGCAATGGAAAAGTACCTCATCCCTGCAGTGGAGAGAATTTGGATGGAAAAACTTGGTAAGATTTTTCAGAACACCTGCACAAAACAAATTTACCCATAAGGGATTGAGCTGTTGGCGCTTGTGTGGTGAAAAGACTGCAAATCATTTTCATGTGTTTTGGTCATGCCCAGTTATCCACCAATATTGGACCAATGTACAGACAATATTGGGGAAAATATTCAAACTAACAGTTCCCTTTTCTTTTGTAACTTTGTATTTGGGTTTACTACCGGACTCACTGGAAAGACGAGGAGAAAAATACTTATTCAATGTTTTAATATTGGCAAGCAAAAAAGCTCTAACTAAAAAATGGATGTTGAAGGACTGTCCTACACCTGAAGATTGGACTAACGTGATCCAAGACATTTACTCGATGGAAAAGTTGACATTCGCACTGAGACAGGACATGGATGGGTTCATGAACTTTTGGCAACCCTGGATCGCATATGTGTCTTCCATTAGATCTAATCTTTGACAAATACCATTTCAATAATGGTTCCGCTCTTTGTTCCAACACTACTCAGATGCTCTTTTATCTTTATTTACTTATTTTTTCTTTTTGTTTGTTTTTTGCTGGTTTGTTTGTTTTTTTTTGTTTTTTGTTTTTTTCTCTTTAATTTCACTTTTTCTTTCTCTTTAAAAAAAAAAAAAAGGGGGTGTTGTAAGAATTAATCTTCCAATGTTGTCAGATATCAGAAAATAAGGGAACATGTGATGAAAATGTAAACAATGCATTGCTGTAACGACCTGTATACCCTTTACAAAAACTTAAATAAAAAAAAAAAATTCATGCCCACAGCCCCCTGGGTCACCTGACCAACAGGTGTGTGAAAACCCATACTTAATCTACCCAATTGATTTCATCTGTTTAGCTCATTCGATGTCCGAATCGTGTATGGAGGCAACTAAGCGGACGGGCACGGGAACAAACAAAAATAAAAAGGAGTTTATATCATATGGAAAAAAGAGCGTATGTTTTCCAGTGAAGCAGAACAACCAAGTGTGCACCCCTGGCTGTGCCACAAAACAGGTAAGGGAAAAGAAAAAAAAAAAACATTCGATATTTTAAGATAATTTCCAAACAGACGTAAATGAGAAAATGCATGGCAGGTGTGTGCGTGTGTGTGTGTGTGTGTGTGTGTGTGTGTGTGTGTGTGTGTGTGTGTGTGTGTGTGTGTGTGTGTGTGTGCGCGGCAGCTTAAGTCTGCTGCTTAAGCTAGTAAATCACCTACAGTCCATAGTTGTGTGTAAGTGAGTGTGCCTATAGCCGTCTGTATGAGTGTCTGTGTGCCTGCAGCCAGTGACGAGGCTACTCTGTCACATCCACCCGCATCATCAATCATGTTTGGGTGACAGAGCAGCTCACCAATGACTGGACCAGGGGCATCATCCTCCCCTTCTGGAACTGAAAGGGCAACAAACTCGTCTGCAGCAATCACAGAGGCATCACCTTTTGTCCATTCCTGGTAAGCTCTTCACCAGGATCCTCCTCAGTCGTGCTCTTCCAGCCATCAGAGGCGGCAGTCACCCTCAGCATGCAACCACTCGACCCCAGACCACGCTTCTCTTTTGAGTATCCTGCAGACCCTTGGAGCCCCACCCAAGATCATAGCCCTGTTTAAGTGGCTCTACAGCAGCTTGGAAAGCTGTGTCTGTGTGAACGGAAAGGAGTCCGGCTGGTTTCCCATCAACAGCGGGGTCCGACAAGGTTGTGTGGCTGCTCCTGATCTCTTCAACTGTGTCATAGATTATCTGATGACCAACGTCTTCGAGCGAGTCCCTGGTCTGCAGTTTGGCAACTACCATGTGGCTGACTTTGAATATGCTGACAATACCATCCTGTTCAGCCCATCCTACAATCAGCTGAGAGATGCTCTAGTTGTCTACCATGAAGAGGCAGTGAAGCTGGGCCTTCAAGTGAGCTGGACAAAGACTAAGCTAATGCATGTCGGCATCAGACCAGACCCACCCCCGTTACAGCTTGGGAATGATGCTGTCGGGTTTGTCAATTCCTTTGTGTATCTGGGCTCCACAGCGACCAACAATGGGGACATGAAACCAGAGATCAACCACAGACATGGCCTTGCTGCATCAGTCCTGCAGGCACTATGGAAACCTCTCTGGCGCCATCGTTCAATCTCCCGAAAGTGAAGCTCCCCATATACAATGACTCAGTCCTCTCCATCCTACTCTATGAGTCAGACACATGCCCACTGACAAAGACTCTGGCCTCGTGAGTGGATGGGTTTGACAGTCGGGCCCTCAGAACCATTGAGAACATCAGGTGGCCCCAGCACACTTCTAATGACGCACTCCGAGCCTGTACACATCAGCCTGCAGCATTCCACCTTACACAGCAGCACATCAGCTGGTTTGGCCCTGTCCTCCGCCTCCCACCAGAACACCCAACAAAAGCCATCCTCGTGTTCGACCCCAGGGCCTCAGGGTGGAAAAGACCTCGGGGCAAGCCACTCACAAGATGGTTCAATGTGTTGGAGAGAGACCGCCGACAGCTCAGAGTCACTGTTGACAATGCAGATTTGCTGGCCCAAAACCGGCAATGTTGGCACGTACTGGTTAACCTGATTGGCTCTATGCATGGTGATGGCCACCCAGCCCCCACCCTACAGGAGTAGTAAGTAAGTAAGTAATATGCCTTACAGTGTGGTTACAATATTGATAGTTTACTTCCATATTAAAGTGCAGTTTCCTCCATTTTTCAGTCAGGTTTTCCCTTTAAAGGGTCATTGACTGAAAAATGGTTTGTTTGTACATTTTAACTGTCTGAAATATGTCTATTTGTCACGTAATTATCCAAAAACATCAAAACAGTCAATTCTCTTAAAAACACACAGCCTTTATCTAATTTTTCTCTCCCAGAAATGTTTTTGACTCTTCCGGGTAAATTGTATATGTCATGATTTGACAAAGCCAACCCACCACCATCCTTGAGACCCGCCTACTGCTCTGTTATTGGCCCACCTACAGTAGCTGTCTGTCATGTAGATGGAAGGGGTGCTAAAGGTAGCCTATTAGTCCCTGAGCTATTGGCCCCCAAGCTAATAATGGTACCAGGAGACTCACACCAAGCGTGGCTTATATTGTTATTTTCTTCAGATTTAGTCACCCTTATAGCCATCCCTGTTACCACTAGGTTTATCAGTCCACAATATACCTTGCATCACTCCGGCCCATCTCCCAATAATTTTGCCGTGATTCCACAGCAAATCACCAGCACCGGCATGTTGGTTGTGGCAACCACCTGCACCAGAACCCGAGGCTGCTGGCTCTCATGTTCAGCTTCCCCACCATCCTCTGGGGCTCCGCTCTCGTGGGCAGCATAGGGGAACCACCTCCTAACAGTGCATCCCCCAGCTGGCCATGGGATTGGGGTCCCACAGAACAAGACACTGCCTTTTGAGATCTCGTGGCTCAGCAGCTCAGCCAGCAGCCTTGGGTCCCGGGCCAGGTCAGTTGCAGTGATCAGGGGCCCACCTGGCACGCGGTATTAGCGATTTGATGTTGAATCACAGCAAAATTATTGGGAGATGGGCCAGAGTGACACGAGATAAACAATCGACTGTGGGTTGGTGAACCAGCAGCACTCATCCAAGCTAGAAGGAGGCTAAAAGCTAGAAGCTAGTCAGCTAATGGCTAACTGATATAAGAGGGAGACTGGAGCAGAATAGGTGAAGGATGTTTCTTAAAGTGATAGACTTTAAATCAGAGTGTTTCAAGAAAGCTAGGAAAAATGCAAAACAAATTTACTTCAATAATTAAAATTTTTTTAAAAATGTGAACAAAATATGTCACAAACATTTAATTAAAATGTGTGAGCTGTTAAAATTTGGAAAAAGTGCTGTCAATGACCCTTTGAAGGTAAAACACGTTCAGAAATGTTAAGGTCCTTTACTTCATTCTCTGGACCTATTTCCACATTTCATTGACCTCTCACAGACATCCAAAATATACAGTCATGTGAAAAAATTAGGAAACCCTTTATAAGCCTGTGTTGTTGTTTTTTTACATATTTGGACATATGGATATTTAATATCAATGTTAAAAATACTGGAAGATTCATGTAATACAACTAAACAATTAAAATTGAATGAAAGATGCTTTTCAAATTTTCTGTAAAATGTAATTCTAAACAAATAGTGAGGAATAAATTATGACCCCCCCCCCAATCTTTTTTAGGACACCCCCACATTCATTCCCACTTAAAATGGCTAAAATAAATGTTAAAAAATGCAAATAAAAACAAAAACAAAGTTAGACATAGATATGTGAATATTTATTAATAAAAAACTGAATATTTAATGGGGTGTCCTAATTTTTTTCACATGACTGTAATACAAACTTCATCAGACAGGACATTTGAGAATGTTGTCATTGCATTGCACGTATTTAAAATACTTGAAATCAAAGAAAGGCAGAATGAGCTGAGTTCCTGTTTCAATGAACATGACCTCACTCTTGTAGGAAAAACAGAAAATCAGTACGCAGCAAATCAATCTGCTCAACTTGTTTTATTTGATGCTAATCTCTCTCTCTCGCTCTCTCTCTCTCTCACACACTCTCTCATACACACAGAGTAATCTCACTAATCACTAGAAAGGACACAAAACTTGACCAATGCAAATTTGGATCAATAAGTGAATTAATATCGATGAAGCTGAGAGAAATCAATGACGTGTTAGAGGGAAGTGTATCGAATGATGGAGAATTGGACTGAATGATAAGCTACAGGAAACTCATCCACTTAATCATGCTGACACTGATGCTGTTAAGAAGAGTTTGTGGGTTGCAGCAGAGTGTATGACATAGTGGATCGGTCCTGCAGTTGGGAGAAAATTAGATTACAGTGACATAATCAACACAAGGACACATATGAGGCATACCTGAACTCTGTATGAGTGTTTGTACAAGTGTGTAATAATGTGCTTCACATTAATGTGTGACATTTATAGGGTGACATTTTTTTCTTTTTCTTCTTCTCCAAAGCCTCCTCCACTAGACACAAACACAACACGCTCAGTGTCACAGTCAGTAAATCAATTATTCAATGGCATTTTTAAAATAACAGTGGATACCCGTGGTTGCCATAGACACGTAGCTGATTTGCAGGGTTGTCACTTTGTCTGTGATATTCCCACTGCAAGTGGGACAAATCGAGAAGGAGAAAAAAAAAAAAACTATCACCCACATAAAGCCAAGAGAGAAACAGGGACATCGGTTATAAAACATGCACTCATGTGATGTGATTCCTGCTTCCATGGCCATATCAAAAATAGGTTTTATTAGTGTTACTTGTTATCACTACAAAAGCAAATAAAACTGTGATAATCATATGCACAAGGCTTTATCATAAATTATATCTCGTTCTTATTTTGAAAACCTCAAGTTTGTTTTACTATGTTTATGTGACTTTTGACACGTGAACATAATCCACCTCACACATTACGCAATGCAACTGCAAAAATGTTAATAAGTGAAACAATGGTTTTAGAAAGCAACACTTCTTTGACAGTCATATGAGTTTATTAGCAATTCAGAAATGATCACAAATGAATCCCAACAGAAAAGCTGAGGATTACTGTAATATTTAATAAAGCCACGCTTACTTTTTATGCACAAAAGCGCTACTCTAACTCAAAAGAGTTTCAGAAAGGTTGTCCTCAAATCCACAGGCAGGCTATTCCAGAGTCTGGGTGCATACACAGTAAAAGCAGCCTGAGTGTGGATGTAAACTGTCAGCACAAGTTGACAAGGTGTCACAGAGTCTCTGACTACCAGAACACTCTGATAACAGGGATAGCACACTGACTGGGGAGGCTGCAGCTGTGTGTCACTTTCATCCTGCAGACATGAAATAAACTTTTCAAAATCCCAGCAAGAAGAAAATCATCTCTCTGCTATGTTAGGTATCTTTAATAACCCATAAATAGCAAAAATAAATAAAAAAATTAAAAATGCATATATACGGGGACTTCCGGTTATGGCTGCCACGTAGGACGGACGTGTCTCGCTCTGCTCTGCTCCTGGAGAAAAAAAATCGGCAAATAACTCCCTCATTTGGGACAGAACGTATCCCAGCATTTGGGCGAGGATATGTCGGCGAAGCCTAAGGCTGGAAAACCAGGAAAAGGAAAAAGCGAGCCGCCGAAACAGTCCAAATTAACGGACTTTCAGGTCTGTGACGCAGCAAACAAAACTCCATATATGGCGGAGGAGGCTGGCAGCGGTGCGATGTCTGCGGGGAATGGCGCAGATGCGCTGATGGCTGCCATGAGTTCAATGAGAGCGGACTTTTCCTCTAGATTTGATGGGATTATGACAGCGTTGGAAGGAATAAGAAAGGAATTGGGTGACTGTGTAGAACGAACGGCGCAGATGGAGCTCCGTCTCGCTAGTGCTGAAGATGACGTCACCCGTCTTCAATTAAAGGTGCGCACTTTGGAAAAAAAAAATAAATCTCTGGAAGATAATATTTTGGATTTGGAATCTCGGTCGAGACAGAATAACTTGAGGCTGGTGGGTCTTCCAGAGGAATCAGAAGGTCGGGACGTATGTTCCTTTCTGGAAAAGTGGATTCCGGAGGTGCTGGGCAGCGAGGAGTTGCAATCAGCAGTGGTTCTGGAAAAAGCACATCGTATTGGCCCACGGAGAGATAAGGGACCGCCGAGGACCTTAATTATGAAGTTTCTTAGCAACAGAGACAGGATGAAGATCTTCAACGCTGCACGTGCTAAAGGAGAGATTAAACACCAGGACCAGCAGGTGCGGTTCTACCCAGATTTGGCCACAGGAATCCAGCAATTGAGGAAGCAGTTTGATCCCATACGTAAGGAGCTGCGCAACCTTGGGATTCGTCATGGTGTAATCTATCCTGCGAGACTGCTGACCACGTATGAGGGCAGAACCCACATCTTCAAGACCTCAGAGGAGGCACAGGAGTTCATCAAGAAGATCAAAGAAGAAGAAGAGACTGGTGGGAGCTAAGCATGAACAAAATATAAGGTAGAATAATTAAGCATTTGCACAGGCATCTGACTGACTTGAAGTAAATAGTAAGTTTACAAAATATAGATTGTATTATATATTAAAAAAACAAAACAAAAACAAAACAAACAAACAAAAAAAAAACTATGATGTACAAAGTTGTTAAAAATTTTGGAGTTAAGTTGGAAAACTACAGAGGAGAGTTAATGTTACGTCATTAAAAGCAGTAGAGTTAGGGTGATTGGGAGGATGAAGAAGGAGTGGCTTAGGCTGTTCCCCGTGGGTGTGGAACGGTCGATGGCTATATCGGGAGACAGAATTTTTCTTTTGATTTTGGGGGGTTTGCCACAAGTGTGGGAAGGGGAAATTTGTTTGTGTGTAGTTTGTAGGATGAATGTTCAACCACTCATGTTTTTGCTTCTCTGTATGAGCATGTTTACACTGCAAGGTAATCCTAAACTCTCTATTGATCATGGACCAAAGTGTTAATCTTAATTTAACTTCATGGAATTGCAGAGGTCTACAAAATTTAAAAAAACTTAAACAAGTTATGAATAAAATAAAGGACATGGGTTCAAGAATTGTGTTTTTACAAGAAACTCATCTGATAGAGGAGGATGTTAAAAGAATTAGGAGTAGATGGCAGGGAAGTGTATTCACCTCTTCATTTTCATCCCGAGCCAGGGGAGTTATGACTCTCATACATAAATCAGTTCCTTTTCAGGTGAAAAATGTAATTGGAGACAAATTTGGAAGATATGTAATCATTCAAGGTTCTTTGCTATTAGAAAATATAAATCTTGTGAACTTATATGGTCCCAATATAGATGATCAGAAGTTCTTTGCTAATTTATTTCTCATCTTATCATCACTTACAGGGCAACATATAATAGCAGGGGATTTTAATTGTACATTGAATCCAGGTGTGGATAGATCAACAGGACTGGATTGTACGCACATTGGATGTAGGATGACTATTAATCATTTTATGAAAGAACTGAGATTGTTAGATATATGGAGAGAAATGAAACCACAAGTTAAAGCCTATTCTTGTTATTCCAGTACCTACAAGACATTCTCACGTATTGATTATTTTTTGATTTCCACAGAATTAAGGTCCAAGATTCAAAACTGCTTTTATGATAACATCGTGATTTCTGATCATGCACCCTGTTGTCTAATATATGTAGATAAAAAATTGACAAAGGAATCAGGTAGATGGCAATTTCAGCATAAATGGCTTCAGGATGAGGAATTTGTCAAGTATATAGAAAAACAGATAGACGAGTTCTTTGACATCAATACTACACAAACATCAGCATGTGTAAAGTGGGAGGCTTTCAAAGCTTTTATTAGGGGACATATTATTAGTTATACAGGATCAAAATCTAAGAAGACTCGAGAGGAGAGAGCTAAATTGGAACATAAAATAAAAAGTCTTCAGGAAAAAGTGTATGCAGGAAGTGACCCAAGGTTGGAGAATGAATTACTGATTTTGAGAGCTGAATACGACAAAAAATCAGCGAATAGAGCTGCCTCGAGTCTTCTAAGATTGAAACAATCTTTTTATGAACAAGGTGAAAAATCAGGAAAATTATTAGCATGGCAGATTAAACAATTGGAAATTAAAACACCAATTACCAGTATTATAAGTAATGGACAGGTAGTTATAGATCCTTTAGAAATTAATAGAGCCTTTAGAGATTACTATGAAAAATTATATGATACCAAAAATGAACCTGATTTAACAAAACTAAATGGGTTTTTGAACGAACTATCTATACCGTGTATTCCAAATGAAAACAGGGAGATATTGGAGTCTAAAATTAGTCAAGAAGAAGTTGGGCTAGCCATTGATAATATGAAATCAGGAAAAAGTGCAGGACCAGATGGTCTTCCAGTTGACCTTTATAAAAAATTTAAGAATAAATTAATAAAACCTTTTTTGGAAATGGTTTTAGAAGCATTTCAAAATAATAATTTACCATCATACATAAATAATGCCTTAATTATACTGCTGCCAAAACCAGGTAAGCCCTCTAATAAATGTGAAAATATGAGACCAATAAGCCTATTAAACGCCGACCTTAAGATAATCTGTAAAATTTTAGCAAGACGAATACAAGAAATTTTACCAAATATTATTAATCGAGATCAGAATGGCTTTATAAAGGGTAGACAAGGCTTCCATAATGTAAGAAGACTATTTAATATTATTTATTTTAATAAAGAAGCACCGGATACAGCTCTCCTATCATTGGACGCCGAAAAGGCCTTTGATAGAGTTGAATGGCCCTTTCTTTTTGAAGTCCTACAAAGGTTTGGACTTGGAAATAATTTCATAAAATGGGTTCAAATAATATACAATAATGCTACAGCAGAAATCCTAACAAATAACAATATTTCAAAACCAATAAAAATCAATAGAGGATGTCGACAAGGCTGTCCACTTTCACCTTTACTGTTTACTATGGCAATTGAACCTTTAGCGATAGCGATACGTTTACATTCACAAATATATGGAATTAAAGTTGGACCAACAGAACATAAAATCTCCCTGTACGCCGATGATATAATTTTGTTTATGTCGAATCTAAAAAAATCAATTCCAACCTTGTTGAATTTAATAAAGAATTTTGGGGAAATATCAGGATATAAAATAAATAAAACTAAATCTTCAATATTAATGCTAAATGAGACCCAGAGAAATTACCCAGCCCCTGAGGTAAATCAATTCAATGTTGTAAATCAGTTTAAATATTTAGGAATCCAAATTATGCCTAAGCTAGAATCAGTCGCCAGTGTCAACTATGAAGCCTTAATGTCAGATATCAATGAGTTAACTCAGAGATGGATGTCACTACCAATGTCGATGATCGGGAGAATCAATATACTTAAAAGTAATATTTTACCTAAAATACTTTATTTCAATACATTCCCTTATCACCACCTTTAGATCTATTCTCAAGAATAAAAAAAAAGTTAGTGGAATTTATATGGAACAACAGGAGGGCTAGATTACGTTTGTCTTTATTATATTTACCATTTGATCGTGGAGGTCTGAAATGTCCAAATTTTATGTTGTATTATTGGTCGGCACAACTGAGGTCTATGACATATTATTTTTCATCAAATGATCTCCCTCACTGGACTGAAATGGAATCATACAATTTACCTTTACCTCTTCCCATATTCATATACTCAGATTCGGCAAAAAAATTACAAAAACAAGTTAAAAATCCATTTGTAAAGCATATGATCAAAATATGGTGTGAAGCTAAAAACTATTTAAAAGAACCACAGTTATTGTCACAATTTAGTCCAATATGGGGTAATCAATATTTTAAACCAGGGAGAGCGGACGCTGTATTTAAAGTATGGAATTTAAAAGGGATACAAAAGATTCAGGATTTATATTTGCCATGTGCAGACAACATAATGTCTTTTGAAGAGCTGAGGATCAAATTTAATCTCAATAGAACACATTTTTTTAAATATCTTCAACTTAGAAACTTTATTCGATCAAATCAAAATAAAGCTCTCACTCGACCTATTTATTCATCCTTGGAAAAAATGATGATGAAAGATAGTAAAAGAAAGGGTATTATTTCAGAGTTTTATAACTCATTGACACTATCTTCAAGTGAAAATTCACTGAAAAGATTAAACTACTGGAAAGAAGATCTGCAAATTGAAATTTCAGAGGAACAATGGGAATTGGCTTGTACAGAAGCTCAAACCAAATCAATAAATGCACGCCTTAAATTGATACATTTCAAATGGTTAATGCGGATGTATGTTACACCGGAGGAGTTAAATAGATATAACAAAAATATACTAGATACATGCACAAAATGCATGGAAAGTAAAGGAACCCTATTTCATTGTTTATGGGAATGTAGATTAATAAGAATGTTTTGGGAGGAGGTGAGGGTAACAATTGAAAAAATAATCTCAAAACAAATCATATTGAATCCTAAACTGTTTTTGTTGGGTCTGTACCCAGAAAAGCATAATTTCAATAAAAGTGAAAGAACATTCATAGACCTCAGTTTGCTTAATGCCAAAAAATGTATTGCACTATTATGGAAAAAGACTCATAGACCAGATGTGACTCAGTGGTTAAGACAGATGTTAACAAACCTTCCATTAGAAAGAATAACATATATACTGAAATCAAAGGAAATTGTGTTTGAGAATATATGGAGACCTTTTATTGATTATGTAAAAAATTTAAACATAACTCTTGAAGAAGAAGGTGAATGATGTGTGTGGACCTTGTAAATTCCAAACTGGTGAACATAATATGTATACTAATGTATTGGATTGTCTAGACTAAACAGAGGAGCATTGTTGAAGACTTGATTTTGTTGGTGGTTGTTGGTGTTTTTAGGGCATTTTTTTTTTTTTTTTTTGTAGTACTTTAGTGTTAGTGTTTGTTTGTATCATGTTTGTTAAAAAAAAAAAAGGTTCAATAAAGATATTGTGGAAAAAAAAAAATGCATATATACACTACCGTTCAAAAGTTTGGGGTCACCCAGACAATTATTTTGTGTTTTCCAGGAGAAGTCACACTTATTTACCACCATGAGCTGTAAAATGAATAGAAAATATAGTCAAGACATTGACAAGGTTAGAAATAATGATTTGTATTTGAAATAATAATTTTTTCCTTCAAACTTTGCTTTCGTCAAAGAATCCTCCATTTGCAGCAATTACAGCATTGCAGACCTAACATGATTGCACAAGGGTTTTCTAATCATCCATTAGCCTTCTGACACAATGAGCAAACACATTGTACCATTAGAACACTGGAGTGATAGTTGCTGGAAATGGGCCTCTATACACCTATGTAGATATTGCACCAAAAACTAGACATTTGCTATTACTATTCTATTAGAATAGTCATTTACCACATTAGCAATGTATAGAGTGTATTTCTGATTAGTTTACAGTTATCTTCATTGAACAAAAGTGATTTTCTTTCAAAAATAAGGAAATTTCTAAGTGACCCCAAACTTTTGAACGGTAGTGTATATATATATATATATATATATATATATATATATATATATACTGTATATATATACTCCAAAAAGTTAAGGAGAATGCTAGCAGTCATGTTTGGTTTCAACCTGAACATGTCAATGTGTAATTGATTACTTTAGTAAAATGAAAATGAGCAACAGGCCTCTGTCCAGGGGCCACAGGCCGGAAGTAATTGCGTAAATCACTACCCACAGCCCTCAGCGGAAGGAAGCCCATTTAAAGCTTTGAATATAAAATATGTAGCACCCTCAAGGATTGTCTTACACACGAGGTTTAGAGTAAAACAGGGTTTAGTCTTGTTCTTGACAACCCATGAGAACTGGTCACAAAAGGAAATACATTAAAAATAAATGTAAAACTACATTTTGCAATTTGCAGCAATAAAATAAATTAAATGCATAAAACATGAAACAAAATATATAAAAATGTTAGACATACTGTTGTGTCCATAATATTAGGAATGACGAGTAAGTCTCACCTCGTTTAATTCAATTCAATTCAACTTTATTTGTATAGCGCCATTTCACAACAACAGTCATCTCATAGCACTATCAACTGTAGGGGGGACCCCCACAGTTGCAGAAAGACCCCAGCAATCAGGCGATCCCCTGTGAGCAAGCACTTGGCGACGGTGGAGAGGAAAAACTCCCTTTTAACAGGAAGAAACCTCCAGCAGAACCAGGCTCAGGGAGGGGCAGTCATCTGCTGCGACTGGCTGGGGGGTGAGGGGAGAGAGAAGAAGAAAAGAACAGACATGTAGAGAGCAAACAGCACGATGGGGACTCAATCTATGGGAGAGAACAAACAAATGTTAATGACCAGCAAAAAAAAAATATTTCATAGAGAGTGAGGAAAGGAGTGAGGCCCAGTGCATTACTGGAGGTCCCCTGGCTGACTAAACCTATTAGCAGCATAACTAAGGGAGGGTTCAGAAACACATGATCCCTCCCTAATTGTAGGCTATATCAAAAAGGTAGGTTTTAGCCCTATTCTTAAAAACAGAGATCGAGTCTGACTCCCGAATCCAGATTGGCAGCTGATTCCACAGGAGAGGAGCTTGATAACTGAAGGCTCGGCCTCCCATTGTACTTTTGGAGATTCTAGGTATTACAAGTAATCCTGCATTTTGGGAGCGTAGTGCTCTGTTAGGATGATACGGTAGTATCAGATCTTTTAAATAAAAAGGAGCCTGATTGTTTAGAGCTTTGTAAGTAAGAAGAAGGATTTTAAACTTAATTCTAAACTCTATGGGAAGCCAATGAAGGGAGGCCAGAACCGGAGAGATATGATCTCTCTTTCTAGTACCTGTTAAAACTCTTGCTGCAGCATTTTGGATCAGCTGAAGACTTTTTAAAGATGTTTTAGGACAGCCTGATAATAAAGAATTACAATAATCTAATCTCGAGCTAACAAAAGCGTGGATCAGCTTCTCAGCATCACTCTTAACAGGGTTTATTCAGGATATAACATTAACTTTACACAGAGGCTTACGGCACCCTCCTGCTGGCCAGGTGGCTTCACGACAAAAGAGGCAGAGCCTCTTCCACCCACTCTTTTATACCCTGGGCGGTGTCACCACTGGAAACCGGTAGTAGCCGCCCCGGTCGATCCCCTGACCAACTCAGCTGCCATCTTAGTCATACCAGCCTATTTACAGACATAACATCACCCCCCCCCCAAAAAAAAATGCCAAGCACACAAATAACCCACCCAGATTTATCACCCGAGACACGCACTAATCAAAATATCTACAAAAATAAACAAAACACCTATCCAATCACACAACTAAGGCTGAGGGGCCGGGTAGACCACCAGCGCCCCCACACGGCTGAGTGGATTATTCTGCCACTGGAAAAAAGGGGAACATACAAACAAAACAACAAAGCCGTGTTTCTAACTAAAAATAATCCCTTAACAATGCCAAAAATATACACACACAGAATAAAACACAAGACAAACTCTATTGGCGGCCCCCTACCCCAACTCCCACCCCACCATGGGTACACAGAGTATAACAAACAAAGGGGTACTCAAATAAAACAATCCAATCAAATCAGGCAGGCTCAAAATAATCAACCAAACCAAAACATATAGCGCCGCCACTAATTTAGCCATAAAATTTAGAACATAAACCTCAAATATTTACAATCTTTCTCAAACACAGGGGAAAACTGACATGGTTCAGGTGACCCACAGAACAGACACGACTCAGGATTAACAAAATTAGCGTACTTTATTTGTTAACGTGAGTGATTGGGTGCGTGAGGGCAGTTATATGGTGTAATCTAGTGTAGTGCAATCTGTGTACTCCAGCTGGGCCGGCAGAGCACCGTACAGACTGGAAACCCTGGAAAGAGACAAGGGCCGTTAGCTTACAGTTCACCCGATGCAGCACGTTAGATGTTATTATGCTTACTGTCAACGGATGTTGGAGTTGCTTCAGGTGGCGCCGAAGCTGCAGCAAGGGAGACAGTGCCTGTGGGCAGGTTAGCTGGAGGTGGGATAAGAGTCCGCCGCCTGGAGGAAGATGGAGGTCCGCCGTTGCGGGCTCCGCCTGTGCACAGGGCAATGGACAGGTTTAGTAGCAATAATGCTTACTTGATCGTTGGTCCGGGCGGAACCGACCAGGACGTCGTTCAGCGGGGCTTAAAGCCGCAGGCTGGAGAGTTCAGTGCAGGGAAGCACGGAGGCAGGGTGTGGCATGATTCACAGGAGAGAATAAGACGACTCCGCGCCCAGCACTGGTCCTGATGGAAATAAATAGGGCCGCAGGAGATGACAGGCAGGTGCGTGCACAGGTGCCGTGATTGGCGGCCATGACAGTACTCCCCCCCATGACACGCCTCTCGGCGTGCGTTCCACCATACCCGGGTGCATCCGATGGATGTCCCTGATGAGCTGCTTGTCGAGCACGAGGGCAGGATGCACCCAGGACCTCCACTCCAGCCCGTAGCCCTCCCAGTCCACCAGGTACTGCAGGCCACGCCCCCGGCAGCGGACGTCCAGGATGGAAGAGACAGACCACGCCGGGTCGCCGTCGATCACCCTCGGTGGAGGTGGAGACCTGGGAGGGGGACACAACGGGCTGGAGGAGACAGGCTTAACCTGAGAGACATGAAAAGTTGGACAGATTTGGAGGGAGGGGGGGCGAGTTAGACGCACAGACACTGGATTAATAATCCGACATATAGGGAACGGGCCAATGAACTGCTGGGCGGTCTTCTTGCGTTCCACCTTCAGGTTGATGTTCTTGGTAGAGAGCCATACCTGCTGACCCACCTGATAAGCCAGACCCAGAACCTTGCGTTGATTTGCCACCATAGTGTTGCGTTCCGCCGTCCGTCGCGGTGCCATTCTGGCTGCCTTCCAAATCCGCCGACAACGTTTCAGATGGGCCTGAACCGATGGAACGGCAATGTCCCCCTCCTCTTCAGGGAACAGCGGGGGGTTGTATCCCAACGAGGCCTCGAAGGGGGACATGTCGGTGGCAGTGGACACCACTGTGTTATGGGCGTATTCAATCCAAGGGATGTGTGTGCTCCATGACGATGGGTTGGCAGCTGTGACACACCGCAACGCTGCTTCCACCTCCTGGTTGGCTCGTTCACATTGCCCGTTGGATTGCGAGTGATAGCCGGAGGACAAGCTCGCTGTAGCCCCTAAGGCGGTGCAGAATGCCTTCCAGACTCTGGAGATAAACTGGGGCCCTCGGTCCGATACTATGTCCTGTGGGATGTCATGCAGCTGAATACATGCTGAACCAGCAGATCAGCTGTCTCCTTGGCAGACGGTAACCCTGCAGAGGGATGAAGTGAGCCGCTTTGGAAAATCTGTCCACCAGCGTGAGGATGGTGGTGAAGTTGTTGGATATGGGGAGCCCAGTGACAAAATCCAGCACCACGTGGGACCATGGTCTACCTGGGATGGGGAGGGGGTGGAGGAGCAGCCCGGCTGGCGGCGACGAGGACATCTTCCCAGTAGCACACTCAGGACAGGCGCGGATGTATTCCCCCACGTCCTTCTGGAGGGATGGCCACCAAAACGACCTCTGTAGGAGCGCCACCGAGCGTGCCCTTCCCGAATGGCAGGCGAATTTGGAGGTATGCCTCCACTGGATGACCTCCCCTCAGACCACTATGGGAACAAATAATTTGCCCGCTGCCCCCCCCCCCGGGTCAGCTTCATCAGACTGCGCCCTTATAACCTTATCCCGAATGCCCCAAGCGAGGGCGTCCACGACACATGCTGGGGAGAGGATGGGGTGCTCAGCCTTCTCTACCATCTCTGGAGCGAACTGACGAGACAGGGCATCGGGTTTGGTGTTCTTTGACCCAGGGCGGTAGGTGATGGTAAAGTCAAACCATCCAAAAAACAGCGACCAGCGGGCCTGTCGGGCATTCAGCCGTTTAGCAGTCCGAAGGTTCTCCAGGTTCTTGTGGTCGGTTCAGACGATGAATGGCTGTGACGCTCCTTCCGACCAGTGCCGCCACTCCTCCAGGGCCAATTTAACCGCCAACAGCTCCCTATCCCCGATGTCATAGTTTCGCTCTGCTGGGGACAGGCAGCGAGAGAAGGAGGCGTAGGGGCGGATCTTACCGTCTGCCTGAGAGCGCTGGGACAGCACAGGCCCCACTCCAGAATCAGAGGCGTCCACCTCCGCCAGGCACTGAAGGGTGGGATCCACCTGCGTCAGGATAGGCGACGATGAAAACCTAACCTTCAGCTCCGAGAACTCAGTGTCCGCCTCTTCCGTCCAGCGAAAGGGAACCTTGGTGGAGGTCAAGTTGGTGAGGGGAAGGGCGATACAGCTGTAGTCCTTGATAAACCAGCGATAAAAGTTAGCGAAGCCCAGGAACTGCAGCAGCTGTTTCCTCGATGCGGGGATGGGCCAGTCCACCACCGCCTTCACCTTCACTGGGTCCGGGATGATCTCCTTTGGGGCGATAATGAAGCCGAGGAAAGAGGTCCTGGAGACGTGGAACTCACATTTTTCTGCCTTGACAAAGAGCTTATTCTCCAGCAGCCACTGCAAGACTCGCCTGACGTGTACGTGATGCTCCTCCATGGACTGAGAAAAGATGAGAATGTCGTCAAGGTAGACAAACACAAAGGTGCCCAGAAAATCCCTCAAAACATCATTAATAAGACGCTGGAAGACGGCCGGGGCATTGGTCAGCCCGAACGGCATGACCAGATATTCGAAATGCCCACTAGGGGTCCGAAAGGCCATCTTCCACTCATCCCCCTCACGTATCCGCACCAGGTGATAGGCATTACACAGGTCTAATTTGGTAAAGCAGCAAGCCCCCTGGAGGGAATCGAATGCAGAGTTGAGGAGGGGGAGAGTATACTTATCCTTGATAGTGATGTTGTTAAGTTCCTGCAAGTCGATGCAGGGCCTGAGGGAACCGTCCTTCTTTCCCACAAAGAAAAACCCCGCCCCCACCTCCGAAGATGAAGGTCTAATAATACCCAAGCTGAGAGACTCCTTAATATATGAGTCCATGGCCGCGCGCTCCGTAGCAGACAGGTTGTAAAGTCTGCTAGATGGCAGAGGAGCGCTGGCCCGCAGATTAATAGCACAATCATACGGTCGGTGAGGGGGGAGGGAAAGGGCTTGGGATTTACTGAAGACAGTCCCAAGGTCATGGTATTCCGGTGGCACTTTTGACAGATCTAGGCGGGGAGAGGCAGGGACATCCAAAGGCGTGGCAGGCGAGCATACAGCAGACTGCAGACAGGCACTTAGGCAGAAAGGGCTCCACGACACAATACTTCCCGAATGCCAGCCAACTGAAGAATTATGCAGGTGCAGCCAAGGGTAGCCCAGAATGACCGGGGACGATAACACCGGTAGGACAAACAAATTTAACTCCTCCCGATAGTTGCCTGAAATGAAAACTGGCACCGAGGCAACCCGATGAGTGACAGTGGCCAGCGCTGCCTTAGACAGGGCAATAATCTTAAGGGGAGTTTTTAACGGCTGCATAGGTAGACCCAGACGGGTTGCCAGATTCCTAGAAATGAAGCTCTGCTCGGCCCCTGAATCAATGAGTGCATGTGTATTATGTTCTTTGTGACCAAAGCAAAACCGAATAGGAATGAGAAAACGGGTGAGCGGATTGTTACAAATTACGTCCGTGAGGCTCCCTACTTTGACGCACAGACTTCCCCTTTTGGCCGCCTAGGACAAGAATTCAGGTCATGCTCCTCGCTCCCGCAATAGACACACAACCCTAACTCACGGCGGCGCTGTCTCTCCGCAGCAGGAAGTTTCGACCCACCCACTACCATTGGTTCTTGGGCCTCAGAGAGGTCAGTAGACGGCAGGGCCAGCAGGGGAGTTTGGAGAGAACGGTGCAGCCTATCCTCCGGGTGGCCGGAAGTCTTATGCTCCACAGCTCGTTCCCTCAACCAGTTGTCAAGGCTAATGGCCAGGGAGATACACTCATGCAGCGTAGAGGGTTTCTCCAGGTGGGCCAGCTCGTCCCGCAGGCTAGGGCTCAAACTCTTCAGGAATATGCAACTCAGGGAGGCATCTTCCCACCCGACCTCTGTAGCTACGACCCGGAAGTCAACAGCGTAATCAGCAACTGTCCTCGACCCCTGCCGAAGATTTAATAGGCGAGAGGTGAGTACATCCTCCCGGTTCGAGTGACTAAACACCTCCTGAAATTCCTGGATAAACTGAACGTATGTCATGGAAGCGTAATCGGCCCTAGCCATAACCGCGTAAGCCCATGCTAAAGCCCACCCCTCTAACAGATTGATCATATAGCCAATGCGGCTCTGGTCAGTGGGAAAATCTCCGAGAACCCGTTGGAACACGATTTTGCACTGCATGAGGAACCACCTGGCTTCTCCCAACATCCTTTTAAAGCGGGCGGGAGTAGGGACAGGAGTGAGCTGACTAGCGGAACCTATGGAGTGAGGGCTAAAGGTAGAGCTAGTGGTGGAGCTAGCGGTAGAACTAGCGGGAGCTGAGGAGCTAGCTGGTGCTGTGGGGAAACCCTGTGGGTTAGCTAGACAATCGGTGATGCGAGTTAGCTGGGTTAACATCACCTGTTGCTGGTACGCTAGTTGGTCTAACCAGGCCTCTAGGTGGTTAATACGGCGCACGAGTGCGCTGTCTGCCAGGTCACTTTGGTGGAGTCGTACTGACATGGTTCAGGATTAACACAATTAACGTACTTTATTTGTTAACGTGAGTGATTGGGTGCGTGAGGGCAGTTATATGGTGTAATGTAGTGTAGTGCAATCTGTGTACTCCAGCTGGGCCGGCAGAGCACCGTACAGACTGGAAACCCTGGAAAGAGACAAGGGCTGTTAGCTTACAGTTCACCCAATGCAGCACGTTAGATGTTATTATGCTTACTGTCAACAGATGTTGGAGTTGCTTCAGGTGGCGCCGAAGCTGCAGCCAGAGAGACAGTGTCTGTGGAGAGGTTAGCTGGAGGTGGGATAAGAGTCCGCCGCCTGGAGGGAGATGGAGGTCCGCTGTTGCGGGCTCCGCCTGTGCACAGGGCAATGGACAGGTTTAGTAGCAATAATGCTTACTTGATCGTTGGTCCGGGCAGAACCGACCCAGACGTCGTTCAGCGGGGCTTGGAAGCTGCAGGCTGGAGAGTTCAGTGCAGGGAAGCACGGAGGCAGGGTGTGGCGTGATTCACAGGAGAGAATCAGACAACTCCGCGCCCAGCACTGGTCCTGATGGAAATAAATAGGGCCGCAGGAGATGACAGGCAGGTGCGTGCACAGGTGCCGTGATTGGCGGCCATGACAAAAACAGGCATCACACCACCCAGGTTATCAATTTAAACATGCAAACACACAAACTCAGGTTCTCAACTACACAACATGCTGTGCCTACCAATTCAAACCTTTTCCTTTTTTTTTAATTTATTTTTTTTTAAAACACAATTTACCGGGGCATCAAATAGAAACTAATAACAAAACAGGACTGAAGAAGACATCACATACATGCGAACTAAAACCCTCAGTCCCCAGATGGATCCCTCTCAAGGCGTCTCCGTCTCTTCACTTCAGGGCTCCTGCTGCGCCGTCTCCTCTGCACCTCCGGCAGCCGCAGATCCCTCAGGTGTCTCCAGACATGAATAGACCTGCGCCCATCTGCCTCCATCCGACCGGGCTCCACCTGGAACCGCCTCTGGTTGTCCCGCTGCTGGCGTGGACTGTGATCTATACGTACTCGAGCCTCAACCTTGGTCTTCGAGGGAGCCCACTTCCTCTTATTCAGATCACCGATCCTGCGACAGGCCCCCGACTCTAGTCGCCCCATCTCGCAGGCCCTCCTGGGTCTCCTCTTGGCAGGTCGTGGCTGGGAGCGCTTTATGATAACCATGCTCCGTGGTCTAGCCCCGTTTTCTCCCAGCATTGGCACCTCGTCCTGATGAACCTCATCAGAGGTCCCACCGTGCCATCCGGCACCCTCTTCCAGGGCAGCCTCCGTGACAGCATTGGGTCCATCCCGAGATGGCTCCGCGTGGCTCGGTGTGTGCACTCACAAAGTCACATTGTCCATCCAGTCTGAATCCCACACCTCAGCACCCTCCAAGGCAGGAACAGGTCAGCCCCACAATTCACATCCAGACCATTCTTCACCCGAAACGTTCATAATGGAGAACCCAAGACTGTAAAATAGGTTGCAACCCATAACGTTAACACCAGATGCAGAAACGTTAATGTGAACACTGGGCGCTACACTGTTGTTATACCGGGCCTACATCTCAACATAGCCCAAAATAGCCAACCTGCTCCGCCCATAACCATAAAATTCTACCTGTTGCCTTCTTATCTGTCGGTGGGGAAACAGTCTGTCCATGGTTTCCAGATTCAGGATGGAAATCACCACTCCCGTGTCCACTAGGAGCGGAATCTCAATGCCATCTAATGTGACGGTGCAGCCGATCTTCCCCGTCGTCTCTGGGGAGACGGTATGCACAACCGTTGGAGTCTTCTGCTCAGCACCTGGTTCTCTCCCACGGCTTCTGTGTATGAAGTTTTCGCACACTCTGGCAAAATGATTCAAAATGCCACATTTGCCACAACGCTTTCCTTTCGCCGGGCACACTCTGGACTTATAGCGGTGCTCAGTGGACCCACATCCATAACATTTTGGCATACCAGGGGCAGACCTTATCCTGACCACGGAGGCAAACCATCCTCTCCGCATTCACCATCACAAGGGTCCAGGCTCAGTGCCTTAGTGCAAGACTCATTCTTTTCCAGAGAGGCCCCTTCAGTAAGGCCCCTAGCGATGGTCTCTGCTGCCTTGAACTGTTGGGCAAGCATGACAGCTTCAGCTAACGTCATCTCCCCTGGGTGTGTCAACAACCTGGACGGGGCCGCTGTGCAACAGACGTCCTCTGCCAGCTGGTCCCGAATCATCTCATCCTCCAGGGTCCTGAATCTGCATTCTCTTGCCAGTTCATGGCGGTCCGCCATGAATCTTTGCACAGGCTCTCCCGACCGCTGGAGGCACTGTCGAAACTGAATGTGCCTCATGGTGACATTCTCCGGCACCCTAAAGTACCGCGCCATTAGCTGCACCACATCATCAAAACTGTCAGCACCTCCAAGGTTCACTAGAATCCTCTGCCCTTCCATTCCTAAATTATGCACCAACACAGCTTGCGCACGGAGCTTCTCCATCTCACCCAGGTTCAAGACAACAAAATAGTTGGTAAAGGCAGTGAACCAACGATGCCACGGCCAGAAAACACAGTCGGAGAATTTGTGTAGGCACTCTAAGAGTGACCATTGTTCTTTAGCTTGTGTTTTGTGAACATGAACTTTCTTGACCTCTGGGTCACTGCTTGATAGCTCTACCACCTTGATTTCACTGCTGGATATGATTGGTTGCCAGAGAAGGTTTGGGCCTGCAAACCAGTTTGAGGCAATGAGTTGCTCAGCTGTGAGGCCTCTCGAGGCATGGTCGGCTGGGTTTTCTTCGGATGCCATGTGCCTCCACTGTGTAGATTTTGTGCTTTGTTTGATGTGTTCCTCTCGGTTTGCAACAAACACATGGAACCTCCTGGCTTCATTGTTGATGTATCCGAGTACAACCTTGGAGTCAGTCCAGTATGTTTCTTGTGAGACTTGTACTTCAAGTTCCTTTCTTAGCATGTCACCAGTGCAAACAGCAACTATAGCCGCTGACAGCTCAAGTCGTGGTATGGTTGTTGCTTTGGAAGATGGAACTCTTGATGTTCCCATGACCAAGGAACAGTGGACTTCACCAGATGTGCTTACTGCTCTGAGGTAGGCGCACATGCCGTATCCAAACACACTTGCAGGAGAAATGATGCAACTCATAGCGCTGGACATTGAAGCCTGGTGGAATGTAGCATCTCTGAATTTTCACATCTGCAAGGTTCCTGAGGTCAAGAAGCCAAGATTCCAACTGGGGTCAAAGACTGTCAGGTAAGGTGTTGTCCCAGCTGAGTTTATCTTGACACATTTGTTGCAAGATCTGCTTTCCCAGCAAAATAAAGGGCGTGACAAATCCAAGTGGATCGAACACTGAAGCCACTGTGGACAATACTCCTCTTCGTGTTAGTGGATTTTCCTTTACTGTTACTTTGAAGTGGAACTGGTCTGACTCCACACACCATTGCACTCCGAGTTCTCTCTCCATATGCACTTCACCCAGCACCATGTCCAGATCTTTGGTGGCTACAGCACATTCTTCCTTTGGAAGCGAGTGCTAGGACCTTGGTGCTGTTGGAGATAAACTTATGCAACCAAAGCTTGCCTGTACTGCAGAGCTCACGGGCTTCTTTGATGAGCTGTATTGCTTGACTTTCAGTGTCAACACTTGCTAACCCATCGTCAACATAGAAACTAGTTTTAATAAACTTGATGGTGTCTTCACTGAAACATCCTTCTCCTTCAGTTGCAAGGTGCTTGAGGCCATAGTTGGCGCAACCAGGGGAGGAAGCTGCGCCAAATAGGTGTACTTTCATCTGATAGATGGCATATGGGGTTTCAAAGTCGCCATTCTCCCACCATAAGAATCTTAAATAATCTTGGTCGCCGGCACACACATGGAACTGATAGAACATGCGTTCAATATCACACATAATAGCCACTGGGCCTCTTCAGAAATGACACAAGACTCCAAGCAAGGTGTTAGTTAGCTCTGGGCCGGTAAGGAGATGGTCGTTTAAGGATGTGCCTTGAAACTTGGCAGAGGCGTCGAACACAACACAAATCTTTCCAGGTTTTTGTGGATGATACACCCCATGGTGTGGGATGTACCAAGCCGAGGTCTTGTCAACGTCTTGCTCTGGGACTCTTTCAGCGTCTCCATGAGCAATGATTTCCTCCATAAACTTCTTGTAGTTTGTGTAGTACTGCTTGTTCCTTCTCAGCTTTCTTTCCCAAGCATTTGAGACGATGAATGGCACATGTCTAGTTGTCAGGCCTTTCATTCTTGAACGGTAGTGGCATCTCATAATGCCCATCCTCTTTGAGTTGAATGTCTTCTTTGATCTTTGTCAGGAATCTGAGATCTTCTTGGGGGATCTTTACATCTTCAAAAGCCTTTTCCACAAAATCTGACTCCAACATTTCGATCATGTCGTCAGGTGAAACCATTTCCTTTATCTGAGTTCTGTACACATAATGAACTTCGCTGGTGAGGCTCGAAGAGGGCTGAATACCTGGCACCACTTGCTTTACAATGACTTGGTGAATCACTCCGATAACATCTCCATAATCAAGACATAGATTGCCAAAGCCCACAATACTCCATCCCAGATCAGTCCTTTGTGTAAATGGCTGACTTTCTTTGCCGGACACAACTTGTCGGGGAACAAGAGCTTGAGGACAGTTGTAGCCAATTAGAAGGCCCACGTCACAACTTTGGAGTGGAGCAATCTCATCTGTGATGTGTTCGAGATGTGGCCATGCCTTTGCCGTACTTGGCATTGGAATATGATCTCGATTTGCTGGAATAAAGTCTCTTGCATACATCACTGGCAGGGATATGGTCTTGTTGGAGTAAAACCCTCTTACTTGTAAACCGGATAGCTTGTGACAGGACACAGCTGTGTTTCTTGAGGACATAGTAGTAAGCTTTAGCTGAACTGGTTCACTTTTAGTGTTCAGAGCTCTTGAAGTTTCTTCGAGGATGAAGGTTGTGTCACTCTGTGTATCAAGGACTGCATACACAAGAACTTCATGCTCTAGCTCAATTTTGGCTGACACCCATACAGGAATGATGGAGGATGTGTGTGTGTCTTTGACGTTCTGCATTTCTCTGTTCGACGTTGCTTCATTTGTTGTTGGTGTGACACTCTTTTGCAGGATCTCTGTTCTTGACTTTGTCTTGTCAGTGCTCTTTGCTTTATTAATCTTTGTCTGAGTTCTTTCTTCTTTAGTTCGATCATCATGAAGACATATTGGATGTTTTTTCTTGCATGTATCACAAGTTTCTGTTTTCACAATCCTTTGAGCGATGGCCAGACTTCAAGCAACCAAAGCAAAGCTTCTTCTCTTGTGCGAACTTGAGTCTCTCATCAATGCTCTCATTCATGAACTTCCAACACTTCTGTAAAACGTGACCTGCTTTCTCGCAGTAGACACAACTTGCATTGACAACTCTTTCATTTGAATTAGTCACTAGGACCTTAGCTCCATGGCTTCTGTTCTTGAGGCTCTTCCTTTCTGTCTTTTCATCTTCACTTGGTTTCAGAGCATGGAGAGATGTTATGGGGTTACATGCAATTTTGGCTTCACATGAGATGAACTCTACAAACTGGATGAATCTTCGAAAGGTGTGGCTCATTTCTTGTGTTTCTGTAACCTTTCAGTTCCACCTCGATGTGAGCCAGTCTGGAAGTTTTGCAAGCATTTTTTTGGTTTTCGTTGCATTCATTGAGCACTTCAAGTCCTTTAATCTGTGACACAGCCGCTTGACAGCTACGAAGGAAGTCAGCGAACTCTTGAAGTTCCATACTGCCTTTGGAGCTTATCTTGGGCCATGCACTGAGTTTGTCTCTGAAGACTTTGGTGATGAGGAATGGATTGCCATACCTGTCTTCAAGGACTGTCCAAGCTGCATTGTAAGCTGACTCTGTGCCTAGCAGAAAGTAGTTCATCGTTTTCCTTGCAGATCCACTTACATACTTTCACAGATAGTATGTCTTCTCTTCTAGCTGGTATATTCTTTCTGTCAATGAGTGTCTGAAATGAGATCTTCCAGTCATTGTATCTGAGTGGGTTGCCACTGAATACCGTTGGTTCTGGTACAGGAAGACAACTTGTACTGAGGGACTCTGCAAAGGCTCGGACAAGATCTGTAGTGTTTACTTCTTGTGAATGTGTCACGTTTTGTGGCAGGTAACACAGTTTGAGGTGCTGCTCATTGTTTTAAGACTTGACTTCATTTTCTTCGTCCAAATTGTGTTGATGGAGTAGGTTGCATATTTCTTCATCTGAATATTCACTTTGCTCATACACTCGCCATCTTGCTTTAGCAGCTTTCAGTTTTTTGACTGTATCCAGTCACTCCAGTTCTCTGCACTTTGCTTCCAGCTCTCTTTGCTGCCGTGCAATGTCTGCTTCTTGCCTTTCAATTTCCTTTATGTGGTTTTCTTGTTCAAGCAGAACTTCCAAGGCAGCTTCATTAGCCGCAACTTCAGCAGCTACATCTTGTCTTTTTGAAGAGTGCCTGGATGAATGTTTGGATGGGACCTTTGAATGAGAGGAGTGACTTGCATGGTGAGATTTAACACTCGTCTTTACTGAGGCTACAGACTTGAATACAGACTGTCTCCTTCCAGATTTCTTTGTCCCCTTGACTTTCAACCTTTTCAGCCTTTAGGCACCTTTCAGCAGCTTTGATTATTGTCTTTGTCACTACTTCACATGTGTCTATCTGACATCTTGTGTCATGGTCAGGAGAGCCAATCTGTCTCAGCTCATCATAAGCTGTGTTCAGATTTATTGCAGCACTTGAAACTTTAGCAACATGTTCATTCAGCATATCTTGTGGGCATTGCTGTTTCATAGCTCTTTTGGCATCTTTAGTGACAGCCTTCCAGTTCTCATAGCACGTAAAGAAACAGTGTGAAGTTTTCCTTACCTGCTCATCGTGCAGCTCTTGGCCCCTTTCTGTCAACTTACAACTTCTTCGGCTCCTTTGTGGCTCTTGTGAGGTAGTGGGGATATCATCTCCTGTGCCTTCAGCTCCTTGCGGTTGCTCATCTGCACAGAGTTGCTCTTTACCACAACAATCTTCACTGAATTCTGAACTGACCCCAAACTCTGCCATTATTCGCTTTGGTTTGTCCTTGTTTACTTTAAATGAAAGATTTAACGCAGTAACTTAATGCTGAGTTTGGTGATAAAATGGCTAAATGTTACTGTCACTTTAACTTAAACAGTAAACTGTCTTATTGTTCTTCAAATGTAACTTAAAGTCAAAACTCAACTCACTATAAGCTGTAAGCAACCATTACGTGTCTTGAATGAACCAGTAATATCCTTACTGTTACTGAGAATCACTGAATATACACAGTATGTAGGTTACTTAGCACAACACAGATGTGCACACTGTATGATGCTCAATATCAGCTTCAACAGGAGAAATATAAAAAAGAAAATTATTTCAATGCAAATATTTCAGTCTTTGATTCACAACAGAAACAAAAATTATCTTATTTCTTGTTACAATGTCCTCTTGACTTCACTTATATTTAAATCAAATAATATTAATGAGTCTCCTGTTTGGGGCAATATTCATTTTGGGAACCTGGAATTTCCTGCGGTTGTTGCGTCTTGCGTCATGCATTGGGCCATGGCAAGATGGAGGCGCCGCACTGTCGTCCCTCTCATCCCTGGCTCTGGCACGTCACTTGTCCATCCATGCATTGGAGCAAAGGAGTTCTCACTGTAGCACCCTCAAGGATTGGCTTACGCATGAGGTTTAGAGTAAAACAGGGTTTATTCTTGTTCTTGACAACCCGTGAAAACTGGTCACAAAAGGAAATGCATTAAAAATAAATGTAAAACTACATTTTGCAATTTGCAGCAATAAAATACATTAAATACTGTACATAAAACATGAAATAAAACATATACAAATGTTAGACAACCCTCGTGAGCTGGCATCCACGACGGGCTAAATGATCCTTTTGAACTTCCGTTTGTCCTCTTTCTTCTTTTGTATTATTTTCTTTGTTTTAATCGTCCCTTTCACATATTTTTCCATCAATCTATGGAGCTTGGCAGCAAATGGCAAGTGTGATGCGCTGCTTGGCCGGAAATGCGCAGGTAATTAAGGTTGGGCGGAACCTAAAGATAAATAATTAGTTCCATGTACACTAAAGTTGACGACTAGATGGCATAGTCGCGAAGAGAGAGGACAAACAACTAAATGAAGGCATTAACAGGGAGTATATTAAGACAGACTGTTACAAAATATCTGACCAAGTTTTTATAAAGAACTGCCACAAAAAATGTGAGCCTTAAAATGCAGGTAAAGCAAATGCATTTTAAAAATAAATTGCCTGTCAACATTTTTAAGAGTGTAGAGTGTGTAAATGATGAGGCAAGTTTGTCTCAGGCAGTTTATTACACATTCTCTCACAGGAGCATAGTAGAAAAGAGGACCTCTCAAACAGAACTCTTCACTTATATACTCAGGTCCTTCTACATATCAAAAGGTCACATTGCATTCACATAAAAGATCACATTGCATGCACTTCCTTAATCCCCTAACATCCCCCTCACAGTCTCTGGCACACAAAGGATCCTCCAAGCTGTCTCTGACACACAAAAGATCACATTTCACAGCTTCCTGTTATCTCCAAGGAAACTCTGCCCTTTGTTCTTATCAAAGATGCTGCTCATTATGTTTTGGCCATGTGCGGCCACACACCCCCCTCCCCCCGAGCATATTGGATCGAACAAAAGAATAACAGTCTGTATGCTCTGACAGAATCATTACACATCAATCCACATGCTGCTTGGGCTTCAGTCTTCTCCCGTATCTGCTGTAACCAGGATTCACCGCCTCCGCGGCGCTGTCATGCCGGGGAGCTGCTGTCTGGGGGTGAAAACCTTTTGTCTGTCCCTGCGGGTGTTCTGGGGAAATTCTACTCTGGGAAGCTCCCCGTGGGGTTCTTCCACGCCAAGGGGCCCTCGCCAACAGCACTTGCTCGTCCGCCACCACAAAAGCGGGTTTGAGTCTGTTTATGCCAACCTTTTCCCTCCTACCCCCCAAATCTAGCAAAAAATGCTTGTCCCCTGTTTCCAGCACTCTGAACGGTCCATCATAAGGTGGTCACAGTGGGGGGCGATGTGCGTCATGTCTGACAAAAACAAACTCCGCGTTTTTCAAAGTTTTAGGCACCAAAACGTGCGGAAAACTGTGGTGAACGGGGCCCGGCAGCGTGCCTGTGTCAATGCTACGCTGCAACAGCTGAGACGGGGAGCTGCCCGGCGCAGGATTATCCGGGAGAAACTCCCCGGGCAGCCGAAGTGGCTGCGCAAAAACAAGTTCAGCTGGGGAAGCTTCCAAGTCTTCTTTAGGCGCAGAAAGCAAACCTAATAAAACCCACGGTAGCTTGTCTACCCAATTTGCATCCGTCAGTGACGCCCTGAGAGCCGCTTTCAATGACCTATGAAAACATTCACATAACCCATTAGCCTGTGGATTGTACGCGGTTGTGCGGTGAATTGTGACACCCAGGCTGTGGGCCATTGCTGACCAAAGTTCGGAAACAAATTGAGGGCCTCTATCGGACGTAATGTCCGACGGGACTCCAAAACGCGCCACCCATGCTGTTAAAAACGTTGGCACGCCATGCAGGCTGCTGCCCACTCTTTCACCTGTTTGCGAAAACTCGGCCACACAAATTTCTCTCCTACCATCTTGATTGATGCGCGCACTCCCGGGTGCGCTAAAGAATGAACTGAGTCAAAAACGCGGCGGCGCTATGGTCGCCCAGAGGAGACATCGCAGATTAGGGGGGGCATACCGTCTTGCAGCACCCTGCTCTCCAGCCTTAACCCTGTTGGTCCAGACTGGAGCGTGCGCACATCCGCGTCACTAACCTGCTCTGCGGCCATGGCTGTGTAATCTATCCCCACGCGGACCGGGGCCGCCACGGCGCGTGAGAGGCAGTCTACCACTCCATTCAGTTTACCCGAGACATGCTGAATATCGGTAGTAAACTCTGAGATCGCGGCCAGCTGTCTCTGCTGCCGGCCCGACCACGGTTCTGAAACCTTGGCCATCGCGAATGTTAGTGGCTTGTGGTCAACGAATGCGGTGAAACAGCGCCCTTCCAGCCAGAACTGGAAGTGGCGAATAGCCAAGTGGAGAGCCAGCAACTCCCTGTCAAACGCGCTGTATTTACGTTCACTATCGCGCAAATTCCTGCTGAAAAAGGCGAGCTGCTGCCAAGCCCCGGCTACACGCTGCTCCACAACCGCCCCTATGGCCACATCTGACGCGTCAGTAGTGAGCGCTATGCGGGCCGTTGGGTCTGGATGTGCCAACAACGCAGCATTTGCCAGGGCTGCCTTGACTTCCAAGAACGCCCGCTCTCGCTCCGGGGACCATTCGATCTTATTCGCGGGTTTCTGTTTTTTTGAGCACAGCGTACAGTGGTTGCATGAGCTGTGCTGTGCGGGGGAGGAAACGATTATAAAAATTCACCATTCCCAAAAACTCCTGTAACGCCCTGACCATTTGTGGTCGGGGAAAATCTGCTACCGCACGCACTTTGTCAGGCAGCGGAACCGCTCCTTCGGGAGAGACGCGGTGCCCCAAAAAATCAATCTGCGTCACCCCGAACTGACACTTCGCTGGATTGATTATTAAACCGTGCTCTCCCAACCTTCGGAAAACCGCCGTGAGGTGGGTTTCGTGTTCGTCTTCGGACGCGCTGGCTACCAAAATATTGTCCAGGTAGACGAATACGAAAGGGAGATCGCACAGCACCGCATCCATCATGCGTTGGAACGTCTGTGCAGCCCCTTTAATCCCGAATGGCATGCGCAAAAACTCGAATGGACCAAACGGAGTTATCACCGCTGTTTTGGGTATGTCCTCAGCGCGCACTGGGACTTGGTGGTAACCGCGGACCAAGTCTATTTTAGAAAAAAACGCGCGCTCCTGCCAAATGAACGGAAAAATCTTGGATGTGAGGAATTGGGTAGCGGTCGTGCGCTGTGGCGTTGTTCAACCTGTGGAAATCCCCGCAAGGTCACCACGAACCGTCAGCTTTAGGGACCATGTGTAGCGGGGAAGCCCATGGGCTGTTTGAACGCCTGATGATGCCCAACCTCTCCAGGTTGGCGAACTCCTCGCGCGCTATGGCCAGTTTAGCTGCGTCCAAGCGCCGAGGTTTTGCAAAAACGGGTGGCCTGGTGGTGGTAATAAAATGTTCCACCCCGTGTTTAGCGACGGCTGCCGAAAATGTCGGGACCGTGAGTGCTGGGAACTGAGTGAGCAGTGTGTGGAACTTACCGCTTGCAGCTGTGACGTTGGCTTGTGCTGTTGGCCGGGACGCTCGAGCTGTACAGGCAATAGAATCAAAAGACAGTGCATTAACCAGGCGCCTGTTAGCGACATCAACCAACAAACCATGTGAGCACAAAAAATCAACCCCCAATATATTGAAATTCAATGCTGCTATGACAAAAGTCCACTCAAATGCACGGCCGTGTAGAGACAGAAGTAGAGTCCTCTCACCAAAGGTCTTAATCTCTGAGCCGTTTGCTGCTGCCATCTCGGGGCCGCTAGATCCTGCCAGCCGGTCGGCGTAGGACGGCATGATGAAACTCAACTGGGCGCCGGTGTCCACAAGGAAATGCCTCCCCAAGCGTGCGTCCGTCAAGTAGAGCAGCTTGTTCTCGTCCCCGAGGGCCGCAGCTGCTACCGACCCCCGGTCTTGGCGTTTCCCGAGCACTTGAACTGGCACAGTGGTATACATTTGCGTGCCCTCTCTGCAAAGCGGCGGTGGTAGAAACAAAGGGTGTCTCCTCAGCGTTCCTTGGCCCCCGCCGCCGCCGTCGTCGGTGGTTCTGCTACCGCCGTCGATGGCTCCTCGCCGTCTCCGGTCGTCGCGCCGAGCTCCGTCGCCGCCGCCGTGGTCGCGAGCTCTCTGCTGGCCATGATGATCCGGTGTGCCTCCCGGGCCAGTGCACGGTAGTCCCGCTTGGCCAGCACCGGCGAACTGGCCAGGGCCACTTTTGTCGCTGACGGAAGGTTCCGGAGGAAAAGGTGGATAAAAATGAAGTGGTCGTCGTCCGAGCCCTTCAATCTCAGCATCATCTCCATGAGGTCAATAGCCGTGCAATCTCCCAACCCGGTCCGCATCAGGAGCCTCTCTGCTCTCTCCTCAACCGAGAGTGTGTAGTGCTGGATAAGTGCGGCCTTCAACGCGCTGTATTTGTTGTTGGCTGGTGGCTGATCCAGCAGGCTCTCCACATGCTGAGCCGTGTGGGTGTCGAGCTTTGCGACCACATGGCAGAATTTCGTGTCATCCACCGATATCCCCCGGAGGACGAACTGCGCCTCAACCAGGTGGAACCAGGAGCGCGGATTGTGTTGCCAAAAATCCGGTAGCTGGATTGTAATGGCATACGCTTGGCTGGGGGCTCCCAACGAGGCTGGCTCCGGGGAATTCTCTTCGTGTTGTATGCTTCGTCTTGGGTCACCAGTGTAGAGTGTGTAAATGATGAGGCAAGTTTGTCTCAGGCAGTTTATTACACATTCTCTCACAGGAGCATAGTAGAAAAGAGGACCTCTCAAACAGAACTCTTCACTTATATACTCAGGTCCTTCTACATATCAAAAGGTCACATTGCATTCACATAAAAGATCACATTGCATGCACTTCCTTAATCCCCTAACATCCCCCTCACAGTCTCTGGCACACAAAGGATCCTCCAAGCTGTCTCTGACACACAAAAGATCACATTTCACAGCTTCCTGTTATCTCCAAGGAAACTCTGCCCTTTGTTCTTATCAAAGATGCTGCTCATTATGTTTTGGCCATGTGCGGCCACAAGAGGAGAGATCCAGTTCGCCATTTCTGTTTGAAACTGAACTTCTGTTTTTGACCATTATCTTGATTTTTCCCCCCAAAAGAAATTTAGGACAATTTCATTTGTAGGTTTTCTGTTAAATTTGCAACTTTTCTAATAAATTATCATTTTCATCGTGCCTTTGTGACTTTTTGCTTACAATTCTGAGGCTTTTTTCCTGTAAATGTTCGAGTTTTTTTCTGTGTACGATTGCATTTTTTTTTTTTTTTGCTATTATGCAAGGTTGTTCCGCTTATAATTGTGAATATTTTCTTGTAAATGTGTGATTTTTTTCTTAAAGCAGCTGTGTAGTGGATTCTTGTGAAATATTCTGTAAATTTACAACTTTTGTATGGGGAAATTACAATGTTTTTTCATCAGTTTTTTCCATAAATCTGCAGCTTTTTTCCATGTACTGTATGCGTTTTTCTTGAAAAAAGTTTTCTTTTTTCATGAACTTGCAATTGTTTCTTATAGTTGAGGCTTTTCTCATAATTTTGCAAACGTTTTCTTGTAAATTTGTGAGTTTCAAAGGTCCTGTCTCCTATGATCCAGCTGCCTACACATTCCTAAGAAATTAGAAGCCAGTCTGATAAAGTTTTTGAAGACTGGACTAATGAGCAACAATCAAGCCCATTTTCAACATTTTCTCATTGAAAGTCAACTCTCTTTGCAGCAAGGTGCAAAATTCATCTTCATATTTGAAGAATTACAGTATAGGTTGGATTTTAGTCTGTGCCTGGCAGGGGAAAGGTAAAATAACTCTCAAAACATCTCCAGCTGGTTAAATCATCATAAATCTGCCCCCTGTCTTACCTCATTACAGCTGATGAGGTGGTGTCTTACTGCTGCATAAGCCATGCTGTTATTTCAAATAGCTCTCATTATTAAGGGCTGGTGTTTCAGTAAAATAAACACTCACACTGCCCTCTTGTGTTTGGCTGCTGAAGGACAAAACTTTCATCTGAAATTTCAAATATTTCCGGAAGTCACTGTAGTGACACACTGTAGCTTCAGAGTATTACATAAAGGTTAACTTCGAAGTAAATTAAAAAAAAAAACTGACTTTCTAACACACATCCACTCTGTGTGACTCTCCGTCTCTCGGGAGCCCTGCGGACAGCTTAATCCTGTGATGGTCATTCCTGTGCACTCCACTGTGCTCCTGCACCCAGATAAGCTTCATCTCGTGCTTGCCTGCATCAGCATGTGACCAGCTTGTGACCCTGCAGCTTTTTGCAGAGATGCCTTTCTGCTCTGGGCCCCACTTTACTAGACTGCATGGAAGGTGAGGAGAAAAGTAGATGAGATATACAACCTCACTAATTCACCCTCTACATGGAGTGAATTTCCTTAAAATCAGAATATATTGTTATGTGGAAGATGAAAGCAGACGAGGCAGCAAGCTAGATGACACATGAACTTTATTCACCTTCCAACATCAAATACAGAAGATACTCTGTCTGGGTCTCTGGGTGCCTCCTTTTTGTAACCTTTAGTTCCGTCCCATGAGACATCATCATCATCATAGCAGTCTGTCGGGGGCAACAATGACTGTTTCATTTAGGTCTGATCAGATTCCGCCACGCAGCTCTGTCCTTCGCCCTCCACTGCCAGGAACTCTTGACCTTGTTAACCCGGGCGACATCCGAGCCAGTATGAGTTGCTTTCTGACCCAGGGAGCCAAAAACAATACACTCAGTGGACAAAGACATGTATGGCACATTAACATCATATAGCACCAGTCCTGCTTCTCACACCCTCTCTTCCTCCAGTGATTCTGGTGTCTCCTGAACTCCCCGGGGAGTGGATAGTCCTTTCTGTTACGTCTGAGACCCCCCGGTGCCACTTCCTCCTTCAGTCCTTTGTTCCATTTTCCCCCCGACTTCAGACTCTGGGTGGAGAACCCCCCACACAGTGCCACCACACAGCATCCCCCCCAATACCCAGAAAGGGAACTAATCCCCCCGTCCTTTGGGCTTGAGCCGGCGCCCATAGCGGCTGTAGCGGGGGGTCACCGGTCCAGTCGAAACACCCTGCTGGCGAGGTGTGCAGGCGGGAACATTAGCCTGTGGAGAGAAAAAGGGTGGGGGGAAACATGCTAGCTTCGTGAGTCCAGGTCTCTACTGAGGGAACACCAACTTGTGGAGCCACCAACGGTGGGCGTCGGCGCCAGGGAGCTTGGGCCAACACCACCTGCTCATCTGCCAACACAAAAGCGGGCTTCAGCCTGTCGATGCAGACGGTCTCTCTACGTGCCTCCAAGTCTAACACAAAATGCTTTGCCCCAGTTTCCAGCACCCTGAACACTCCGTCATACGGTGGGAGCAGCGGGGTCCAGTGTGCATCATGCCTGACAAAAACAAAATTGGCACTCTGTAAGCTTTTCGGGACGAAGGTGCGGGGAAAACAATGGTGAGCTGAGCCCGTCACATTAACAGCCTCTGTACTGTACAAAAATTGCGCGGGCGGGTGGTCCCGGGCGTGGGGTTTTCCGGTAAAAACTCCCCGTGGATCTGCAGTGGCTGAAAAAAAAACAAGTTCTGACGGGGAGGCTGCCAGATCCTCCATAGACACGGAGCACAACCTTAAAAGAACCCAGGGCAAGTGGTCGGCCCAATTTGCATCCGTGAGCAAAGCTCTGAGCGCTGCCTTAAGCGACCTATGAAAATGTTCGCATAACCCGTTAGCCTGGAGGTTGTACACGGTAGCTCTGGGCCATTGCAGACCAGAGTTCCAAAACGAACTGCGGACCCCTGTTGGAAGTGATGTCCGATGGAGAGCCGAACCGTGCAACCCAAGCCGACAAAAAAGCGTAAGCCATTTCCACGGATGTGGTGGAAGCCAGCGGGACAACTTCAGACCAACGCGAAGTGCGGTCAACGATTGTCAAAAGGTGCGTGAAACCTTGCAACGGGGGGAGGGGTCCCACCAAATCCATATGGACATGGTCGAATCTCCTGGCCGGGCTTTGGAACGGCTCGAGGGGGGCTCTGGTGTGCTTGTGTACTTTGGCCCACTGGCACTTGACGCACACTGCAGCCCACTTTTTCACATCCTTGAGCAATCGTGGCCAGACAAATTTTACCCCCACCAGTTTAACCGAAGTGCGCACGCCGGGATGCAAAAGGGAGTGGACTGACTCAAAAATGCGGCGGCACCAAAAGTTTAGAACCACCAGGCACGGGCGACTGGTGGAGACGTTGCAGAGCAAGGGAGGGCACCCTTCTTGCACCACCCTGCTCTCCAGCTTTAACCCAGTAGGCGCGGACTGGAGCACTCAAATGTCTGCGTCCCCGGTTGGCTCCGCAACCATGGCAGGGAAATCTATTCCCATGTAGACCAGGGAGACTAACGCATGTGACAGGCAATCGGCTACGACGTTGAGCTTACTGGCAACGTGGTGAATATTGGTCATGAACTCCGAGATCCTGGCCAAATGCCATTGCTGTTGGGCCAACCACGGTTCTGAGACCTTGGCCATCACGTACGTTAGCAGTTTATGATCCACGAACGTGGTGAACTCGCGCCCTTTTAGCCAAAACTGGAAATGGTGCGTTGCAACAGTTCTCTGTCAAACGTACTGTATTTGCGTTCGTTGTCACACAAAGTACGACTGAAAAACACGAGCAGCTGCCACGAACCGAAGACGTAGTGCTCCACCACTGCCGCTATGGTAATGTCAGAGGCGTCCGTGGTGAGCACTATCCTTGCCGACGGGGCAGGGTGGGCTAGCAAAGCGGCATCAGCAAGCACTGTTTTGGGGCCTGTGAAAGCCTGGACTCGCTCAGGGGTCCAGTTGATGTTTTCCATGGGCTTCTTTTTAAGCGCGGCGTACAACGGCTGCATCAGCTGGGCTTCTCGGGGAAGGAGACAGTAATAAAAGTTGACCATGCCCAAAAACTGTAGGGCTCTCATGGTCTGGGGACGTGGAAAGTCCGTCACGGCGCACACCTTATCAGGTAGATGAATTGCGCCATCCTGCGAAATGCAGTCACCCAAAAAATCTATCACTGGCACACCGAGCTGGCACTTCACCGGGTTAACTATAAGCCCGTGTGCTTCCAACCTCTGGAAAACCATTTTGAGATGGGCGAGGTGCTCCTCCTCGGATGCACTAGCCACCAGAATGTCATCTAAGTAGATAAAGATGAAAAGCAGGTCGCGGAGCACCGCGTCCATCATTCTCTGGAAGATTTGAGCGGCACCCTTTAACCCGAATGGTATGCGTAAAAACTCGAAAAGGCCAAAAGGAGTTATTACCGCTGTTTTGGGAACGTCCTCCGCGCGCACTGGGACCTGGTGGTAGCCACGAACCAGATCCACTTTCGAAAAAACACGCGTCCCGGCCAGGTGCATGGAAAAATCCTGGATGTGCGGGATGAGATACCAATTGTGTTCCGTGGCGTTGTTCAAACGCCGGAAATCGCCGCATGGTCGCCACAACCCGTCGGCCTTAGGCACCATGTGTAGCGAGGATGCCCATGGGCTGTTGGAGCACCTGACGATGCCCAGCTGCTCCAAGTTGGCAAACTCCTCGGGCACGCTGGCCAGTTTAGCTGCGTCCAGGCGCCGAGGTCGCACGAACACCGGCAGGCCTTTTGTGGTTATGAAATGTTTGGCCCCATGTTTTGTTACTGCAGCTGAAAAAGTCAGGACAGTGAGTGCTGGGAACTGTGAAAGTAAATGCTGGTACTTACTCCCTGGAGCTATAACGTTAGCCAGTGTTGTTGACCCAGCTCCCCGAACTGCGCAGGGCAAGGAGGAAAAGGAGACAGCGTCCACTAAATGCCAGCTGGCCACATCGACTAACAATCCATAAGCACATAAAAAATCTGCGCTTAAAATGGGGGCAGAGTACACGGCTACCACAAAGTCCCACTGATAATTGTATCCATGCAAGCATATCGTCAGCAATCGTTCACCAAATGTCCTAATGGTGGATCCGTTGGCGGCCGTGAGCTCAGGACTGCTGCCTCCTGCTGACCTGTCTGCACTGACCGGCAGGATGAGGCACTTCTGGGAGCCGGAGTCCACCAAAAGCCATCTACTCGAACATGTGTCCGTGATAAAAATCATCTTGTTCCTGTCACCAGCAATCACAGCTGCTACTGACTGCTGGCCGTTCCGTGCTCCCGGCTTCTTGAATTGGCTTGGTGGCAGACAGCGTTGGGCATCTGAGCTGAAACGGCGATGATAGTAACAGATTGCCCCGTTCCTGTGTCTCTTGGCATCCGTCACCAACGATCATCTTGAGCTGTCCATCAACGGCTCCTCGACCTTGCTGGAGTCCCTCATGAATGCCAGTGCCGCTGCATGCACGCTGAGAGCTCTGGTTGCTAAAATCATGCTGTCCGCTTCCTGCGCCAGGGCACGGTAGTCCTCGGTCACCAGCAGCGGTGAGTAGGCCAGGATCACCCTTGCTGTAGCAGGTAGGTTCTTGAGAAACAGGTGGGCGAACAGGAAAGATTCGTCATTCTTCCCCCTCAGCACTAACATGCTTTCCATGAGCTCCACGGCTGATCTGTCACCTAACTCTGGACGTATTAGGAGTCTCTCCGCCCTCTCACTGTCAGACAGGGTGTAACCCTGGAGTAGCATCCACTTGAGCGCTTCATATTTCCGGTGGCTCCTGGAGCAGGCTTGTTACCTGTTGCATGGCATGCACATCCAGCGCAGCAACCACATGGTAATATTTCATGTCATCCATTGTGATCCCGCAGAGTGCGAACTGGGCTTCTACATGCAAGAACCACGCGGTTGGACTGTGAAGCCAGAAGTCTGGGAGCTTGACTGTGACAGCGCATGCGGCACTGGTGTTCTCCCTCTGGGTTGTCTCCGGGGCGGTGCTAGGCCCGTTCTCCATTACATGTCTTGGGGTCACCAATGTGGAAGATGAAAGCAGACGAGGCAGTGAGCTGGACCACACATGAACTTTATTCACCTTCCAACATCAAGTACAGAAGACACTCTGTCTGGGCCTGTGGACGTCTCCTTTTTAAAACCTTTACTTCCGTCCCATGAGACCCAGAGAGCCAAAAACAATACACTCAGTGGACAAAGACATGCGTGGCACATTAACATCCTATAACACCAGTCCTGCTTCTCACACCCTGTCTTCCTCCAGTGACTCTGGTGTCTCCTGGACTCCCCAGGGAGCAGATAGTCCTTTGTGTTACATCTGAGACCCCCCGGTGCCACTTCCTCCTTCAGTCCTTTGTTCCATCTTCCCCCCGGCTTCCGACTCTGGGTGGAGAACCCCCACACCCAGTGCCACCACAGTTAAAACTTTTTCCACATTAGTCAATTTTGACTGATTTATGATCTTTACAACATTTTAAGAAATGTCTTCATCCAAGGTGGGCAGTAACTACTTACATTTACTCAAATTCATGTACTGAAAACATTTTCACAAAACTATATTACTGAGCAGGTCTCCTATATTTGGTATGCTCAGTGAAACATAAATATTGGAAATGCATGTGCACATCACTGAAAATAACATAATCATAACTTTTGGCTATAGGTGCACAATAACCCTGGTAGGGGCTCCAATCCACCCATATAACTCTGTCATCATGTCACCTCCTTCAGTTCTGGTGCTTCTCACCCCACTGAGACCTCTGTTGGTTAGCTAAACTGACCTGTCTACTTGCATGTATAAACAGCTGGTCTGCTTGTATCAGCAAGACTGCCTCTGGAGCACTGGTTTATTGCTGAATGCAGTATGGAGAATGAAGACTGCCGCTTGCCACGGCCTCATGGATTGCAGCTACTATATTTGTAGCGCCGCCATGAAGTCTGTCCTGTCTGCCTGTGTCTGTTCCATTTCCTGTCTCTCTCTGGCAGTCCATCGATTTTCATGATGACTGAGTTGAAGGTTTGGATGTGGAGTTTAAGCTTTGCAGGCTCTTGTGTGTGCTACGAGACCTGCACACTCTGTTGCAACCTGGGCATGCCACACTATCATGACTTATTGTGGGCAGATTATGCCAGCGATCATGAGCCCTGTTGTAGTCTCTGAAGCACCTGTGTTCTACTGCGTGTCTGGATTTTTGCACCACGCATCTCGAGGCTTTTCTGTCAAGGGCTTGATCTTCCCAAGTGTTGGCGTCAACTTTAGTTACTTTCTTTTGGTTTTCATAGTCGTCTTTCTGCTTGAATGGAGACCCGTTGACCACAGTAGCCAACCATGTTCTTTATCCCACCTTTTCTAAGGGCTTCCCCTGCTGGGGCAGGCAGTGCTGTCTCTTTAGAGGTAGAGGTATTGTTACGTGGCAGGCTTGAGAGGCTGGAAGCTACTAGCATGAGTTCAACATACAGGCGGCCTACACTAGATGGTCATGGTCTGTTGACAGAGCAACAACGTATCTTTGCATCTTCTCAAAATTTGTTGCGGGAATGCTTGCTTCTTTGAGAACAAAGAGCATACACATCCTCATGTATCATTTGGGCATTTACCACAAATATAAGCAAACATGTTTTAGTCACTGATGAGCTGTTTCAACTTTTCTACTATATGCTACAGAACATCATAAACAGGGTGAGTCCAGCCTTGATACCCACACCCTGCTCTATTATTGGCCAGCCTGCAAATGTGTAGATGAGTGGGGAGCCCTTGCTCCAGAGTTAACAGTGCTACTAGGGAGTCAGCTTATCAAGCACGGTTGACATTGTTATTTTCTTTAGATTTCATTCACCCTAATAGGCATCCCTGTTTCCACCTGCTTCACTAATCCAAAGTTGGTAATATATTTTGCATCATTCTGGCTTATTTTGCTACATTTTCGTCATGATGTCACATAGAACTTTTAGCATTATTTTCTCAAATCAAGACCCAAGGCAGCTAGCTGAAACGAGCAGTTTCCTCATTCATTTACAAATGTTTCTGTGCTTATTGTACTCCAGGAACCAATTACTGTATATCCTATCAATTACTGAAACCACACACCCCTGTCCACCAGTGATGCATCACTTCATTCATTTTTTAAGACAAATTTTAAAGTTTTTTATTTATTTAGCCTTGATTTAACCATCAGGGATCAGCTCTGAGCCCCTTCTTGTTTGCCATGGTGATGGACAGGCTGACGATGAGGTCAAGCAGGAGTCTCTGTGGACCATGATGTTTTCAGATGACATTGTGGTCTGTAGTGAGAGTAGAGAGCAGGTGGAAGAGAATCTGGAGAGGTGGAGGTATGCTCTGGAGAGAAGAGGAATGAAGGTCAGTAGAAGCAAGACAGAACACATGAGTGTGAATGAGAGGGAGGCAGGTGTAATGGTGAAGATGAAAGGAGTTGAGGTAGTGAAGGTAGATGAGTTTAAATAATTGGGGTCAGCCAGTCAAAGCAATGGAAAATGCACAAGAGAGGTGAAGAAGAGAGTGCAGGCAGGGGGGAGTGGGTGGAGACAAGTGTCAGGGGTGATTTTTGACAGAAAGATAGTAGCTAGAGTGAAAGGGAAGATTTACAAGACGGTAATGAGACCTGCTATGATGTATGGTTTGGAGACGGTGGCGCTGACACAAAGACAGGTGGGGAAGCTGGAGGTGGGAGAGTTGAAGATGCTAAGATTCTCATCGGGAGTGAATAGGAAGGACAGGGTCAAAAATGAAACTATCAGAGGGACAGCTCAGGTTGGGCGGTTTAGAAACAAAGTAAGAGAGGCAAGGCTGAGGTGGTTTGGACATGTGCAGAGGAGGGATAGTGGATATATTGGACAAAGGATATTGAAGATGGAGCTGCCAGGCAGGGGGAAAAGAGGAAGACCACAGAGAAGATTCATGGATGTAATGAAGGAGGACATAGAGATGGCTGGTGTTACAGAGGAAGATGCAAGGGATAGGGTGAGACGGAGGCAGATAATCCACTGTGGTTCCCATCAGAGTAAGATGGCAGACAAAGAGCGAGCACGCAGTGTGGCGGGTCCTGCATATAAGCTCAAAATAACACTTAAAACTACAGCAAAATCTCTACATCCTCTTCAGTCCCACCTGTTAACTGCTGCCCTACTCCTGTACTTAATTCTAAGTACAGTACGACATTGGCTTTCAACAACAAAATGCAGCGAACAAATCCACCCTACAGGTAAAGGAGGCCAGTATTTCTTGTACACGAGTTACCTGAACAAAGGACGTGCCAGACCGCAAACTTTTTCCCCCTTGTCCTGTCAAGCAGATAGCTGAGCAGAACAGAAATCCGCTTCCCTTATTGTGCCAAACAGATTTACTTTGCCAAAAGGCACTTTATACGGTACATATATACAGTGGTGTGAAAAAGTGTTTGCCCCCTTAGTGATTTCTCATTTTTTTGTATGTTTGAAACACTTAAATGTTTCAGATCATCAAACAAATTTAAATATTAGACAAAGATAACAAGTAAACAGAGATTGACAAACAGATTGGAACAGCATCTGCAGTGATGCGGATGTTGTACCGGTCTATTGTGGTGAAGAGGGAGCTTAGTTCTAAGGCAAAGCTGTCGATTTACCAGTCAATCTACGTTCCTACTGTCACCTATGGTCACGGGCTTTGGGTAATGACTGAAAGAACAAGATCGCGGATACAAGCGGCTGAAATGAGCTTTCTCCGTAGGATTGCTGGACTCACCCTCAGAGATAGGGTGAGGAGCTCAGTCATCCGGGAGAGGCTCAGAGTAGAACCGCTGCTCCTCCACATTGAAAGGAGTCAGTTGAGGTGGTATGGGCATCTGATTAGGATGCCTCCTGGACGCCTCCCACTTGAGGTGTTTCAGGCACGTCCCACTGGGAGGAGACCCCGGGGCAGACCCAGGACTCGGTGGAGAGACTATAGGCACTTTTCCACTAGCCCCACTCGGCCCCGATTGGCAAACACGACACGACTCACAACGACTCATTTCGGCCTTGATTGCGTTTCCACATTACTGCTGATACGCCTGCAGTGGGTGGGATTTCTTGAACAGCAAGGCAGCGCCACACTCTCGTGACATGAAGCGCACGACCCAAGCAAACATAACATGGCGGCTGTACAAGGCGACTCCTCGGTCTGTGGCTTTTTTCGCCGTAAATACCAAAAAGGACCGCCAGACGAGGGTACAGGCAGCGAGACAAAACAGTCTGGAATAGTTCTGCAGCTTCTGGAAGAGCCGAAGACATGAGGATACAAACTAGGTCATATATGACGGTAAGCTAATGGTTGCTAATGCTAGTTTGCTATAAGTACGTCGTGCTACAGCAAGTTAGGTACTAAAATATGTACGCTGTGTGTGTGTGTTTCAGATGGCTCTGTTGTGGGGAAATTACCGCTTCAAACAGTCGGTCTGGCGTTCAGCACAGCCTCTCACTGATGTCAACAGCCTGTCACTGATGTCATCAGCCTGTCACTGATGTCAACACAGCTTCACAAACGATCAGTGGTGATAGAGCTTAAGAATGTCTGTAGAAACATTTATTTCCTGTGCAACAAATTGCTCTGCTCTGCGTGAAAATCATGGAGAGACTGCTGAGACATCATGGACGTACCTGCTTCTGCAGCACTGAGTCTGAGGTGGTGTCATGGCAAAAAATGATCAGCTGACACAACTTGATCGCCATGTTAATAACTATATTAGCCACAAAATATATATTCAAAAAGTAAACAGTACTGAGTTAAGTATAATAAGATATTTTTGACAATTATGATGCATTTTAGGCCAAAACAAACTTGATCTAGGATTAAAAGCAATTAAAATAATGCAATCACAAGGTCACATGGAAAATACTTGATTTACTAGATACATGTACTGTAGAAATATATATTCTCTGCATCAACAATGTACTATACATGCATTCATGTAGTATTGCACTGGGAATTGCACTGACAATAAACCTCTGAAGTTTTTGCAGATGTCTCTTTTTTATATGTGAAGGTTACCACCATGTGGCACAAATTAAATACTGAAAGATTGGAAAAGCTGTCTAAGAATAATCCAGCAGTTTGAGAAATCACTTTTGGTTTGGTGTAAGTCTGTCAACAGAATTATGAACCATAAAGCAGTTTGTGTTAAAATGTTAAATCCCATTAAACCTAATCCGGGGGCTTCCAATCATGTGTCATGGGGGGCCAAGACCCTGCAGGTTCTCTCTTCTACCCAGTCTCTTCAGCAGGTGTTCTCACTGATCAGCAGTCAGTGGAAGAAGTTCAGTGGAATCTGCTGTTGAAGGCACTGGTTGGAGGTAAAGCCTGCAGGGTCTTGGCCCTCCATGGCACATGATTAGACACCCCCACCCAAACCCATTATGATGAACAGCAGATGCTGATATGACCCAGAATTCCTCCATATACTGGTACTGTCACTAAAGTATGCAGGGTCTTCTGTGGTGGCACATCCAACAATACAGTCTTCAGTTAATAAAATAATTGTTTTGGTTACTTTTTTCTTAAAAATGAGCCATTATTTTCAAGGTCACCGATAAATCCTTTGTACAGTTTACTCTTTTCCCACCGGTGTCTTAACAGACAAAATAGAAAATCATGATGCAAACACATAAGTCACTAAATTGTTTATTACAATCAGCAACAAATTCCAGATTATTCAGAATGTGCAAAATTCAAACTGTAAAAAAGAAAAAAAAAACTGGAATGGGTCACACACGGCAGCCACGCTGCCTCACTGAGAAGCAACTGGATCGGCCCCTCGTACTGGTCCTGGTTCAGCAGATCTTCAGCCTGCATCTCTGTAAATAATGAGGCAAGGTCCAGTTGGGGTGGACAGTTTCCCTCTTGCCTAGACAAAAGACAAATGGGTGGTGGTTAATTAAAGCAAGTGTAAAACATATTTGGGAAATACACTTGTTGCTAAAAGCCAGTGGTGGAATGTGAATTAATGAATGAATCTTTATTTCGGATAGATTAAAAGTAAAGATTAAAAGAAAACAGAATAATATAACAAAGGGGAAAATATCTAACAAGGTCAAATTAAACAATAACTCCTCTGATTATACAGTTCAACATAGGTTATCTGAAATGGGTGATGGCTGAAGCCGCAGCTTATATTGCCCACCATATTCCATCCAAGAATTCAAAAGAAAAACAAAACAGGAGGGATTACAATTTGAATGTGACAATAAAGTACTTCGTTGTTGTATTTAACCACAATTTTCATGTAGCTGCGCTTCAGTAGATTTTACAAGGGCTGGGTTACATTTAAAATCATCTGTTTTTACTGTGGCCTCAGCAATCAGAATGAATTAATACATTCACTTGAATGGAATCTAGTACTTTAACTGAAGGTGTGCATCACTGAGTATGGAGTCGCTCAGTCAAAATATGGAGTTTTTATCAATAAAAGTTTGTCTTGTCTGTAAAAGTGTCTCTTCTTGCCCTGGCTTCAAGTGTGGGCGATGTTTTGTACTAGCATTGCTAAAATATAAAAGGAAGCACTACAATGGGTCTCAAATATTTGTAATGTGTCCTGTTACTGCATGAGTTTATTGATGATAGACTATAAACTACACATATAAAGTAAATTATATTGACGACTGAACATCTCACATTCGCCAAAACATACAGTTATGAACATAACTCACAAAGGATCACACAAGTGATCTGACAAAAAAATAAATACATTAACAAGCGGTTTATTTTACAGTTGATGTGCCATATTCACACAATCAAATAAATCTCAGTTCAGTTCCTTTTATATTAAGTGGAAATTGTGCTACTTTGGTTTTGACACTTTACCTATAAAAGCAAAGGATTTCAATACGTTCCACAGTGGCGAGGTCCGTTGTGGGCTGGCTGCTTTCCTCTTGCCTAGATGAACGACAGAAATGGATGGTGGTTAGGTTCAAGCAAGTTCAACACATATACAGGCACATCTCAAAAATTAGAATACCATGAAAAAATTCAATATTTTTGTCACTCATTTCAGAAAGTGAAACCCATATATAGATTCATTACAGGGACAGTGATATATTGAAAGTGTTTATTTTAATATTGATGATTATGGCTACAGCCCATATTAACCAACACCTCAGCGGCCAACATTTATATTTAAAAACTAAAAGGTTTAAAAAGCGGTAGAAGATGGATGGATGGATGGATGAACAAGTAAACACAAAATGCAGTTTTTAAATGAAGGTGTTTATTATTAAGGGTAAAAAAAGATCAAGATTCAAAGATTTTATTTGTCATTACTACTATATGTACAGGACATACAGGAGAATTGAAATGCCATTTCTCTCTCTCTTCAGTGGTGTGCACAATATAAAAAAGAAAAAGGAATAAAGCTGGAAAAAAAAAACACAACTGCAGTCTATGTACAGTAATGCAACCCGTACTGCAAATGGCGATAAAAGATAGACCCAGATCTCCCATAATGTAAATAGAGATAAACGATTAACGACGATGAAACCCAGCGATCTTATATACAGAAAACTACCCATAGTTGCAATACCCATAGTTGCAGTTCAATGCGGTAGTGTAGGTGCAGACAGTGACAGATAGGACTGCACATGATCAGTATTGCAATAACAGACAGCAGCAGGTATGGCATTTGTGCAAATGGCTGCAGTTAAAGTGCAGAGACATACAGGCACAAATGTATTACTGTTGGTGTGCCAGTCTTTCTGTGCCAACAGCTGAGGTAGTTATTGGACGGGTGAGTGTGCTACGGTCCGGGAAGTGGGAGGGGGGGGGTGAACAGAGTTCAGGGTCCTGATGGCCTGATGAATGAAGCTGTTTAGTAGACTTCCTGTACCTTTTCCCCGAGGGCAAGGGGCTGAAGAGGGAGTGTGAGGGGTGAGAGGTGTCGCCTGCAATGCTGATGGCTCTGCGGGTGAGGCAGGTGAGGTAGATATCTGAGAGGGGGGGGCAGATGGGCACCAATGATCTTGCTGGCTGCTTTCACTGTGCGTTATAGTGTCTTCCGGCAGGAGGAGGTGCAGCTTCCATACCACACCGTGATGCAGCTGGTGAGGATGTTCTCAGTGGCGCCCCAGTAGAAAAAGCACATGATGGGAGGGTGGGACTCGTGCTGTCCTCATGTTTGTGGAGGAAATGGAGGTGAGGTTGAGCCTTCTTGGCCAGTGGTGTGGTGTTGTTGAACCAGGAGAGGTCCTCGGAGATGTGCACCCCCAAGAATTTGGTGCTGCTCACCCTCTCCACAGCTGCACCATCAATGATCAGAGGGGGGTGCTGTGTGTGACCCCTCCTGAAGTCGACCACAATCTCCTTGGTTTTTCAAATGTTCAGGAAGAGGTTATTGTCTTTACACCACTGGACCAGTTGGCTCACCTCATTTCTGTAGTTGGCCTCCTTGTTGTTGGTGATGAGGCCCACCACCATCATGTCATCCACAAACTTGATGATGTGGTTGGTGTTGTAGGCTGGTACACAGTCATGGGTCAGCAGGGTGAAGAGCAGCGGACTGAGCACGCACCCCTGTGGGGCCCCTGTGCTCAATGTGATGGTCTGGGAGGTGTTGCTGCCAACCCGCATGTTCTGTGGCCTTCCTGTGAGAAAGTCCAGCACCCAGATACAGAGAGAGGTTTTGAGTCTCAAGTGTCTGAGTTTTTGTATCAGATGCTGGGGGATGATTGTGTTGAATGCTGAACTGAAATCCAAGAACAGCATCAACACGTAGGAGTTCTTTGAGTCCAGGTGGGTGAGGGCTGGATGGAGAGCAGCAGCGGTGGCATCTTCTGTGGAACTGTTTGACCTGTATGCAAACTGAGATGGGTCGTGGGAGGGAGGCAGGATGGACTTGATGTTCTGCAGGACCAGCTGCTCGAAGCACTTCATTATGATGGGGGTCAGCGCTAAGGACCGGTAATCATTGTAGCTGGATGGGACAGGCTTCTTTGGGACTGGTGGGGACAACAGCTTGAGTCAGGGAGATGTTGAAGATGTCAGCCAGGACATTCTTGAGCTCCTCTGCACAGTCCTTCAGAGCGCGACCCAGTATGTTGTCTGGACCAGCTGCCTTGCGTGGGTTGATCCTGCAGAAGGTCCTCTTCACACTATCCAAATGCAGACTCATGGCCTGCTCATCTGGAGGAGGAGTGGTCTTCTGTACTGATGTGATGTTTTATGTTTCAAAGCAGCCCAAGAAGTTGTTTAGGTTGTTGAGCAGTGAGGTGTCACTCGCACTGGTCTGAGGTGAAGGTTTGTAGTTGGTGAGGGTCTGTATGCCATGCCAGAGGGAATGTGCATCTCTGATGTTGCTGAAGTGGCCAGATATTTTCTTGCTGTACTGTCGTTTTGTCTCCTTGATGACACGTGACAGGTTGGCTCTAGCTGTTGTTAGTCCAGCAGTGTTGCCAGCCCTGAAGGCTGGATCCCGAGCCCTCAGGAGCCTTTGGACCTCTGCTGTCATCCATGGCTTTTGGTTGGCATGAACAGTGATGATTTTGCGTTGACACCATCAATGCATTTCGCTATGTATGCTACAACAACCTCAGTGTACTCCTCTAGGTTTGTATGTCCATTGTGAGTGACTGCGTGCTTGAAAGTGTCCCAGTCTGTAGTGCTGAAGCAGTCTTTCAGAGCATCAGAGGCCCCCTCTGGCCACACACGTACCTGCTTTTTTTGTTGGTTTGATTGTTTTCACTCTGGGTTTGTATTCCAGCCTTAATAGGATGGTGATGCAATCAGAGAGACCCGGGTGAGGAAGGGGGGAGGCTCTGTATGCGTTCTTGTGAGCTGTGTGCACCAGGTCCAGCAAATTGTATCCTCTTGTTGGAAAGTCTACATGTTGGTGTATGTTTGGTAGGAGGGCCTTTAAATCTGCATGGTTAGTCTCCTGCTGTGATGAGGAATCCATCTGGATGCACTGTTTGTGTCTCACTGATGGCCTGATAGAGTTCTTGTAGTGCTTTGCTCCTCTCGCCGGTGCTGGGGCGTACACAGCGACTAGTAAGACAGATGAAAATTTTCTCGGAATGAAAAAGGGTATGCACTTGATGATCATAAACTCCACCAATGGAGAAGAGTGTTTGTTGCATCTCTGCACCAGGCGTCGCTGATGTACACCCCCCCACCCCCCGTGGGTTTTCCCTCCTTCCGTGAACACTCTGTCGCTGTGGTAGCATTTTAGCCCAGCTAACTGAATGGCAGAGTCCGGTATGTTGTCATTTAATCACATTTCCGTAAAGATAAAAACACAGCAGTTCCACGCATCACGTTGCATAGCTCTCAGAAGTTGTATGTGGTCTATTTTGTTTTCTAGTGAGCGTACATTGGCCAGAATGAGGGAAGGAATCGGCAGTCTGTGCGGGCTAGCGGTTAGCTTCGCTCGGATACCTCCACATTTACTTCTTTTTTGTCTCCGCTCACACAGTCTGTGGTGTCTCCACTTGAGATGAGACACAGCAGTCGAGTCCGGGGGTGTGGAGGTCTGGTGGAGAGGACCCAGGCCACAGAGATCCTCTGTAATGCTCTGATCCAAGACATAATGTTTGGTCATATTCTTTATCTCCAGGAGGCTGTGGCGACTATAGCTTGTGTGCAGCATCATATATACAGACATTAGATTCAAGATTCAAAGGCTTTATTATCATGTGCACAGTTAAGAAATGCTACATTTCCTGAGCAATGAAATTCTTACTTTGCTCTCCAAATAAATGCCAAGGTAATAGGTACAGAAACAACAGTTCTAATAAGGTAATGACACACTAACACAGTAACTCAATCCTAATACTAATGGATGCTAATAACACACACACCAACACACAGTTAGGCAGTTAGGACTCCTTAAGCACGCCTTGATACTAAATACTAAAACTAATGAGTACTAATAACACACACTAGGCAGTTTGGACAGTTAAAGCAGTTAAAGCAGTCAGACAAGAGGAATGAAATTGAAAATTCATTGGATGTCTAGAGTGATAGTGGAATATTGATATCAGAGATGATGTGAACCTGAGATGGCATAAACCTATGTACAGTGTGCAAATGAGCATTGTGCAATCTGATGTGAACCTGAGATGGCATAGACCTACTGTATGTACAGTGTGCAAACACATGAATATACACTTGGGCGTAATTTAAACAACACTAAGTGGCAAAAAACACAAAGAGAGAAGCGAGGCCGTTGTGTGTTCATGTTCCACCTAGCGTTTATCCAAACCTACACAGCCCTGTGTGAAAAAGTGACACACACACCCCACCCCATTAACCTCTTGCACTCCGGGATATCGCGGGCGGTCACGTCTCTGCGTCCTAATGCGTCCTAGTGCGTCTCAGTGCGCACTGAAAAAAAAAAAACTGCATTTTCGTTCTTCCAGTACAGACAGCCGCGAACAGAAAGCCAAAGGAGTGTTTTGATTGGTTTAGATTTGATTGACCTCTCATTCGACTAATAAGAGCCTTGAATTGGGTTTCTGAAACCTTGAAGAACCAATGACTGAAAACCTAGCAAGAAGGACCCGCCTACCAATGACTGCGAATACAACGAGCCAATTGAAGGAGAGAAGTTCGACGATTGAAAGCGTGCGTCCCGCGCATAAAATCTGTTTTGTGTAAGCCGCTGTGTGTAACGGTAGCATTCGCCAGTCTTTTTTTATTACTACTGTTCTTATTTGTTTTGAAAAATCGTTCGCCAAAACTGCCATCATGGAATCATGGTTTGACTGGGTCGCGTGACCAGAACCACGAGTCATAACAAGCGGACCAGCGTCATGTTCGTCTGACAATGAGGAACAGATGTTTGCCAGCGACACTGCTGTTGTGGACAGGTAAGTGTTATAAGCTAAATTATTCTTTATCACTGAAAATAGTAATAAAACTGACTTTTGACCGATCGGTAAATTACAACGGTGCGTCATTGCCACATGACGGACCGTTGACAGACCGTTTTTTTGTGCGCCGAGCTCCTCTGTAGCGTGGGGGGGGGGGGGGGGAGTTGTTATCCTCTACATTGCAGATATTTTAGTATAATTTTTATTGTACTGTAGGTTATTTTTTCTTGTAAAAAAAGGCCACACATTTTTTACGTGGCATGCTTCTTTGTGTGGGGGGGGCTTGTTTGTTCATTCATTCATGAATGAATGAATAAACAACCCCCCCACACACACACACATACACACAGCCCTGAGTGTCACCTTTCATTAGAGCCCAAGATCAAGCTTCTATGTTGAATCATTCAAAAGTTATAAACGTTTTTCCAAACTGTGCCATTTAGCACAATTTGGCACAGTTCAAAAACGCCTGGGAACAACCTGAGAAAAAAGCTGTGTAATATATTCATTTTTTGTGGTATTGTTACAAAATTTTGACCTCAGCTTGATAACACTTGGTTCTACATTTCTGTTGCATTTTCCAGCCAGTATCTGACAGCTGTGTGTTATTTGCAAGCATTTGTATCTAAAAAAAACACCCAGGCAAAATTTTCTTCAAGTTCAGTATGTTTAGATGACTGTTACTCAGTGGCAGGAGCACTTAGAGAGATTATGACTGTTTTGCCAAAAAATTCTAAGTGTTTTCTTTTAAATGAGACCAACCCCATGAAGATGCTGCAAAGGGTTGAAGAACAGCTTTTGATTTACTTTGGGTACGTTATTTTTAGGTGTTTTTAGGGAAATTGACCAGAGTGCAAGGGTTAAAACATAAATTAACTGTGGTTTATCACATCTTTGGAAAGCTGGGTTCAATTTCTCTAACCACACCCTGGCCTGATTACTGCCACACCTGTTCTCTATCAAGAAATCACTTAAATAGGACCTGCCTGACAAAGTGAAGTAGACCAAAAGATCCTCAAAAGCTAGACATTATGCTGCAATCCAAAGAAATTCAGGAACAAATGAGAAACAAAGTAACTGAGATCAAACAGTCTGGAAAAGGTTTTGAAGCCATTTCTAAAGCTTTGGGACTCCAGCGAACCACAGTGAGAGCCATTATCCACAAATGGCGAAAACATGGAACAGTGGTGAACCTTCCCAGGAGTAGCCGGCTGACCAAAATTACCCCAAGAGCACAGCAACGACTCAGCCAAGAGGTCACAAAAGACCCCACAACAGCATCCAAAGAACTGCAGGCCTCACTTGCCTCAGTTAAGGTCAGTGTTCATGACTCCACCATAAGAAAGAGACTGGGCAAAAATGACCTACATGGCAGACTTCCAAGATGAAAACCACTGCTGAGCAAAAAGAACATAAAGGCTTGTCTCAGTTTTACCAGAAAACATCTTGATGATCCCCAAGACTTTTGGGAAAATACTCTGTGGACTGACAAGACAAAAGTTGAACTTTATGGAAGGTGTGTGTCCCATTACATCCAGTGTAAAAGTAACACAGCATTTCAGAAAAGGAACATCATACCAACAGTAAAATATGCTGGTGGGAGTGTGATGGTCTGGGGCTGTCTTGCTGCTTCAGCACCTGGAGGACTTGCTGTGGTAAATGGAACCATGAATTCCTCTGTCTACCACAAAATCCTGAAGGAGAATGTCCGGCCATCTGTTCATGACCTCAAGCTGAAGCGCACTTGAGTTCTGCAGCAGGACAATGATCCAAAACACACCAGCGAGTCCACCTCTGAATGGCTTAAGAAAAACAAAATGAAGATTTTGGAGTGGCCTAGTCAAAGTCCTGGCCTGAATCCAATTGAGATGCTGTGGCATGACCTTAAAAAGATGGTTCATGCTCAAAAACCCTCCAGCGTGGCTGAATTACAACAATTCTGCAAAGATGAGTGGTCCAAAATTCCACCACAGCGCTGTAAAAGACTCATTGCCAGTTATCGCATACCGGAGGCTATCTATAGACCAGCAGGATCGCCATGGATTGTTGTCGGTCCTGGGAAGCGACGCAGACGGAGGAGGGAGAGAAAGAAAAAGCGGGGATGCCAGGTGGGCCTGCTAGCGAGGCTAAAGACACAGCCGCATATATCTCTGCTACCCAGCATTTTTCTTTCCAACGCCAGAAGCATCGTCCACAAGATGGATGATTTAGAGGTACAGCTGGCAACTAGTAAAACTGTGAGAGACTGCTGTGTGCTGTTGTTAACGGAAAGCTGGCTCCACCTGCTGATCACCGATGCTGCAGTGCAGCTACCAGAGCGCACACTTCATCGTATGGACCGAACAGCGGAATCCGGGAAACAGAGAGGGGGTGGTCTCTGTATTTTTCTTCACAACTCTTGGACTAATCACAGTTGTATTATTAACACTTACTGTTCTCCTGACCTAGAGACAATGTCAGTTTTATGTCGGCCTTTTTATCTTCCGAGAGAGTTGACAGTGGTTATTATTACAGTGGTCTATATTTCTCCTGATGCAAATACTAAAGCGGCCCTTAGTCATTTGTACAGTGTTATAAATAAACAGCAGCAGGCCTATCCCGAGGGTGTTCACATTATAGCTGGTGATTTTAATCAAGCATGCTTGAAAACTGTGCTGCCTAATTTCACACAGTATGTGAAATGTGCCACTAGGGGAAAGAATTGTCTTGATCGGGTGTATTCGAACCTGAAGCATGCTTACAGAGCTGTGCTGTGTCCACATCTTGGCCTGTCAGACCATCTATCATTGCTCCTCATCCCAGCATACACCCTCATCAGGAGAACTGCTAGACCTACTGCAAAGAACATCACAACATGGACTGAGGGAGCTCTTTCTCAGCTACAGGACTGTTTTTCAAACACTTTATGGGATTTATTCAAGAATCAGGATCTGGAAATGTACACACAGACTGTATTATGCTACATCACCTACTGTATCAACCAGGCGACTGTGGAAAAACGCATTAGGGTTTTTCCTAACCAGAAGCCTTGGATGACAAAGGAAGTCCAGGCACTCCCCAGAGCCCATGATACAGCCTTCAGGTCAGGGGATACAGATCTGTATAGCACCACCCAGGCTAATCTGAAGAAAGGCATTAAGGAGGCCAAACAGGCCTATAAGAGGAAAGTTGAGGACCATTTTTCTGATAATGATTCGAGACAAGTATGGCAAGGCTTTCACCATATCACACACTATAAGGGCAGCAGCATCATTTCCAGTGACATCAGCGCCTCACTGGCAGAATTGAACTGCTTTTTCGCACGGTTTGAGGCAAATACACCTCGCCCGGACCCACTGACATTATTGAATGCCAGCTCTGATGTGCTTACCCTGCAGGATCATGACGTGAGACATACACTGAGAGCAGTTCACCCGAGAAAGGCTACTGGTCCCAATGGAGTGCCAGGAAAGGTGCTCAGAGCATGTGCAGATCAGCTCTGTTTTGACTGACATTTTTAATTTGTCTCTTAAGGCAGCCTTTGTTCTATAGTGTTTAAAATCTGCAGCCATTATTCCTGTGCCTAAAAAACATATTATCAGCAGTCTGAATGACTATCGACCAGTGGCATTAACACCCATTGTTATGAAGTGCTTTGAGAAAATGGTATTGAAACATCTTTTGTCTAGTCTCCCCCCAGACTTTGATTGGTACCAGTTTGCCTACAGGTGGAGCAGATCTACTGAAGATGCTACTGCTATAGCTCTCCACTCGGCATTCAGCCATTTAGAAGACAAGGGGAGCTATGTAAGAATGTTGCTTGTGGACTATAGCTTGGCATTTAATACAATTATTCCCAACATTCTCATCACTAAATTGCTTCAGCTTGGTCTGCCTACTCACACTTGCAGCTGGATTAAGGACTTCCTAACAAACCAAACACAGACTGTTAGACTCGGACCCCATTCCTCCTCTACAGTCATGCTTAACACAGGCTCACCACGGGGCTGTGTGTTGAGCCCCACTTTGTATTCATTGTACACATATGACTGCATACCTGTTTATCCATCCTTCATTCTACTTCCGGTGCCACACAAGTAGGCTGCCTTTTGCAACAGCGGATCAATTTCTTCCTATTTCTATTTACTATCTGGCTCTCTTGCTAATCTTTCTGTTTCGGTGACACCTTGATCCATCACAGACACGTAGATCGCCCAAATGTCTCCTGAGCCAGCGGACGGAGCCATTGTTTCTTGTAGGAGGCAGTACAATAGGGACCAGCTGTTAGCACTTAACCGGCCCACGATGCTAATGCAAAACTCGACATACCGGGAGAAATAAGACGAAAACGGCGTGGATGTCATGCTGGAACAAGACGGCAGGTGAGGAATATATGGTACAGACCCGCCCTCCCATCCGTTGTTATGGGGAATGTACTGTACGTTGTCATAGCCAGGAGCAACACTGGGGTTAAGCTCCCAGTGCTCATAAAATGCTCCTTATGGCGTGCGTCTCGAAAAGCCTCTGACAACTAAGTCCAACTCCTAGCCTGCCCGTGTGGTTTAGTCTCTAAGCCCGGCGGAACTGCTTTTACTAATAGGAGAAGGGGCGAGGGCGGATCTCTGGCGCCTTAAAACCAGATGCTTCGGGTAGATGGTGGCTCGTCAACCTGGGAAGGTAGCCCATCTAGGGGAAGGTAAACCCTGATTTCAAACCTCTGCTGCCTTGCGGCATACCCAGTCACGGGAAAGGCTTCGGGAGTCAACCCTGAGGAAAAATCCGGAGTCGGAGCCCCTAAGGCAGTTCTATGTTGTGCTCAACATCGTTCTGGCAGCTCCTGCAATGGCGCTGGTGCCAAACTGTAGCAGCCCTGCTGTTCCTTTGGATTCATCAGTGACGTGGAGAGGGGGGACATGCTGCATGGGCAACATCTTGTCCTCCATATCTTCCTGCCCAGGCTTGAATCCTACCAACGCCCAACGCTGGAAGGTAGAACACCGGATCACTGGAGAGGACACTCCAGCTTCGCCTTTGGCGTAGACAAAACACGGGGAATGACAGTTACCGGTTATAAGCCACTGCTCAATTGGCGTAGAGCGTGGCGCCAGGGGTTGTTCCCGACGGTGGGAGGGATCATCAGATCTCACTGGACAGCTACCGCCCGCCTCAAGCTGGGCAGCCCCCAGCCAATAAGGTGTTGTCCCGCCACAGCTTGCTTTCCTCATTGGGTGCATGGGGATAAGGAGAAATCCAAACAGCAGGCTGAGAACCTTCGCACCAGGCAAGACAATAAAACAAAAGAGACCAACTCTAAAACTGGGAACTTGGAACGTCCGCACTATGATGACAGGACTCGCTGCTAACCTAAAGGACATCAACGACACCAGGAAGACTGCCATCATCAATAATGAGCTGAAGAGACTGGGAGTGGATATTGCCACTCTCCAGGAAACACGGTTAGCTGATGCAGGCACACAGAGAGAAGGACTACACGTTCTACTGGCAGGGAAAGGGCAGTGACGAACACAGGGAACACGGAGTGGGCTTCGCAGTGAAGAACACTTTGCTGAAGATGGTGGAACCGGGCAGCACTGGCTCTGCACGACTCCTCACCCTCCGCCTGAACACCACTGAAGGCCCAGTCACCCTCGTCAGTGTGTATGCCCCAACACAGACAGCCACACCAGAGGCAAAAGACGAGTTCTACGAGAATCTCGCAACAACTGTCAGGATCATCCCCAACTCTGAACAACTCATTCTCCTTGGAGACTTCAATGCCAGAGTGGGTGCTGACCACGACTCCTGGCCCTCCTGTCTTGGGCCTTTTGGCGTGGGCAGAATGAACGACAACGGACAGCGGCTGCTCGAGTTCTGCACATATCACGATCTGTGCATCACAAACTCGTTCTTCAAGACCAAGCCCCAACACAAGGTTTCCTGGCAACATCCGCGCTCAAAGCTAATCACCCGTTCGTTCCAGAGTGCAGATTGCGACACAGACCATTCATTGGTGTATTGCAAGGTCAAGCTGCAGCTGAAGAAATTCCATCGTGCTAGACAACCTGGAAAGGCACGGATTGACACCAGCAAGATGGCCCAACCAGAACTTGTTGAGCAGTTTGCCTCCACCTTTGAGAAGGAACTTGGTGTACCACAAGGAGGAGAATCTGCAGAGTAGAAGTGGGAAGAGCTGCAAAACACCATCTACCGCACAGCCTTGGCTACCTTTGGGAGGAAGACCTCGAAGTCACAGGACTGGTTTGATGCCAAGTTGACCGAGATGACCCCCGTCATTGAAGCCAAGCGCTCAGCACTTGCTGAGTACAAGAAGTACCCAAACGAGAAGAATCTCCAGATTCTCAGGGCTGCGAGAAGCAAAGTTCAGCAGACTGCTCGGCGCTGTGCCAACGAGTACTGGACTCAGCTCAGCCAAGACATTCAAACCGCTGCCATAACAGGGAACATCCGTGGTATGTACGATGGCATCAAGAAAGCACTTGGTCCGGCTCAGAGCAAGACGGCCCCCCTCAAATCTTCCACTGGGGAGATGATCACAGAGAAGAACAAGCAGATGGAGAGATGGGTGGAACACTACTCCGACCTCTACTCTAGACAGAACACCGTGACACCGTCAGCCCTTGATGCCATCGACTGCCTGCCATCCATGGACGAACTTGACGCCGAGCCAACCATCGACGAACTCAGTAAGGCCATTGATAGCTTGGCCGCTGGCAAGGCACCCGGCAACGACGGCATACCCCCTGACCTGATCAAGCACTGCACGAGTTGTTCTCGTTCGTCTACAGAAGCTTGCCAAACGTGTCTACCCCGAGTCTCAGTGTGGCTTCCGCGCTGAGCGATCGACGGTAGACATGATATTCTCCATCCGCCAACTCCAGGAGAAATGCAGAGAACAGAACATGCCTCTGTACGTCGCCTTCATCGACCTCACCAAAGCGTTCGATCTGGTCAGCAGAGAGGGCCTTTTCAAGATCCTGCCAAAGATAGGATGCCCACCAAAGTTGCAAAGCCTCATCGAATCGTTTCACACCAACATGCAGGGGATAGTGCAGCACGATGGCAACGTCTCAGAGCCATTCAACATATGCAGCGGAGTGAAACAGGGCTGTGTACTTGCGCCAACCCCCTTTGGGATTTTCTTTGCTATGCTCCTGAGGCATGCCTTCAGCACAGCAACAGAGGGAATCTACCTGCACACAAGATCTGACGGCAGGCTTTTCAACCTCGCCCGCCTGAAAGCCAGAACCAAAGTACTCGAGGCTCTAATCAGAGACATGCTGTTCACAGATGACGCTGCAGTCGCAACCCACACACAGCAGGAGCTTCAGACCCTGATGGACCGCTTCTCCCAGGCATGCAAGGACTTCGGGCTTACCATCAGCCTGAAGAAGACTAACGTCTTGGCGCAAGGCACGGAAGCACCACCAACCATCACCATTGATGACTACAAGCTGGAGGTCATGAATCAGTTCACGTACCTGGGGTCCACGATCAGCAACAACCTCTCCCTTGATACAGAGATCAACAAGAGGATTGGAAAATCAGCCTTCACACTCGCTCGCCTCACCACACGAGTGTGGGAGAATCCCAAACTCTCTGTCAAGACGAAGATGGCAGTGTACAACGCCTGCGTCATCAGCACACTGCTCTATGGGAGTGAGACGTGGACAACATACGCCCGGCAGGAAAAGAGACTGAACTCCTTCCACTTGCGCTGCATTCGCCACATCCTGGACATATCCTGGCAGGACAAAGTGCCCAACACAGAAGTTCTGTCCCGCGCCGGCCTTCCCTCCATGTTCACTCTACTCAGGCAGCGCAGGCTCCGCTGGCTAGGCCACGTTCACCGTATGGAGGATGGCAGAATCCCCAAAGAAGTCCTCTATGGAGAACTGGCAACTGGCAGGAGAGACGTTGGCCGCCCACAGCTGCGCTTTAGAGATGTCTGCAAGAGAGACATGAAGGCCCTGGATATCAACACAGAGCGCTGGGAGGACCTTGCAACGGACCGCTCCAAATGGAGAGGCACCCTGACCAGACAGCTCAAGGCGGGTGAAGAGAGACTGACTGCTGCAGCAGATGAAAAAAGGACCCGCAGGAAAAACCGCCACAGACCCAGCAGCACGGAGACCACCCACAAGTGTGACCTGTGTGATAGGGACTGTCATTCGCGCATCGGCCTGTTCAGCCACAGGCGGTGCTGTTCCAGCAGAGTAGATGTTTAGGATTCTCTTCCATGGTCATCATAGACCGACGGAGGCCGACGACGACGATCGCTACTAAGAAAAACAGATGAGCTAGCGGCTATCTCCCGCTACGATAGCAAATACAGGGAGTGTAGCCTGATGCTATTCACAGAGACGTGGCTAACAGAACTAGCAACAGATGCTAACATTGAACTGGAGGGTTTCCACGCAATACGGGCAGACCGAACACCAGACAGTGGGAAGGCAAGGGGGGGAGGAGTGATAATGTATGTCAATAACAACTGGTGCAGACCGGGACATATCACGGTTAAACAACAACACTGCAACAAAGACATGGAGTTGCTAGCTGTTAGCATGCAGCCTACATATCTCCCGAGGGAATACTTACACGTGATCTGCATTGTTATTTATGCAAATCCGACGGCAAACGCTGGGACAGCGTGTGACGTCATCCACTCAGTAACTGGCAGGCTGCAGACAGAACACCCAGATGCTCTTCTCCTCATCTCAGGCGATTTCAACCATATTTCACTGTCTCCCATTCTACCCACGTTCACCCAGTATGTCACATGCCACACTAGAGACAATAAAACACTGGACTTATTCAACGCAAACACTAAGGAGGCGTACACCTCATCACCACTCCCCTCACTCGGGAGATCGGATCACAACTTGCTTCATTTCCTGCTGGTGTACAAACCCCTAGTGTACAGACAACCTCCGGTCATGCGAACAGTGAAGCTATGGTCTGAGGAGGCAATGGACGCTCTAAAAGACTGTTTTGAAACCACTGCCTGGGAGCAGCTCTGCGATCCACATGGTGAGGACATCGATGGCCTCACTCACACCATCACGGACTACATCAGCTTCTGTGTGGACAACACCGTACCCACCAAGACCATACGGTGTTGCTCGAACAACAAACCCTGGATCAACCCTGAGATAAAAACACTTCTGAGAGAGAAGAAGAGGATCTTCAGATCGGGGAACAGGGAGATGTTGAAGTCCGTACAAAGGGAGGTGAGGAGGAAGATCAGAGAAGGCAAGGACAGCTTCAGGAAGAAGATGGAGGACAAGCTGCAACAGAGCGACATCAGTGGGGTCTGGAGAAACCTTAAAACCATCTCTGGGCTCCAGAATACCTCCCCCCAGGCCACAGGGGGCAGGGAGTGGGCGAACAATCTGAACCTGTTTTTTAATAGGTTTGACCAACCGCCCTCCCCCCCGACTGCACAACAACCACTGCTGCCTCTAAAGACATTGAGTCCTGCTGCCCACACCCCACTCCACCAACACCCTCCCACTCCCAACACACAGCCCCCCAACATGACCCTCACTAAGACCCAAGTGAGGACGGAGCTGAGGAAGATCAAGGCGAGGAAGGCCTCGGGACCGGACAGCATCAGCGCAAAGCTCCTCAATTCCTGTGCAGACCAGCTGTGTGGGATTGTGGAGCTCATCTTCAACCTGAGTCTGAAGCTGGGGAGGGTACCACAGTTGTGGAAAACATCTTGTGTGCTACCTGTACCAAAGACTTCCCACCCCAAAGATCTGAACAGCTACAGACCAGTGGCCCTGACATCCCACATGATGAAGACCCTGGAGAGACTGCTCCTTGCTCACCTCCGCCCCCTGGTGGAACAAGCGATGGATCCACTCCAGTTCGCCTACCAGCATGGCATTGGGGTGGAGGATGCAGTGATCTTCCTTCTTCACCGTTCTCTGTCCCACCTGGAGAAGCCCGGGAATGCAATGAGGATCATGTTCTTTGACTTCTCCAGTGCTTTCAACACCATCCAACCGATGATCCTGAAGGACAAGCTGCTGTGCACAGGGGTGGACCAGCACCTGTCATCATGGATCCTGGACTACCTCACTAACCGGCCACAGTTTGTGAGAACCCGGGACTGTGTGTCTGACACGATCATCGGTAGCACGGGCCCCCCCCAGGGAACGGTTTTGGCTCCCTTCCTGTTCACCCTTTATACTGCGGACTTCTCACACAACACAACACACTGCCATCTACAGAAGTACTCTGATGACTCTGCGATCGTCGGCCTCATCTCCAATGGAGATGAAGCTGAGTACAGAGGACTTATCCAGGACTTTGTGGACTGGTGCCATCGGAACTGCCTCCAGATCAACGCGATGAAAACTAAGGAGCTGGTGGTGGACTGCCGCAGGCAAGGACAACCCCTCACAGCACCAGTAAACATACAGGGAACAGACATTGAGATGGTGACATCCTACAAGTACCTGGGTGCTCATCTGAACAATAAACTAGACTGGTCACACAATACCGACGCACTCAACAAGAAGGGACAGTGCAGGCTGTTCCTACTGAGGAGACTCATGTCTTTTGGTGTACAAGGGGCGCTGCTGAAGACATTCTACGACACGGTGGTGGCATCAGCCATCACTTTTGGAGTGGTCTGCTGGGGCAGTGGCATTACAGCAGCCGATAGGAAGAGACTGAACAAACTGATCAAGAAAGCTAGCTCTGTCCTGGGGCAGCGCCTTGACCCAGTGGAGGAGATAGGAGAGAGAAGGATGGTGGCTAAACTGTCATCTCTGCTGGAGTCGGAGTCCCACCCTATGCAGGACATACTGAACGCACTGAGGAGCTCATTTAGCAGCAGACTACATCATCCTAGATGCGCAACCGAGAGGTTTCGCAGGTCATTTCTACCTACGGCTGTCAGACTGTACAACCTAAGCAGGGCTGCTCGCAGAGATAGCAAAACAACGTGACGACCTAATAGTATTGAATGCAAAAGACTCAATAGACTTACACAATGGTCCCCTCCAGTATACAACTAGGACAATATCGGTCGCTACGGAGGGTGACAATATGTATGGGTACATATTCATACTATGTAGGATAACTAAGCAAACGGTTATGCTGTTTATTCCATCTAGCTACAATGCTCCGCACTGTATGTATATATACAGTATTTATATATTCATTCCATCTAGCTACAATGCTCCACACTGTGTGTTTATATATTTATATGTACGTATGTATATTCGCTGCTCTTGTTTTTCTTGTCTTCTTGATTGTTGCTCTGAGTGTTGCTATCCCTGTGCTGTTGCAATCCTGGAATTTCCCCATTGTGGGACTAATAAAGGCTTATCTTATCTTATCTTATCTTATCCCACAAACATTATAGTGAAGTTTGCAGATGACACAACAGTAGTGGGGCTCATATCAGGAGGAGATGAGTCTGCATACAGAGATGAGGTTCAGAAACTGGTGAGATGGTGCTCAGATAATAATCTGCTATTGAATACAAAAAAAAAAAAAGAACTCATTATTGATTTTAGGAAGCATAGCAGTGAGCTGCCTCCTCTATATACAGTATAGGCAAGGAGTGTGTGGAGAGGGTGGAGGCTTTTAAGTTTCTGGGTGTTCATATTTCTCACAGCCTTACCTGGGCAGTTAACACCATAGCTACAATAAAGAAGGCTCAACAATGTCTACAATTTTTGAGGCTCCTCAAGAGGAATGGCCTGAATGCACAGTTGCTGGTTTTATTTTATCGCTCTGCTATTGAGGGCATTTTGTCATATGGCATCACGGTTTGGTATGAAGGCTGTTCAGCTGCAGACCGCAAAGCCTTGCAGAGAGTCATCGAGACTGTGCAAAAAATCACTGGCTCTCCTCTCCCTTCTCTGGAAGAGATTTCCAGGTCTCGGTACCTCAACAGAGCTACTACCATTATTAAGGACTGCACTCATCCAAGTCATGATTTCTTTCACTTGCTCCCCTCAGGGAAGCGGTACAGATCCCATAAAACCTGGACTACCAGGTTTAATCATAGTTTTTTCCCAGCAGCAGTACGTATTTTGAATGGATTTATGTAACACGTACAGACTGCTGATGTTATTTTAGGTTATTTTGTGGCAATAACCTTGTGTATAAGCTGGCCTTATTTATTTATCTATCGCTCAGTATGTTTTTATTATTGCTATGTACATATTGTATTTAACTTTTTAGGTATTATTGTCTTAAGCATTATTTATTGTTGTAATTATGAGAATGTTAAATGCATGAGTGAACTGTGAGTGTGATAGTTTGTTTTAGGGAGCAGTATCTCAATTTCGTTATATTGTTTTTTAGCAATGGAATGACAATAAAGGCACTTTGACTTTGACTTTGACTAAGGGTGACCCAACCAGTTATTAGATTTAGGGGCAATCACTTTTTCACACAGAGACATTTAGGTTTAGATTTTTTTCCCCTTAATAATAAGTACCTTCATTTAAAAACTGCATTTTGTGTTTACTTGCATTATCTTTGTCTAATATTTAAATTTGTTTGATGATCTTAAACATTTAAGTGTGACAAACATACAAAAAAAAATGAGAAATCAGGAAGGGAGCAAACACTTTTTCACATCAGTGTGTGTGGCCAGACCGCCAACTTACCACGGGCAATCCTGCACAGTCAAAGGCTTTGTGAGATGATTCCACCTCAGCTTTATCTTGCTCCTGGCTGGCAACGTGGAAATAAACCCAGAACCAGTGGCCACGGACCTGTGTGCGGGACAGACGCCACCAATGCTAGCAGGACTAGGGTCGCTAACGCCTGCTTCACCAGAAGAGGCAATGAGACCACAATTGCTTACAGGACAAGCATGGACACGAGCACTGTTGCCAACGGAATTAATGTCACTTCCACTACCTATACTGGCAGGGCTAAGGCGGCCCACACCCACACCAACCAGCGCCGCTCCAACTCTGCACCCACCATCATCGCCGTGGCATGGAAGCCCGATAGTGTCATCATGGACCAACA